>OX451741.1:1308496837-1309696837 GCA_948472305.1 Vicia faba | reverse complement strand
ACCATTCCCCGTGATCTTGTTGTATTTGCTCCTTTGACGATGAAACAGAGTGATATGAATGCTTTGTTTAATAATTTTGAGAATCATCTTGTTCCTGATGAGGCCAGGAGTACTGTAGCACCAGACGACTGGAGCTACGAGTACGGTTACATGATATGGTTCTTCCGAGTGTCCCATCCATACATGGTACAAGATGCTCCAGGGAACCCACCGAGGCCAGTTCATCAGGAGATCCTATAAGAGGAGCAGGCTAGGGTCGATCATGCCATTGACGTGTTGCCTAGGTGTTGTCATATCATGGAGATTGTGCAAGATGATATTGCTAAAGGTATTTTTCCTAATGGATCCAGTGTTAGAGGTGTTCTGGATGCCATCGTGACTGAGGCTCAAGGGGTTCTGCTTTACAGGTTACAACGGAGGAACGCCGGGAGAGTGACATGCTGACTTATCATCTGCCATACTCAGTAGTATTTGATGATGTATCTGTATTTTGGTTTTAGTTTTTTGTTATTGTATTTGGATAACATTTTTGGGTTATCTCTTTATCGACCACACACATTTTTTATAATGTGTACTACTATATATATATATATATATATATATATATATATATATATATATATATATATATATATATATATATATATATATATATATATTTATGTCTTTGTTCCATTTGTCTTGGTTGTATGTTTTGTACAAGTTTTTATCTGTAATGCGAAACAACTAAAAAAATAATGCATTTTTTTGTCTGCCTTATTTTTCCTGCTACTAATAGCATTGAAATTGGAAATATATTATCGGTTTACAAACACAATTATACTTCCGATTTTAAATCAATTTTAACAAAAAAATATACGTACCAAACATATATTTCCGATTTTCGCAAGTCATTTTAAAAATTACATAGGACATTGCGTTTCAACACGAGGTAGAAGAAAAAAATGCCCTTTTGTATTTGACGTACACCTCTCTAAGTGGCTTTAAGTCGATTGTAGTTATTTTCTTTAAGGGGACTTTTGGCCCATTAGTCTATATTAAGTAGGTTTGACCTAATATTTAAAGTGTAATAGATGGCATTAGTGATACACGAACATTCAGAATTATCATTTTATTTCTTTCTTCCAGTCTAGTGGTTAAATTCTAGTTTTGATAGTAGCTGCAGAATCCACTTATCTAGCCATATTCCTAGAATTCCAAATGTTGTTTAGAAGAAAGATAACTGCTGCCAATAAATCATCCATAAATCATCCAAGGTGTTAGGCATGATATTTATTTATGTTGATGATTCTGCAGAGCCAATGTTAGAGACCTTTAACAAAGATGCAGTGAAAAAAGAGATGTCATGCGCTTTCTACATTACACTTGCAGGGGTTGCATATAGAGGCCATCGAGCAACCTGTAGCCATGATCATATCATTAGTAGGCATTTTGTTTATTAACCCAACTTGGTTCTACCAGGACATACATTTTTCGCAATCTGAATTAGAACTAGTTTACATGCATTATGGATAAAAGGGCTTATAATTATTACTTAGCTGTTTACAAATCTAACACCAATAGTCTTCTGTTCGCATCACTACGCCAAAAAAGACTTACGAAAGCGCTTTTTTTGGCCTTTAAAAGCGCTTTCTAAGGTTGCGCTGCTATAGGTTTTAGCAGCGCTTTTTATTTAATGAAAAGCGATCTCTTAAGTAGGCTTTTGGCAGCGCTTTTTTATGAAGAAGCGCTTTCATAGGTCTACCTAAGGCAGCGCTTTTTTCTGGAAAAGCGCTCTCATAAGTTTTCTTTTAGCAGCGCTTTTTTCTAGAAAAGCGCTGTCTTAGGTAGGCTTTTAGCAACGCTTTTTTCTGGAAAAGCGCTTTCATAGGTGGTCTTTTAGCAGCGCTTTTGCCTGGAAAAGCGCTGTCATATGTTTACATTAGACAGCGCTTTTTGTGAAAAAGCGCTTTCATAGGTTACCTAAGGCAGCGTTTTTCTTGAAAAAGCGCTTTCATAGGGTGTTTTTTTAGAGGTATAACTTATATAATTCATATACCTGCATTGTTTGCAGCATATTATTTATATAAACCAGTTGCCATAACCTGTAATTCATAAACCGCGGTAATGCATTGTATACCATTGTAATCCAAAATATATATACACCATTTTTGTACCTCAAAATATATAAAAACAATTGTTATCAGCATTGTAACTCAAAACCAGTCTTACAAAATCAACCCTAACAACAACTAAACCAGTCTTACAAAATCAACCCTATCAAATAGCATAAATATTATAAGCAAAATAGTTGAAATTAATATACCTGCACTTTGATGCAATTAATGTTGTTTAATTTAGACCGTCTTACCCGAGCTTCTCTTTGTCACCGGAATACTTGTATCGCTCTAACAAAATAAAAATATATATTTAGAACAATGTCACAGAAATAATTAAATATATAAATACACACAAATATTTAGAATAATCTCACTTACGTATCAATCATTAACTTCATATCCAGATAATTTGTCCAATCATCGTCAACCGAATTCAGATGATAGACCACTTCTTTTATAGGATCGATAGCAACCAACAACCAGTGACGTCTATAAATTAAAACAACAGTTTAGAAGAAAGTTTTCTACGCAAAAATTACAAATATTAAAATGAACTTAGAATGAAAATCTAACCCTGTAGGAATAGTATTATACGCCCAAAGATATATGCTTTATGTACTGCCAGTTGCCATGAATCTTTCAACTAAGTGCTCTCTTACTGAATCTGATTCCCTACCAATTGTCGCTCCGCTGACACGGGAGGAAGACACGAAATGGAATCTGTTTGACAATTGATTCCTGCGCATCAATTTGTCATATAACAACCTTAAATAAAAACATAATTAATATTAGACTATATTCATTGAAATGTTTAAAAAAATTTTCAGCTAATTACATAATATAAAGATGGGGTTACCGGATGTATGCGTGCATAATACTGACGCCTAATTCTTTATGACGGAAAATCTCTTCCACGTCCTCATGTCAAATTATTTTGGTGCAAGGAAAACCAAAGATACCTTGATCCATATCCATTTGACGAATACCACCATCCATCAAATATGTTATTCCCACTATTGTTTCAAGACACTACCGGTATCGAGGGAAAAATCTAGTAGGAACCCTTTTCTTGGGTGGTACGCCAACGATTTTCTGGCTCACTTGTTGTGACTCTTGAAAAGGTACCTAAAAATCATATAGACTCAGTTAAATTATAAAATTATGCAGTTTTTTATTCGGATCATATAATTAACACTTTAAACGTACCTCTTTTTGCGATACATCAAAGTATATATACAATACAACAATAATAACCAAGGGATATGCAATTTAAGAATTAAAGGCCAAAGGATTTTGAATAGAAAAAATCATGAATCCTTTTTTTAAGGGCAGTAAGAATCTAATATAAAAATAAAAGTCTTCATAGTAACTACTAATTGTACTTCTATGCATCAGCAAGCAAGTGTACCATAAAAAAGGCTTTGTTGGATATAGGTCCACATTCAATGTAGTTTTGATTCCGTATACAACATGGAGAATAAGATCAATTAATTTCATGGGATAGAGATAGTTTGATAATTACATCAAGGAAATTTTATTTCACAATAATCCTTGTAATCTTTTTTTGTAAAAATGAAACATTATGTTAGGTGCTGATCATAAAAGGAAAATTTAGAAAAATCAAGTTAAACAATACAGTACACACACAAATTTTCAATCGCGGGTTTAATGTTAACTTTAGTATGACTATCCAACAATATGTTACAAACATATTCTCACCTTAATTCGATTGATGTATATTCCAAGAGGTGAATCAAAGCAATTTGGATTATAAGCATCGAGGTATCCTTTGACATGTGTATGCTGAAAAAGAAGATAAGCATTGAGGAATCATTACGTTCAAAAACTTAACAAAATCTGCCTAAAATTGGCATCAACTGATACTTTTTTAGCCTCTTTGGATGTTCCACACAATCTAAATTCCATTTTTAAAGCCAACTCTTGAATTGAAACTCTCCCGTTTAAAACATAATATAGAAACCGATCCTCAAAAAATAACTTAGTAAAATACTTAAAAAATTAGATGAAGTAAAAAAACAAACTCTAAATATGCCTCAATACAATTTCTTTTGTTATTAAAGAATAGAGCCTTTTAGGAACTGGAAACAAAAGTGGCTACAGATCTCAACAGAAAAAGAAGACACACCCCTAAATTAAACTACAGAAATAATGTTTAAAATATCTATGAAAGTATCTAAACGTACATAAATACTATGTGCACTTTAAATATTCATACATCCTAAGCTATTCCATGGTAGATTATACCACAACATACAAACTTAACATAGCAATTCAAAACCAGTGGACCAAAAAATTCACAACTCAACGTACTAAATAGAAAAACAAGTTCAAAATCAATTGCCAAATATATATTGAGGATTTGATCTTAGGGTTTGTTAAATAAGATTATGTTTTGCTCAAATCGCAAGACCA
Organism: Vicia faba; assembly: GCA_948472305.1. Classification (NCBI taxonomy): domain Eukaryota; kingdom Viridiplantae; phylum Streptophyta; class Magnoliopsida; order Fabales; family Fabaceae; genus Vicia; species Vicia faba. The sequence goes on along the minus strand of OX451741.1, from coordinate 1,309,692,305 downwards.
AATGCTCAAAAGTTAGAGGAGCGATTTCAATCAAAATAGATAAAAGCAAAACCCTAACTTTACCTCCAGAAATTTACTCGCACGTGCACAGGACTTTTGAGTTCCTAGCTTTCTCTTCCAATCCAATCATATATAGTATGTTAAGAAGGCTCCTTTTTGTGGAGACTAAGTGATGGCTCAAAAGTGATGGATCTGTAGATCGGAGAAGGAGAAGATAAGAAACAAAATGAACAAAGAAGAATATTGAGGCGAAAGAAGGGTTTTGGAGCGGAGAGAGAGATGAGGGACAAAGGATGAATGTAGGAAGGAAAAGAGTTACTGCTAATATCGTGAGTGGGAGACAAACGACAAAAATGAAACCTGATACGAATTGCAGTTGGCCGGAGAAGTGGAGCGTCGTTGACCGCCGTAGAAGCTCTGGTTTAGGGTTTTTTCGTGAAGAAAATCTGACTGAGAATAGAAAAGTGATATGAATTGTGTTTTGATATTTATTATAAAACTACCTACGAAAGCGCTTTTAAAAGCGCTTTCTAAAAGTCATCTATAACAGCGCTTTTACATCAAAAAGCGCCTTCGTAGCATATCCTATAGCAGCGCTTTTAAAAACGTTTTCTAAAGGCCATCTTTAGCAGCGCTTTAGAAAAGCGCTTTCTAAGACTGACCTTTAGCAGCGCTTTTGAAAAGCACTTTCTTAAGGTACCCTCTGAAAGGCCAGCTTTAGCAGCGCTTCCCAAAAAGCGCTTTCTAAGGGTGACCTTTAGAAGCGCTTTTGAAAAGCGCTTTCTTAAGGCACCCTTTGAAAGCGTTTTTTTAAGCGAATTTTTTTTAAAACCTACCGCAGCGCTTTTTTCCAAAAGCGTTTTCTTTTATGTGCTGCTAAAACTTATTTTTGGCGTTGTGCATGAGACTACTTTTGTATCTTACAGGATATAAATATGAACAATTTCATTGTATGTTCAATACCAATTTCATACTCAAAGGTTTTCTATGAAGGTTTATAATCTAGAATTGTAAATTATACAGACTAAAGTTTGTTCTTATAAATTATAACCGATGTAAGAGTGTTTCTCCAATTACTGTGTCAATATTAGATTCAACCAAACACACATTTAATAAATATTTTACTCTGTTAATGGAATATGAAGTTAAACTAAAGTATTTGTTTCCTCTTACTAACCAAATTTTATATGTTTTTAATGTTGACAAGTATCTCATCAAATAGTTGATTATTTGAATAACTTACTATACATTAACCTTGAAAAATATCAATGAAAGGGATTTATAGTTAATGCACTCAATTGATCTAGAAATTTAGCAGTGCTGCTAGAGCTAGTTTCCAAGGGAGATGATATCTAAATCTAGTGTTCAATAAATTGGATTAAAAAATTGACATACTCCCACCAAAATAAAGACAAAGATTATTTTTAAAAGAAGAAAAGAAAACAATAGTATTTTATACATTTCAATAAGCTAAAATTTCTAATCCAAATAGCACTCCAGCATGCTGAGTAGCCTCATTATTCATAAAATGAATCTCCATCATTTTCTGGAATGCATGCCAAGTTAACAAGCTATCCGATGCCGCTTGATGTGAATTTCCAACCACCCGCCTTACATTAAGGGTAGAAGCTACGGATTCGAGACCGCCGAACAAATAGTAGCAGTACTTCATCATGTGTTTCATGTCGTACACACTCTTTCCAAACAACCCTTCAACTAAATATAAAAAATCCTCCAAACTATTCGGTAAATTCTTTCGAGTCAAAACCTTCACCAAATATCCAAAATCATAGGCGCCGCAGAATGTGACCCAAACAACATCATTGTTAAAAACAAGTCCGGACCATAGCATTAGTTCAGCAAAACGCCCAGAATCCACACCATCACGGAAATTGCGATCAAAGTCAATTCCTTGACGACGGAGCATATCAATGGAAAGTTTATTACAAGGATCACTATTGACATTAAAATCAGAAAAATTAAATTGCCAGATGTAGCTGTTGTTGCTTCCAAAATCAGGAAGATTTCCACTAGAATCAGAGAGGGTGAGACCAATCTGAATGAGTTTAAGAGCGTCAACATTGGCCTTCAAGCAACTATAGACGATTTTGGGTGACGAATGAATTTCGCCAGGAAATTCTGTATCCATTGAGATGAAAGGATGTTGATGTATAACTTGTCGAATGAGATTGAATTCATCCTCTAAATTGTGTGCCCAAACATCACGAATAATGACTTGCTTCCAGTAGCTCATTTTCTGGTAATCTTGATGAATAGATTTTGAAGTTGAATTGAAACGAAGAACGAGAGAGAACTCGGCGGCAAGTGAATATCAGAATTGTGTGATGTTATGAGACGAGAAGAGCTTTGGTTGTTTTATATATGCTAAGTAAACCCTAAACACGGAAAAGATACAACTAAATTATTTATTGATACTATTTTTTATTAGGTTAGTTTTTCAAAAATATCTTAACAAAATATCTATTTGTTAGGATTTTGTTGAATATTTCAATAAATATTTCAAAAATTGTTTTAAGTTTCTAATATTAGGTTTTTTTTAAACAATAGTTTATTTGATTTTTTTAAACAAAAATAGATTTGATTTTATACTATTAAATATGAAGAAAAATATATTGAAAATTATAGTTTTCTTTATATATATATATATATATATATATATATATATATATATATATATATATATATATATATATATATATATATATATATATATATATATATATATATATATATATATATATATATATATATATATATATATATATATATATATATATATATATATATATATATATATATATATATATATATATATATATATATATATATATATATATATATATATATATATATATATATATATATATATATATATATATATATATATATATATATATATATATATATATATATATATATATATATATATATATATATATATATATATATATATATATATATATATATATATATATATATATATAATCTTTCTAACTTTCAATATAGTTTGTTATCTCTTTAATTTTTAACTTAAATTCGAATTTATTTTTTATTATTTCACTAAGTTGTGATTTTAGTTATATTATTTTTTATTTATAAAACATATTTTTAAATTTCTACAAAATCTTTCCATAGTGATGATTTTTAAAATAAAAAAAAGTCACGTAATGATGTGATCGACAATGTATAGATAAATTAAAACTTTTTTATTTTATTTTTGACATGATTATAGAGTTTAAAGAAAAACATAAAACTAAAAATGTAAAATCCTGAAAGAATATAAAATTTATAATATTGTAAGTTTTACAAAGAGACTCTACTAAAATGAAACTAGGAAAATACAAGTGGTATCATAGTGTTACTGTTTGTTATAACTATTATTGTGACGTTAAATGTAAGTAAAATATGGATTAATTAAATAACATGAGGAATATAAGATTTATTTGTACGTTAGTATAGCTATGTGCTTCTCGGTGGCTGGGGGATCGAATCCACGTGACCAAGAAATAGCGAATGATAAGGAAAACCATGCGAACAATGTGAAGAAATCCGAAGAAAAGGAAGACACACAAAAAATAAATAAAAAACCCTCGAAAATCCGGAGGGGAGTAACGAAGGAAATAAACAATGGGTTGATGTCTTAAGCGGGAATCAAAGCTCTAACAATGGGATGACAATCGAATTTATCACACCAAAAGTCATAAACGGTGAGATTGAAGTGTAGATTGAGAAATTAAACATCGAAACTAAAGTGAAGTTTTGAGATTCAGTGTTGATCGTGTATGTCATTGGAGGTGAACTCAGTATGAATGGAGTGAAGCAATTCATGATGAAGTAGTGGAATTTAGTGAAACTACCTGATATATACTATAATGAAGAAGGGTATTTAATCTTATGTTTTCACTCATAATATGATGAAAGGGAATCTGTTCTTATGAAGAGGCCTTACACTCCTTACACTGTAAGGAATATGCCCATGTTGCTTCGTGAATGAAAACCTGATTTCAGACTCAAGGATGATATGTTGCGAACAATTCCAATTTGGGTCAAACTTCCCCAGCTTCTGTTACACCTGTGGAGACCAAAAATCCTGAGTAAAATTGGCTGCGCACTGGGAACTCCGGTAGTTACTGACGAATGCACAACAAACAAATATATAATCTTTTTTGCCAAGACATTGGTGGATGTGGACATAACTCAAGAACCCGACAAAGAGATCACAATTAAAGATGCAAAAGTGAGGAAAATGAAACAACTGAAAGAGTATGAATGAATGCCAAGATATTGCGAAAAAATGCCAAAGAATTGGTCATAGTTATGGTGAGAAAACCGTGAAACAATGGATGCCCAAACCTCCAGAAAGGAAGAGAAAATACAACGTAAAAACTCGGGTAATATCACTCTTACACAACTTGTACAACCTACTCAAATTCTAACTGTTAATTCAAGTGGAAATGCTACCAAGGAAAATGAGGAATGAACGACAATTACAAAAGGAAGCAGGGATAGAGGGAAAGCACGAGTGAAAACATGAAGTATAGCTTGTGAAAATTACTTTGAGACACTAGGGGTGTGAAGAGCCATAGTGTTTCACAAGGATGTCCCATGACCTTAGCTTGAAATGTGAAGGGGCTCAATAAAATGGGGAAGGTAAAAGAGATAAGCTCCTGCCTCTTAAGCATAAACCCTGATATTGTTATATTGGTTGAAACTAGGGTGAAGGAAAAGAAAGCTGCAGAGATTAGAAACAAATTGAAGCTATATAGAAACTACATCCACAATTATATAAAACATGTTAATCGAAGAATATGGGTCTACTGGAATCACAATAATATTAAGGTTCAAGTGGTGAAGACAACTGATCAAATAGTTCATTGCATCATTTTTTACTGTAATGGCAAGTGGTTATATTAGATGACACTGATCTATGTGCAAAACCAATTGGAAAATAGGAAAATATTATGGAATCATCTTGCAGCAATTCACGAGAACCAACAAGGACCGTGGTTCTTGATTGGTGACTTTAATAATGTGTTGAAGCACAATGATAGGGTAGGAGGTAGAAATGTGATTGAGGAAGAATTCAAAGATTTATGCAAGTTAATGGATGTAGTAGGGCTGCACAAAATGAAAAGTAAAGGCCAACACTTCACATGGTCAAACAACCTAAGTGAAGGTGCCATCTATTCTAGGATAGACAGGATTTCAAGAGAAATCCCGCCCTTTCAGTTAGAGACATGTTCATTCTCTATGCAATACCATTTATTGTGATGTCTTATAAATTGAGAAATATATTTGAATAATGTGTTTTCACATAATCTCTTAGTAATATCGAATCGGTGTACTCTATCCCATTATATGACCATAAATACTTAAATTTTCTTCTTGTTTGATTCTCTACCTTTGATTTCTACAACTTGAGTTTGGTAAAGACTTCATATTTTTTACTCAATAAATACACCCAAATATTTCAAGAAAAATCATTTATAAAAGTCATAGAATACTTGAAATCACCCATGGAAACCTCTTTGATAGCCCCTCACACATCTAAATGAACAATGTCTAAAATGCCTTAATTTTGTGATTTTCGATCTTGAATCGAACACAACAATATTTTCCAAGTACACAATACTTGCCCAAATTTATCTTGCAACTAGAAACACCCTTCAATATATTTCTCTTACAAAGTTCCATCATCCCATGCTCATTGATATTACCCTGACATTGTTGGCTAGGATTTTTACAAAGGGGTCTAAATCCAACCAAAAGCAAAAAGGGTTCTTTGAAGATTTTTTATTATAGGAAGTCGACCACACAAGCTGTCGACCAAAAGAGGTTTCATAAAAGGCCAATTTGGGCTTGTAGACACGGTCGACCAGAAGAGAGGCCTCATGAGGAATGGATTGGGCTTAAGAGTTTTAAAAAGCCCAAAAGAGAGAATAACTAGCAAAACAAATCCTTGTGAATAGAGAACTTGGGTTCGATAGAAAGAATGGAGAAAGTGGATTCATGAAGGGAAGTTACAATAGAGAATGTGGGTTCAATAGCAAGAATGGAGAACGTGAGTTCATGAAGGGAAGTTACAAGGGAAACCTGTCTCATAAGGAAGCGAAACCCGTCAAAAAGTAGTTATTTTCATGTATTATAAATAAAGCACTTAGTGCATAATGTAAGAGATTCAAACTTTCACATTCCTACACGCTAGTCACTCGGAGTACCCAAGCGAACGAGCAAAATGAGTCAGGCATAGGAAATATATGTTTGAATTAACCTATTTTCAATTGTTTTGATGTTATATCATCTATTTTTACCGTTTAAAACGTCTTTGTTTTATTTTGCCTTTCCTGCTTTATTGCTTTTAGGTCCGTTTCGCCTTAGTCGAACATACCCTTTTGAACACACTTTGTGAAAACACTTGAGAACTGAGGCACTGTACTGAGATTCCCTGGTCGATCTCGCCAGTAAACTCTCTGTTAAGAGACCAGCGTTGTTTACGAAAACCAGAGGTAAACAAACATATATTCCATAATGGTTGAATCATTATCTGACTCAAATAATGTACCATCATCTACAAGAGTGTTCCTCAATAGTTTATACATGTTACCTGCAATACTCATTTCTCTCATCAAAGTCAATGCACCACTGATAACCTTCATAATTTCACTTCTCCATCATACGTGTAGGAGAAACCATTCGCCTATAGAGTACATGGGAAAATCAAGTTCTTCCTTAACTTTGAAATATATTTTACATCATTTAATCTTTGCACGCCACCATCGTCCATGAAAATTTTAATCTGTCTCATTCCAATGATATTACATGCTTTATCATCATCTAGATAGACAAATCTATAATTACCTGACCAGAATGTAGTGAGTTATTCCTGGTGTGTCGTCAAGTGGTAAGAACAACTAGAGTAAAGAATCCACACATTTGTGCACTTACTGATGTTACCTGGAAAATTCGACGCTCCAGGTTTCATGAAAATATTAAGGTTTTTAAAGAAGAATCAAGAGTATAGGAAAGATGCTTCGACGGAAGCATATAATGGTCTTTTTTACCATACTTTCACTTAAATAAGACGACTTTGAAAACCTCACATTCAAAAGATATTTGGGGCTGGTTCGACGAAGAAATTTGAAGTAAGGATGAACATTCGAATTTTGGCGCTTACTTGTTTCTTTTGAAAAGAGACATGTGGAGGCCTTTGAAGGATCTAAGCGCATGCAAGAGAGAATATGACATCTTATGATAAGAATACTATTATACCCCAAAATTTTCCCTCTCATTTATCAAGATTTTTCTCACAAGACTTCTTGGACTCAAGACAAGATTAGAGTTTGCTCAGCTCAAGACCTCATCTTGCACTGATGACCTTAAATTAGGTTTTGAGTTTGCACAAGGATTTTTGGACTATCACTGCTTCATGTGACTTTCATACACCATCTTAGACCCCTAAGATTGCTCATACCAAGTTTTAAGCCTTGAACCACATTTTTGACCAGTCAATTGGACAGTTGACCTAGAAATCAGTTGTATTGAGGGAAAAAGTCAACCATGGCCAATTTACAGTCAAACTTCATAATTTTTTATCCACAACAACATTTTAGACTCATATGATCAAGTTTGGATCACAACTACTTAAGAAATTTGATCAAATCATCAAAAGGGCAAAATGGTCAAAATTAAGGTTTTTACTGAGAAAGGGCAATTTCTGATTTTTTAACCTAGCCAATGACCAATTGTGTTCAAGCATGATTTCAAGGACTCAATGGCATCATCTTGACCTAATTACACAGTTCAAAATATCTCAAATGCATAGGATTGACAGATGAATTTTGCAGTCAACTGATCAAAAGTCAACTGTACACTGAAAAGTCAAACTTTGACTTTTTGGTCAAAATCAAGTGCCAAGGATCATAATTCATCAAGATATGTCAAAATATGAAACTTGTTGATCAAGAAACTCAAAATTGCAAGTTAGGGTTTTAATTTGAAAATTTTTCATAACTTAGAATTTTTCTAAGTATGAAAATTTTTTATTTTTCCCCAACTTTCCCCAACTTTTTCACCATGATGAAATTAGATTCAAAGGAAACTTACAACATGAAAGTTGTATTCCTCCATGAAATCTACAACTTTGATTCATAAAGTTTTCCCAAAGGATGCTTGGATCTCAAGATATAAATTTGTGAATATGGGTCCAGAACTAAAAGACTTAGTGAAAATTTGCCCTAATTTAGGCAGGTTTAACCCAACTATATGGACATTTTTCACCTAGTTCCAGGAGGTATCACAAAATTCATTTCAAATATGGATTGTAGAGCATGCTGCAAGATTTCCAAAATGTCCAAGAACTCTCCAAGATCATTTTTGGTTAGGGAGAATCGAAGAAAAGAAAATAGCATTTTATCACTTTTGTTCAAGCCATTTTCACAATGCACCAAGTTGCAAATCTGATCAAGCATGCTTGTACCTTGAATTACAGGTCCTAAATCCCATCTACACTCCAAAATTAAATGCTAATTCAGTGGATAATGGCTTTGTTTTGGCTTTTGAAGCATTGCACAAAGAATTAATCCATAAATGGCATAAAGGGCACATTGCCATTTTCATAAAGCAAGCTTTTTCCAACTTTACAATTCTTGAGCCATGGACCTGTTTCTTTGTTACAAGCAATGTCCACAGATATCAGGAATTGTTTACCAACCCTTGGCAGCCCTAAAAATAGCAAGTACGTGCCTTTGGCACAAGTCACTTCACTTTTCTTCAAAAGCAAGAAAAGTTGCAAAAGTCAAGAGAACTTGCACATCTGTTAAAGAGTGGACTTGGACTCATTCAAAACAACTTCACAAACTGGTTGCAAGATAGAACACAAGTGCATAACTTAAAAAACTCTCCCAAACACAAAAACACAATTTTTCTGCCCAAACTTGCAGTTTCTGCAAAACTCTTGCAAGCTCAATATTGGCTCGTGTGTTTCTCCCTTTAACACTTGAAACACCTTCCATACATCACATACAAACCATCCAAGCCCTTATCCTATTGTTGTACCCTCTATTTTAGACATCACCATTTTCAAACTTGAAGGTTGCAGGTTGACTTCTACAGGGAGTTTCAAGCATCCTCAAGGCAAGCTAAGCATTGGAATAGCTTGAGGGAACTTCAAGGAAGCTCACACGATCCTCAGGCCTCACTCAAAGTCCCCACATTGCCATATCCAAATCCAGTTGAATGAGGTATTTTTCAAAACTTTATCTCTCTGTTTAGGCATCCTCAAGCCACGATTTGTGAAGCAAAACTGTAGTCCTTAACTTGCTGAAGCTGTACATATGCATAGTTGTCATTTATATTAACTGAGCTAAGAGAATTTGATTGTTGAACATGCTGAAAAACCTAGGTCAGAAATTAGGGGTGATTAAATTCTCTCTGATATTTGAGAGTTAGTTTACAAATTTTATATCATTGGAATCGTGAGATGAAATGCTACATTTTTCATGTTGCAAGTTTTTGATTTTATGCAATGAATAGAGAGTTACAGGTTTGAACTCAGAACGCGCGCAAATGAAAGCTAGAAGATAGGGATGAAGTGTCCTGGGCCTGGCGTGCCTTGGGCCTGCTTGTTTTGTTTTCCACCCCCCCATGAAAAGAAGAAGAAGCGAGCCGGTGTGGTTATCATGGGTAGAAGGTTTGAAGGACAAGCCCGAAGGACCTTGGAATTTCCATCAACCTCTGAGGAAGGGGAAAGAAAAGGTAAGGAGACGGCAGTACCATCTGATTCTGAAGCAGAAGAAGAAGAGGAAGAGGACTACTCCGAACAACAGTACCCTCCGGCTGATGACAAATACAAAAATTTGGAAGAGCGTCTAGCTGCTATGGAGATACAGAGAGTACCTGGGCTAGACTTTGAGGAGTTGGGGCTGGTATCTGGAATTGTAATCCCGCCTAAGTTTAAAGTACCTCTATTTGCCAAGTATAATGGGGTGTTTTGTCCCAAGATGCACCTACGATCTTATATCAGTAAAGTTCATCCTCATTCTGCTGACAAAGACTTGTGGGTTCACTTTTTTCAGGTCAGTTTGTCAGGAACATAGCTTGATTGGTTCTACCAGTTGGAGAGGTCTGATGTGCACAATTGGGAAGATTTGGCATCCTCCTTCTATAAACAGTATCAATACAACGCCAACTTGGCACCAACCCGTACTCAACTCCAGAGTATGGCCATGGTGTCCAATGAGGGCTTCAAAGACTACGCCCAAAAGTGGAGGGATTTGGCCGGAAGGGTGCAACCACCTTTATCTGAAAGAAAGCTAGTTGACATGTTCCTGGGAACTCTATCAGGTCCTTTCTTTAATCATCTGATTGGAAGCTCTTCTACAGAGTTCACCGAATTGATTTTAACTGGAGAGAGGGTGGAAGCCGGTATTAGAAGCGGGAAAATTCAGAAAGATGCATCTACCTATGCTGCTGTAAAAAAGCCCTTCACCGGAAAAAAGGAAGTGCCTTCTGTCTACACATAGAGGAATTAGGGAAGAACCGAAAGACGACCAACAGTGGGGGCCGTTACAACTCAAAAGTCTGCATCAGACCAGCCAAGAAACAACCAGCCGAGAAATGATCAGCCGAGAAATAACCAGCAAAGGGTGGAAATGCCTGTAAGGAAATTCACCAAGATAAACATGACTCCTGCTCAAGTCCTACCACATCTCTTGAAGTTGAACCTGGCCATGCTAAAGGAGGGCCCTAAAAATCCTAACACTGCTTCTCCAAATTACCATCCCAACGCCAGATGCGCGTACCATTCAGAAAGTCCAGGGCACGACACCAATAATAGTTGGGCTCTGAAGAACAAGATTCAAGATCTGATTGACGCAAAGGAAGTTGAATTTGAAGCTCCTGAGAAACCGAATGTTATTTCTGCTCTAATGCCGAGGCATGGATACAATGCCAATGTTGTGGAAGAAGATCTGTTTGTTTCTACTGTGGATAAATTGTTAACTCCTCTCCTAACCATCAAGTTGAATTTGTTGAAAGCTGGGGTGTTCCCAGGTTGTGACCAAGATTGCCATGCTTGCCTATCCTCCCCATTTGACTGTCCTCTGTTGAAGAAAGGAATCCAACAATTGATTGATAACCAAGAAATTTTGTTCGAGAAAGCTCTTGTCTCACCCATTCCAGTTCCAGAAGTTTCTATAATAACCATATACGCCAATCCTTCCAGGGTTCCTAAAAAACCCGTTAGGATTACATCCGCTCCAGTGACTACTCCGTTGAAGATAACAATGCCCGGGCCAGCCCCATACAAATCCGATAAAATGGTACCATGGAACTATGGTGGAGAAATTTACTAGCATGGTGTCAAATAGATTGAACAGATTGCAGAAGAAGAAAGCTCCGAAGGGGATACTCCCGACATCGGTAACATTGCCGGAACAAGCAAGGTTACCCGTAGTGGAAGAATCTTTTCTCCAGAGATTTCTCCTCCAACAACAGTCTTTGGACCCGTGGTCATTCCGAAGATTACACCTATACCAGTAACTGTACCTGCAAGTGTACCCGCCAACAATGACAATGCAATTCCTATCCCTACTTCCGCTGCTGAGAAAAAAGGAAATAATGTTCAAGAGGAGCCTGTCCTGACGAAGGCTCAGTCACTAATTATTCCTGAAACGTCCAAGAAGGAGATGGAAGAAATCCTGAGGATTATTAAGAAAAGTGATTATGATGTGGTAGAACAAATGGGGCAGACCCCCTCCAAAATCTCTATGTTAGCATTGTTGTTGTGCTCTGAGGCACATGCTAAAGCTTTGGTAAAGTTTTTGAAGACATCGCACGTACCGCAAGAGACTTCGGCTGATCAATTCCAAGAGTGTGTGGCCAGTTTAGCAGCTGACAATGGCCTAGGTTTTTCCGATGTAGACTTGACCTCCAAAGGGAGAAAACATAACGACGCACTGCAAGTCTCAGTGGAATGTAGGGGGACGACCCTAGCCCATGTCTTGGTTGATACGGGATCATCCCTAAATGTCTTGCCGAAGAAAGCCCTGGATAGACTGGATTGTGAGGGGCTGACCCTAAAACCCAGCAACATCATTGTGAGAGCATTTGACGGCTCTAAAAGGATGGTCCATGGGGAGGTGGACATCCCGATCAAGGTGGGTACCCAAACATTCAATTCGACATTCTACGTGATGGACATCCGTCCTTCTTACTCTTGCCTGTTGGGACGCCTCTGGATTCACAATGCCGGAGCGGTCACATCCACCTTGCACCAAATGCTCAAGTATCCCGTCCAAGGGAAAATTATAATTGTCCATGGGGAAGAGGAATATATGATTAGTCATTTGAATTCATTCCGTTATGTGGAGTTAGATGGTGAATTCATAGAGACCTGTGATCGGTGGGAATGAGAACTGACTGTCTTGGAATGCTGGTTCGCGTTTGTGTTTGTTTTTGCAAAATGACGCGGTAAGCAAGAGTCGCCACCGTCTTTTATTTTATCCAACAAAGAAAGGACAAAAGCACATAGACATTCCTTTTCGAGATTTTTCTCGGGTTCGGGAGGTAGATTATAGAAAGGGAAGGTGTTAGCACCCTTTCTATCCGTGGTTATTCACGGGCTCTTAGGTACTTGCTCACTATGTTTTCAAAAGTTTGCTTTTCTTTGTGATTATGGGTTTTGAAAAGAGTTTTGTTTTTGAAGAAAGTGTAAGTGCGAAAAATTTGTTTTTGTTTTAAAAGGAGCAAGTACTTAAAAGCCTCTACCTACTCAAAAAGGAATTAAATTGTGCAAATGTCCTTTAGACAGTGCTATCCCATTATTAAGGAGTAGGTAGCACTGTCGTTGGAGTTTTCGGGTCAATTCGGTTTAAGGGACGTGTGGTCACTAAAGCAACGTTAGGACGCCTTAGCAGTAATCCTAATGTCTTAGATCATTTTTCCGAGGCAATCGTTTCGAGGCAACTTATGATCTTTGGACAAAAGGAAGACCTCTAAAACATCCTATACTTAATGACCACGTTCGAGGCAACCAAGTGAGGTGTACCCTAAGAGTGGCATGTGCGAGTGTATTGTTTTTCAGTTATATTATCTTTGTTTATTTAGGTGTTCTACCATTTGTTTTTTAGATCTTGTCATGCAATCCTAGTTAGCATACATATAAGAAATTAATATATGTACAAGAATTTAAAGTGCGGGAATTGTAAATCCTACGCTATTACAAGGCTTCGGGGAGGGGGATTATTTACATATCCAAAAATTGGGGAAATAAAAGCAGTAAAGTAAAAGTCTTAGTTAAGCTATTACAAACCAGTAAGCAGTTACAATAAAATAAACGCGCGTGAATCTTAAAAAAACCTAAGGATATAATCTTTTTGCTGTTTTATTTTATTTTTGGGAAAATGCTAAATGTTCAATTAAGTCAAATTTAATTAATTAAAAAAACTGATTAAAATTAACTCTAAAACATACCTAATATTTTTTGCATTTTTTTTGTTTATGAAAAGGATTGAATTCAAATAAATCCTAAGTCTACTGATTTTAAATTTGAAGAAAATAAGTTAAAATAATTAACTAAATTAAATCCTAATTCTAAGTTACTTATTTTTATGTTGATTAAAGAAAAGGAAATAAAATGGTCAAAACAAAAAGGAAATTAAAGGAGCAGGCAATAAATCAAGAGAATATAATTCTGGAGGTCTGGGTCGAAAGAGGTGTGGGCTGTCTTTCGACCCAGTGAAGAGGCTGGATCGAAGGTACATGAGGGGCTGCACTCTGAGGGTGTTCGATCTAGATATGTCATCCTTCGATCTGGAAATCCTGTATCCAGTTCGAAGCTAAGCTGCTAAGCTTCGAAACTCTGAACAGGATTCTGAGAATATGTTTCCTGCAAAACGAAACAAATGTTAAAAGGTTCGGGGGGGGGGGGGGGTTTACCCCCCTGATTCGAATCTCCCCCTTATTCGCACCTGCTGAATCTGGGTCTGGGTTTATTTTATCCTGGGATTCGAAGGAGAAACTCAGATTGTGCCCAAGCAATGGCACAATCTCATCTTTGCGCTGTAGCTTATATGTAGCACATTAAATCATTCACAAACAACAGTAATAACGTGAATATGCAATCAGAGATCGAAATGACTTTGAAATTAGATTTCTTTTTACAAAATAGAAGTGCTTTGATCTGTGATTCTGAGTGTGGAATGGCTTGTGCAAGGATTGGATATGGCTTCCTGGAAGTGCTGATGATTTTTGGCAGCGTATCTCCAAGTTCTCCCTATTTCTTTTCTCTATTTTTTCTGTATATTTTCGTTGTTGTTCGTTTTGCAACACTTTTGATCTCTTTATATAGAGGGGGTAGAGGGGACAGGAAGACAAAGGTTTAAATGACCTTGATTATGTGTTTGACAGCCATGAATGAGAATTTGTAACGTTGATTATGTAATTGAAAGTCATGAATGAGAGTTCGTAACGTTGGCTAAACACATGGGATCTTGTCCCTTTTTGAATTTTGAATGATATGTAACTGGCCTTCGAATGCTCCCTTTCGAATGGACTGATGGCATCCTCCTAATGCTTTTTGAAAGCTTCTTCGAATGGACCTTTTGAATGCCTCTTCGAATGGACCTTTTGGAATTCCAATCGAAGGACACTGTTATAATTCCAATCGAAGTACTTGTCCATAATGCCAATCAAAAGGCTCCTTCAGAACACCAATTGAAGGGTCTTTCAGAATTCCAATCGAAGTGCTTGTCCATAATGCCAATCGAAAGGCTCCTTCAGAACACCAATCGAAGGGTCTTTCAGAATGCCAATCGAAATGCTTGTCCATAATGCCAATCGAAAGGCTCCTTCAGAACACCAATCGAAGGGTCTTTCAGAATGCCAATCGAAGTGCTTGTCCATAATGCCAATCGAAAGGCTCCTTCAGGACACCAATCGAAGGGTCTTTCAGAATGCCAATCGAAGTGCTTGTCCATAATGCCAATCGAAAGGCTCCTTCAGAACACCAATCGAAAGGCTCCTTTCATCTAAAGAAGTATGAAACCTAGAATATCTATCTACGAATTAGGGTTTTCTGTTAGATTCCCTTCCCTAGGCTAAAAACTAATAGTGGCGGCTCTGATTAAAAAACCAGTTGCTACAGCCGACGACTCTGCTGGGGAATTCAACTTTAGGTTTTAGGGTTTTTACTTTGGGGTTTTTTTATTTATTTATTTATTGTATTATTTATTACATTATTTTATTTATTGCATTTATTTATTTATTTATTTATTGTCAATTCTTTTTATCATATATTTATTTCCTGGTGGGATTTTTTATTTCTCAAAATATTTTCAATAACCCTTAGAAACAAGATTCGTCTATTAGCTTAGAGGGTATATCATCCCTGCGAGTTTATGTGACGACTTCGCCTAGAGTCGGTGGACTTCTAAAAAAGGAATACTTATCAAGAGATACCTTCTTGACGAGAAGGAATTTGGAAGGACACCCATGACTCTTTGTAATAACCTTAACCTAAAATCTCATGACAAGACCTTTCACGACTTCGAGACGAAAGTTTTCGTCCTTAAAGAGGCTCCACCTAAGGGACGCCCTTGTGCTTTGTCCCTCTGGTATTATTCATGACACCATTAAGAAAGCCACCCTTCTGGGAGGGTAGATCAACCGTAGGTCAATATTAAGGAGCCTACCTTCTAAGGGTACTTATCACAAAAACCCCATCACTATACATCCCTACCCTATAGGGGCACTTATCACAAAAATCATGTCACTCAACCCTACACCTATGCATTCATACATTTCATATATTCGCCATACATTTCATATATTCGTCACCCGTTTCTTTCTATTTGTCTTATTCACAGGGGGTATAAAAGATAATAATAAACTCAAGATCTCGGTGACTGTCTTTAAAAATGGATACCGAAGGAAACAACTTCTCCGCGTCAATGCGCCAAACATGTCTGAAATTAAAGCCATAAAAGGGAAATAATGTGCTGAAGACTTTCTCAAGCTTTGTCAAGCAAAGGTTTATGGTTTCAAGAGCAGATATACGCATGCGCACCTAGAAGACTTATTTCCTTTTGCTTGATTTCACGCAAATAAAGTTTTGGTTTAAGATTGTAATATTTTTCAATATCTGAATTATGTTACCTTTAATAACGGCATTTTGTTTCCACATCACGTTTGCGTATCTATTTTCAAGCTGATCACCGAAGGACAATAATAAGCAAAAGACAAATACATACCCTAGTGAATAAGAAATTTAAAATAAGAAACCATTTCATGTTCATACACATCCGTTCGCACGCATGCATTCACATACACCTGCATATCATATCAAAACTCATTTTTCAAAAAAATCTCTCCAGTTGAACCATTGGTAGAAGAAGATATCCATCTCCTTGGCCTCCATATCAAACCAAGGCCTATAAACAAAAAGAAATGGAGAAAATCGAGGAAACTCAGGCTGCAGTCAAAGAGGATCTCGACCAAGTAAAGGGTGATGTTACTTCATTGAAAGGAGATCTAAGTCAAGTTCTCCTAGCTTTGAAAAACATTATTACCAGGAAAGACCAGATTCCCAGGGTAGCTTTCGAAGAAGTAGCCCAAACTATTGGTGCATCAAGCAATCACCAACCAAGGAAAGAGCCAGAGGTAGGACTCCAGAAGTTCTTCATGGACCAACAAGAAGTTGAAATTGAAGGGTTTGTCCTACCGCCACCAAAAGCAGGGGCATCACATACTCTGCAGATTCAAACCAATAATGCATACAACTACTTGGACCTGCAACATAGAGACCACGACCCAGAGGATGCCAATCAAGCACCTTTAAGATGACGGGTACTCATGCTATTGATGAACCACGAGTGATGAATTTGTACAAAGCTCTGGAGGAAAAATTAAAAGCTGTGGAGGGTTTTGACGCTTTCGAAGTAGACCCTCTCGAAATGGGCCTAGTTCCTGATGTGGCGATTCCACCAAAGTTCAAAGTACCTGACGTTGAAAAATACAAGGGGCTCACTTGTCCAAGAAATCATCTTCGTATGTATTGCAGGAAGATGCATGCCGATGCCCATGATCAGAAGCTGATGATTCATTATTTTCAAGATAGCCTGAGTGGGGCATCTTCAAACTGGTATATGCAATTGGAGCGAACGCATATTCGAACCTGGGAAGATCTTGCTAATGCTTTTATAAAGCACTACAAATATAACCTGGACATGGCGCCTACCCACATGCAGCTCCAGAATCTGTCCCAGATGAAAGAAGAGTACTTCAAAGAGTATGCTCAGAGATGGAGGGAGATGGCATCCCGTGTGCAACCACCACTGTTAGAGAAGGAATTAGTAGACACGTTCATGGGAACTTTGCAAGGGTTGTATTATGAGAAGATGGTTGGAAGTATCTCTTCGGGGTTCTCAGACCTAGTTACTATCAGAGAAAGAATCGAGACTGGAAGAAAAAGTGGGAAGAGGTGTCGCACCCCAAATTTGTCCTACCTCGATGATTTTGTTTTTCGAGATTAAAATAGAAGAAATATTTAATTAAAGATGGTACAACAGTATCTGATGGCCCATCTTTATCCAAGACTAGGGGGTGTATTGTAAATTCAGGAAAGCATGGCTTTCTAAATCAGAAAGACTCGTGTATCTTGGAACTCATTTGTGTAGCATGTTGGCCAGCGGCCCATGCGATTTGAAAATGGGAAATTGTTTCAGAATAATAACTATTAAATAGTTGTTATTGTAGAGGCTGAAATTAAATTAGGTCTACTTAAGTTTAAGTTATTATTAATTAATAATAGATTTTATTAAAGGCATTTAAGTGTTATTTCGTTCTTAGTAAAAAGGGTGGTGGCAATTTACATTGTTGGACCATTCCTATTTTCTTATCCAAACAAGGATGTGTTTATCAATATAAGGCCCATCTAGTGATTAGAGAGGAAAAGAAATATTCTTGTTAAAATTACTGTTTTTGTTTCAATAAGGGAAAAAGAGATATACAAAAGAAATAATGTTATTAAAGAAAAGTTGTTTGTTGTTTTAAATAAATAAATAATATTTGTTTCAAGAAATAAGAATGTATCATTTTTGCTTTTTTTACAGTGATGTTTTAAAGTTTGTTTAGTTATTAAAAAAAAATATAGCGCTGGGCCTGGTTTAAGAGAAAATATTTTAATGCAATTAAGGCCCAATCTGATTTGAAAAAGAAGGGGTTCGCTGGAAATGGCTGGTGGCCCGTTTTGTGTTTTTAAACAAAATTACTTTTGGTTTAAATTAATTAATGGTGTAAATTAGTGTTAATAAATTAGATTATTAAAGGTTTGTTTGGAAAAAACAATTGGGTTACGAAAATAATTTTGGGCCTAAGATTATTAAAAACTGGTTTTTGCTATAGTAGGAATAATGTTGTTGGGCTAAGTGAAATAGAAACCAACCCAGGACCAAGAGTTTAGAAACGATAATTGTTCAGATCGTAGCCAGAATTCACGCTTGTTTTGCAGTAAACAACTACTATTAAAACCAAATCTCACAAAAACAAT
Source organism: Vicia faba (assembly GCA_948472305.1). Classification (NCBI taxonomy): domain Eukaryota; kingdom Viridiplantae; phylum Streptophyta; class Magnoliopsida; order Fabales; family Fabaceae; genus Vicia; species Vicia faba. The sequence goes on along the minus strand of OX451741.1, from coordinate 1,309,673,740 downwards.
CCAAAATCCAGAAAATCTCTAAGATGGTTCGTTAGCTTAGCATGGGTTAAAATCTGTAGTTGGTTGTGGATAAAATTGTAAAAACCTCAAGATCAACTTGAGTTAAGGTTTGTGGGTATAACCTATAAAATCTCAAAAGTTTATAGTCAAAATCTCAAAAAGACCTCTTGGAGACAAGAATAAACCAACATTTGGCTAAACCTAAATAACTATATGGTGTAATCTCTCTAACCCTTACTCTCTTTAAATTTTTGCTATTTATTTTTTATTCTGCTGCAATTTACTCTTAAGAAACTACTAACACGGTCTAAATCCAGAAAAGTATGAAATAAATCACGAATATCAAAAACCATAATTCACCCCCTCTTGTGATTGAGGTCGCTTGTCAAACATAGTCCATGATTTTAATCAGCTCCTACCTCGTGGTGAATGTACCGTAGTTGAACAAGAGAAGTCGCATGAAAAACATAACACACTTATCATGCTTATTGCTTTGCATGGTTTATCCCAGGGGGTAGAGGCACCAGTTCTCAAATACCATTGTTTTGGAGAGCACATATCTCATCAATCATTGCTTGCCTCCACTCATGTGAGATAATGCTTCACATGGAGTGTTTGGAATAGTAGCAAAGAAAAAGAAGGCAAACGAGTATAATATAAAGGGAAATGACAATGAACATAAATCAATATAATACAAAGACATATTTTGTATGGGCATTTCTTATTCTACCCCATGTTAGCAAGAACAAAACCGTAAGTGCATTTCCTGTTTTAGCCTGTATCTGTTTTCAGCTTTGTTTTGAACACTGGTCCTTAAGTTAACATTTTTTTAGTACTTTTACATGAGCAATAACTGAGAGACAATCTCTATTGAGGCATGGCAAGGTTGCATAGCATGCCTTTGTACAAAGAGAAAGGAGTCAGGCCAGCCTTCTCCTGCCTTTGGATAGGCTGTATCGGGTGCACCTCCTACAGCTTCAGCCTTTGGTGTTCATGCTTCTACTCCTACTACTTCGTCCTCCCGCAGTAGGTGAGATTTTCCATCTCATCCGTCTTTGCCCCCGTCCTTTCGGATACACACTTCTCTATATAGTGTATTTGAGGCGGGAGAGACGTCGGGTTCTCAGGGACACCAGAGGCCCAGCCACAACCTTCATCACAACCTCAGTCCCAGATGAGACCTGAGGCGGCTCCTCAGTCATCCCAAGCACATGGGGCGGCACCTGAGCCTGCACCCACGACACCACCAGTACAGGTTGCACCTGCGGTGCCTCAGGCTTTTAGAGGAGGGTCGTCTGATTTATCTATTTTGCCTATTTACCATAACCATGTTACTAGATATATCTGAGACAGACATGTATGAATTATGATTTCTATTACATTTTTATTATGAATTTTATTATGAATTTGGAATTTTGGTTTGTTGATTAAATTATTCAAAATATTTATGCAGGAACGTGATACACTAAAGGTCATTAACCATTGGCGGAAGATCAGTAGACTCGTACCCCTCGTTGAGCCATGGTTTTAGTTTTTTGTATCTGTATTTTGGTTTTAGTTTTTTGTTATTGTATTTGGATTATATTTTTGGATTATCTCTTTATCGACCACACACATTTTTTATAATGTGTACTACTATATCGGATATATATATATATATATATATATATATATATATATATATATATATATATATATATATATATATATATATATATATATATATATATATATGCCTTTGTTCCATTTGTCTTGGTTATATGTTTTGTACAAGTTTTTGTCTGTAATGCGAAACAACTAGAAAATTAATGCATTTTCTTGTCAGCCTTATTTTTCTTGCTACTGACAGCATTGAAACTGGAAATATATTGTCGGTTTTACAAACACAATTATATTTCCAATTTTAAATCAATTTTAATAAAAAATATACGTACCCGAAATATATTTCCGATTTTCACAATACATTTTAAAAATTACATAGGACATTTCGTTTGGACACGAGGTAGAAGAAAAAAATGCCCTTTTGTATTTGACTATACCTCTCTAAGTGGCCTTAACTCGATTGTAGTTATTATTTTCTTTAAGGGGACTTTTGGCCCATTAGTCTATATTCAGTAGGTTTGACATAATATTTAAAGTGTAATAGATGGCATTAGTGATATATGAACATTCAGAATTATTATTTTATTTCTTTCTTCTAGTCTAGTGGTTAAATTCTAGTTTGGATAGTAGCTGCAGAATCCACTTATCTAGCTATATTCCTAGAATTCCAAATGTTGTTGAGAAGAAAGATAACTGCTGCCAATAAATCATCCATAAATCATCCAAGGTGTTAGGCATGATATTTATTTATGTTGATGATTCTGCAGAGCCAATGTTAGAGACCTTTAACAAAGATGCAGTCAAAGAAGAGATGTCATGCGCTTTCTACATTACACTTGCAGGGGTTGCATATAGAGGCCATCGAGCAACCTGTAGCCATGATCATCTTAAACATTACTATATGTACTTGTTTCCTCTTACTAACCAAATTTTATATGTTTTTAATGTTGACAAGTATCTCACAGGATATAAATATGAACAATTTCATTGTATGTTCAATACCAATTTCATACTCAAAGGTTTTCTATGAAGGTTTATAATCTAGAATTGTAAATTATACAGACTAAAGTTTGTTCTTATAAATTATAACCGATGTAAGAGTGTTTCTCCAATTACTGTGTCAATATTAGATTCAACCAAACACACATTTAATAAATATTTTACTCTGTTAATGGAATATGAAGTTAAACTAAAGTATTTGTTTCCTCTTACTAACCAAATTTTATATGTTTTTAATGTTGACAAGTATCTCATCAAATAGTTGATTATTTGAATAACTTACTATACATTAACCTTGAAAAATATCAATGAAAGGGATTTATAGTTAATGCACTCAATTGATCTAGAAATTTAGCAGTGCTGCTAGAGCTAGTTTCCAAGGGAGATGATATCTAAATCTAGTGTTCAATAAATTGGATTAAAAAATTGACATACTCCCACCAAAATAAAGACAAAGATTATTTTTAAAATAAGAAAAGAAAACAATAGTATTTTATACATTTCAATAAGCTAAAATTTCTAATCCAAATAGCACTCCAGCATGCTGAGTAGCCTCATTATTCATAAAATGAATCTCCATCATTTTCTGGAATGCATGCCAAGTTAACAAGCTATCCGATGCCGCTTGATGTGAATTTCCAACCACCCGCCTTACATTAAGGGTAGAAGCTACGGATTCGAGACCGCCGAACAAATAGTAGCAGTACTTCATCATGTGTTTCATGTCGTACACACTCTTTCCAAACAACCCTTCAACTAAATATAAAAAATCCTCCAAACTATTCGGTAAATTCTTTCGAGTCAAAACCTTCACCAAATATCCAAAATCATAGGCGCCGCAGAATGTGACCCAAACAACATCATTGTTAAAAACAAGTCCGGACCATAGCATTAGTTCAGCAAAACGCCCAGAATCCACACCATCACGGAAATTGCGATCAAAGTCAATTCCTTGACGACGGAGCATATCAATGGAAAGTTTATTACAAGGATCACTATTGACATTAAAATCAGAAAAATTAAATTGCCAGATGTAGCTGTTGTTGCTTCCAAAATCAGGAAGATTTCCACTAGAATCAGAGAGGGTGAGACCAATCTGAATGAGTTTAAGAGCGTCAACATTGGCCTTCAAGCAACTATAGACGATTTTGGGTGACGAATGAATTTCGCCAGGAAATTCTGTATCCATTGAGATGAAAGGATGTTGATGTATAACTTGTCGAATGAGATTGAATTCATCCTCTAAATTGTGTGCCCAAACATCACGAATAATGACTTGCTTCCAGTAGCTCATTTTCTGGTAATCTTGATGAATAGATTTTGAAGTTGAATTGAAACGAAGAACGAGAGAGAACTCGGCGGCAAGTGAATATCAGAATTGTGTGATGTTATGAGACGAGAAGAGCTTTGGTTGTTTTATATATGCTAAGTAAACCCTAAACACGGAAAAGATACAACTAAATTATTTATTGATACTATTTTTTATTAGGTTAGTTTTTCAAAAATATCTTAACAAAATATCTATTTGTTAGGATTTTGTTGAATATTTCAATAAATATTTCAAAAATTGTTTTAAGTTTCTAATATTAGGTTTTTTTTAAACAATAGTTTATTTGATTTTTTTAAACAAAAATAGATTTGATTTTATACTATTAAATATGAAGAAAAATATATTGAAAATTATAGTTTTCTTTATATATATATATATATATATATATATATATATATATATATATATATATATATATATATATATATATATATATATATATATATATATATATATATATATATATATATATATATATATATATATATATATAATCTTTCTAACTTTCAATATAGTTTGTTATCTCTTTAATTTTTAACTTAAATTCGAATTTATTTTTTATTATTTCACTAAGTTGTGATTTTAGTTATATTATTTTTTATTTATAAAACATATTTTTAAATTTCTACAAAATCTTTCCATAGTGATGATTTTTAAAATAAAAAAAAGTCACGTAATGATGTGATCGACAATGTATAGATAAATTAAAACTTTTTTATTTTATTTTTGACATGATTATAGAGTTTAAAGAAAAACATAAAACTAAAAATGTAAAATCCTGAAAGAATATAAAATTTATAATATTGTAAGTTTTACAAAGAGACTCTACTAAAATGAAACTAGGAAAATACAAGTGGTATCACAGTGTTACTGTTTGTTATAACTATTATTGTGACGTTAAATGTAAGTAAAATATGGATTAATTAAATAACATGAGGAATATAAGATTTATTTGTACGTTAGTATAGCTATGTGCTTCTCGGTGGCTGGGGGATCGAATCCACGTGACCAAGAAATAGCGAATGATAAGGAAAACCATGCGAACAATGTGAAGAAATCCGAAGAAAAGGAAGACACACAAAAAATAAATAAAAAACCCTCGAAAATCCGGAGGGGAGTAACGAAGGAAATAAATAATGGGTTGATGTCTTAAGCGGGAATCAAAGCTCTAACAATGGGATGACAATCGAATTTATCACACCAAAAGTCATAAACGGTGAGATTGAAGTGTAGATTGAGAAATTAAACATCGAAACTAAAGTGAAGTTTTGAGATTCAGTGTTGATCGTGTATGTCATTGGAGGTGAACTCAGTATGAATGGAGTGAAGCAATTCATGATGAAGTAGTGGAATTTAGTGAAACTACCTGATATATACTATAATGAAGAAGGGTATTTAATCTTATGTTTTCACTCATAATATGATGAAAGGGAATCTGTTCTTATGAAGAGGCCTTACACTCCTTACACTGTAAGGAATATGCCCATGTTGCTTCGTGAATGAAAACCTGATTTCAGACTCAAGGATGATATGTTGCGAACAATTCCAATTTGGGTCAAACTTCCCCAGCTTCTGTTACACCTGTGGAGACCAAAAATCCTGAGTAAAATTGGCTGCGCACTGGGAACTCCGGTAGTTACTGACGAATGCACAACAAACAAATATATAATCTTTTTTGCCAAGACATTGGTGGATGTGGACATAACTCAAGAACCCGACAAAGAGATCACAATTAAAGATGCATAAGTGAGGAAAATGAAACAACTGAAAGAGTATGAATGAATGCCAAGATATTGCGAAAAATGCCAAAGAATTGGTCATAGTTGTGGTGAGAAAACCGTGAAACAATGGATGCCCAAACCTCCAGAAAGGAAGAGATAATACAACGTAAAAACTCGGGTAATATCACTCCTACACAACTTGTACAACCTACTCAAATTCTAACTGTTAATTCAAGTGGAAATGCTACCAAGGAAAATGAGGAATGAACGACAATTACAAAAGGAAGCAGGGATAGAGGGAAAGCACGAGTGAAAACATGAAGTATAGCTTGTGAAAATGACTTTGAGACACTATGGGTGTGAAGAGCCATAGTGTTTCACAAGGATGTCCCATGACCTTAGCTTGAAATGTGAAGGGGCTCAATAAAATGGGGAAGGTAAAAGAGATAAGCTCCTGCCTCTTAAGCATAAACCCTGATATTGTTATATTGGTTGAAACTAGGGTGAAGGAAAAGAAAGCTGCAGAGATTAGAAACAAATTGAAGCTATATAGAAACTACATCCACAATTATATAAAACATGTTAATCGAAGAATATGGGTCTACTGGAATCACAATAATATTAAGGTTCAAGTGGTGAAGACAACTGATCAAATAGTTCATTGCATCATTTTTTACTGTAATGGCAAGTGGTTATATTAGATGACACTGATCTATGTGCAAAACCAATTGGAAAATAGGAAAATATTATGGAATCATCTTGCAGCAATTCACGAGAACCAACAAGGACCGTGGTTCTTGATTGGTGACTTTAATAATGTGTTGAAGCACAATGATAGGGTAGGAGGTAGAAATGTGATTGAGGAAGAATTCAAAGATTTATGCAAGTTAATGGATGTAGCAGGGCTGCACAAAATGAAAAGTAAAGGACAACACTTCACATGGTCAAACAACCTAAGTGAAGGTGCCATCTATTCTAGGATAGACAGAATTTCAAGAGATATCTCGCCCTTTCAGTTAGAGACATGTTCATTCTCTATGCAATACCATTTATTGTGATGTCTTATAAATTGAGAAATATATTTGAATAATGTGTTTTCACATAATCTCTTAGTAATATCGAATCGGTGTACTCTATCCCATTATATGACCATAAATACTTAAATTTTCTTCTTGTTTGATTCTCTACCTTTGATTTCTACAACTTGAGTTTGGTAAAGACTTCATATTTTTTACTCAATAAATACACCCAAATATTTCAAGAAAAATCATTTATAAAAGTCATAGAATACTTGAAATCACCCATGGAAACCTCTTTGATAGCCCCTCACACATCTAAATGAACAATGTCTAAAATGCCTTAATTTTGTGATTTCCGATCTTGAATCGAACACAACAATATTTTCCAAGTACACAATACTTGCCCAAATTTATCTTGCAACTAGAAACACCCTTCAATATATTTCTCTTACAAAGTTCCATCATCCCATGCTCATTGATATTACCCTGACATTTTTGGCTAGGATTTTTACAAAGGGGTCTAAATCCAACCAAAAGAAAAAAGGGTTCTTTGAAGATTTTTTATTATAGGAAGTTGACCACACAAGTTGTCGACCAAAAGAGGTTTCATAAAAGGCCAATTTGGGCTTGTAGACACGGTCGACCAGAAGAGAGGCCTCATGAGGAATGGATTGGGCTTAAGAGTGTTAAAAAGCCCAAAAGAGAGAATAACTAGCAAAACAAATCCTTGTGAATAGAGAACTTGGGTTCGATAGAAAGAATGGAGAAAGTGGATTCATGAAGGGAAGTTACAATAGAGAATGTGGGTTCAATAGCAAGAATGGAGAACGTGAGTTCATGAAGGGAAGTTACAAGGGACACCTGTCTCATAAGGAAGCGAAACCCGTCAAAAAGTAGTTATTTTCATGTATTATAAATAAAGCACTTAGTGCATAATGTAAGAGATTCAAACTTTCACATTCCTACACGCTAATCACTCAAAGTACCCAAGCGAACGAGCAAAATGAGTCAGGCATAGGAAATATATGTTTGAATTAACCTATTTTCAATTGTTTTGATGTTATATCATCTATTTTTACCGTTTAAAACGTCTTTGTTTTATTTTGCCTTTCCTGCTTTATTGCTTTTAGGTCCGTTTCGCCTTAGTCGAACATACCCTTTTGAACACACTTTGTGAAAACACTTGAGAACTGAGGCACTGTACTGAGATTCCCTGGTCAATCTCGCCAGTAAACTCTCTGTTAAGAGACCAGCGTTGTTTACGAAAACCAGAGGTAAACTGTTGTACCCCAAAATTTGTCCTCCCTTTCTTCAGGAAACCATCTTGGATTTTCAAGGTCCCTCTGAAACAAATCCAAGTCCTGAGTTATCCTTTTGCCCAAGCAAGCCACTTACAAGAGCAAGATGATCTCACGAACTCCAAAAACAACGCTTTTATCTTGAGAAAAATCAAATTCTAAGTACTTAGAACGTTTCTCTAAAATGAGTGTTTAAGGAAAAAATCAGCGCTTCAGAACTTCTAGACCCATTCCAGATAAAAACGGTCAGAAGTTGCAAGCTTGGCTCAGCGTGGTCAGAAGTTGGCTTTTCAGCAGCTACATCAGTTCAATCAGAAGTTGTAAACGTGGTTCAGTATGTAAGCCTTAAACGGAACATGCCCCTTCAGCAGTTACACAAGCTCAGTCAGAATTTGCTAAAGGAATGCAAGAGAAGCAGGGAAGTCTGAAGGCTCCTTCAGAACATGTTGAAATCAGAAGATGAAAGATCAGAAGAGTGGGTGTTACACTGATACAGAATCTCTAAGCCCAGAAGGTCCAGAAGTAAATCCAAGGAACGTACCAGAAAACCAGGAGAATCTCCAGAGCTTACTAAGACAACAGGAAGCCAAGGCCAGAGCATGGTTTACGCTGCTGATTCAACGTTGGTTTCCATTACCAGAATATTGATGTTGATAGGTCTTATCACCATTTAATGCCCATTAATGCTTCCAACCACTCCTGAACATTCACGTGTGGCTTGGAAAACACTTTTGTGCAGATTCTGGCATGGTTCTATGCGCCACCGCCCACTTCAGAGGTCACTTCTCCCCAATCTACGCCTGCTGCTGCAGCCTAGGCTGAAAGCTATCTGTTATCACAACTTCCCAAGAATTTCTGTCAAAGAACAAATTCAAACTCTGTTGGCGCTTTAAATGTTCAAGGAATCCACAAGAACTTTGCCTATAAATAGAGAGTCTTCACCACTGCAAAAGGCGTTCAAAAAAAGAAACAGAAATTGCTAAGTGAGAAACAGAACTCTTAGCAACATAACATTCTGAAACTCTGTCAAAATCTCCAGTTTTGTTTCATAACTTTGAGTTTCTCACCTTCAAACTTCATCAAATATCCAGTTTTCTCTGTGAACCAAAAACACCCTTTCCAAACTTCTGACCCTACATACGTATACGCCTTTACCAGCCCTTTCAAAGAAAACCTGTCCAGAACACCACCAGAGCCAAAATCTAACTTTCACCCACCAACTTTTCCAACAGTCAGGTAAGCACCTGCTGACCCTCATCACGCTGTTAAGCATCATCAGCTGTGCATACTCAAATAAACATAATGTAAATATCATGTTGTTGCTGTTTATGTTCTGAGGATTTTCATACCTCAGAATGTTCTGAGCCAGTATAGGACTTGCCTGTGACCTTGGTGGTTCTGATCTTTGAAACATTTTTGTATTTGCTGGATCTGTTCCAAATATGTTTCTTGTTTTGTGGAGTAACAACAGAATTGCAGATGTTCTGATTAGTACAGGGAAAAGCCAAGTGCTGACTTTGATGTTAGCACATCTGAAGCCTGTTTTGCTGTCAATGATATCAGAACCTCTGAGAGTTATTGCCTTTTCAGCAGAATCAGAACTTCTAGTTTCTCCACTAACAAACTTCTATCTTGCAGCGCAGGGGAATCAGAACTTCTGATTTCCCCACTAACAAGGTTCTGTTTTGCAGGTGCCAGAGTCAGAAGTTCTGACTCATACAGTTTAACCAAGAGGTTTATCATCTGGCAGCGGATCTGAGTCAGAACTTTTGATGACCTCCCAGCAGCGCGCGGGCTCCCTCTCTCTCTCTCTATATCTTGTTTTTTTGCTATTTTCTTTTTTGTCTATTTTTCTCGTTGAACCCCCCATGTACAAATGTGTATCCCCCTCCCCTAATTGTTGTAATAGCGTAGGATTTTATATTTCCGCTTCTTATTACTAGTAATTAGGGCATGTATGGCAAGATAAAATCAATGAAATAGAAAAACCTAATTCAAAGAAAAAACTCTTGTATGCAATAAAACACACTCGCACACTAACACCCCTAGGGTTACATCCACTTGTTGCCTTTCAAAATTAGGCCATATTGCATGTTAGGTCTCTTTGGGCAAAGCAAACAATCAAATGATCATAGTCCCTCGATGACGCTTTCGAAAGTTGCTTAAAATGATCAAAGTACCTTTCAAAGAAAAAATTGCCCAAGGATACTTAGCACTATTGCAATTATGGTCTAAACGATGACCCGCGTCCGTCCCTTTCACATCCTAATACAAGATTGTCCACCAAATTCAATGGTGGAACAAAATTGTTAAAAGAGTTAAAACATAACAAAAATCTTTGAGAACTTTAGGGTAGATCGCTCTTAAGTACTTGTCAACTTGCAAAACAAAAACACTTGCCTATTTTTCAAACCACACTTCACCAACACTTTCAAAACAAACTTTCAAAAAACCTTGAAACATCTTTTCAAAAAGACAAACACATTTTGTAAAACATTCGAGTAAAGAATTGTTACAAGGGTAGCCTATACAAGGCATCTTTTTCAAAACCTTTTCAAAAAACACACATAAAGCACCATTTCAAACAATTGAAAACCAAGGCAAGTTGATCTAAGCAAGTACCTAAGAGCCCATGGATAACCATGGATAGAAAGGGTGCTAATACCTTCCCTTTCTATAATCTACTCCCCGAACCCAAGAAAAATCTCAAAGGTTTTTGCTGTGCTTTTTAAACCTTTCCTTAGGATAAAATAAAAAGTCGGTGGCGACTCTTGCTCAACCGAAACATTTGCGAAAACAAACGCAAAACCATAGTCAGTTCTCCCACCGTATCACAGAACTGGCGACTCTGCTGGGGAAACTTTAAAAGTGGAGTAACCTTAGGGCTTAGATCACCCTCTTGCATGACTAATTGTTTGATTTGTTTGCTTTATATCTTGGCTCTATTGTTTGGGTTTGCAATCCTACACCCGGATTTTGGGAAACATTCATTGATAGCAATACTTTGTGGAAACTGTGCGGGGTATACCGACACGGTCGAAGCAATAGCTATATTAGTGCGACATATTTGTGAGTACCGGTAACCCTTGAGTTCAATCAAGGAGAGTACGGGGCCGCTGAGTGATGTCACTAAGCACTAATGACCTAGAACCTTACTTGACCATCTTGGCCTTTTATTAGGAGTAGTGAGATGACCGGCTTTGGTGCAGTCCGAAGTTGGTAGATACTCGATACTACACTCATTGAGGGTTGTTTTCTTGGAATATTTTGGTCGCTAGTTAAATGGCTAAACCAAAACAATGAACAATGAAAACAATCCAATGATATTGAGCTCCTTAGAACCCGGTTACTATTTATAGGACAGGTTTTTTTAGCCAACTACACTCAAGAGGGTACTTACCTATGAAACCCCATGCAAGCCTGAAACTAGGGTTTGGTGTGAATTGCTTGTACATTTGTTTTGTGCATACATCATAAACATCATAAAGCATCATATGCATTCACTAACCATTTCAAGGGTTTGGATCTTCATCTTTGTTCTTGTTTTGTAGGTCATGGAAATTCCTCGCAAAAAAACCATCCAAGTCAACCTTGTGAGAATCTCTCCTCAACTCAAGGAGCTCACCTCAAGAATTCCGGAAAACTCATCCTTCAGTGAAAGACATGGTAGACTGCTCAGCTTAGTCAACACCAACATTGAAGAAGACATGATGAAAGTGCTATTCCATTTCTTTGACCCCCTTCACCACTGTTTTACTTTCCCTGATTACCAGTTGGTGCCCACTTTGGAGGAGTTTTCTCAACTCCTGAGAATTCCTATCCTTAATCAACTACCCTTCAACGGTACGGAAAATGAACCAAAGCCGGAAGATGTTGCTCGAGCATTACATCTACAACCATCCGACATCAAGGGGCATTGGGAAACCAGAAGCAGCATCAAAGGATTCTTAGCAAAATTCTTGTTTGAGAAGGCACAAGAATGTTGGAACTCATTGGACCTACAAGCCTTTGAAGAGATTGTGGCACTTCTCATCTATGGATTGGTCTTGTTCCCAAATTCTGACCAATTGATAGATGTCAACGCCGTCAAAATCTTCTTGTCCAGAAACCCAATACCAACATTGCTTGGGGACATTCTTCACTCATTTGACACACGAACAATGAGAAAGAGGGGTGTTCTCATGTGCTGTACTCCTCTCCTTGCAAGGTGGTTTATTTCGCACCTTCCACAATCTGTCTTGAAGAATGACCAAGGTTCAAGGTGGTCCCAACGATTGATGACTCTTACTCACTCTGATGTACATTGGTGTTCTCGGTCCAGAGAAAATGTCATCATCGTCGATCGTTGTGGAGAGTTTCCCAATGTTCCTTTACTTGGAATCAAAGGAGGTATCACCTACAACCCTTGCCTAGCTTTGAGGCAATTTGGATATGCACGGAGGGATGGCCCTCATGACATGTTGATTCCTGACCTAGTTTTTAACTTCGACAACGATGCGCAAGGACTTCGCCAAAGATTCATCAGAGCTTGGGGAAGACCCAACAAGGTTGATAGCAAGACTCTGGGACACAAGAACTCCATCCCCCTTGAGCCTTATCTCAAGTGGGTACGAGCCCGAGCCAAAAGTCTGATGATGCCTTATCCTCATGTACTCCCTGTGATTAAAGAGCCCGTCAGTGAAGGAGAGGTTCCCTACACCATCCTACATCCTGACATGCCTACATCGTGGGAGGAAATGCAGAAAAGTTGGATTCAGCTCAAGGAAGAACTGAATACTTTTGAAGCTAGCTTCTACGCCAGTGAGAAGAAGGTTCTAGAGCTTACCCGCCGACTCCATGAGCAAGAGACCCTCAACACCTACATTGCACCAAAGAGGATGCGCAATGTATTTTTACCTTAAGAAGTTTTGTAATATTTGGCCCATGGGGCATTTATGTACTAACAAATTTCTTCTTATTAATATGACGTGCGTTCTTCTTTGTCTAAAACAATTTTGAATGTCCTAAATCCTTGAATGCATTGCATACATAAGCATACCATTCATCATGTGCATAAGCAGGTCTCACTCCAGGTTTCCTTATCCGTCTGCTGTTTATGTCAGTAGGATGGATCTCGAGCAAACAGTCAAAGACCTACAAGCTCAAAATGCACAGTTTCAGCAACTCCTGATGACCTTGGCTAAAGGTCAGGAGGATATCAAGACTCAATTGGGGAACAAAGACCCAGTGAAAAAGAAGAAAAAGAGACTCGGGGTGGCTACTTTGGGGAGAAGATTTGACGGAGAAGCTCGGAGAGTGCTGGAATTTCCTCCTATCTCTGATGAAGGAACCAGCAAAGGAGGTGGAGCTGCGGTACCTTCCGAATCTGATGCGGAAGAAGAAGAGGTCGAAGAGGATGAAGATTACTCTGATCAGCAATATCCTCCAGCTGATGACAAATACAAAGGGCTAGAAGACAGATTGGCCGCCATGGAATTACAAAGAGTACCGGGTTTGGATTTTGAAGACTTGGGTTTGGTTGCCGGGATTGTAATTCCCCCAAAATTCAAAGTGCCAATGTTTGTGAGGTATGATGGGTTGTCTTGTCCAAAAATGCATCTCAGATCCTACGTGAGAAAGATTCAACCCTATACGGCAGATAAAAATCTTTGGATTCATTTCTTTCAAGATAGCCTTTATGGAGCTCAATTGGAGTGGTTTTATCAGCTAGAGGGAACCAGCGTCCACAATTGGGAAGACTTGGCCACCGCTTTTTACAAACAATATCAGTACAATTCTGACCTTGCCCCTACTCGTACCCAACTTCAGGGTATGTCATTGGGAACAGGCGAAGGATTCAAAGAATATGCACAAAAATGGAGGGATTTGGCTGGCAGGGTGCAGCCTCCTTTAACCGATCGTGAGCTCGTTGATATGTTTTTAGGGACCCTATCTGGGCCATTTTTCAATCATCTAATTGGTAACTCTTCCGCGGGGTTTACCGATTTGATCTTAACAGGCGAAAGAATAGAAGCTGGCATCAAGTCAGGGAAGATTCAAAAGGGTGTTGCTGCAAGTGTTGAGAAGAAGCCTTTTAAGAAGGAGACGACTGTGGTATATTCTCAGAGGAGAGCAGGGAAGACAGAGCGTCGGCCAACTGTGGGGGCCGTAATGATTCAAAATCCTTCAAGTGAGCAACCTCGTTATAACCAGTCCAGACCAAATCAACAACGGGTGGAACAGCCACAACGACAGTTCACCCGCATTAATATGACTCCAGCGCAAGTGCTTCCCCATCTGTTGAAGTTGAATCTCGCCACCATCAAGGAGGCACCAAAGAATGTGAATACGTCCTCTCCACATTATCATGCTAATGCTAAATGCGCCTACCATTCAGACAGTGTTGGACACGACACCAATGATTGTTGGGCACTCAAGCATAAAATCCAAGACCTGATAGAGGCAAAGGAAGTGGAGTTTGACGCTCCGGAAAAGCCTAATGTGATATCTGCATCCATGCCGAAGCACAGCCGAAATGTCAATGCCATTGAAGAAGATTTGTATGTTGCTGATGTCAATGATCTGACTACTCCATTGCTAACCATTAAGTTGAATCTGTTAAGGGCCGGGATCTTCCCGGGATGTAAAGAAGACTGCTATTGTTGTTACTCTCTGCCGTTTGATTGTCCGTTACTGAAGAAAGGCATCCAAGGCCTTGTGGATAGTCGACGAATTTTGTTTGAAAAGGTTTTTGCTGTCCCAACTCATATTGAAGATGTCTCAATCATAACCATTCACGCCAATCTTTCCAAAGTCGTCAAAAAGCCTGTTAAGATTACACCAGCTACGAAATCTGTTCCTTTGAAGATAACAATGCCAGGGCCTGTCCCCTATGTTTCTGAGAAGTCCATACCATGGAACTATGGCGGTGACGTTTACTACCATGGTATCAAACAAATCGAAATAACTGAAGAAGGTTCGGATGATGAAGAAGCCAGCATTAGTAACATTGCGGGCACTAGCAAAATCACCAGGAGCGGGAGAATATTTTCTCCAGAGATTGCCCCTCCAAGAGAAATCTTTGGACCCTCATCAGCTGACAAGGTCATCCCTGCACCAATAAAACTTTCTGCTAGAACTCCTTTGATTGAATACGTTGTTGTTCCTAGTACTGTCCCTCCTACCACTGCTAACAAAGGTAAGGGAATCCAAGATGAGCCCGTCAGGACGAGGGCTCAACCCTTGGTCATCCCGGAGACCTCCAAGAAGGAAATGGATGAGATTTTGAGGATAATCAAAAGGAGTGACTACGATGTGGTAGAACAGCTGGGGCAAATTCCCTCAAAGATCTCCATGCTGGCACTACTACTTTGCTCAGAAGCGCACGCTAAAGCTCTGATAAAGTTCCTAAAGGCAGCCCATGTTCCCCAGGAAACCTCTGCAGATCAATTTCAGAATTGCGTGGCTAGCCTTACTGCGGGCAATGGATTAGGTTTTTCTGATGCCGACCTAACTCCTAAAGGTAGAAACCACAATGATGCTTTGCACATTTCAGTCGAGTGCCGAGGAACCACTCTCGCACACGTCTTGGTCGACACTGGTTCGTCGCTGAATGTTTTGCCTAAGAAGGCCTTGGACCGACTAGATTGTGAAGGTTTGGAATTGAAGCCAAGTGATATTGTTGTCAGAGCTTTCGATGGTTCGAAGAGAATGGTCCATGGAGAGGTTAAATTCCCATCAAAATAGGCACTGAGGTGTTTAAATCTACTTTCTATGTGATGGACATCCGTCCGTCATACTCTTGCTTGCTGGGTAGACCTTGGATACACCATGCTGGGGCAGTCACTTCCTCCTTACATCAGATGTTGAAGTGTCCTGTCAAGGGAAAGATCATTACTGTCCATGGTGAAGAGGAGTACATGATTAGCCACTTGAATTCTTTCCGGTACGTGGAGGTAGAAGGGGAGTTCATTGAAACACCTTTTCAGCATTTCGAAGGAGTCCTTCCTGAAATAGCAGTAGCAAAGTTGGCAGCTGAGACACCGAGGCAGATGGCCAGGATGGCATCTCTGGAAGACGCAAGGGCCGCAATAAAGGAAGGGAAGAATTCAGCATGGGGGCAGTTGCCTGATATTCCACATAAGACAGACAAATTTGGATTAGGGTTCACAGCCGCTGGCCAGAAAGTTATGTGTCGTTCGAAGATTGAAAGAGCGCCAGTCAAAATTTCTCCCTACGGAATCAACGCCTTAGAAGATGAAGACAAAGAGAGCAACATCGAAGAGTGGATTTACCCAACTGTCAAAGGAGGATTGAGCAACTGGGAGGCAAAAGACTTTGTCCCCATCACTTTTATTCATCAGTAATTTATCTGTTAAACATTTCCTATTTGGTCTGTAATATTTACTTTCAAACAATCCGTGCACTATCTTTTCACCTCATGCCTTGCCCGGGGCATGTAGGTCCATTCGTAAGGGTTTTGATTATTTTTCATATCCATATGCCATGTTTAATGATTCATTGGACGTTTTTCATTTGATAAACTGCTTGTGTTCATTTTCTTTCCTTTTGCATTTTTAAGGATGGCTATCCCTTACACACACCCACACTCACCAATGCAGGTACCCATCCACTCCGGATTCCATGGGTGACTATTCTGCTGTATCTTTCAATAACTCTGAAGATCTGGTCAATCAAGCCGAGTATGAAGATGACGAAGGTTGTGAAGTACCAGGGGAACTAGCCAGACTTCTACAACGAGAGGAAAGAGCCATCTTACCTCACGAAGAGTCATTGGAAACTGTCAATTTGGGAACCGAGGAAGACCGGAAGGAGGTGCAAGTGGGTGCCAATCTAGAACCAAATATCAAGGAACGCCTGATACAGTTGTTGAATGAGTATGTTGAAATCTTCGCTTGGTCTTATGAAGACATGCTGGGTTTAGACACAGACATCGTGGTTCACCGTCTCCCCACAAGAGAAGACTGTCCACCGATCAAGCAAAAGGTCCGCCGAATGAGGCCTGACATGTCTGAAAAGATCAAGGCAGAAGTAATGAAGCAATTCGACGCTGGCTTTCTGGCTGTTACGTCCTATCCTCAATGGGTCGCTAACATCGTGCCGGTACCTAAGAAAGATGGCAAAGTCAGGATGTGTGTGGACTACCGGGATTTGAATAGGGCCAGCCCCAAAGATGATTTTCCGCTGCCACACATCGACATTTTGATCGACAATACAGCTCAGCATAAAGTGTTTTCCTTCATGGATGGATTCTCGGGCTACAATCAAATCAAAATGGCCCCCGAGGACATGGAGAAAACAACTTTTGTCACACAATGGGGCACTTTCTGTTACAAGGTGATGCCGTTCGGGCTGAAGAACGCGGGGGCAACTTATCAACGCGCCATGGTAGCTCTATTTCATGATATGATACATCATGAGATTGAAGTTTACGTAGACGATATGATAGCTCGGTCACAAACAGAGGAAGAGCACCTTGAACATCTAGAAAAGCTGTTTGCCAGGTTGAAAGAATACAAGCTCAGGCTGAATCCAAGTAAGTGCACTTTTGGAATTAGGTCTGGTAAACTTCTAGGATTCATTGGAAGCGACAAAGGCATTGAAGTCGATCCAGCAAAAGTAAAAGCAATACAAGAGATGCCTGCTCCCCGTACTGAAAAGGAGGTTAGAGGATTCTTGGGGCGCTTGAACTATATTGCCAGATTCATCTCGCATCTGACTTCTACCTGTGAGCCAATTTTCAAACTCTTGAAGAAAGATCAGGTAGTTGAATGGAATGACGATTGCCAAGCTGCTTTTGATAGAATCAAGGAGTATTTGCTAGAACCTCCTATTCTGATGCCACTCGTCGAAGGAAGACCACTAATCATGTACTTGACCGTTTTGAATAACTCAATGGGGTGTG
Source organism: Vicia faba (assembly GCA_948472305.1). Classification (NCBI taxonomy): domain Eukaryota; kingdom Viridiplantae; phylum Streptophyta; class Magnoliopsida; order Fabales; family Fabaceae; genus Vicia; species Vicia faba. Next base: position 1,309,655,867 of record OX451741.1, on the reverse strand, counting down.
TTTTGGGCCAGCATGACGAGTCTGGTCGAAAAGAGCATGCCATTTATTACCTTAGCAAAAAGTTTACCGACTGTGAGACTCGCTACTCACTACTCGAGAAAACTTGCTGCGCTTTGGTATGGGCTGCTCGCCGACTAAGACAGTATATGTTGACTCATACTACCTTGTTGATTTCCAAAATGGACCCTATCAAGTATATTTTCGAAAAGCCCGCTTTATCTGGAAGGATAGCTAGATGGAAAATGATCTTAACTGAGTATGACATTCAGTACACCACCCAAAAAGCTATAAAAGGGAGTGTACTAGCTGAACATCTGGCTCATCAGGCTATCGAAGATTATCAATCCATGAGATTTGACTTCCCAGACGAGGACATCATGAATTTGGACAACATTAAAGGTGACGGACTGTATGACGGACCCAAAAAGGGATCCCGATGGACCCTGTATTTCGATGGTGCTTCAAATGAACTTGGAAACGGTATCAGCACGGTACTCATTTCTCCGGAAGGTTTTTACACACCTTTTACGGCCCGACTTTGCTTTAGCTGCACAAACAACATGGCTGAATACGAAGCTTGCATCTTTGGTCTCAAGGCTGCTATAGACTCGGGGATCAAATCTTTGATCGTATTTGGGGACTCAGCTTTGGTTATCAGTCAAATCAAAGGAGAGTGGGATACCAAGCATCCTAATCTTATCCCATACAAAGAAAATGTCTTGATGTTGTTGCCTAATTTCGAGCAAATTACCTTCGAGCATTTCCCGCGAGAAGAGAATCAGCTAGCAGATGCTCTAGCCACAATGTCCTCCATGTTTAAACTCAACTGGGATAACGAGGCTCCCCAAATCACCATCAAGCGAATGGACGAACCTGCGCATTGTCATGAGATTAATACCGAAGAAGTAGTGGAACAACCCTGGTTCCATGAAATCAAAAGGTATCTCGAGACTAGAGATTATCTCGAAGGAGCTTCCGTAAACGACAAGAAGTTCTTAAGAAAATTCGCTGCTAAATTCTTCCTGAGCAACGACATCCTTTACAAACGAAGCCATGATTGTGTATTACTCCGATGCATAGACAAAGCTGAAGCAGAGTTGATCATGACTGATATACACAACGGCACATTTGGCACTCACTTGAGCGGGCATACAATGACTAAGAAGATCCTAAGGGCAGGCTATTACTGGTCTACCATGGAAGCTGACTGCCATCAACATTCCCGTACTTGCCACAAATGCCAAGTTTATGCTGATAAAGTTCATATCCCTCCGGTTCCCCTCAACGTTCTGACTGCTCCGTGGCCCTTTGCAATGTGGGGCATTGATATGATTGGAGAGATCAAGCCCACGGCTTCCAACGGACATCGCTTTATCCTGGTTGCCATTGACTATTTCACCAAATGGGTCGAAGCAGCTTCCTTCGCCTCTGTTACTAAAAATGTGGTTGCCCGCTTTATCAAGCAAAATCTCATATGTCGGTATGGTGTTCCGGACAGGATCATCACAGACAACAGTACAAATCTAAATAACACGATGATCACCGCATTGTGCGAACAGTTCAAGATTTATCATCACAATTCATCTCCCTATCGCCCGAAGATGAACGGTGCTGTTGAAGCTGCAAACAAAAACATTAAGAAGATCATTCAGAAAATGACGGTCACTTACAAAGACTGGCATGAGATGTTACCGTTTGCTCTGCATGGATACCGTACGATGACACGTACTTCAACTGGGGCAACCCCATTTTCTTTGGTTTATGGCATGGAAGCTGTTTTGCCTATGGAAGTCCAGATTCCTTCTCTAAGGATTATGAAGGATGCAGGTTTGAATGAAGATGATTGGATGCAGACCCGACTTGATCAACTCAATTTGATCGACGAAAAGTGACTCGCTGCTATATGCCATGGTCAAGCGTATCAAAAACGGATGATCAAGGCCTTCAATAAGAAGGTCAGACGTCAAGTGTATCAAGTTGGAGATCTCGTAATCAAGCGGATTATCTTACCGCAAAGTGATCCCAGGGGAAAATGGACTCCTACATATGAAGGACCATTTGTGATCAAGAACATATTTTCTGGTGGTGCAATGATTCTGACCACCATGGACGGTGACGATTTGCCGCACCCTGCGAACGCAGACATAGTCAAAAGATACTACGCATAAAATAACCCGACAAGTCGAAAACCCGAAAGGGCGGCTTGGGCAAAAAATGGGCATCCCGATGGATCGAAAACCTGAAAGGGCGGTTCAGGCAAAAATTAGTGATAAAAACAAAAAATCTGTACACCCGGCAAGTTGAAAACCCGAAAGGGCGGCTTGGGCAAAAAGGGGTTTCCCGTTGGATCGAAAAACCGAAAGGGCGATTCAGGCAAAAGTTAGGGAATTAAAGCGTATGACTATGACTCGTCGGATCACTTCAAAGACCATCTCTTCATCAACCAGTTCCAGGCTTCTGATCAATCCAGTCATCGGCAAACGAAGCATTGAATGGACAGATATTCAGAGTTATGAAAGCTATAGCGGAATGGAATCCCATGGAATTATTTCACATAGCCATCCTTTATTTTGTACAAAATCTTTCAATATTTACGACAAAATCCTCTTACTAGGATGATTGTCTCCTTTGTACAAACATACTCATAGAAAGTCAATACAAATACTATTCCCAGAAATTTGTGTCTTTTCCTTTCACTTTTTCTCTTGCACTATCTGTTTTATTTTAAGAAACGTCCAATGTTTTGTTAAATAGGCATATGCATTTGAACATGATCATTTCCTTATGAATCAAGAAAGAGGATTACTGATAGGTTGAAGATACAGTTGGATATCCTGATACCCTTTCAAAGGAAGCCCCCAGGATATTTGGAATCCATATCCCCAGCAAGGCTTGAAGCTTATCCCCAGTAGATTCTGGAGGCTTATCCCCGGCAGAGTACGGACATCTCACCCGAGTTTTATTCAAAATTGTTCCTCATAAGGGCTTATAACTGGGTTATCCTCAGCTTAGTGCCACGGAAGATTGCACTCGCCAAATTTATTCCTATCCCCAACGGAGTTCATCAAAATTCCCCAGCATAACTTACCAATACAATCCCCAGCCAGAGAATCCTCCGGAATTCAATTCCCCTCAGAGTTTAAGTTTCAGTATCCCCAGCCGAGCTAAAACTTTAAATTGTCAATCCCCAGCGGAGCCAGACTAATGAACCTTCTCCCCACGGAGTTTTGGGAGGGCAAATTTTGAGTTCCCCAGTGAAGTCGCCAGAAATGCTTCCCGCCAAACTGAAGATTCTCAGTCTTGCATCCCCAACATGAGTCTATTGGGTCGAAGCTCCCCAGTAGAAGTCATCAGGAACTCTCTTCCCCAGCAATAGCCAAGGAATTATTCTTCCCGGCAGCATTCAAGATACTTTTATCTTCAGCCATCTCAGATTCATCTATCCTTTGCAAGACAGCCCTCCAGCTTACATGCACGTCCATTTGCATTCATATCATATAACATACATTGCATCATGCATCATGACATTGCATATAACTAACCCTTTACCTTTTCAGGTAAGATCAGTCGACAGACCAAAAATCATTATCTCCCGAAATTCTTTCCAGGAATATTTCAGATCTGACCCAGACATGGCAACATTCTAATGCTTATCCCAGATTTATCCAGATGCAGTTCTACGCGAGCTCATCATCAGGGAACCCTACACCGGTTCTTCTTCCAAATTCAAGACCTTTGAAAACAGTTTACGGACGCTTCCCAACAACGGATGCTGCGCTATTGCTTATTCAACCTCAGGACTTCTGAAAACAGTTTATGGATTCTTCCCAACAACGGATGCTAATCTACCAACTTGTTCAGATGCAACCTTCTGAAAACAGTTTACGGATGCTTCCCAACAACGGATGCTGCTCTATTGCTTATTCAACCTCAAGGCCTCTAAAAACAGTTTATGGATTCTTCCCAACAACGGATGCTAATCTACCAACTTGTTCAGATGCAACCTTTGAAAACAGTTTACGGACGCTTCCCAACAACGGATGCTGCTCTATTGCTTATTCAACCTCAAGACTTCTGAAAACAGTTTATGGATTCTTCCCAACAACGGATGCTAATCTACCAACTTGTTCAGATGCAACTTTTGAAAACAGTTTACGGACGCCTCCCAACAACGGATGCTGCTCTATTGCTTATTCAACCTCAAGACTTCTGAAAACAGTTTATGGATTCTTCCCAACAACGGATGCTAATCTACCAACTTGTTCAGATGCAACTTTTGAAAACAGTTTACGGACGCTTCCCAACAACGGATGCTGCTCTATTGCTTATTCCACCTCAAGACTTCTGAAAACAGTTTATGGATTCTTCCCAACAACGGATGCTAATCTACCAACTTGTTTAGATGCAACCTTTGAAAACAGTTTACGGACGCTTCCCAACAACGGATGCTGCTCTATTGCTTATTCAACCTCAAGACTTCTGAAAACAGTTTATGGATTCTTCCCAACAACGGACGCTAATCTACCAACTTGTTCAGATGCAACTTTTGAAAACAGTTTATGGATTCTTCCCAACAACGGATGCTAATCTATCGCTTGTTCAGATGCAACTTTTGAGAACAGTTTACGGATTCTTCCCAACAACGGATGTCAATCTATTGCTTATTCAATCCCCAGTCCAGAGATGGTTCAAAACATGGACACCTTTCTGATCTTCATTCCAAATGGCACCTTTAAGCCCATCCCCGACGAGATTCTGTCACCCTTCCAGATGGCATCTTTAAGCCCATCTCCAAATGGCATCTTTAAGCCCATTTCCGCATCCATTGCTTTGACGAGTGCAAATTTAAGGGCACTCTAGTGTCCAGTCTCCTTTTACCTTCGAGTCACGAAAGGCAAGATTGCCAATCTAACTCTTCAGGTTCAAGAAGATTGAACAGGGGCAACTATTGTACCCCAAAATTTGCCCTCCATTTCTTCAGGAAACCATCTTGGATTTTCAAGGTCCCTCTGAAACAAATCCAAGCCCTGAGTTATCCTTTTGCCCAAGCAAGCCACTTACAAGAGCAAGATGATCTCACGAACTCCAAAAACAACGCTTTTATCTTGAGAAAAATCAAATTCTAAGTACTTAGAACGTTTCTCTAAAATGAGTGTTTAAGGAAAAAATCAGCGCTTCAGAACTTCTGGACCCATTCCAGATAAAAACGGTCAGAAGTTGCAAGCTTGGCTCAGCGTGGTCAGAAGTTGGCTTTTCAGCAGCTACATCAGTTCAATCAGAAGTTGTAAACGTGGTTCAGTATGTAAGCCTCAAACAGAACATGCCCCTTCAGCAGTTACACAAGCTCAGTCAGAATTTGCTAAAGGAATGCAAGAGAAGCAGGGAAGTCTAAAGGCTCCTTCAGAACAGGTTGAAATCAGAAGATGAAAGATCAGAAGAGTGGGTGTTACACTGATACAGAATCTCTAAGCCCAGGAGGTCCAGAAGTAAATCCAAGGAACATACCAGAAAACCAGGAGAATCTCCAGAGCTTACTAAGACAACAGGAAGCCAAGGCCAGAGCATGGTTTACGCTGCTGATTCAACGTTGGTTTCCATTACCAAAATATTGATGTTGATAGGTCTTATCATCATTTAATTCCCATTAATGCTTCCAACCACTCCTGAAAATTCACGTGTGGCTTGGAAAACACTTTTGTGCAGATTCTGGCATGGGTCTACGCGCCACCGCCCACTTCAGAGGTCACTTCTCCCCAATCTACGCCTGCTGCTGCAGCCTAGGCTGAAAGCTATATGTTATCACAACTTCCAAGGAATTTCTGTCAAAGAACAAATTCAAACTCTGTTGGCGCTTTAAATGTTCAAGGAATCCACAAGAACTTTGCCTATAAATAGAGAGTCTTCACCACTGCAAAAGGCGTTCAAAAAAAGAAACAGAAATTGCTAAGTGAGAAACAGAACTCTTAGCAACATAGCGTTCTGAAACTCTGTCAAAATCTCCAGTTTTGTTTCATAACTTTGAGTTTCTCACCTTCAAACTTCATCAAATATCCAGTTTTCTCTGTGAACCAAAAACACCCTTTCCAAACTTCTGACCCTACATACGTATACGCCTTTACCAACCCTTTCAAAGAAAACCTGTCCAGAACACCACCAGAGCCAAAAGCTAACTTTCACCCACCAACTTTTCCAACAGTCAGGTAAGCACCTGCTGACCCTCATCACGCTGTTAAGCATCATCAGCTGTGCATACTCAAATAAACATAATGTAAATATCATGTTGTTGCTGTTTATGTTCTGAGGATTTTCATACCTCAGAACGTTCTGAGCCAGTATAGGACTTGCCTGTGACCTTGGTGGTTCTGATCTTTGAAACATTTTTGTATTTGCTGGATCTGTTCCAAATATGTTTCTTGTTTTGTGGAGTAACAACAGAATTGCAGATGTTCTGATTAGTACAGGGAAAAGCCAAGTGCTGACTTTGACGTTAGCACATCTGAAGCCTGTTTTGCTGTCAATGATATCAGAACCTCTGAGAGTTATTGCCTTTTCAGCAGAATCAGAACTTCTGGTTTCTCCACTAACAAACTTCTATCTTGCAGCGCAGGGGAATCAGAACTTCTGATTTCCCCACTAACAAGGTTCTGTTTTGCAGGTGCCAGAGTCAGAAGTTCTGACTCATACAGTTTAACCAAGAGGTTGATCATCTGGCAGCGGATCTGAGTCAGAACTTCTGATGACCTCCCAGCAGCGCGCGGGCTCCCTCTCTCTTTATATATCTTGTTTTTTTGCTATTTTCTTTTTTGTCTATTTTTCTCGTTGAACCCCCCATGTACAAATGTGTATCCCCTCCCCTAATTGTTGTAATAGCGTAGGATTTTATATTTCCGCTTCTTATTACTAGTAATTAGGGTATGTATGGCAAGATAAAATCAATGAAATAGAAAAACCTAATTCAAAGAAAAAACTCTTGTATGCAATAAAACACACTCGCACACTAACACCCCTAGGGTTACATCCACTTGTTGCCTTTCAAAATTAGGCCATATTGCATGTTAGGTCTCTTTGGGCAAAGCAAACAATCAAATGATCATAGTCCCTCGATGACGCTTTCGAAAGTTGCCTAAAATGATCAAAGTCCCTTTCAAAGAAAAAATTGCCCAAGGATACTTAGCACTATTGCAATTATGGTCTAAACGATGACCCGCGCCCGTCCCTTTCACATCCTAATACAAGATTGTCCACCAAATTCAATGGTGGAACAAAATTGTTAAAAGAGTTAAAACATAACAAAAATCTTTGAGAACTTTAGGGTAGATCGCTCTTAAGTACTTGTCAACTTGCAAAACAAAAACACTTGCCTATTTTTCAAACCACACTTCACCAACACTTTCAAAACAAACTTTCAAAAAACCTTGAAACATCTTTTCAAAAAGACAAACACCTTTTGTAAAACATTCGAGTAAAGAATTGTTACAAGGGTAGCCTATACAAGGCATCTTTTTCAAAACCTTTTCAAAAAACACACATAAAGCACCATTTCAAACAATTGAAAACCAAGGCAAGTTGATCTAAGCAAGTACCTAAGAGCCCATGGATAACCATGGATAGAAAGGGTGCTAATACCTTCCCTTTCTATAATCTACTCCCCGAACCCAAGAAAAATCTCAAAGGTTTTTGCTGTGCTTTTTAAACCTTTCCTTAGGATAAAATAAAAAGTCGGTGGCGTCTCTTGCTCAACCGAAACATTTGCGAAAACAAACGCAAAACCATAGTCAGTTCTCCCACCGTATCACATAAACAAACATATATTCCATAATGGTTGAATCATTATCTGACTGAAATAATGTACCATCATCTACAAGAGTGTTCCTCAATAGTTTATACATGTTACCTGCAATACTCATTTCTCTCATCAAAGTCAATGCACCACTGATAACCTTCATAATTTCCCTTCTCCATCATACGTGTAGGAGAAACCATTCGCCTATAGAGTACATGGGAAAATCAAGTTCTTCCTTAACTTTGAAATATATTTTACATCATTTAATCTTTGCACGCCACCATCGTCCATGAAAATTTTAATCTGTCTCATTCCAATGATATTACATGCTTTATCATCATCTAGATAGACAAATCTATAATTACCTGACCAGAATGTAGTGAGTTATTCCTGGTGTGTCGTCAAGTGGTAAGAACAACTAGAGTAAAGAATCCACACATTTGTGCACTTACTGATGTTACCTGGAAAATTCGACGCTCCAGGTTTCATGAAAATATTAAGGTTTTTAAAGAAGAATCAAGAGTATAGGAAAGATGCTTCGACGGAAGCATATAATGGTCTTTTTGACCATACTTTCACTTAAATAAGACGACTTTGAAAACCTCACATTCAAAAGATATTTGGGGCTGGTTCGACGAAGAAATTTGAAGTAAGGATGAACATTCGAATTTTGGCGCTTACTTGTTTCTTTTGAAAAGAGACATGTGGAGGCCTTTGAAGGATCTAAGCGCGTGCAAGAGAGAATGTGACATCTTATGATAAGAATACTATTATACCCCAAAATTTTCCCTCTCATTTATCAAGATTTTTCTCACAAGACTTCTTGGACTCAAGACAAGATTAGAGTTTGCTCAGCTCAAGACCTCATCTTGCACTGATGACCTTAAATTAGGTTTTGAGTTTGCACAAGGATTTTTGGACTATCACTGCTTCATGTGAATTTCATACACCATCTTAGACCCCTAAGATTGCTCATACCAAGTTTTAAGCCTTGAACCACATTTTTGACCAGTCAATTGGACAGTTGACCTAGAAATCAGTTGTATTGAGGGAAAAAGTTAACCATGGCCAATTTACAGTCAAACTTCATAATTTTTTATCCACAACAACATTTTAGACTCATATGATCAAGTTTGGATCACAACTACTTAAGAAATTTGATCAAATCATCAAAAGGGCAAAATGGTCAAAATTAAGGTTTTTACTGAGAAAGGGCAATTTCTGATTTTTTAACCTAGCCAATGACCAATTGGGTTCAAGCATGATTTCAAGGACTCAATGGCATCATCTTGACCTAATCACACAGTTCAAAATATCTCAAATGCATAGGATTGACAGATGAATTTTGCAGTCAACTGATCAAAAGTCAACTGTACACTGAAAAGTCAAACTTTGACTTTTTGGTCAAAATCAAGTGCCAAGGATCATAATTCATCAAGATATGTCAAAATATGAAACTTGTTGATCAAGAAACTCAAAATTGCAAGTTAGGGTTTTAATTTGAAATTTTTTCATAACTTAGAATTTTTCTAAGTATGAAATTTTTTTATTTTTCCCCAACTTTCCACAACTTTTTGACCATGATGGAATTAGATTCAAAGGAAACTTCCAACATGAAAGTTGTATTCCTCCATGAAATCTACAACTTTGATTCATAAAGTTTTCCCAAAGGATGCTTGAATCTCAAGATATAAATTTCTGAATAGGGGTCCATGAACTAAAAGACTTAGTGAAAATTTGCCCTAATTTAGGCAGGTTTAACCCAACTATATGGACATTTTTCACCTAGTTCCAGGAGGTATCTCAAAATTCATTTCAAAGATGGATTGTAGAGCATGCTGCAAGATTTCCAAAATGTCCAAGAACTCTCCAAGATCATTTTTGGTTAGGGAGAATCGAAGAAAAGAAAATAGCATTTTATCACTTTTGTTCAAGCCATTTTCACAATGCACCAAGTTGCAAATATGATCAAGCATGCTTGTACCTTGAATTACAGGTCCTAAATCCCATCTACACTCTAAAATTAAATGCTAATTCAGTGGATAATGGATTTGTTTTGGCTTTTGAAGCATTGCACAAAGAATTAATCCATAAATGGCATAAAGGGCACATTGCCATTTTCATAAAGCAAGCTTTTTCCAACTTTACAATTCTTGAGCCATGGACCTGTTTCTTTGTTACAAGCAATGTCCACAGATATCAGGCAATGTTTACCAACCCTTGGCAGCCCTAAAAATAGCAAGTACGTGCCTTTGGCACATGTCACTTCACTTTTCTTCAAAAGCAAGAAAAGTTGCAAAAGTCAAGAGAACTTGCACATCTGTTAAAGAGTGGACTTGGACTCATTCAAAACAACTTCACAAACTGGTTGCAAGCTAGAACACGAGTGCATAACTTAAAAAACTCTCCCAAACACAAAAACACGATTTTTCTGCCCAAACTTGCAGTTTCTGCAAAACTCTTGCAAGCTCAATATTGGCTCGTGTGTTTCTCCCTTTAACACTTGAAACACCTTCCATACATCACATACAAACCATCCAAGCCCTTATCCTATTGTTGTACCCTCTATTTTAGACATCACCATTTTCAAACTTGAAGGTTGCAGGTTGACTTCTACAGGGAGTTTGAAGCATCCTCAAGGCAAGCTAAGCATTGTAATAGCTTGAGGGAACTTCAAGGAAGCTCACACGATCCTCAGGCCTCACTCAAAGTCCCCACATTGCCATATCCAAATCCAGTTGAATGAGGTATTTTTCAAAATTTATCTCTCTGTTTAGGCATCCTCAAGCCACGATTTGTGAAGCAAAAATGTAGTCCTTAACTTGCTGAAGCTGTACATATGCATAGTTGTCATTTATATTAACTGAGCTAAGAGAATTTGATTGTTGAACATGCTGAAAAAACTAGGTCAGAAATTAGGGGTGATTAAATTCTCTCTGATATTTGAGAGTTAGTTTACAAATTTTATATCATTGGAATCGTGAGATGAAATGCTACATTTTTCATGTTGCAAGTTTTTGATTTCATGCAATGAATAGAGAGTTACAGGTTTGAACTCAGAACGCGCGCAAATGGAAGCTGGAAGATAGGGATGAAGTGTCCTGGGCCTGGCGCGCCTTGGGCCTGCTTGTTTTGTTTTCCACACCCCCCATAAAAAGAAGAAGAAGCAAGCCGGTGTGATTATCATGGGTAGAAGGTTTGAAGGACAAGCCAGAAGGACCTTGGAATTTCCATCAACCTCTGAGGAAGAGGAAAGAAAAGGTAAGGAGACAGCAGTACCATCTGATTCTGAAGCAGAAGAAGAAGAGGAAGAGGACTACTCTGAACAACAGTACCCTCCGGCTGATGACAAATACAAAAATTTGGAAGAGCGTCTAGCTGCTATGGAGATACAGAGAGTACCTGGGCTAGACTTTGAGGAGTTGGGGTTGGTATCTGGAATCGTAATCCCGCCTAAGTTTAAAGTACCTCTATTTGCCAAGTATAATGGGGTGTATTATCCCAAGATGCACCTACGATCTTATGTCAGGAAAGTTCATCCGCATTCTGCTGACAAAGACTTGTGGGTTCACTTTTTTCAGGTCAGTTTGTCAGGAACACAGCTTGATTGGTTCTACCAGTTGGAGAGGTCTGATGTGCACAATTGGGAAGATTTGGCATCCGCCTTCTATAAACAGTATCAATACAATGCCGACTTGGCACCAACCCGTACTCAACTCCAGAGTATGGCCATGGTGTCCAATGAGGGCTTCAAAGACTACGCCCAAAAGTGGAGGGATTTGGCCGGAAGGGTGCAACCACCTTTATCTGAAAGAAAGCTAGTTGACATGTTCCTGGGAACTCTATCAGGTCCTTTCTTTAATCATCTGATTGGAAGCTCTTCTACAGAGTTCACCGAATTGATTTTAACTGGCGAGAGGGTGGAAGCCGGTATTAGAAGCGGGAAAATTCAGAAAGATGCATCTACCTATGCTGCTGTAAAAAAGCCCTTCACCAAAAAAAAGGAAGTGCCTGCTGTCTACGCATAGAGGAATCAAGGAAGAACCGAAAGACGACCAACAGTGGGGGCCGTTACGATTCAAAAGTCTGCATTAGACCAGCCAAGAAACAACCAGCCGAGAAATGATCAACCGAGAAATAACCAGCAAAGGGTGGAAAGGCCTGTAAGGCAATTCACTAAGATAAACATGACTCCTGCTCAAGTCCTACCACATCTCTTGAAGTTGAACCTGGCCATGCTAAAGGAGGCCCCTAAAAATCCTAACACTGCTTCTCCACATTACCATCCCAACGCCAGATGCGCGTACCATTCAGAAAGTCCAGGGAACGACACCAACAACAGTTGGGCTCTAAAGAACAAGATTCAAGATCTGATTTACGCAAAGGAAGTTGAATTTGAAGCTCCTGAGAAACCAAATGTTATTTCTACTCTAATGCCGAGGCATGGACACAATGCCAATGCTGTGGAAGAAGATCTGTTTGTTTCTACTGTGGATGAATTGTTAACTCCTCTCCTAACCATCAAGTTGAATTTGTTGAAAGCTGGGGTGTTCCCAGGTTGTGACCAAGATTGCCATGCTTGCCTATCCTCCCCATTTGACTGTCCTCTGTTGAATAAAGGAATCCAACAATTGATTGATAACCAAGAAATTTTGTTCGAGAAAGCTCTTGTCTCACCCATTCCAGTTCCAGAAGTTTCTATAATGACCATATACGCCAATCCTTCCAGGGTTCCTAAAAAACCCGTTAGGATTACATCCGCTCCAGTGACTACTCCGTTGAAGATAACAATGCCCGGGCCAGCCCCATACAAATCCGATAAAATGGTACCATGGAACTATGGTGGAGAAATCTACTAGCATGGTGTCAAATAGATTGAACAGATTGCAGAAGAAGAAAGCTCCGAAGAGGATACTCCCGACATCGGTAACATTGCCGGAACAAGCAAGGTTACCCGTAGTGGAAGAATCTTTTCTCCAAAGATTTCTCCTCCAACAACAGTCTTTGGACCCGTGGTCATTCCGAAGATTACACCTATACCAGTAACTGTACCTGCAAGTGTACCCGCCAACAATGACAATGCAATTCCTATCCCTACTTCCGCTGCTGAGAAAAAAGGAAAGAATGTTTAAGAGGAGCCTGCCCTGACGAAGGCTCAGTCACTAATTATTCCTGAAACGTCCAAGAAGGAGATGGAAGAAATCCTGAGGATTATTAAGAAAAGTGATTATGATGTGGTAGAACAAATGGGGCAGACCCCCTCCAAAATCTCTATGTTAGCATTGTTGTTGTGCTCTGAGGCACATGCTAAAGCTTTGGTCAAGTTTTTGAAGACAGTGCACGTATCGCAAGAGACTTCGGCTGATCAATTCCAAGAGTGTGTGGCCAGTTTAGCAGCTGACAATGGCCTAGGTTTTTCCGATGCAGACTTGACCTCCAAAGGGAGAAAACATAACGACGCACTGCAAGTCTCAGTGGAGTGTAGGGGGACGACCCTAGCCCATGTCTTGGTTGATACGGGATCATCCCTAAATGTCTTGCCGAAGAAAGCCCTGGATAGACTGGATTGTGAGGGGCTGACCCTAAAACCCAACAACATCATTGTGAGAGCATTTGAAGGCTCTAAAAGGATGGTCTATAGGGAGGTGGACATCCCGATCAAGGTGGGTACCCAGACGTTCAATTCGACATTCTACGTGATGGCCATCCGTCCTTCTTACTCTTGCCTGTTGGGACGCCTCTGGATTCACAATGCCAGAGCGGTCAGATCCACCTTGCACCAAATGCTCAAGTATCCCGTCCAAGGGAAAATTATAATTGTCCATGGGGAAGAGGAATATATGATTAGTCATCTGAATTCCTTCCGTTATGTGGAGTTAGATGGCGAATTCATAGAGACCTGTGATCGGTGGGAATGAGAACTGACTGTTTTGGAATGCTGGTTCGCGTTTGTGTTTGTTTTTGCAAAATGACGCGGTAAGCAAGAGTCGCCACCATCTTTTATTTTATCCAACAAGGAAAGGACAAAAGCACAGAAAAATTCCTTTTCGAGATTTTTCTCGGGTTCGGGAGGTAGATTATAGAAAGGGAAGGTGTTAGCACCCTTTCTATCCGTGCTTATCCACGGGCTCTTAGGTACTTGCTCACTATGTTTTCAAAAGCTTGCTTTTCTTTGTGATTGTGGGTTTTGAAAAGAGTTTTGTTTTTGAAAAAAGAGTAAGTGCGAAAAGTTTGTTTTTGTTTTAAAAGGAGCAAGTACTTAAAAGCCTCTACCTACTCAAAAAGGAATTAAATTGTGCAAATGTCCTTTAGACAGTGCTATCCCATTATTAAGGAGTAGGTAGCACCGTCGTTGGAGTTTTCGGGTCAATTCGGTTTAAGGGACGTGTGGTCACTAAAGCAACGTTAGGACGCCTTAGCGGTAATCCTAATGTCTTAGATCATTTTTCCGAGGAAATCGTTTCGAGGCAACTTATGATCTTTGGACAAAAGGACGACCTCTAAAACATCCTATACTTAATGACCACGTTCGAGGCAACCAAGTGAGGTGTACCCTAAGAGTGGCATGTCCGAGTGTATTGTTTTTCAGTTATATTATCTTTGTTTATTTAGGTGTTCTACCATTTATTTTTTAGATCTTGTCATGCAATCCTAGTTAGCATACATCTAAGCAATTAATATATGTACAAGAATTTAAAGTGTGGGAATTGTAAATCCTACGCTATTACAAGGCTTCGGGGAGGGGGATTATTTACATATCCAAAAATTGGGGAAATAAAAGCAGTAAAGTAAAAGTCTTAGTTAAGCTATTACAAACCAGTAAACAGTTACAATAAAATAAACGCGCGTGAATCTTAAAAAAACCTAAGGATATAATCTTTTTGCTGTTTTATTTTATTTTTGGGAAAATGCTAAATGTTCAATTAAGTCAAATTTAATTAATTAAAAAAACTGATTAAAATTAACTCTAAAACATACCTAATATTTTTTGCATTTTTTATGTTTATGAAAAGGATTGAATTCAAATAAATCCTAAGTCTACTGATTTTAAATTTAAAGAAAATAAGTTAAAATAATTAACTAAATTAAATCCTAATTCTAAGTTACTTATTTTTATGATTTTTATGTTGATTAAAGAAAAGGAAATAAAATGGTCAAAACAAAAAGGAAATTAAAGGAGCTGGCAATAAATCAAGAGAATATAATTCTGGAGGTCTAGGTCGAAAGAGGTGTGGGCTGTCTTTCGACCCAGTGAAGAGGCTGGATCGAAGGTACATGAGGGGCTGCACTCTGAGGGTGTTCGATCTGGATATGTCATCCTTCGATCTGGAAATCCTGTATCCAGTTCGAAGCTAAGCTGCTAAGCTTCGAAACTCTGAACAGGATTCTGAGAATATGTTTCCTACAAAACGAAACAAATGTTAAAAGGTCCGGGGGGGTTTTACCCCCCTGATTCGAATCTCCCCCTTATTCGCACCTGCTGAGTCTGGGTCTGGGTTTGTTTTATCCTGGGATTCGAAGGAGAAACTCAGATTGTGCCCAAGCAATGGCACAATCTCATATTTGCGTTGTAGCTTATATGTAGCATATTAAATCATTCACAAACAACAGTAATAACGTGAATATGCAATCAGAGATCGAAATGACTTTGAAATTAGATTTCTTTTTACAAAACAGAAGTGCTTTGATCTATGATTCTGAGTGTGGAATGGCTTGTGCAAGGATTGGATATGGTTTCCTGGAAGTGCTGATGATTTTTGGCAGCGTATCTCTAAGTTCTCCCTATTTCTTTTCTCTATTTTTTCTGTATATTTTCGTTGTTGTTCCTTTTGCAACACTTGTGATCTCTTTATATAGAGGGGGTAGAGGGGACAGGAAGACAAAGGTTTAAATGACCTTGATTATGTGTTTGACAGCCATGAATGATAATTTGTAACGTTGATTATGTAATTGAAAGTCATGAATGAGAGTTCGTAACGTTGGCTAAACACATGGGATCTTGTCCCTTTTTGAATTTTGAATGATATGTAACTGGCCTTTGAATGCTCCCTTTCGAATGGGATGATGGCATCCTCCTAATGCTTTTTGAAAGCCTCTTCGAATGGACCTTTTGAATTCCTCTTCGAATGGACCTTTTGGAATTCCAATCGAAGGACACTGTTATAATGCCAATCGAAGTACTTGTCTATAATGCCAATCGAAAGGCTCCTTCAGAACACCAATCGAAGGGTCTTTCAGAATGCCAATCGAAGTGCTTGTCCATAATGCCAATCGAAAGGCTCCTTCAGAACACCAATCGAAGGGTCTTTCAGAATGCCAATCGAAATGCTTGTCCATAATGCCAATCGAAAGGCTCCTTCAGAACACCAATCGAAGGGTCTTTCAGAATGCCAATCGAAGTGCTTGTCCATAATGCCAATCGAAAGGCTCCTTTAGGACACCAATCGAAGGGTCTTTCAGAATGCCAATCGAAGTGCTTGTCCATAATGCCAATCGAAAGGCTCCTTCAGAACACCAATCAAAGGGTCTTTTAGAATGCCAATCGAAGTGCTTGTCCATAATGCCAATCGAAAGGCTCCTTCAGAACACCAATCGAAGGGTCTTTCAGAATGCCAATCGAAATGTACTTAAAGCACCACTCAAAAAATTTCCTTTTCCTTAGGCAAGAGTTTGTGATCAACCATGCAGGGGGAAGACTTTGGAAAACATGAGAGGGCAAATTTTGGGGTACAACAGTTACCCCTATTCAATTTTCTTAAACCTGAGGATGTAGATTTGCTTGCGTTCCTTTCGTGATCCGAAGGTGGAAGATGATTTAACACTAGAGTGCCCAGAAATTTGCACTCGCATGGTGTAGTATCAGCATTGTGTTGTCAGGAATGGGCTTACAGATGGCATTTGGAGATTGTTGGTAGGTGGTTTTGTCTTCGTTGACGGGTTGCGCCTCAGAAAAATCTTTAGGAATCGATTTAACTGGACCAGACAAGGTCTTGGAATAACTTCAACTGGATCGGCATAAGAAAAATCTTTAGGAATCGATTTAACTGAACCAGAGGAGGTCTTGGAATAACTTCAACTGGATCGGCATCAGAAAATTTTTTAGGAATCAATTTAACTAAACCAGAGGAGGTCTTGAAATAACTTCAACTGGATCGGCATCAGAAAAATCTTTAGGAATCGATTTAACTGAACCAGATGAGGTCTTGGAATAACTTCAACTGGATCGGCATCAGAAAAATCTTTAGGAATCGATTTAACTGAACCAGAGGAGGTCTTGGAATAACTTCAACTGGATCGGCATCAGAAAAATCTTTAGGAATCGATTTAACTGAACCAGAGGAGGTCTTGGAATAAATTCAACTGGATCGACATCAGAAAAATCTTTAGGAATCTATTTAACTGAACCAGAGGAGGTCTTGGAATAACTTCAACTGGATCGGCATCAGAAAAATCTTTAGGAATCGATTTAACTGAACTAGAGGAGGTCTTGGGATAACTTCAACTGGATCGGCATCATAAAAATCTTTAGGAATCGATTTAACTGAACCAGAGGAGGTCTTGGAATAACTTCAACTAGATCGGAATCAGAAAAATATTTAGGAGTCGATTTAACTGAACCAGAGGAGGTCTTGGAATAACTTCAACTGGATCGGCATCAGAAAAATCTTTAGGAATCGATTTAACTGAACCAGAGGAGGTCTTGGAATAACTTCAACTGGATCGGCATCAGAAAAATCTTTAGGAATCGATTTAACTGAACCAGAGGAGGTCTTGGGATAACTTGAACTGGATCGGCATCAGAAAAATCTTTAGGAATCGATTTAACTAAACCAGAGGAGGTCTTTGACATAGCTGAGAACTTAACTGGATCTTTCCTGAAAGGTAAAGGTCAGTCATATGCAATGCATGATATGGATCAAGCAATGATGTTCTCAACATAAATGAGATTGTATGGTATGATGTGTATGTGCATGTATCATGATGTATGGAAATGTGATGTTTTAGCTGGGGAAAATAAACCTCGGAGCTGCTGGAGAATAGAGTTGAGTTCTTAGTTTCCACTGGGGATGACGAACGAAGATGATTGCAAGGATAAACTTGTTAGGAGAAAAGAACTCTGTTAGGGGATTAACATGATGAAGAGATTACTCTGAGGGGAAATACTCTGTGGGGAAGAGATACTTTGCTGAGATTTTAACGATAAACTCCGCTGGGGATTCCGTTGATAAGCTCTGTTGGGGATTTTGATGATAAAATCCGCTGGGGATTGATTACCATTGCCAGTGATATTGAATCTGTTGAGGATAGAAGTCCTGCTTTGGGAAAGAAAGAACTTCGCTGGGGATGATCTTTCAGTTGCAACTTGCTGAGGATAACCCAGTTAGACTCTTGTGAGGATAACCTTCTAAATTTGGATGGGGAGATACATTTGTATTCTGCAGGGGACAAGCTTCCAGAATCTACTGGGAAAGATGATTCAACTCTGGCGGGGAAGCCTTTTTAGACTGCGCTGGGGAAATGGCTCCACTAGGGGTATCTTGTATTCCACCGGGAACATTCTTATACTCTGTCGAGGAATATTAAGACTGTCGGGGATGCTCTTACGCTTGCTGGAGAATGTCTTTATACTCCGTTGGGGAATATTAAGACCTTCTGGGGATACCCGACCTTTTTAGGGCTGATGGTAGACCAACTCTGCTTGGGGAGAGTATTGCTGATTCGTTCATAGTTGCAAGTCTCAGTGGGGAGAGCTACCATTACTGTCTTACTCTGCGGGGAGTGAAAGTATCTTAGCCATATTCTTCAGCTGAATATATACCTTGGTACCTGGTGGACAGAGCAACTTGTACAGTTCGGACAATTCTTATTTTCCCCTGTTTTTTGCGGGAGAAGGTGCCTGCGGAGGCCCTGTGGATCGAGTATTATCCCCACCTATGAGGTGCTTGGTATCTTTCGGCCAAAATGACAAGTCTTCTTCTGGTAGGTAAGTGACGAGATGACGGGACATGGCCGTACGCTTTGATCCCTAATTTTTTCCTAGACTTCCCTTTCGGGTTTTCAGTCCACCGGGATACCCTTTTTTGCCTAAGCCGCCTTTTCAGGTTTTCGATTTTCCGGGTGTACAGTTTTTTTTATATTTTCATCCCTTATTTTTTCCCGAACCCTTTTGGTTCGCCGGGAAGCCCTTATTTTTGCCTAGCCCAGTCAACCTAGCGGGTCTTTGATTATGCGTAGCATTTTCTGATTATGTCCACGCTCTCAGGATGTAGGGAGGTGTCACTGTCAGTAGTGTTGTCTTGTCATACTACCAGAAGATGTTTGATCATGCAAGATTCATTGCTGGAATTCATGTCCAATGCCCCAAGTGATTCGGATGGAGATCTGCCCCTGGCTATTTGGCATCTTTGAGAGACTCCTTGAATCTTGACTTGACTACCCCACATGATGCTCATGCCGTGCCCCTTGGTTGGAAGTGTTTTTCCACTTGAGGTGATCCTTTTTTATTGAAAAAGTTTTTGTTCACTAGATATTCGTCGTGCGAATTTCTCTGTTGTTTGAACAAATAGTCATATGCAAACAATGTTATTTTAAGAATGCAAAGTCTATGTCTGTCTTGAAGTTTTTGAAAATGCAGTTTTCAATAAAACAAGTGAATTTTTGTAAAATGTGATGTCAACTCAGGATTTACAGCAAGCCCTACAGGAGTCATGATACCTTTTGTAACAGTATGCTTTCGAACTAACCCATGCTTCAGCTAGGACTTTTAAGGGTTATAACGTGGTCTGGTTCACAGTTTAAGAAACAAAGGATAAAGGCTCAAATTTTATTTGTACCCACCCGTTCTCCGTGATGTTCTTCGATCCTAAACTCAGCTAATCGTGCATTAGATCTTGTTTGAGTCTTTGCTCTGATATTCCAGTGATGGTTCGGATACTGACAATTTATTTTGAACAGGAAGTCATTCTTGTTGAGAGTTTGTAGGACCTCTTTCTTTTTGATTTTATTATCCCTGTCTTTTGCCTGAACTCTTTCTTTTGTAATTACAGTCAGCGGGATGCCCCAGTTTTATAAGTCTCCTTCATAGGTTTTGACTTGATGGGCTTTTATTTTGAGAGATAATGACTTCCTGTCCTTACAATTATACGGAACCAACACCGTCTTTTGTTTCATAAGGACTTCTTTGATTCCATTCATTGTGCACCTGGATCAACTGAGAGAACTACCCTGCCCCATGTTATAATTAAGGGTTTTAATTCATGAAAAGAAAAACTCCAACTTCTTTGGCTCAAAGGGGTTGACTAGGGATTATCTTCCTTATAACTCCACTGTTTAGGATTTGAAACAATGCCTGTACCTCATCAGCGGGGTCTATTCAAAAGCATACTGTAAAGATCGTGGTATTGTTTTCGTCATCCTCCCTCTAAAGGTTTAGAATTTTTAATCAAGAGTTGATCATCACAAAAAATGAAAGCAATTTGAATATAGTGAATACGAATAAACTGATTCAAAACAGACATATGTAATGCATTGATAAAGTAACAAAGTTTGACATGAGTAGATGTTCGAACAATCAAAAGAAAATTACAACTTGAAAATTCTAATGAGCAAAAAGTCTTCTCGTCTCAGTATTTTGTCACTTCAAATGGTGAACCTTGGAGGGATGGTAGAAGAACTCTGCCTGACCATCTTGTGTGAACTCCAATGCTCCTTCATCAATCATGTTTTGAACTTTGTACTTCAACTTCCAACAGTCGCCAGTATCATGCCCCAGGCTGTTAGAATGGTATGCACACCTTGCATCAGGATTGCAGTTGGGCGAAGAAGTCTTAGGATTCGGATGAGGTCCTACCAACGTTAGCAGATTCAATCTCAACAGGTGTTGCAAAGCTTGCGACAGCGACATGTTGAGCTTGGTAAACGGCCTCTGATTAACCCGTTGTTTATGGCAAGGTTGTTGTTGGACCCGTGAGGTAGTAGCAACTTGGAGAGGTCCATTCTTCACCATACCAAACTCTTGTCTTCTTGGAGGCTGATTAATGATTTGATCCCCAGCCTTGACCATTTGCTTCATACTTTTGTATCTGTCTTGATGAAGCTGGTTGATAATAGTTCTCAGCTCTTCTTGTTCCCGAGCTAAGCCTTGGATAAGAGCCATCTGCCCCAGCATCTGGGTTTTCATGGCACTGAACTCAGCTTGTAGTTGTTCCAGCCGTTCGTCCTTATTGTCTTCAGGACTTTTCTTGACCAAGTTCCCCATGAGGAGTGTTCTCAACTCTTCCTGCCCCTTGGATAGGTTTAGGAAGATTTCCCCGAACTGAGTCTCTTGAGTATGAAGATCTTGGTTGTCTGGTTGGAAAGCCATGGCTGAAATAAACAGCAAGAACATGAGAGACCTGTACTGGAAGACCTGTTATGCAATGACATGTATGATATGTATGCAATGTTTTCAAAGATATCGCGGGGTAAACAAGAAACTGTTAGAATCTGAATTTTGCAGCTTGATTGAAGAAACTTCATGTTGTTAAGAGTCCTTCTTCAAGAGTCAAGTTCACCATATCAAGTGGGTCATAGCCCCTGACTCAAGTTATCATGTTTTGATTTCTAAACAACCTTGGCTAGAGGAAAATAAATCCCCTTTGCCCCTTGCTGGACATTTGATTTACCATAACCTGCATCACAAACCCTTGAGATCCTTGAAATGGTTAAGGAAATGTTAAGGCATGATGTTATGATGTGTATGCTATGCGTTTAAGCAAAAAGTGTGAAGTGACGCAAGTAAGCCCTGCAATAAATCCAGATTATTGGATAAGGACTGTAAACAAAACCTGCAAGGAACTCATGGTGTCAGATAACAAGAATGTGCAAGTAGTTCAAGTTTGAAGGCACACAAGTCACACATATAGCCTTAAGTTTAGGATGGCATGGAGTTTCATAGGTAAGTACCCTCTTGAGTTTAGTTGGCTCAAAACCTGTCCTATAAATAGTAACCGGGTTCTAAGGAGCTAAATATCATTGGATTGTTTTCTATGTTCATTGTTTTGGTTTAGCCACTTAACTGCGACCAAAATATTCCAAGAAAACAATCCTCAATGAGTGTAGTATCGAGTATCTACCAACTTCGGACTGCACCAAAGTCGGTCATCTCACTACCCCTAAAAAAGGCCAAGATGGTCAAGTAAGGTTCTAGGTCATTAGTACTTAGTGACATCACTCAGCGGCCCCGTATTCTCTTTGATTGACTCAAAGTCTACCGGTACTCACAAATATGTCGCACTAATATAGCTATTGCTTCAACCGTGTCGGTATACCCCGCACAGTTTCCACAACGTATTGCTATCTATGAATGTTTCCCAAATCCGGGTGGAGGATTTATAGAACTCTGATACAAGCCTACAAAATTAAAAGCATACAAAGCAATACAATTGAAAACACAAGTGAACTAGTCCTAAGGTACACCTCACTTATAATTCCACAGCAGAGTCGCCAGTTCTGTGATCGGTGGGAATAAGAACTGACTGTTTTGGAATGCTGGTTCGTGTTTGCGTTTGTTTTCGCAAAATGTCGCGGTAAGCAAGAGTTGCCACTGTCTTTTATTTTATCCAACAAGGAAAGGACAAAAGCACATAAAAATTCCTTTTCGAGATTTTTCTCGGGTTCGGGAGGTAGATTATAGAAAGGGAAGGTATTAGCACCCTCTTTATCCGTGGTTATTCACGGGCTCTTAGGTACTTGCTCACTATGTTTTCAAAAGTTTGCTTTTCTTTGTGTTTGTGGGTTTTGGGAAAGAGTTTTATTTTTGAAGAGAGTGTAAGTGCGAAAAGTTTGTTTTGTTTTTAAAAGGAGCAAGTACTTAAAACCCTCTACCTACTCAAAAAGGAATTAAACTGTGCAAATGTCCTTTAGACAGTGCTATCTCACTATTAAGGAGTAGGTAGCACCGTCGTTGGAGTTTTCGGGTCAATTCGGTTTAACGGACGTGTGGTCACTAAAGCAACGTTAGGACGCCTTAGCGGTAATCCTAATGTCTTAGATCATTTTTCCGATGCAACCGTTTCGAGGAAACTTATGATCTTTGGACAAAAGGACGACCTCTAAAACATCCTATACTTAATGACCACGTTCGAGGCAACCAAGTGAGGTGTACCCTAAGAGTGGCATGTGCGAGTGTATTGTTTTTAAGTTATATTATCTTTGTTTATTTAGGTGTTCTACTATTTGTTTTTTTAGATCTTGTCATGCAATCCTAGTTAGCATACATCTAAGCAATTAATATATGTACAAGAATTTAAAGTGCGGGAATTGTAAATCCTACGTTATTACAAAGCTTCGGGGAGGGGGATTATTTACATGTCCAAAAATTGGGGAAATAAAAGCAGTAAAGTAAAAGTCTTAGTTAAGCTATTACAAACCAGTAAGCAGTTACAATAAAATAAACGCGCGTGAATCTTCAAAAAACCTAAGGATATAATCTTTTGCTGTTTTATTTTATTTTTGGGAAAATGCTAAATGTTCAATTAATTCAAATTTAATTAATTAAAAAAACTGATTAAAATTAACTCTAAAACATACCTAATATTTTTTGCATTTTTTTTGTTTATGAAAAGGATTGAATTCAAATAAATCCTAAGTCTACTGATTTTAAATTTGAAGAAAATAAGTTAAAATAATTAACTAAATTAAATCCTAATTCTAAGTTACTTATTTTTATGATTTTTAAGTTGATTAAAAAAAAGGAAATAAAATGGTCAAAACAAAAAGGAAATTAAAGGAGCAGGCAATAAATCAAGAGAATATAATTCGGGAGGTCTGGGTCGAAAGAGGTGTGGGCTGTCTTTCGACCCAGTGAAGAGGCTGGATCGAAGGTACATGAGGGGCTGCACTCTGAGGGTGTTCGATCTGGAAATCCTGTATCCAGTTCGAAGCTAAGCTGCTAAGCTTCGAAACTCTGAACAGGATTCTGAGAATATGTTTCCTGCAAAACGAAACAAATGTTAAAAGGTCCAGGGGGGGTTTTACCCCCCTGATTCGAATCTCCTCCTTATTCGCACCTACTGAATCTGGGTCTGGGTTTGTTTTATCCTGGGATTCGAAGGAGAAACTCAGATTGTGCCCAAGCAATGGCACAATCTCATCTCTGCGCTGTAGCTTATATATAGCACATTAAATCATTCACAAACAACAGTAATAACGTGAATATGCAATCAGAGATCGAAATGAGTTTGAGATTAAATTTCTTTTTACCAAACAAAAGTGCTTTGATCTGTGATTCTGAGTGTGGAATGGCTTGTGCAAGGATTGGATATGGCTTCCTGGAAGTGCTGATGATTTTTGGCAGCGTATCTCCAAGTTCTCCCTGTTTCTTTTCTCTATTTTTTCTGTATATTTTCGTTGTTGTTCCTTTTGCAACACTTGTGATCTCTTTATATAGAGGGGGTAAAGGGGACAGAAAGACAAAGGTTTAAATGACCTTGATTATGTGTTTGACAACCATGAATGAGAATTTGTAACATTGATTATGTGTTTGAAAGTCATGAATGAGAGTTCGTAACGTTAGCTAAACACATGGGATCTTGTCCCTTTTTGAATTTTGAATGATATGTAACTGGACTTCGAATGCTCCCTTTCGAATGGGCTGATGGCATCCTTCGAATGATTTTCGAAAGCTTCTTCGAATGGACCTTTTGAATGCCTCTACGAATGGACCTTTTGGAATTCCAATCGAAGGACACTGTTATAATGCCAATCGAAGTACTTGTCCATAATGCCAATCGAAAGGCTCCTTCAGAACACCAATCGAAGGGTCTTTCAGAATGCCAATCGAAGTGCTTGTCCATAATGCCAATCGAAAGGCTCCTTTAGAACACCAATCGAAGGGTCTTTCAGAATGCCAATCGAAATGCTTGTCCATAATGCCAATCGAAAGGCTCCTTCAGAACACCAATCGAAGGGTCTTTCAGAATGCCAATCGAAGTGCTTGTCCATAATGTCAATCGAAAAGCTCCTTCAGGACACCAATTGAAGGGTCTTTCAGAATGCCAATCGAAGTGCTTGTCCATAATGCCAATCGAAAGGCTCCTTCAGAACACCAACCGAAGGGTCTTTCAGAATGCCGATCGAAGTGCTTGTCCATAATGCCAATCGAAAGGCTCCTTCAGAAAACCAATCGAAGGGTCTTTCAGAATGCCAATTGAAATGTACTTAAAGCACCACTCAAAAAATTTCCTTTTCCTTAGGCAAGAGTTTGTGATCAACCATACAGGGGGAAGACTTTCGAAAACATGAGAGGGCAAATTTTGGGGTACAACAAGACCCCTTTCCAACATTTTGAAGAAGTCTCTGAAGAAATAGCAGCGACCAAGGCGGTGTCCTCAACTCCTGTGATCACAAGACCACCACCTCGGATGTCATCTTTAAAGGATGCTAGGGCAGTAGTGGAAGAAGGCGGATCCACCATCTGGGGGCAGCTTCCAGACTTCCCCTACAAATCAAACAAGTTCGGCTTGGGATTTACTTCGACTGGTTAGAAGGCCGTGCGCCGCTCCCGTGCCAGAGGGCCACCTGTGAATATCAGCCACCAAGGGGTTAATGCACTAGAGGATAGTGAAGAAGAGGGCAGCCTAGAAGATTGGATGTTTCCTACTGTCAGTGGAGGACTGTGCAACTGGGTAGCAAAAGACTTTGTTCCGATTACTTTCATACCGCAGTAATTTATCTTTTCCATTTCTGTTGGATCTGTAATATTTCACAAATAATTCGTACTTTTTCAACCTTGTGTCTTACCCGAGGCACATAGGTCCATTTGTAAGGGTTCTTATTTCATTTTCATATGTCATTTTAATGAATCATGGACGCTTTTCATATATAAATATTTTGTGCTCACTGTCTTTCTTTTACATTTTGTTGTTTTAAGATGGCTATACCCTTACACACACCCACACTCACAAATGCAGGTACACTTCCATTATGGAACCCATGGGTAACGATACTGCTATAGTCTTCAGTGACTCTGAAGATCTGATCTACCATGCCGAATACGAAGGTGAGGAAGATTGTGAGGTGCCGGGGGAATTGAACAGATTACTACAGCAAGAGGAAAAAGAAATTCAGCCTCATGAAGAGCAGTTGGATACAATCAACTTGGGAACTGAGGATGACAAAAAGGAAATCAAGATAGGTGCCAATCTAGAGCCGAGTGTCAAGGAGCGCCTAATTCAGCTACTGCATGATTATGTTGACATCTTTGTATGGTCATACGAAGACATGTCGGGACTCGATTCAGACATTGTGGTACACCGTCTACCCACCAGAGAAGACTGTCCACCAGTAAAACAAAAGGTCCGCCGCATGAGACCTGACATGTCAGAGAAGATCAAAGTAGAAGTTATGAAGCAGTTCAATGCTGGATTTCTGGATGTTACTTCCTATCCTCAATGGGTTGCTAACATTGTGCCCGTGCCTAAAAAGGACGGAAAAGTGAGAATGTGCATGGATTATAGAGATTTAAATAGGGCCAACCCTAAAGATGACTTTCCACTTCCGCACATTGACATCCTAGTTTACAACACAGCTCAGCACAAAGTATTTTCTTTCATGGACGGATTCTCAGGCTATAACCAGATAAAAATGGCACCTGAGGACATGGAGAAAACTACTTTTGTCACACAGTGGGGTACGTTCTGCTACAAAGTGATGCCATTCAGACTGAAGAATGCCGGGGCAACCTATCAACGCACCATGGTAGCTTTGTTTCATGATATGATACATCATGAGATAGAGGTATACATAGATGACATGATAGCCCGATCACAAGCGGAAGAAGAACACCTTGATCACTTGCAAAAGCTGTTTGTCAGGTTGAAGGAGTACAAGCTCAGATTAAACCCAAACAAGTCCACATTTGGAGTCCGGTCCGGTAAACTCTTAGGTTTCATTTTCAGCAACAAAGGCATCGAGGTTGATCCTGCCAAAGTCAAAGCTATACAAGAAATGTCTGCTCCTCGCACTGAGAAGGAGGTCAGAGGTTTCTTGGGACGCCTAAACTACATTGCTAGGTTCATTTCTCACCTAACATCTACTTGTGAACCAATCTTTAAGCTGTTGAAGAAAGATCAGGTAGTTCGATGGAATGATGACTATCAAATTGCTTTCGATAAAATCAAGGAGTATTTGCTAGAACCTCCTGTCCTGATGCCACCAGTCGAGGGGAGATCGCTAATCATGTATCTGACCGTCCTAGAGAATTCAATGGGGTGCATATTGGGGCAGCATGACGAGTCTGGCCGAAAAGAGCATGCCATTTATTACCTTAGCAAAAAGTTTACCGACTGTGAAACTAGATATTCACTGCTCGAGAAAACTTGCTGCGCTTTGGTATGGGCTGCTCGCCGGCTAAGGCAGTACATGTTGACTCATACCACTTTGCTGATATCTAAGATGGATCTGATCAAGTACATCTTTGAGAAGCCTGCTCTATCTGGAAGAATAGCTAGATGGCAGATGATCCTAACAGAATACGATATACAGTACACTACCCAAAATGCTATAAAGGGGAGTGTGCTAGCTGATCATCTAGCCCATCAAGCTATAGAAGATTACCAATCCATGAAGTTCGACTTCCCTGACGAAGACATCATGACATTGGACAACGTTAAAGATTTCAGACCATATGACGGACCTGAACAAGGATCCCGATGGACCTTGTACTTTGATGGGGCCTCCAATGCGCTTGGTAACAGTATCAGTGTTGTGCTTATATCTCCAGAAGGATGCCATACACCTTTCACTGCCCGACTTTGCTTCAACTGTACGAACAACATGGCAGAGTACGAGGCATACATCTTTGGTCTCAAGGCTGCCATAGACTTGGGAATCAAATCTTTGATTGTGTTTGGGGACTCAGCTTTTGTCATCAGTCAGATCAAAGGAGAATGGGATACTAAGCATCCAAACCTCATCCCTTACAAATAACATGTCTTGACATTGCTACCACATTTCGAGCATATTACCTTCGAGCACTTCCCGCAAGAAGAAAATCAGATAGCAGATGCTCTAGCTACAATGTCATCCATGTTTAAACTTAACCGAGATAATGAGGCTCCCCAAATCACCATTGAACGGATGGACGAACCTGCACATTGTCACAAGATTAATACCGAGGAAGTAGTGGACCAAACATGGTTTCATGAAGTCAAAAGGTATCTTGAGGCTCAAGAATATCCTGAAGGAGCTTCAGTCAACGACAAAGAGTTCTTAAGGAGATTCTCTGCTAAGTTCTTCCTAAGTAACGACATCCTGTACAAGTGCAATCATGATGCTATTCTGTTCCATTGTGTGGACAAAGCTGAAGCTGAAAAGATCATGGCTGAATTGCATGAAGGTACCTTCGACACTCACTCTAGCGGGCATACGATGGCAAAGAAGATTCTACGGGTAGGCTATTACTGGTCTACCATGGAAGCTGACAGCTATCAACACTCCCGCACCTATCACAAATGTCAAATCTATGCAGACAAGGTGCACGTGCCTCCAGTTCCCCTAAATGTCTTAACAACTCCTTGGTCGTTCGCTATGTGGGGAATCGACATGATTGGAGAGATCAAGCCTACAACATCCAATGGACACCGCTTCATTCTGGTGGCCATTGACTACTTCACCAAGTGGGTCGAAGCAGCTTCCTTCGCATCCGTTACTAAGAATGTTGTTGCTCGCTTCATCAAGCAGAACCTTATTTGCCGGTACAGTATCTCCGAAAGGATTATCACTGACAATGGTACAAACCTTAACAATACTATGATCACTGCCTTGTGTGAGCAGTTCAAGATTCAACATCATAATTCATCCCCCTATCGACCAAAGATGAATGGTGTAGTTGAAGCTGCTAACAAAAATATCAAGAAGATCATACAAAAGATGACAGTCACCTACAAGGACTGGCATGAGATGTTACCGTTTTCTCTTCACGGGTACCGTACCACGGCACGCACATCAATTAGGGCAACACCCTATTCCTTGGTATATGGCATGGAGGCTGTTTTACCTATCGAGATTCAGATTCCCTCTTTGAGAATCATGAAGGATGCTGGTTTGAGTGAAGACGATTGGATTCAGACCCGGCTTGATCAGCTAAACTTGATTGATGAAAAGCGACTTACTGCTGTTTGCCATGGTCAGACGTATCAAAAACGAATGATCAAGGCTTTCAACAAGAAAGTCAGACGCCAGGTATATCAAGTTGGAGATCTAGTGATCAAGCGTATTATCTTGCCACAAAGTGATCCCAGGGGCAAATAGACTCCTACCTATGAAGGACCATTTGTAATCAAAAACATCTTTTCTGGTGGGGCGATGATCTTAACCACCATGGACGGCGACGACCTGCCACACCCTGCGAATGCAAACATAGTCAAAAGATATTACGCATAAATGACCCGCTAGGTTGACACACCTAGGCAAAAAAAAGGGCATCCCAGTGAATCGAAAACCCGAAAGGGTGGTTCCGGCAAAAATTAGGGATAAAAATAAAAAATCTGTACACCCAGAAAGTTGAAAACCCGAAAGGGCGACTTGGGCAAAAAAGGGTTTCCCGGTGGACTGAAAACCCGAAAGGGAGGTCCAGGCAAAAGTTATGGAATTAAAGTGTATGACTATGTCTCATCGGATCACTTTAAGGACAATATCTTCACTGACAAACTATGAGCTTCTGATTAATCTAATCATCTTCGGACGAAGCAGCAGATGGACAAGATATTCTGAGACACGAAGGCTATAGCGGAATGGGAACCCCATGGGATTTTTTACACATAGCTATCTTTCTTTGTATAAATTTTTTTCTTACTTTTATGACATCATTCTCTTACTAGGATGACTGTCTCCTTTGTACAAAACACTTATTCAAAGTAAATACAAAGATATCTCTTTCAAAGTACAGAAAACTATTTGCCTTTTTCTTTTACACTTGTATTTTTATTTGCAAAAACTTCCAATGATTCATTGATGAACATATGCATTTGAACAGAATTTATGTTTACAAATAAACAGAGTGGAAAAAAACAATTACTGACGGATTGAAAGGATAGGAAAACGTCTTTAGACTATTCCATGAACAATCCTTACAGTACATCATCTAGATCCCCAGTGGAGCTAACATTCAAACCCTTAATCCCCATCAGAGTTAAAACTTTAAACTCTCAATCCCCAACGGAAACCATTCAGTTTCTCCAAATTACCCAGCAAGTTGTCTTGAAGTCTGGAATCAACCGGATAACAGTTAACCTTTGTCTCTCCCCAACCTAGGATAAATTCTCAGTAGAGTGGCAGATAACCCAAACTCCTAAAACCTACTCTCCAACAGTAAGCCTTCTTCCCCAGAGTTTTTATTTTTCAACAGAATGAAGATTATCATTCTTAATTCCCCAGTGAAGTCGCTAAAGTTTTCATTGTTCCCCAACATAATGAAGATTCTCATTCTTAATTCCCCGCAGAAGTCATTAGAGTCTTCCTTATTCTCCAGCAGATCAAGGATTTCCTTTGTGTAATCCCCAGTAGAAGTCATCAATTTCTCTGGATTCTCCAGGTAGATTACTCAAGCAATATACGGCATTACTCACAATAGAATTCTTGTCAATACTCAAACTTCAAGACATGAAGGATCCTCACATCCCCACAAAAGTTATCAAGAATTTTTAATCCCCAACAGTCGCCCAAGATTTCTTATCCTCAGCAGTCAAGGGTTTATTCTCCTCGGCAGCAGTCAGGGATTTATTTTCCTCAGCAAGACAACGAATCAGCTTACATGCGCATACATTACATCCATATATCATAAACATTGATGAGACACATTTATTGCATCATGCATTTCATGCAACATAACTTTGTGTTTCAGCTAACGTTTTACCCTTTTCAGGATAAGATTAACAACTATCATTAACAATGTTCAAAGATTTCAGATACAATACAGATACACTCCAGACACGGAAGTCATTCAGTCACTTATTCAGATTTCAAATGCAATACAGATACACTCCAGACACGGAAGTCATTCTCTCACTTATTCAGATTTCAGATACAGTTCAGATACGCTCCAGATACGAATGTCATCCTGATACTTGTTCAGATTTCAACTATCAGATACAGATTAGATAGGCTCAAGACAAGGAAGCCATTCTATTTCTCATTCACATCTAACTTATAGATACAGTACAGATACACTTCAGACACGGAAGTTATTTTGATACTCATTCAGACCTCAACACTCAGATACAGTACAGATACGCTCCAGACACGGTTGCCATTCTATCACTTATTCTGATTTTCCCCATCTCGGAGACACTCCAAACACGGATGCTATTCTATTGCTCATTCAGATACAAAGTTCAGATACAACTCAGATACGTTCCAGATACGGACACCATTCTGATGTTCATTCCTTTGACTTACAACAAACATTCTTGGATGGCATCTACAAGCCCATCTCTAACAAGATTCTATCACCTCTCCAAATGGCATCTTTAAGCCCGTTCCCTCAACTACATTTTGTCGAGTACAAATTTATGGGCACTCTAGTGTCCAATCATCTTTTACCTTCGAGTCACGAACGACAAAACTCGCCAATATAAATCTTAAGGTACAAGAAGATTGAACAGGGGCAGGTGTTATACCCCAAAATTTTCCCTCTAATTTATCAAGATTTTTCTCACAAGACTTCTTGGACTCGAGACAAGATTAGGGTTTGCTAAGCTCAAGACCTCATCTTGCACTGATGACCTGAAATTAGGGTTTGAGTTTGCACAAGGATTTTTGGACTATCAATGCTTTATGTGACTTTCATACACCATCTTGGACCCCTAAGATTGCTCATACCAAGTTTCAAGCCTTGAACCACATTTTTGACCAGTCAATTGGACAATTGACCTAGAAATCAGTAGTATTGGGGAAAAAGTCAACCATGACCAATTTACAGTCAAACTTCATAATTTTTGATCCACAACAACATTTTAGACTCATATGGTCAAGTTTGGATCACAACTCCTCAAGAAATTTGATCAAATCATCAAAAGGGCAAAATGGTCAAAATTAGGGTTTTGACTGAGAAAGGGCAATTTCTGATTTTTTTAACCTAGCCAATGACCAATTGGGTTCAAGCATGATTTCAAGGACTCAATGGCATCATGTTGACCTAATCACACAGTTCAAAAGATCTCAAATGCATAGGATTGACAAATGAATTTTGCAGTCAACTGATCAAAAGTCAATTGTACACTAAAAAGTCAAACTTTGACTTTTTGGTCAAAATCAAGTGCCAAGGATCATAATTCATCAAGATATGTCAAAATATGAAACTTGTTGATCAATAAACTCAAAATTGAAAATTAGGGTTTTAATTTGAAAATTTTTCATAACTTAGAATTTTTCTAAGTATGGAAAATTTCTTATTTTTTCCCAACTTTCCATAACTTTTTCACCATGATGCAATTGGATTCAAAGGAAACTTCCAACATGAAAGTTGTATTTATCCATGAAATATACAACTTTGATTCACAAATTTTTCCCAAAAGATGCTTGGATCTCAAGATATAAATTTGTGAATAGGGGTCCATGAACTAAAAGACTTAGTGAAAATTTGCCCTAATTTAGGCAGGTTTTTGACCCAACTTCATGGACATTTTTCACCTAGTTACAAGAGTTATCTCAAAATTCATTTCAAAGATGGATTGTAGAGAATGTTGCAAGCTTTCCAAAATGTCCAAGAACTCTCCAGTATCATTTGTGGTTAGGGAGAATCAAAGAAAAGAAAATGGTATTTTATCACTTTTGTTCAAGCCATTTTCACAATGCACCAAGTTGCAAATCTGATCAAGCATGCTTGTACCTTGCATTACGGGTCCTAAATCCCTTCTACACTCCAAAATTAAATTCTAACTCAGTGGATAATGGCTTTGTTTTGGCTTTTGAAGCATTGCACAAAGAATTAATCCATAAATGGCATAAAGGGCACATTGCCATTTTCATAATGCAAGCTTTTTCCAACTTTACAATTCTTGAGCCATGGACCTGTTTCTTTGTTACAAGAAATGTCCACAAATATCAGGAAATGTTTACCAACCCTTGGCAGCCCTAGAACTAGCAAGTACATGCCTTTGGCACAAGTCACTTCACTTTTCTTCAAAAGCAAGAAAAGTGGCAAAAGTCAAGAGAACTTGCACATCTGTTAAAGAGTGGACTTGGACTCATTCAAAACAACTTCACAAACTGGTTGCAAGCTAGAACACGAGTGCATAACTTAAAAAAACTCTCCCAAACACAAAAACACGATTTTTCTGCCCAAACTTGCAGTTTCTGCAAAACTCTTGCAAGCTCAATATTGGCTCGTGCGTTTCTCCCTTTAACACTTGAAACACCTTCCATACATCACATCCAAACCATCCAAGCCCTTATCTTATGTCTGTAACCTCTATTTCAGACATCACCATTTTCAAACTTGAAGGTTGCAGGTTGACTTCTACAGGGAATTTCAAGCATCCTCAAGGCAAGCTAAGCATTGGAATAGCTTGAGGGAACTTCAAGGAAGCTCACACGATCCTCATGCCTCACTCAAAGTCCCCACATTGCCATATCCAAATCCAGCTGAAGGAGGTATTTTTCAAAACTTTATCTCTCTGTTTAGGCATCCTCAAGCCACGATTTGTGAAGCAAAAATGTAGTCCTTAACTTGTTGAAGCTGCACATATGCATAGTTGTCATTTATATTAACTGAGCTAAGAGAATTTGATTGTTGAACATGCTGAAAAAACTAGGTCAGAAATTAGGGGTGATTAAATTCTCTCTGATCTTTGAGAGTTAGTTTACAAATTTTATATCATTGGAATCGTGAGATGAAATGCTACATTTTTCATGTTGCAAGTTTTTGATTTTATGCAAAGAATAGAGAGTTACAGGTTTGAACTCAGAACGCGCGCAAATGGAAGCTGGAAGACAGGGATGGTGTCCTGGGCCTGGCGCGCCTCGGGCCTGCTTGTTTTGTTTTCCACACCCCCCGTGACTACTATTTGCACCCCGTTGCATATTTTATTTATTTTTCATATTTTCTTTTCTTATTTTATATTTATTGTTTCTATTTATTTTCCTGAATCACAAAAATCATGAAAAATATTTTCTTTATTTTTTGTAATTTTATTTTATTATTTTATTATTTTTTGGACATAAAAAAATAGTTTATTAGGTTAATAGACTTTATTTTCTTAAATAATTTGTAAATACAATATAAAAATACTTATTATTTTTGTTTTATTGTTTTATACATAAAATATTATTTTCACACATACTTAATTTTTAATATTTATGTATTATATTAATTATTATTTTCTTGTACAAAACATAGACAAAATAATAATAGAAAACTTAATTTTCTTTTAAATAAAAAAATTAGGGTTTTCCCTTTCAAAAATAATAATGTTATTTTTTCTTATTCTTAGGGCTTAAATATTTTTATTTTCTCATACGTAAAATAAATACAAAACATTTTGCATGATTACATTTTATTTGCATATTTAAATATTTGTATATTTATTTATCTTGTACAATAATTCAATTGGGTTGTAATAGTATTTTAGGTTTTATTTTTGTGCAATATCCCCATTCAAAAACTTGTATCCCCCCTCCCATAATAATTGTTGTAATAGCTTAGTTTTATTTTACGCAATTTATCGCATTATACCATGTTTAGTAAAACTAGGGTTTTGCATGATAAGACAAAAATCAAACAAATAGAATGACCTAATACAAGACAAACAAAATGCATGTAAAATGACACACATTGCACACAAACACCCTTAGGTTTTCACCCACTTGGTTGCCTTAAAATAAATGGTCATGGTATGCACGCGAAGTATCTTGGCAAAACAAAACAAAAGATCATAGTCCCTCGATGACGCTATCAAAAGGTTGCCTAAAACAAAATGATCTTAGTCCCTCAAAATGCTAAAGATACTGGCAACATTGCTATCATGATCATACGATGACCAACGCCCGTCCCGTTTAACATCCAAAGATAGGGTTATTTACCAAAATAATGGTAAATCAACAATGTCAAAGGAATAAAAATGTACAAGAAAGACTTTTGAGTAGGTAGAATGCTTCTAGTTACTTGATCAATTTGCAATCAATCCTTGCTATTTTCAAACAAACACACACATTTCAAAACATTTTCCAAACAAATTTCAAAACATTGAAACATTTTTCAAAAGACAAACATCTTTGTATACATTCTTACGAACGAGAATCATTACAAAGATCGCCTAAACGATGGCGTCTTTTCAAAATACTTTCAAAACCACACAAAGCACCATTTCAAACAATTTCAAAAGCAAAGCAAGTGATCTAAACCAGTAACTAAGAGCCCATGGAAAACCATGGATGAAAAGGGTGCTAGCACCTTCCCTTTTCATAATCTACCCCTCGAACTCAAGAAAACATCTCAAAGGTCTTTCCTGTGCTTTTTTACCTTTCCTTTTGGATAAAATAAAAGTCGGTGGCGACTCTTGCTAAACCGCGAAATTTGCAAACACAAACGCAAAACCTCAAGTCAGTTCTCCCACCGCATTACAAAGACCGTTCGTGTAGATTTAGTATAAATAAGAGTCTCTAGTTTAGACTTTTGTGTGTTCAATTGTTGTACAAATTACTCTATTTACTCAAAGTATCAAAGTTAATCGAGAAACGAGTTCTGAGCAATGTAAGTATGAAACACCACATTAATTTTTAGTATTTGTTTACTTCTATTCGACTCATTTAAATTCCTTTAAAGATTCAGTCAAAACTCTTTTACATTCCTGTTATTTTTATAAATCATTTTATCATTTCCTTTCGATTTACTTTTATTTTCAAAGAGAATACTATTCAGAAAACTTAGAGAACACAAAATATACATTATTATCCGAGGATCAATATAGTCGATCCTGTAAGTAACCAAAGTCACTAGAATTTGGAAGACTAACGATTGTTTACTAAATTTCACGGTAAACAAATTGTCACGTCTAGTGGGCAAGTGTCTATTTTGTTAGAAGTTTTCATCATTTTCATACTAAATTTTTCTTTAACATTATTGCATGATATTAAGAAGTGGTAGAATAGCCATAACTAACGAAGCATTACCCAAAATAAAATAGGTTAGAAGATTGACCAATCCACCAAGCAATAATGAATGACAACGACCCCCTTTGACAGGGGAAAATACGGCTGCAGTATATGTGACCAAATCTATACCAATCTAAGTGGGTATAGCGGAAATACCAACGAATAATTATAGTGGACCATTTCTCTCCCCAGTGCAAACACACGATCAGCCACTAACCCGAAGACCACCAGGGACGAATAATACCAGACATTTTGCATATGGATTTACAATGCTTGTGGATGGACGTGAATAAATTTATGGCATGCCAACATCAGTAATGTCAAGTTTAAATAATAGAAAATAACTGTAGGCCTTCGAAGGCCAAACTATACTTCCCCTTTTTGTGAATATGTTTTACAGACTTAATTCCCAAGGGGATGGAAACTCCCAAAGTTCAAAAAAATCTCTAGTGATACTAGTGAATCTATTGTTGAACACATAGCCAGATATTTTGTTGGTTTTTGAGTGTGCTTGAGACGGGGTTGAATAAAGTGTATTGCAAATTTTAATTCTTTTATGCGATGATGTTCTTATTTTTCTGTTTTGTGTATGAATATGAAAGCGGTAAATGCAGAAAAATAAATAACATCAGATATATCCTGGTTCCCCTCACAGTCCGAGAATACCTCAGTCCCCTTTCAACACAAAAGAGATTTCCCTATTGTTAGAATTATTGTACAGATTATCCACATCAAGTGTAATGCTTACTATCTAACATATAGGGAGATTAAAGACTTTTAAAACCTTTAAGATCTAAACACTAAGTGCAAGAAGAACAATACTCTTCAATGCACACACTTGTTTCCAACAATTATGAAAACAAGGTAACCAATAAAAAATAAAAAGAGAACAATCCTCCCTTAATAATCTCTTGCTTCCAACAATCCTGGATAACAAGGTTACACCATAATCACTTTGGAAAAAATGATTAGAAATAAATTCTTGAAGTTGATATGAAAGTTTATAATCAATGTTCATACCAAATATTGATCTCTTCTCTTTTAAGACAACAATTTAATGAATATATTACACAAGTTCTCAATGCATATGATGAAACTTTTCTAATGATGTATTTGAAAATGTAAGAGTAAAAGTTTGATGTAAGATCAAAATAATAATCAACGCACTTGTTTGAAAATGAGATACAATACATTGTATTGTATGTTGTGGTTGGTGTTGTTGTCTTAATTTGCATCAGAAATGAAAATGAAATTTATACATGTAATGCACCCTTTCAAAAGGTTCTAAATGCATGGAAGAGTGCAATGGTCCATGGCCAATAGAAGCAAACCAACTACAATTATAACAGAAAAGTTTTTCAAAAAACTTTACTCGGTTCGGTTACGAGCCTGCAGTAACCGGTTACTCAGTTCAAGTAACATTCAAAAAATTCAAAAACACGATGTTTTAACCAGTTATTAGAATACAGTAACCGGTTACCACTAAACGAAAATAGTTTTCCAGAAATATTTCAAAGCCTGTAGCCGATTACCCATAACCAGTAATCGGTTACCATAGTTATGGAAAGTGAAAAAACATTTCGAAAAACTTGGGAATGAAATGTTAGTGATCTTAAAGCCATGAAATATGTATGCAAAATGTTTATACATATTTTGAGCACTATAGTAACATACTATAATAAAAACATAAACTTATTGAAGCATGACTCTACATTCTCCCATTTTTTGATGATGACAAACACTTGTTATGTGAAATGCTTTGGATCACTTGAAAATGCAATATGCTACCCCTATCAATGATAACTCCCCCTTGATCAATGCTCCTCCTTGATCAATAAAGTATGTTGACAATTTCTGCAAGAGATAGAGACATCATATACATATATCTTCTCTCTCTTTTTCATTAGCCAAAAGGAAGAGAAAAAGAAACAAAATAATATCATAATTAAAATAGAAGAATATCATGATATTAATTGACTTATCCTTTAGAAGATTTTGTCTTCATCCTTCATTATGAAGTATTTTCTTCATTGGATATGAAAGTTAGTGCTTATCTTTTCCTTGCCAAGAATCATTCATTTGATATTGCCTTCATATATGACATAACCCTTGGCCTATTAGATTTGAAAATTTTCTTATACCTCCCATCATATGCTTGAATCAACCACTTATTAAGATATCAAAGATTTTGAAGTGGTCTTCAAACAAACCTACAAAACAAGTTAGGTTTTTCTATGGAGCCAATGTGATTTAGGTCCTTCATGGTTAGTTCCTTTCTTGATCTACACATAATTCTCACTAGTAACATTAAAATTTCTTGCATGACAAGCATTATGTGTGTGACCAATAATTCCACAATATAAACAAGTAAGAAGAAAGTTGTTTGTAACATAGGTTTTCTTTTAGCAACTATTTTCTTAGGATAAAAATTAGTAACCTTTTCTTCCTTCTCACCATCATAATGTTGTAATTCCATAAATGAAAGATTTGCATATTCGTCGCTTTCCGAATCAGATGAAGAACTTGTATTACTTTCTTCAATGTAACCCTTTTTGGATTTTGAGATTTTTCTTCCCTTGTAAGCGTTTTTCTTGGACATATTTGGGCACTTCATCTTTGTGTGTCCCCCATTTCCACATTCATAGAATTTGACATTGTGTAGTGACGAAGAGCCTTCTTTCTTTCTGAAAAGTTTCTCACTTTTTGCAAAGTTGAAAGATTTATCATTCTTGGCGAAAAACTTACCGAGCCTTTTTACAAGATGCATGAATTCCTCTGAATCATCTTCGTCAAGTCTTCCCTTGAGTTAACTTTCAATGCAACGCCTTTGCAATCCTCATCTTGAATCTCATGTTGTTCTAGC
Source organism: Vicia faba (assembly GCA_948472305.1). Lineage (NCBI taxonomy): Eukaryota > Viridiplantae > Streptophyta > Magnoliopsida > Fabales > Fabaceae > Vicia > Vicia faba. Next base: position 1,309,617,090 of record OX451741.1, on the reverse strand, counting down.
TTTCGAAGTTTGATTTCATGTTCTTGAAGTTTTTTGAACAATTCTGCGGATGTCATTTTTGAAAGTCTTTTCTTTTTCGATATAGCGGTCACTTTTGGTTGCCATTCCCTGGACAATGATCTAAGAACTTTAAGATTTAATTCATCATTAGTAATGTCTTACCGAGTGCTATAAAATGGCTCGTCAGATGAACGAATCTTTTTTACAAGTCGAGAATTGTCTTCCGGGGCTGCATTATGAAAATTTCATACTCTTGGCTTAAAGTATTCAATCCTGACCTTTTAACTTCAGCAGTTTCTTCATGAGTTTCTCCCAAAGTATCCCAAATTTCCTTTGTTATTGTGCATGCAGAAACACGAAATAATTCATCCATATAAATTGCACCTTGAAGAAGATTGATTGTTTTCTAGTCATAAAGGACTTTTTTCTTATCATCGTCATCCCATGATGTTTTGGGCTTTGATGTTCCAACACCATTGACAACACATGTCAGAGTAAACAAACCATTTCCGAAAGCATCCCATATTTCTTCTCCTTGGGCTTCTAAACGAGCCTTCATGCGAATTTTCCAAAAGTTAAAGTATTCACCACAAAACAATGGAGGCTCGTTGTTACTACCATCATCTTTGAAAGTTGGTTGTGCGGAGGCTGTCGTACCCCAAATTTGTCCTACCTCGATGATTTTGTTTTTTGAGATTAAAATTGAAAAAATATTTAATTAAAGATGGTACAACAGTATCTGATGGCCCATCTTTATCCAAGACTACGGGGTGTATTATAAATTCAGGAAAGCAGGGCTTTCTAAATCAGAAAGACTCGTGTATCTCGAAACCCTTTCGCGTAGCATGTTGGCCAGCGGCCCATGCGATTCGAAAATGGGAAATTATTTCAGAAAAATAACTATTAAATAGTTGCTATTGTAGAGGCTAAAATTAAATTAAGTCTACTTAAGTTTAAGTTGCTATTAATTAATAATTGATTTTATTAAGGGCATTTAGGTGTTATTTCGTTGTTAGTAAAAATGGTGGTGGCAATTTACTTAGTTGGACCATTTCTATTTTCTTATCCAAACAATGATGTGTTTATCAATATAAGGCCCATCTAGTGATTAGCGAGGAAAAGAAATATTCTTGTTAAAATTACTGTTTTTGTTTCAATAAGGGAAAAAGAGATATACAAAAGAAATAATGTTATTAAAGAAAAGTTGTTTGTTGTTTTAAATAAATAAATAATATTTTGTTCAAGAAATAAGAATGTATCGTTTTTGATTTTTTTTACAGTGATGTTTTAAAGTTTGTTTAGTTATTAAAAAAATATAGCATTGTGCCTGGTTTAAGGGAAAATGTTTTAATGCAATTAAGGCCCAATCTGATTTTAAAAAGAATAGATTTGCTGAAAATGGTTGGTGGCCCGTTTTGTGTTTTAAAATAAAATTACTTTTGGTTTAAATTGATTAATGGTGTAAATTAGTGTTAATAAATTAGATTATTAAAGGTTTGTTTGGAAAACATAATTGGGTTACAAAAATAATTTAGGGCCTAGGATTATTAAAAACTGGTTTTTGCCGTAGTAGAAATAATATTGTTGGGCTAAGTGAAACAGAAACCAACCCAGGACCAAGAGTTTAGAAACAACAACTCTTCAGATCGTACCCAAAATTCACGCTTGTTTTGCAGTAAACAACTACTGTTAAAATCAAGTCTCACAAATACAATCCAAAATCCAGAAAATCTTTCTACAAAACTGAATCCAATATATTACAGTACATTATCAAGCCAAATCAAATAAAAAAAATCATATCTCAGTACAAATATCCAATCTATAATACAAAAATCCAAATTTGAACTGAATCCAAATATAATCAATTACATCCCTAATTTCTATCCCAAATTCTTCTCCAATCTAACGTTAACAAATTTCTAAAAAACCTAATCAAACCTATAAATACAGAGGTTAACAGAAAGTGAGGGGGAGGACTAAGGAAGAGTTGAAAAACCGCGAAGAACAACAGTACCAAAAAGGGGGATCAAAGATAAATACAGAAAAGGAAAAGATATACAGAAGAGAAAAACGAGAAAATCGGAAGAACCCGGAAGAGCAGAAGAAGTGTCGTTGGGGTTCCAACATCTGGAACCCTAATTCCTCACTCTCGCCGCTGTCATCATCATCCTCTAATCACCGCAGGACACCATCAATTTCAACACCTTCAAAACCTGCAAAAAAGACGCCCAAAGAAGGGATTAGAAGACCGGAATCGCTCAAGCTCAGAACTGGAACGAACTCGTAGAAAAGGTAACAAAACATTATCTTTATTTTTTCTTTTTATGTTGGGGGTTGGGGTTCGAATCAATGGGGAGGGTTGGCTTTGTAACCGCCATGGAGAGAAAGAAAGAGGGTTGTGTTCTAGGGTTAGTTATAAGATAAGAATGGTTTGTGCGCATATGAGAGAGAAGAGAGAAGGTTGATATGCTGTAAGTTAACAAATAATACTGAAATGAAAAAATTAAAACAAATTGTTATAATGTGTTTAGATCACATGCACCGCGCTTATCATACCTAGTATACTCCCTCGTTCATCATCCATCAGATCTTAATCTGAAGGCCATTTGGCCAAGTCATATGGTAACCCATACTCCCCCACCACTCAATTACGCCTGACCCCCTCTCCAAATGTAATGGGCCCAAGCCCACTGTTTTTCACACCACCTTCCCCCTAAATTAATAAACACCTAAACAAATTGCACCCCCTGCCAGCCTGCGTATTGGGCCTACTGCAAAGTATTTTCAACACCCCCTTGTTTTATTTAATAACTAGAAAACGCACCCCCAGGTTTAACTTAATTAAATTATTTTTTTTCTATTATCACTTATTTTCTATTTTTTATAATTATTATATTTTAATATTTTTATTATTATTATATATTATTATAATTACCTAATTTCTTATTATTAGTATTTATAACTTATTATTATTATAATTATCATCTATTAATTTTATTTTCCATTTATTATTATTATATTTTATTTACTATGTAAATATTATTTATTTCTTACTCTTGTATAAATAATTTAAATATTATTTATTATAGCATATAAATTATTTTATTCAAAAACTCATGCATTATTTTATATATTTTTGCATTAAATATTTTTTAATCATGCATTAATCAAGAACTTTTGCAATTAACACGATTAAAACACACTCAACAAAACTATTTTTTGCGAACAAACTAATCTAAACAACTACTTTTGCAAAAGGGTTTCAAACAGATTTTGACTCACCGCACATTTAGTCAATATCCTCGCAATCACTATCCCGGCCAAATGCGAGGTGATTCAAAGTACGTTTGCAACCCCTAAAAAATACTAACCCCATACAAACTACAAATTGAGACTCTGATTCCTCTTAAGAGGATACGTAGGCATACGATCAAAAATCGTAGTGAGTTCCCCTATAAAAAATTTAAACCCTTTCACCTAATAAAATTTAAACCCTATTTTACCTGAACTTAAACCTAAAACCTAATATCCTTGTGAACAAGGTAGATGAAAGGTGCCTAACACCTTCCTTTCGTCTAAAGAAGTCTGAAACCTAGAATATCTATCTACGAATTAGGGTTTTCTGTTAGATTCCCTTCCCTAGGCTAAAAACTAATAGTGGCGGCTCTGATTAAAAAACCAGTTGCTACAGCCGACGACTCTGCTGGGGAATTCAACTTTAGGTTTTATGGTTTTTACTTTGGGGTTTTTTATTTATTTATTTATTGTATTATTTATTACATTATTTTATTTATTGCATTTATTTATTTATTGTCAATTCTTTTTATCATATATTTATTGCCTGGCGGGATTTTTTATTTCTCAAAATATTTTCAATAACCCTTAGAAAGAAGATTCGTCTATTAGCTTAGGGGGTACATCATCCCTACGAGTTTATGTGACGACTTAAACCTAGAGTCGGCGGACTTCTAAAAAAGGAATACTTATCAAGAGATACCTTCTTGACGAGAAGGACTTTGGAAGGACACCCATGACTCTTTGTAATAACCTTAACCTAAAATCTCATGACAAGACCTTTCACGACTTCGAGACGAAAGTTTCCGTCCGTAAAGAGGCTCCACCTAAGGGACGCCCTTGTGCTTTGTCCCTCTGGTATTATTCATGACACCCTTAAGAAAGCCACCCTTCTGGGAGGATAGATCAACCGTAGGTCAATATTAAGGAGCCTACCTTCTAAGGATACTTATCACAAAAACCCCATCACTATACATCCATACCCTATAGGGACACTTATCACAAAAATCCTGTTACTCAACCCTACACCTATGCATTCATACATTTCATATATTCGCCATACATTTCATATATTCGTCACCCGTTTCTTTTTATTTGTCTTATTCACAGGGGGTATAAAAGATAATAATAAACTCAAGATCTCGGTGACTGTCTTTAAAAATGGATACCGAAGGAAACAACTTGTCCGCGTCAATGCGCCAAACATGTCTGAAATCAAAGCCATAAAAGGGAAATAATGTGCTGAAGACTTTCTCAAGCTTTGTCAAGCAAAGGTTGATGGTTTCAAGAGCAGATATCCGCATGCGCACCTAGAAGACTTATTTCCTTTTGCTTGATTTCACGCAAATAAAGTTTTGGTTTAAGATTGCAATATTTTTCAATATCTGAATTATGTTACCTTCAATAACGGCATTTTGTTTCCAAATCACGTTTGCGTATCTATTTTCAATCCGATCACCGAATGACAATAATAAGTAAAAGACAAATACATACCCAAGTGAATAACAAATTTAAAACAAGAAACCATTTCATGTTCATACACATCCGTTCGCACGCATGCATTCACATGCACCTGCATATCATATCAAAACTCATTTTTCAAAAAAATCTCTCCAGTTGAACCATTGGTAGAAGAAGATATCCACCTCCTTGGCCTCCATATCAAACCAAGGCCTATAAACAAAAATAAATGGAGAAAATAGAGGAAACTCAGGCTGCAGTCAAAGAGGATCTCGACCAAGTAAAGGGTGATGTTACTTCATTGAAAGGAGATATGAGTCAAGTTCTCCTAGCTTTGAAAAACATTATTGACATGCAAGACCAGATTCCCAGGGTAGATTTCGAAGAAGTAGCCCAAACTATTGGTGCATCAAGCGATCACCAACCAAGGAAAGAGCCAGAGGCAGGACTCCAGAAGTTCTGCATGGCCCAACAAGAAGCTGAAATTGAAGGGTTTGTCCTACCGCCACCAAAAGCAGGGGCATCACATACTCTGTAGATTCAAACCAATAATGCATACAACTACTTGGACCTGCAATATGGAGACCACGACCTAGAGGATGCCAATCGAGCACCCTTAAAGACGATGGGTACTCATGCTATTGATGAACAACGAGTGATGAATCAGTACAAATCTCTGCAGGAAAAATTAAAAGCTGTGGAGGGTTTTGATGCTTTCTAAGTAGACCCTCTCGAAATGGGCCTAGTTCCTGATGTGGTGATTCCACCAAAGTTCAAAGTACCTAACATTGAAAAATACAAGGGGCTCACTTGTCCAAGAAATCATCTTCGTATGTATTGCAGGATGATGCATGCCCATACCCATGATCAGAAGTTGATGATTCATTATTTTCAAGATAACCTGAGTGGGGAATCTTCAGACTGGTATATGTAATTGGAGCGAATGCATATTCGAACCTGGGAAGATCTTGCTAATGATTTTCTAAAGCATTAAAAATATAACCTGGACATGGCGCCTACCCGCATGCAGCTCTAGAATCTATCCCAGATGAAAGAAGAGTACTTCAAAGAGTATGCTCAGAGATGGAGGGAGATGGCATCCCGTGTGCAACCACCATTGTTAGAGAAGGAATTAGTAGACACGTTCATGGGGACTTTGCAAGGGTTGTATTATGAGAAGATGGTTGGAAGTATCTCTTTGGGGTTCTCAGACCTAGTGACTATCAGAGAAAGAATCGAGACTAGAATAAAAAGTGGGAAGAGGTGTCGCACCCCAAATTTGTCCTACCTTGATGATTTTGTTTTTCGAGATTAAAATAGAAGAAATATTTAATTAAAGATGGTACAACAGTATCTGATGGCCCATCTTTATCTAAGACTAGGGGGTGTATTGCAAATTCAGGAAAGCAGGGCTTTCTAAATCAGAAAGACTCGTGTATCTTGGAACTCATTCGTGTAGCATGTTGGCCAACGGCCCATGCAATTTGAAAATGGAAAATTGTTTCAGAATAATAACTATTAAATAGTTGTTATTGTAGAGGCTGAAATTAAATTAAGTCTACTTAAGTTTAAGTTGCTATTAATTAATAATTGATTTTATTAAGGGCATTTAGGTGTTATTTCGTTCTTAGTAAAAAGGGTGGTGGCAATTTACATAGTTGGATCATTTCTATTTTCTTATCCAAACAAGGATGTGTTTATCAATATAAGGCCCATCTAGTGATTAGAGAGGAAAATAAATATTCTTGTTAAAATTACTGTTTTTGTTTCAATAAGGGAAAAAGAGATATACAAAAGAAATAATGTTATTAAAGAAAAGTTGTTTATTGTTTTAAATAAATAAATAATATTTGTTTCAAGAAATAATAATGTATCGTTTTTGCTTTTTTTACAATGATGTTTTAAAGTTTGTTTAGTTATTGAAAAAAATATAGCGCTGGGCCTGGTTTAAGAGAAAATGTTTTAATGCAATTAAGGCCCAATCTGAATTAAAAAAGAAGGGGTTCACTGAAAATGGCTGGTGGCCCGTTTTGTGTTTTTAAACAAAATTACTTTTGATTTAAATTAATTAATGGTGTAAATTAGTGTTAATAAATTAGATTATTAAAGGTTTGTTTGGAAAAAAGAATTGGGTTACGAAAATAATTTTGGGCCTAAGATTATTAAAAACTGGTTTTTGCTATAGTAGGAATAATGTTGTTGGGCTAAGTGAAATAGAAACCAACCTATGACCAAGAGTTTAGAAACGACAACTATTCAGATCGTAGCCAGAATTCATGCTTGTTTTGCAGTAAACAACTACTGTTAAAATCAAATCACACAAAAACAATCCAAAATCCAGAAAATCTCTAAGATGGTTCGTTAGCTTAGCATGGGTTAAAATCTATAGTTGGTTGTGGATAAAATTGTAAAAACCTCAATATCAACTTGAGTTAAGGTTTGTGGGTATAACCTATAAAATCTCAAAAGTTTATTGTCAAAAATCTCAAAAGTTTATAGTCAAAATCCCAAAAAGACCTCTTGGAGACAAGACTAAACCAACATTTGGCTAAACCTGAATAACTATATGGTGTAATCTCTCTAACCCTTACTCTCTTTAAATTTTTTCTATTTATTTTTTATTCTGCTGCAATTTACTCTTAAGAAACTACTAACACGGTCTAAATCCAGAAAAGTATGAAATAAATCACGAATATCAAAAACCATAATTCACCCCCTATTGTGATTGAGGTCACTTGTCAAACATAGTCCATGATTTTAATCAGCTCCTACCTTGTGGTGAATGTACCATAGTTGAACAAGAGAAGTCGCATGAAAAACATAACACACTTATCATGCTTATTGCTTTGCATGGTTTATCCCAGGGGGTAGAGGCACCAGTTCCCAAATACCATTGTTTTTGAGAGCACATATCTCATCAATCATTGCTTGCCTCCACTCATGTGAGATAATGCTTCACATGGAGTGTTTGGAATAGTAACAAAGAAAAAGAAGACAGATGAGTATAATATAAATGGAAAAGACAATGAACATAAATCAATATAATACAAAGACATATTTTGTATGGGTATTTCTTATTCTACCCCATGTTAGCAAGAACAAAACCACAAGTATATTTCTTGTTTTAGCCTGTATCTGTTTTCAGCTTTGTTTTGAACGTTGGTCCCTAAGTTAACATTTTTTTAGTACTTTTACATGAGCAATGACTGAGAGACAATCTCTATTGAGGCATGGCAAGGTTGCATAGCATGCCTCTGTACAAAGAGAAAGGAGTCAGGCCATCCTCCTCCTGCCTTTGGATAGGCTGTATCGGGTGCACCTCCTACAGCTTCAGCCTTTGGTATTCATGCTTCAACTCCTACTACTTCGTCCTCCCGCGGTAGGCGAGATTCTCCATCTCATCCGTCTTTGCCCCCGTCCTTTCGGATATGCACTTCTCTATATAGTGTATTTGAGGCGGGAGAGACGTCGGGTTCTCAGGAACACCAGAGGCCCAGCCACAACCTCCATCACAACGTCAGTCCCAGATGAGACCTGAGGCGGCTCCTCAGTCATCCCAAGCACATGGGGCGTCACCTAAGCCTGCACCCGCGGCACCACCAGTACAGGTTGCATCTGCGGCGCCTCAGGCTTTTAGAGGAGGGCCGTCTGATTTATCTATTTTGCCTCTTTACCATGACCATGTTACTAGATATATTTGAGACGGACATGTATGAATTAAGATTTCTATTACATTTTTATTATGAATTTTATTATGAACTTGGAATTTTGGTTTGTTGATTAAATTATTCAAAATATTTATGGAGGAACGTGATACACTAAAGGTCATTAACCATTGGCGGAAGATCAGTAGACTCGTACCCCTCGTTGAGCCATGGTTTGATAAGCTTTTATTGAGTAAAAGTTTGATAGATTTGGCCCAGTGTGGATACAACATTATCAATTGGGATATGATTAACGCTTTTATTGAGAGGTGGCACCATGAGATGTCGTTGTTTCATCTACCACATGGTGAGATGATGATCACACTCGACGATGTCACGTGTCTACTTCATATTCTGATTAGAGGGACATTCTCGGATCATGAGAGGATTGGTAAAGAGGAGGCGTTGGATATGTTGGTTGAGAAGTTGGGAGTTACCCCTGAGAGTGCCATGGCTGAGATTGATAAAACTCGTGGTTGCCACGTCAGGTATAGTTATTTGGATAGGGTGTTCACGAATGAGATTAGACGTGCACGAGAGGCTCGTGGTTATCTCAAGTAGGTTGCCATTCACTAGAGATTTTCCATGAGAGCATACATATTGTATCTAGTTGGCATAAATTTTTTTTTGGATACTAGTGCTACTTACATCTATATCATCTACCTACGGTTCTTTGATGATTTTGAGACGATCCACCAGTGAAACTAAGGGGCTGCTTTCCTAGTTTACTTGTATACGAAGTTGGATGAAGGAATTAAGTAGCATACGAGGCAGATGATCGACATCATGTCACTCTTGACAATATAACTTCTTGGTCTTTGTGGGTTTTTGTTAATTTTTGTGATTCTGGAACTAACTATTTAATTTTTTTATTTCAGGGAAGGATCCTACAACACATCCCCTACATCTCGAGTTGGTCACTAGTTACAGATTATAATGAAGATAAGTCGCGTGCATGTGCACCCTCTCCGAGGTAGCCAAGCGACTGAGCTGTTCTGAGTGTACATTGATCGACTGGTGCATGAGGACATACACTTCTGTTTATACGTCGACCACCGTGTGACGATACCATTTAATGATGTTGCGCTATTTACGGGTTGGTTGGCCTCCAGGATTTGCAAGAGAGCTGCTTATATGCCTGAGCGAGTGACGCGTCAGTTCGGGTACACCCAGACCATTCCCCGTGATCTTGTTGTATTTGCTCCTTTGACGATGAAACAAAGTGATATGAATGCTTTGTTTAATACTTTTGAGAATCATCTTGTTCCTGATGAGGCCAGGAGTACTGTAGCACCAGACGACTGGAGCTACGAGTACGATTACATGATATGGTTCTTCCGAGTGTCCCATCCATACATGGTACAAGATGCTCCAGGTAACCCACCGAGGCCACTTCATCAGGAGATCCTATAAGAGGAGCAGGCTAGGGTTGATCATGCCATTGACGTGTTGCCTAGGTGTTGTCATATCATGGAGATTGTGCAAGATGATATTGCTAAAGGTATTTTCCTAATGGATCCAGTGTTAGAGGTGTTCTGGATGCCATCATGACTGAGGCTCAAGGGGTTCTGCTTTACAGGTTACAACGGAGGAACGCCGGGAGAGTGACATGCTGACTTATCATCTGCCATACCCAGTAGTATTTGATGATGTATCTGTATTTTGGTTTTAATTTTTTGTTATTGTATTTGGATAACATTTTTGGGTTATCTCTTTATCGACCACACATATTTTTTATAATGTGTACTACTATATATATATATTTATGTCTTTGTTCCATTTGTCTTGGTTGTATGTTTTGTACAAGTTTTTATCTGTAATGCGAAACAACTAAAAAAATAATGCATTTTTTTGTCTGCCTTATTTTTCCTGCTACTAATAGCATTGAAATTGGAAATATATTATCGGTTTACAAACACAATTATACTTCCGATTTTAAATCAATTTTAACAAAAAAATATACGTACCAAATATATATTTCTGATTTTCGCAAGTCATTTTAAAAATTACATAGGACATTGCGTTTGAACACGAGGTAGAAGAAAAAATGCCCTTTTGTATTTGACGTACACCTCTCTAAGTGGCTTTAAGTCGATTGTAGTTATTTTCTTTAAGGGGACTTTTGGCCCATTAGTCTATATTAAGTAGGTTTGACCTAATATTTAAAGTGTAATAGATGGCATTAGTGATACACGAACATTCAGAATTATCATTTTATTTCTTTCTTCCAGTCTAGTGGTTAAATTCTAGTTTTGATAGTAGCTGCAGAATCCACTTATCTAGCCATATTCCTAGAATTCCAAATGTTGTTTAGAAGAAAGATAACTGCTGCCAATAAATCATCCATAAATCATCCAAGGTGTTAGGCATAATATTTATTTATGTTGATGATTCTGCAGAGCCAATGTTAGAGACCTTTAACAAAGATGCAGTGAAAGAAGAGATGTCATGCGCTTTCTACATTACACTTGCAGGGGTTGCATATAGAGGCCATCGAGCAACCTGTAGCCATGATCATATCATTAGTAGGCATTTTGTTTATTAACCCAACTTGGTTCTACCAGGACATACATTTTTCGCAATCTGAATTAGAACTAGTTTCCATGCATTATGGATAAAAGGGCTTATAATTATTACTTAGTTGTTTACAAATATAACACCAATAGTCTTCTGTTCGCATCACTACGCCAAAAAAGACTTACGAAAGCGCTTTTTTTGGCCTTTAAAAGCGCTTAAAAGCGCTTTCTAAGGTTGCGCTGCTATAGGTTTTAGCAGCGCTTTTTATTTAATGAAAAGCGATCTCTTAAGTAGGCTTTTGGCAGCGCTTTTTTATGAAGAAGCGCTTTCATAGGTCTACCTAAGGCAGCGCTTTTTTCTGGAAAAGCGCTCTCATAAGTTTTCTTTTAGCAGCGCTTTTTTCTAGAAAAGCGCTGTCTTAGGTAGGATTTTAGCAACGCTTTTTTCTGGAAAAGCGCTTTCATAGGTGGTCTTTTAGCAGCGCTTTTGCCTGGAAAAGCGCTATCATATGTTTACATTAGATAGCGCTTTTTGTGAAAAAGCGCTTTCATAGGTTACCTAAGGCAGCGTTTTTGTTGAAAAAGCGCTTTCATAGGGTGTTTTTTTTAGAGGTATAATTTATATAATTCATATACCTGCATTGTTTGCAGCATATTATTTATATAAACCAGTTGCCATAACCTGTAATTCATAAACCGCGGTAATGCATTGTATACCATTGTAATCTAAAATATATATACAACATTTTTGTACCTCAAAATATATAAAAACAATTGTTATCAGCTTTGTAACTCAAAACCAGTCTTACAAAATCAACCCTAACAACAACTAAACCAGTCTTACAAAATCAACCCTATCAAATAGTATAAATATTATAAGCAAAATAGTGGAAATTAATATACCTGCACTTTGATCCAATTAATGTTGTTTAATTTAGACCGTCTTACCCGAGCTTCTCTTTGTCACCGGAATACTTGTATCGCTCTAACAAAATAAAAATATATATTTAGAACAATGTCACATAAATAATTAAATATATAAATACACACAAATATTTAGAATAATCTCACTTACGTATCAATCATTAACTTCATATCCGGATAATTTGTCCAATCACCGTCAACCGAATTCAGATAATAGACCACTTCTTTTATAGGATCGATAGCAACCAACAACCAGTGACGTCTATAAATTAAAACAACAGTTTAGAAGAAAATTTTCAACCAAAAATTACAAATATTAAAATGAACTTAGAATGAAAATCTAACCCTGTAGGAATAGTATTATACGCCCAAAGATATAAGCTTTATATACTGCCAGTTGCCATGAATCTTTCAACTAAGTGCTCTCTTACTGAATCTGATTCCCTACCAATTGTCGCTCCGCTGACACGGGAGGAAGATACGAAATGGAATCTGTTTGACAATTGATTCCTGCGCATCAATTTGTCATATGACAACCTTAAATAAAAACATAATTAATATTAGACTATATTCATTGAAATGTTTTAAAAAAATTTCAGCTAATTACATAATATAAAGATGGGGTTACCGGATGTATGCGTGCATAATACTGACGCCTAATTCTTTATGACAGAAAATCTCTTCCACGTCCTCATGTCCAATTATTTCGGTGCAAGGAAAACCAAAGATACCTTGATCCATATCCATTTGACGAATACCACCATCCATCAAATCTGTTGTTCCCACTATTGTTTCAAGACACTGCCGGTATCGAGGGAAAAATCTAGTAGGAACCCTTTTCTTAGGTGGTACGCCAACGATTTTCTGGCTCACTAGTTGTGACCCTTGAAAAGGTACCTAAAAATCATATAGACTCAGTTAAATTATAAAATTATGCAGTTTTTTATTCGGATCATATAATTAACACTTTAAACGTACCTCTTTTCTTGATACATCAAAGTATATATACAATACAACAATAATAACCAAGGGATATGCAATTTAAGAATTAAAGGCCAAAGGATTTTGAATAGAAAAAATCATGAATCCTTTTTTTTAAGGGCAGTAAGAATCTAATATAAAAATAAAAGTCTTCATAGTAACTACTAATTGTACTTCTATGCATCAGCAAGCAAGTGTACCATAAAAAAGGCTTTGTTGGATATAGGTCCACATTCAATGTAGTTTTGATTCCGTATACAACATGGAGAATAAGATCAATTAATTTCATGGGATAGAGATAGTTTGATAATTACATCAAGGAAATTTTATTTCACAATAATCCTTGTAATCTATTTTTGTAAAAATGAAACATTATGTCAGGTGCTGATCATAAAAGGAAAATTTAGAAAAATCAAGTTAAACAATACAGTACACACACAAATTTTCAATCGCGGGTTTAATGTTAACTTTAGTATGACTATCCAACAATATGTTACAAACATATTCTCACCTTAAATCGATTGATGTATATTCCAAGAGGTGAATCAAAGCAATTTGGATTATAAGCATTGAGGTATCCTTTGACATGTGTATGCTGAAAAAGAAGATAAGCATTGAGGAATCATTACGTTCATAAACTTAACAAAATCTACCATAAAATTGGCATCAACTGATACTTTTTTAGCCTCTTTGGATGTTCCACACAATCTAAATGCCACTTTTAAAGCCAACTCTTGAATTGAAACTCTCCCGTTTAAAACATAATATAGCAACCGATCCCCAAAAAATAACTTAGTAAAATACTTAAAAAATTAGATGAAGTAAAAAAACAAACTCTAAATATGCCTCAATACAATTTCTTTTGTTATTAAAGAATAGAGCCTTTTAGGAACTGGAAACAAAAGTGGCTACAAATCTCAACAGAAAAAGAAGACACACCCCTAAATTAAACTACCGAAATAATGTTTAAAATATCTATGAAAGTATCTAAACGTACATAAATACTATGTGCACTTTAAATATTCATACATCCTAAGCTATTCCATGGTAGATTATACCACAACATACAAACTTAACATTGCAATTCAAAACCAGTGGACCAAAAAATTCACAACTCAACGTACTAAATAGAAAAACAAGTTCAAAATCAATTGCCAAATATATATTGAGGATTTGATCTTAGGGTTTGTTAAATAAGATTATGTTTTCCTCAAATCGCAAGACCAAATGCTCAAAAGTTAGAGGAGCGATTTCAATCAAAATAGATAAAAGCAAAACCCTAACTTTACCTCCGGAAATTTGCTCGCACGTGCACAGGACTTTTGAGTTCCTAGCTTTCTCTTCCAATCCAATCATATATAGTATGTTAAGAAGGCTCCTTTTTGTGGAGACTAAGTGATGGCTCAAAAGTGATGGATCTGTAGATCGGAGAAGGAGAAGATAAGAAACAAAATGAACAAAGAAGAATATTGAGGCGAAAGAAGGGTTTTGGAGCGGAGAGAGAGATGAGGGACAAAGGATGAATGTAGGAAGGAAAAGAGTTACTGCTAATATCGTGAGTGGGAGACAAACGACAAAAATGAAACCTGATACGAATTGCAGTTGGCCGGAGAAGTGGAGCGTCGTTGACCGCCGTAGAAGCTCTGGTTTAGGGTTTTTTCGTGAAGAAAATCTGACTGAGAATAGAAAAGTGATATGAATTGTGTTTTGATATTTATTATAAAACTACCTACGAAAGCGCTTTTAAAAGCGCTTTCTAAAAGTCATCTATAACAGCGCTTTTACATCAAAAAGCGCCTTCGTAGCATATCCTATAGCAGTGCTTTTAAAAACAATTTCTAAAGGCCAGCTTTAGCAGCGCTTTAGAAAAGCGCTTTCTAAGGCCGGCCTTTAGCAGTGCTTTTGAAAAGCACTTTCTTAAGGTACCCTCTGAAAGGCCAGCTTTAGCAGCGCTTTCCAAAAAGCGCTTTCTAAGGGTGACCTTTAGAAGCGCTTTTGAAAAGCGCTTTCTTAAGGCACCCTTTGAAGCGCTTTTTTAAAACCTACAGCAACGCTTTTTTCCAAAAGCATTTTCTTTTATGTGCTGCTAAAACTTATTTTTGGCGTAGTGCATGAGACTAGTTTTGTATCTTACCGGATATAAATATGAACAATTTCATTGTATGTTCAATACCAATTTCATACTCAAAGGTTTTCTATGAAGGTTTATAATCTAGAATTGTAAATTATACAGACTAAAGTTTGTTCTTATAAATTAAAACCGATGTAAGAGTGTTTCTCCAATTACTGTGTCAATATTAGATTCAACCAAACACACATTTAATAAATATTTTACTCTGTTAATGGAATATGAAGTTAAACTAAAGTATTTGTTTCCTCTTACTAACCAAATTTTATATGTTTTTAATGTTGACAAGTATCTCATCAAATAGTTGATTATTTGAATAACTTACTATACATTAACCTTGAAAAATATCAATGAAAGGGATTTATAGTTAATGCACTCAATTGATCTAGAAATTTAGCAGTGCTGCTAGAGCTAGTTTCCAAGGGAGATGATATCTAAATCTAGTGTTCAATAAATTGGATTAAAAAATTGACATACTCCCACCAAAATAAAGACAAAGATTATTTTTAAAATAAGAAAAGAAAACAATAGTATTTTATACATTTCAATAAGCTAAAATTTCTAATCCAAATAGCACTCCAGCATGCTGAGTAGCCTCATTATTCATAAAATGAATCTCCATCATTTTCTGGAATGCATGCCAAGTTAACAAGCTATCCGATGCCGCTTGATGTGAATTTCCAACCACCCGCCTTACATTAAGGGTAGAAGCTACGGATTCGAGACCGCCGAACAAATAGTAGCAGTACTTCATCATGTGTTTCATGTCGTACACACTCTTTCCAAACAACCCTTCAACTAAATATAAAAAATCCTCCAAACTATTCGGTAAATTCTTTCGAGTCAAAACCTTCACCAAATATCCAAAATCATAGGCGCCGCAGAATGTGACCCAAACAACATCATTGTTAAAAACAAGTCCGGACCATAGCATTAGTTCAGCAAAACGCCCAGAATCCACACCATCACGGAAATTGCGATCAAAGTCAATTCCTTGACGACGGAGCATATCAATGGAAAGTTTATTACAAGGATCACTATTGACATTAAAATCAGAAAAATTAAATTGCCAGATGTAGCTGTTGTTGCTTCCAAAATCAGGAAGATTTCCACTAGAATCAGAGAGGGTGAGACCAATCTGAATGAGTTTAAGAGCGTCAACATTGGCCTTCAAGCAACTATAGACGATTTTGGGTGACGAATGAATTTCGCCAGGAAATTCTGTATCCATTGAGATGAAAGGATGTTGATGTATAACTTGTCGAATGAGATTGAATTCATCCTCTAAATTGTGTGCCCAAACATCACGAATAATGACTTGCTTCCAGTAGCTCATTTTCTGGTAATCTTGATGAATAGATTTTGAAGTTGAATTGAAACGAAGAACGAGAGAGAACTCGGCGGCAAGTGAATATCAGAATTGTGTGATGTTATGAGACGAGAAGAGCTTTGGTTGTTTTATATATGCTAAGTAAACCCTAAACACGGAAAAGATACAACTAAATTATTTATTGATACTATTTTTTATTAGGTTAGTTTTTCAAAAATATCTTAACAAAATATCTATTTGTTAGGATTTTGTTGAATATTTCAATAAATATTTCAAAAATTGTTTTAAGTTTCTAATATTAGGTTTTTTTTAAACAATAGTTTATTTGATTTTTTTAAACAAAAATAGATTTGATTTTATACTATTAAATATGAAGAAAAATATATTGAAAATTATAGTTTTCTTTATATATATATATATATATATATATATATATATATATATATATATATATATATATATATATATATATATATATAATCTTTCTAACTTTCAATATAGTTTGTTATCTCTTTAATTTTTAACTTAAATTCGAATTTATTTTTTATTATTTCACTAAGTTGTGATTTTAGTTATATTATTTTTTATTTATAAAACATATTTTTAAATTTCTACAAAATCTTTCCATAGTGATGATTTTTAAAATAAAAAAAAGTCACGTAATGATGTGATCCACAATGTATAGATAAATTAAAACTTTTTTATTTTATTTTTGACATGATTATAGAGTTTAAAGAAAAACATAAAACTAAAAATGTAAAATCCTAAAAGAATATAAAATTTATAATATTGTAAGTTTTACAAAGAGAATCTACTAAAATGAAACTAGGAAAATACAAGTGGTATCACAGTGTTACTGTTTGTTATAACTATTATTGTGACGTTAAATGTAAGTAAAATATGAATTAATTAAATAACATGAGGAATATAAGATTTATTTGTACGTTAGTATAGCTATGTGCCTCTCGGTGGC
Organism: Vicia faba; assembly: GCA_948472305.1. Classification (NCBI taxonomy): domain Eukaryota; kingdom Viridiplantae; phylum Streptophyta; class Magnoliopsida; order Fabales; family Fabaceae; genus Vicia; species Vicia faba. Next base: position 1,309,599,779 of record OX451741.1, on the reverse strand, counting down.
TGGGGGATTGAATCCACGTGACCAAGAAATAGCGAATGATAAGGAAAATCATGCGAACAATGTGAAGAAATCCGAAGAAAAGGAAGACACACAAAAAATAAATCAAAAACCCTCGAAAATCCGGAGGGGAGTAACGAAGGGAATAAACAATGGGTTGATGTCTTAAGCGGGAATCAAAGCTCTAACAATGGGATGACAATCGAATTTATCACACCAAAAGTCATAAACGGTGAGATTGAAGTGTAGATTGAGAAATTAAACATCAAAACTAAAGTGAAGTTTTGAGATTCAGTGTTGATCGTGTATGTCATTGGAGGTGAACTCAGTATGAATGGAGTGAAGCAATTCATGATGAAGTAGTGGAATTTAGTGAAACTACCTGATATATACTATAATGAAGAAGGGTATTTAATCTTATGTTTTCACTCATAATATGATGAAAGGGAATCTGTTCTTATGAAGGGGCCTTACACTCCTTACACTGTAAGGAATATGCCCATGTTGCTTCGTGAATGAAAACCTGATTTCAGACTCAAGGATGATATGTTGCGAACAATTCCAATTTGAGTCAAACTTCCCCAGCTTCTGTTACACCTGTGGAGACCAAAATCCTGAGTAAAATTGGCTGCGCACTGGGAACTCCGGTAGTTACTGACGAATGCATAACAAACAAATATATAATCTTTTTTGCCAAGATATTGGTGGATGTGGACATAAATCAAGAACCCGACAAAGAGATCACAATTAAAGATGCATAAGTGAGGAAAATGAAACAACTGAAAGAGTATGAATGAATGCCAAGATATTGCGAAAAATGCCAAAGAATTGGTCATAGTTGTGGTGAGAAAACCGTGAAACAATGGATGCCCAAACCTCCAGAAAGGAAGAGATAATACAACGTAAAAACTCGGGTAATATCACTCCTACACAACTTGTACAACCTACTCAAATTCTAACTGTTAATTCAAGTGGAAATGCTACCAAGGAAAATGAGGAATGAACGACAATTACAAAAGGAAGCAGGGATAGAGGGAAAGCACGAGTGAAAACATGAAGTATAGCTTGTGAAAATGACTTTGAGACACTAGGGGTGTGAAGAGCCATAGTGTTTCACAAGGATGTCCCATGACCTTAGCTTGAAATGTGAAGGGGCTCAATAAAATGGGGAAGGTAAAAGAGATAAGCTCCTGCCTCTTATGCATAAACCCTGATATTGTTATATTGGTTGAAACTAGGGTGAAGGAAAAGAAAGCTGCAGAGATTAGAAACAAATTGAAGCTATATAGAAACTACATCCACAATTATATAAAACATGTTAATCGAAGAATATGGGTCTACTGGAATCACAATAAAATTAAGGTTCAAGTGGTGAAGACAACTGATCAAATAGTTCATTGCATCATTTTTTACTGTAATGGCAAGTGGTTATATTAGATGACAATGATCTATGTGAAAAACCAATTGGAAAATAGGAAAATATTATGGAATCATCTTGCAGCAATTCACGAGAACCAACAAGGACTGTGGTTCTTGATTGGTGACTTTAATAATATGTTGAAGCACAATGATAGGGTAGGAGGTAGAAATGTGATTGAGGAAGAATTCACAGATTTATGCAAGTTAATGGATGTAGCAGGGCTGCACAAAATGAAAAGTAAAGGCCAACACTTCACATGGTCAAACAACCTAAGTGAAGGTGCCATCTATTCTAGGATAGACAGAATTTCAAGAGAAATCTCGCCCTTTCAGTTAGAGACATGTTCATTCTCTATGCAATACCATTTATTGTGATGTCTTATAAATTGAGAAATATATTTGAATAATGTGTTTTCACATAATCTCTTAGTAATATCGAATCGGTGTACTCTATCCCATTATATGACCATAAATACTTAAATTTTCTTCTTGTTTGATTCTCTACCTTTGATTTCTACAACTTGAGTTTGGTAAAGACTTCATATTTTTTACTCAATAAATACACCCAAATATTTCAAGAAAAATCATTTATAAAAGTCATAGAATACTTGAAACCACCCATGGAAACCTGTTTGATAGCCCCCCACACATCTAAATGAATAATGTCTAAAATGCCTTAATTTTGTGATTTCCGATCTTGAACCGAACACAACAATATTTTCCAAGTACACAATACTTGCCCAAATTTATCTTGCAACTAGAAACACCCTTCAATATATTTCTCTTACAAAGTTCCATCATCCCATGCTCATTGATATTACCCTGACATTGTTGGCTAGGATTTTTACAAAGGGGTCTAAATCCAACCAAAAGCAAAAAGGGTTCTTTGAAGATTTTTTATTATAGGAAGTCGACCACACAAGCTGTCGACCAAAAGAGGTTTCATAAAAGGCCAATTTGGGCTTGTAGACACGGTCGACCAGAAGAGAGGCCTCATGAGGAATGGATTGGGCTTAAGAGTGTTAAAAAGCCCAAAAGAGAGAATAACTAGCAAAATAAATCCTTGTGAATAGAGAACTTGGGTTCGATAGAAAGAATGGAGAAAGTGGGTTCATGAAGGGAAGTTACAATAGAGAACGTGGGTTCAATAGCAAGAATGGAGAACGTGGGTTCATGAAGGGAAGTTACTAGGGACATGTGTCTCATAAGGAAGCGAAACCCTTCAAAAAGTAGTTATTTTCATGTATTATAAATAAAGCACTTAGTGCATAATGTAAGGGATTCAAACTTTTACATTCCTACACGCTAGTCACTCAGAGTACCCAAGCGAACGAGCAAAATGAGTCAGGCATAGGAAATATATGTTTGAATTAACCTATTTTCAATTGTTTTGATGTTATATCATCTATTTTTACCGTTTAAAACGTCTTTGTTTTATTTTGCCTTTCCTGCTTTATTGCTTTTAGGTCCGTTTCGCCTTAGTCGAACATACCCTTTTGAACACACTTTGTAAAAACACTTGAGAACTGAGGCACTGTACTGAGATTCCCTGGTCGATCTCGCCAGTAAACTCTCTGTTAAGAGACCAACATTGTTTACGAAAACCAGAGGTAAACAAACATATATTCCATAATGGTTGAATCATTATCTGACTCAAATAATGTGCCATCATCTACAAGAGTGTTCCTCAATAGTTTATAGATGTTACCTGTAATACTCATTTCTCTCATCAAAGTCAATGCACCACTGATAACCTTCATAATTTCCCTTCTCCATCATATGTGTAGGAGAAACCATTCTCTTATAGAGTACATGGGTAAATCAAGTTCTTCCTTAACTTTGAAATATATTTTACATCATTTAATCTTTGCACGCCACCATCGTCCATGAAAATTTTAATCTGTCTCATTCCAATGATATTACATGCTTTATCATCATGTAGATAGACAAATCTACAATTACCTGAACAGAATGTAGTGAGTTATTCCTGGTGTGTCGTCAAGTGGTAAGAACAACTAGAGTCAAGAATCGACACATTTGTGCACTTACTGGTGTTACCTGGAAAATTCGACGCTCCAGGTTTCATGAAAATATTAAGGTTTTTAAAGAAGAATCAAGAGTATAAGAAAGATGCTTCGACGGAAGCATATAATGGTCTTTTTGACCAGACTTTCACTTAAATAAGATGACTTTGAAAACCTCACATTCAAAAGATATTTGGGGCGGGTTCGACGAAGAAATTTGAAGTAAGGATGAACATTCAAATTTTGGCGCTTACTTGTTTCTTTTGAAAAGAGACATGTGGAGGCCTTTGAAGGATCGAAGAGCATGCAAGCGAGAACGTGACATCTTATGATAAGAAGACCGTTCGTGTAGATTTAGTATAAATAGGAGTCTCTAGTTTAGACTTTTGTGTGTTCAATTGTTGTACAAATTACTCTATTTACTCAAAGTATCAAAGTTAATCAAGAAATGAGTTCTGAGCAATGTAAGTATGAAACACCACATTAATTTTCAGTATTTGTTTACTTCTATTCGAGTCATTTTAATTTCTTTAAAGATTCAGTCAAAACTCTTTTACATTCCTGTTATTTTTATAAATCGTTTTATCATTTCCTTTCGATTTACTTTTATTTTCGAAGAGAATACTATTCAGAAAACTTAGAGAACACAAAATATACATTATTGTCCTAGGATCAATATAGTCGATCCTGTAAGTAACCAAAGTCATTAGAATTTGGAAGACTAACGATTGTTTACTAAATTTCCCGGTAAACAAATTGTCACGTCTAGTGGGACAAGTGTCTATTTTGTTAGAAATTTTCATCATTTTCATACTAAATTTTTCTTTAACATTATTGCATGATATTAAGAAGTGGTAGAATAGCCATAACTAACGAAGCATTAACAAAAATAAAATAGGTTAGAAGATTGACCAATCCACCAAGCAATAATGAATGACAATGACCCCCTTTGACAAGGGAAAATACGGCTGCAGTATATGTGACCAAATCTATACCAATCTAAGTGAGTATAGCGGCAATACCAACGAATAATTATAGTGGAACATTTCTCTCCCCAATGCAAACACATGATCCGCCACTTACCCGAATACCACCAGGGACGAATAATACCAGACATTTTGCATATGGATTTACAATGCTTGTGGATGGACGTGAATAAATTTATGGCATGTCAACATCAGTAATGGCAAGTTTAAATAATAGAAAATAAATGTAGGCCTTCGAAGGCCAAACTATACTTCCCCTTTTTGTGAATATGTTTTACAGACAGAATTCCCAAGGGGATGGAAACTCCCAAAGTTCAAAAAATCTCTAGTGATACTAGTGAATCTACTGTTAAACACATAGCCGGATATTTTGTTGGTTTTTGAGTGTGCTTGAGACGGGGTTGAATAAAGTGTATTGCAAATTTTAATTCTTTTATGCGATGATGTTCTTATTTTTCTGGTTTGTGTATGAATATGAAAGCGGTAAATGTAAAAAAATAAATAACATCAGATATATCCTGGTTCCCCTCACAGTCCGAGAGTACCCCAGTCCCCTTTCAACGCGAAAGAGATTTCACTATAGTTAGAATTATTGTACAGATTATCCACATCAAGTGTAATGCTTACTATCTAACCTATAGGGAGATTAAAGACTCTTAAAACCTTTAAGATCTAAACACTAAGTGCAAGAAGAACAATACTCTTCAATGCACACACTTGTTTCTAACAATTCGGAAAACAAGGTAACCAATAAAAAAATAAAAAGAGAACAATCCTCCCTTAAAAATCTCTTGCTTCCAACAATCCTTGATAACAAGGTTACACCATAATCACTTTGGAAAAAATGATTAGAAAAAATTCTTGAAATAGATATGAATGTTTATAATCAATGTCAATACCAAGTATTGATCTCTTCTCTTTTAAGACAATTTAATGAATATATTACACAAGTTATCAATGCATATGCGGAAACTTTTCTAATGATGTATTTGAAAATGTAAGAGTAAAAGTTTGATGTAAGATTAAAATATTAATCAACGCACTTGTTTGAAAATGAGATACAATACATTGTATTGTATGTTGTGGTTGTTGTTGTTGTCTTAATTTACATCAGAAATGAAAATGAAATTTATACATGTAATGCACCCTTTCAAAAGGTTCTAAATGCACAGAAGAGTGCAATGGTCCATGGCCAATAGAAGCAAACCAACAACATTTATAACAGAAAATTTTTTCAAAAAACTTTACTCGGTACCGGTTACGAGCCTGCATTAACCGGTTACTCAGTTCAAGTAACATTCATAAAATTCAAAAACACGAATTTTTAACCGGTTATCAGAATACAGTAACCGGTTACCACTGAACGAAAATAGTTTTCCAGAAATATTTCAAAGCCTGTAGCCGATTACCCATAATCAATAACCGTTTACCATAGTTATGGAAAGTGCAAAAACATTTCAAAAAACTTGGGAATGAAATGTTAGTGATCTTAAAGCCATGAAATATGTATGCAAAATGTTTAGACATCTTTTGAGCACTATAGTAACACACTATATTTAATTGGAGTCTTGTACCATGTTGAAGATCAAATACCAAAGTCTTCTTTAGGAGTAACTTAACATGAAAGCCAAAAATCCATTTTGATTAGATAATTTTTCTTCTTCTTTTTTATAATGCCTTTTTCCTTGATCATGATGTTTGTAATAATAAAAACATAAACTTATTGAAGCATGACTCTACATTCTCCCATTTTTTGATGATGACAAACACTTGTTATGTGAAATGCTTTGGATCACTTGAAAATGCAATATGCTACCCCTATCAATGATAACTCCCCCTTGATCAATGCTCCTCCTTATTCAATAGAGTATGTTGACAATTTCTGCAAGAGATAAAGACAAACCATATACATATATCTTCTCTCCCTTTGTCATTAGCCAAAAGGAAGAGAAAAAGAAACAAAATAATATCATAATCAAAATAGAAGAATATCATGATATTAATCCTTTAGAAGATTTTGACTTAATCTTTCATCATGAAGTATTTTCTTCATTGGATATGAAAGTTAGTGTTGTACCCCAATTTTTGCCCCTAAGATTCCTCTATCATATCATATTAACTCGATCATAACAAGATCACATTAGGGTTGGTTCTTCCTCTTTTTTCCTATCTTTGAGTTTGCTCTTGAGGAATCTCCAAGCACCTTGGTTGTGTATTTTATATACGTGTTGTTGACTAACTTCTAATCAAAATACAAAAAATATTTGTCTTTGTCTTTGTATATTTTTGTTTTGTAGGTACCAAGTCGAAGCATCTGACAAATAAGGATTTCTGGTATTATTTTCCTAAAATCTCTATTTGCAAAGAAAAAGAATTAAAAAATTTCATTTTTTCACTGATGCAATCGATTGCTCTTAAAGTGCAATCGATTGCACATAGTGTATTTTGCGCCATTTTTGAAGAAAATACACTGTTCAATCGATTTGCACTGTAGTGCAATCGATTGCACAGCGTGAAAATAAAAAAAAAACAGCATTTTAAACTTGTCAAATTTTGGCTCCAATTTTCCTTCATTTTTGAAAGATGTATCATTAATTCAAATTTTAGTGCCAATCTTTCATTTTTAAAAATAATTATCATTAATTCAAATTTTGGCTCTAATATTTGAAAGAATTATCATTAATTCAAATTTTGGCTCTAATATTTGAAAGAATTCATTAATTCAAATTTTGCCTCCAAGAATCAATTACCAAATTACCACTAATCCCAATCCTAAAACTCTATAAATAGAGCTCTCATTTCATTCAAATTTCAAGCTTTTGATAGCCAAATCCACCTTGCTAAAAAATCTCTCAATTCTCTCCATCTACCAAATTCACTCAAAGCTCCATTTTCAAAAAGTTAGTAAGCTTTGCATTGAAGCTTACTAATCTTTGAGCTAAACCTTCATCCAAACACTTTTTCTCCATCAATTCTCTACATCCAAGCTTGGTCAATTGATTCTTGTGGTTAAATTGAAGCAAAATCTTGAAGTTGTTTTGATAATTCTCTAGATCTACCTTTGGTAAGTTGGATAATTCATCTTTCACAATGTGATCTCTTGGTGATCTTTGGGATTGATTCTTTGAGCATCATTTTGTGATTTCAATGGTGTTATTTTCTCATAATTTGATGGAATTTTCGTTCTCAAGTGGATCCATGATCATGAGGTGTTTGATGGAAAGTTTGAACAAGAAATTGCCCTTTTAAAATGTTGTTTTTGCTACTGTAATTGTGTGCAATCGATTTGCACTGTAGTGCAATCGATTGCACAGAAGCAATTTTGCACAATTTTTAGAAAACTGTACTGTGTAAATCGATTTACACAATAGAGCAATCAATTTACACAGAGACATAATGCACTTTTTTGCCTTGTTTTGGGGCAGCTTTGATCCAAAATGATTTTTCTACTCACTCCTTTTGATTGTTGGTTTGGATTGCAATTATAAATGTCCAATTTGTCTTTAAACTCAATGGACTTTGTGATGTAGATGAAGTTGGATAAATGTTCATAAATTCAAATCTACCTAAGAGTGAATTATTTAATTCATTTTTGGTGCTTTGGATTAATGATATGTTTAGTGCTTTAATCCATCTAGAGGAGTGGTTGAATTTAAAGATGGAAGAATTTTGAAATGGTGATCCAAATTAGCTTATCATTCCCCTCCCTCTTCATCTTATCCCTTTCTTTTTTAATTGTGATACATGTTAAGGGATGTTGATCTCTATATCATTTATCCAAACATGAAGTACATATATTACTATTGACCGGCCTTAAAATAGGTGTGACTTCTACATAAGTCCACTTACGATTGCTTAACATAGCGCTGAATTTTGTCCCGATTCGAATAAATGATCATTCGTGGCCCAAACTTATGATTGCAAGCCAAGTATGTTAATTTGATCTCTTTGATCCAATAACCTTGAGATTCATTGTGTGGAGGCTTTGGTTCTACCAATCCTCTAATGGATCTACAACACCTTTGGTCAACGCGGATCACTTAAACATCGTTGATCATTACATGTTGCCTTGTGAGAATTCCAAAATGGATGATATACTTGACAAAAGGAAAATGCAACTTGTTGTGTGGAGGCTTTGGTTCTACCAATCCTCTAATGAGTTCCAAATGCAACTTTCAAGATGGTCATCCAACTAACCACTAATTACTAACAATTAACTTTACTTTACGCTTTTATTTCCATGCTCTATGTACCATTTACTTTTAGCATTTTACATTTCATGCTATTTCATCTTTGCTCACTTAACCATTTACTTTTATGTCATTTATATTTTGCTCACTTGAGCTTTTCTTTCTTTTTAAAGACACCTAATAATCAACATGAACCATAAAAATCATTAATGATACTTGGACTACATGGTTACTATCATTTGCATTATGGAGTGATGGACTTCTTGGACTTAGGATTAGAGACCTTGGCCTATCTTGGAGACTTTGTGACTTTATTTGATATTTTGTCTGTAGTTCTTGAGGTACCTCAAGACATTGGGTTGTTTGTTTGTTTTGTGTGCAGGTTATTCAGATTACGATCTTTGTTTGTAATCTGGAATTCACCCGTATACAGCCGTTACTCTGCCCAATTTTTGCGAAGACTTAAAACACTTGAAGTTGGGTTCTCTCAAGAGGTCTAGTATCTTTGCTTGCTTGGTTTCAATCCAAAGAATGAGAATTCTATATTGACTCATAATGTCAAGTATTGGCTTCTTGTTAGTTAGATGGTTCTTATCCTTAACTTTTACCTTATGCTTTAGGATAGCCTCTTCTTCTCCTCCCATCTTCTTTAATTTCAAAAAATTTCTCCCTCCTTTAAAAAAAACTCTTCTTGTTTTGAAACTTGAAACATTTTCATAATAAACTTGGACTTAGGTCCATGCATCTTCGAAACATTTTCATAAATAAATTTTAATCAATTTAATAATACCTTGACCTTTTTTTTTGTGAGAAGACTAAAAGTCAATCAATCTCATTTCAAACCATTTTGCCACTTTGGCTTTTATCTTTAAAATTTTCTCAAAAGATTAGACTCTTGTCAATCCTTGTAGTGATGCAAACAACTATACTTCTACAATATGTAGTGAAGTGAGATATTTTCCACTTGGGTGTTGAGTGAGGCATTGTTGATTTTGAAATCCAAGCCATATCCTCCACTTTGAGATGATGCAAATTCTCCTTCCTCATGATTGTGGGTAGTAAGTATATTTTTCACACGGACAATTGCGATGATGTCTTATCTCATAAAATCAACCAACACACTTGTGTTTCAAATTTTTAAAAGAGGAACTACGAGTACACTGATCCCCTATTGCACGAAAGGTGGTACGTAGGCACTAAAGGTTCTCAACCGCGGCGGGTGCAAAAATCATAAAAATATTTATTTTCTCACCTCCACCATCCATTTTATATACAACACATTTTTATAGCCAAAATATACAGATTTTTCAAAGAGGTTCCTGCGGAGTACCGTAGATGTTTAGGGTGATAATACCTTCCCTTTGTATAACCAACCCCCTTACCTTGAATCTTTCCCCCTCTTTTGGATTATTCTCTCTTTTCCCATTCCTTTAGAAACAATAAAGCGCGGTGGCGATTTTGATTTTGATTTGTATAAAGTCTAGTCAATCCAATGGCTTAGTCTTGCACATTTCTACCGCTACATAAAAATGGCGACTTTACTGGGGAACCAAGATTGACCTCTTGCTGGTCCATCCTTAAGTGGGTTGAGCCTATCTTTGTTTATATCTGTATATGTGCTATTTTTGTTTATGTGTTATATTTTGTATATATGTTTGTCTGGATTTTCCTGATTTACAGGGTGCTTGGTGATTACTCATAAGTCCTATACCCGGACTTGGGAAAACTTTAAGATAGGACGGACGGTATAACCATGTTAACTTTGAGGGAGTAATCCCAAAAAAGGAGGCATGAGATCCCCCACTCAGTGGAGGCCCCTTTGACTGTAGTATCGTTTACCGAGTAATCGGGAAGACGTACTACTTTCGACCTGGGAGCCTGCTGAAGCTGAGGACCGTAGATTACCTAACCCCTCCTGGCCTTTTAGGTGTAGTGCGGAAGCTATAACGGAGTAATCCGGAAGTATTTGTCACGCGATACTACGCTCGGACGAGTCTTTCTTAAGAATATTACTAATTACCGAGTTAATCGGGAAGTTGGTAATATCCGAAGGAAGGATGTAGACTCTGAGAACCTCTAGAACCTTGTCCGGCAGGTGATAACTTTTTAGACCAATACCTTATGGGTAGTACCTTTGGCCTCATGCTCGTGACGTTGAACCTATGAACCCTATATGTGTGATCTTGTGTGTGATTGTTGCATCATGCATCCATGCACTCATAAGCATCTTTTGAAGAAAACAATATTTTAAGGGATTTAAAGGTTGACTATTTGTGAATATCTCAGGTACTTTTAAACCATGGATTCTGGAAAGAGAAATAAAAGCCTTATTACTTGGATGTTGGCAACGTATCTATAAACCATAAATCCCTTGAAATATTAAATAAAATAAAATCATGTGCATTGCATATCATGCATCATATTGCACATACTTCTTGCATTTGTTATGCATATCCAGGTGTCTTACCCAGCTTCTTTACTTCACTCAGCAAGCTGACTCATCATTATAACACTCGGGCTAATTTCAAAAAGAAGATGGACAACTTAGAACAGGAGAATCGCGAGCTGCGCGAAGAAGTTTCCGCTTTGAAGGCTGGCTTGGCCAACTTGACTACTCTGATGGAAGCTCTGGTGGATGCTCAGAATCAGCCACCGAGTGTTCAACCTCAACCAACAAGGGCAAATGCTTAAGTTCCAACTGTTCTTGTATCCGCTATTCCGGTTGTTTCAATCTTGGTCCTCAAGATGCTCCAGTGGTTCCAAATGTTGTTACTCCTGCACCTCCTGTGGTGCATATTGTTCCTGCTGCACCTCCTTCGGTGAATTTGGTTCCGTTTGTTAATGAAGATATGTGTCGTCCTTTCCCTCCGCCGAGTGAAGACTTGGGTCTTTATGACATAATGGATGATTTCTAAGAGCAGTTTGATAGAATGCAAAGAGAGATGATGGCTCTTAGGGGAAAAGAGTTGTTCGTGCAGAATGTGAATGAGCTGTGTTTGGTCCCGAATGTTAAAGTGCCTGCTAAGTTCAAGGTCCCGGAATTTGAGAAGTACAAGGGCAACACTTGCCCTCGTGCTCACTTGGTGATGTACATAAGGAGAATGTCTACCCACAGTGATGATCAGCGTCTGCTGATTCACTTCTTCCAAGATAGTCTGATCGGCGCAGCGTTGAAGTGGTACATGAGTTTGGACAGCTCCAACATTCATACTTTTAATGATTTGGGAGAAGCATTCATTAAACAATACAAGTACAATGTGGACATGGCACCTGACCGTGACCAGCTTAGGGCCATGGTTCAGAAAGACAGAGAATTATTCAAAGAGTATGCGCAGAGATGGCGCAAAGTGGCTGCACAAGTGATTCCTCCCATGGAAGAGAAAGAAATGACCAAGATTTTTCTAAAGACGCTGGGAGCTTTCTACTATGAAAGAATGATAGCAAGTTCCCCAAGTGATTTTACAGAGATGGTGGGCATGGGTGTCCGTTTAGAGGAAGCTGTCCGTGAAGGTCGTTTATCTAAAGACGGGGACTCGTCAAATGGTGCTAAGAAGAATGGTGATAGTTCTTCCAAAAAGAAAGAGCAAGACTCATACACTATACTTCGTGGTAGGCGAGGGAGATCTCATAATAGGAATCAACAAGTTGCTTCTGTGACTCCATTCATCAATAAGACTCCGACTGCTGTTGCATATCAGGGGGCACCTCAACAAGGAAATCAAAGGCAATGTAATCAGAGGAAAATGAGCTTTGATCCAATTCCAATGACATACACAGAGCTATATCCTTCTTTGTTGAAGAAGAATCTGGTTCAAACTCGAGCTCGACCAGTTGTTCCTGAAAAACTGCCAAGAGGATATAAGGCTGACGCTTCCTGTGCCTTTCACCAGGATGCTCCTGGGCACAATTTAGAAGATTGTTTTGCTTTGAAGGTCGAAGTTCAGAGGTTGGTTCGAAGAGGTATTTTGTCATTTAAGGACATTGGCCCTAATGTTCAAAACAATTTGTTAGCAGGGCGTGAATGAATATCTGTTGTTGGTAGCTCCAAAGCTTGGGAAATGTTACCTTCAGCGCAAGTCCAGATAAGAGATTCATCTCAGTTTATTATCATTTTACTGCTTTCTCATTTGTAATTTTTCTTGTTTATCATTGCATTGTTTGCATGTAAGAACTTGTTTGCATTTGAATGTTTAATCTTAATACAATGAGTATGTTTGTCTTGAAGAAATTCATTCGTTTCACTTGTATTTGTTTTCAATTTTAAATTTATTTATGATACCAACTTGTTACACATCCTCTTGCCTAGGCAGAGATTGGGAGGAGGATGATGATATTAAAAAACAAATTTTCTGGTTGTTTGCTTTTGGATAAAACCCTGTTGACGATGTACAGGCATTGTTTCAAATCCTCAAACACCGGAGATATAAGGGAGTGAAACCTTCATTAACCCCTTTGAGCCTTGAAGTAGGAGTTTCTTTTTCTATTCAGAAAAAACCCTCATTTTTTTAACCCGGGGCAGGGTAGTGTTCAGTTAATTTGATCGAGCATTCATAACTCATCAGGAGTGCATATCCAAGGATACAATAATGGTTATCCTTCAAGAGGTTGAGGGAATTCAAAACCGTAATGTTTAATCTCCACATATCAGTAGTGTGCATCAAAAGAAGATGTTATCCCAATGGGTATCTCGCGCACCAGGAGATCAGTAGATGAAGATACAACAATGGTTATCTCTCATCTACCTAGAAATAGGGCAGTCACAATTCTTCCAACTAGTCACAAATGACTCGAAGTCACGCGACATGTTCAAAAAGAAAAAGAAAAAGATAATATGAATAAAAAAATTATGATGAAAAAGAAAGAGACAAAAAGCCCCGCTAAGTCAGAACTTGAAAAAACAAGTCGCTTAGGTAAAAGTCAGGGCATCCCGCTGCACTTTAGAGTCAAAGTCAAAAGGAATTTGTCTCGAAGGCAAGGAAGAAATGGAAAGCCTAAAATGAGATAAAGGATTACAATGTGAAATCCTCAGCAAAGAACAGGGTTGCGTGACAAGAAACCCAAAAGAAGCAGGAATGAGTGACTTGCATGTCCAAAGAAAACCTTGTTTGATTCCTCAACTATCTCGAAATTTCTTTTGAGAGATGAATGTTCGTGTCAAGTTAACTGAACTAGGATCGAAGAACATCATGAAGGGGATGGGCACCAAATATTTTTGAGCCTTAAATCTTTTTTTCTTCTAAAACCGTGAACCAGGCCACGTTACAACCCTAAAAAGTCCTAATTGAAACATGGTTTATTTCGAAAGCATACTCCAATGAGATAGTGTTTCCTGACTCCCATTAATTTTTCTAAATTATTGTGATTGGTATCATATTTCTTTTGTTATCTTTCGTATAAAAATCCATGTCACATCCTGGCTAGTGATTCGTTCACAAGGTTTTGCGACATCTTTTCAAATAAAATCTTCAAGACTTACATAATTGTTGCATTAGAGTTTTCATTCTTAGAATAAACATTTTCTGCTTGTAAAACAACTGCTTAATATCATGAAAGTTTACATTTGAGTATCAGCAAAAGGCATGTTATCGAGAAGAGTTGTGGAGCAAAGAGGATGTAACATTCAGCCAAACTAGGGCAATTACATCAAGATTCAACAAATCTCTAGAAGTCATTTGATCAGAAAGGTTATCCTAAAAACATGAATCCAAAGGCAAGTTACGAAAGTTACCTTGATCTGCCTGGTAAGCTTGAGACACCAGATTGGTTTCCAAGGGCAAATACAGATTTTGTCATGATAGCTGCTATGTCTACCCCAAGCTGAGAACCTTCCTCAAGTTGTGTTATGGTGTTGGGTTCATAATCCCATTTTTTCCAGTCTTGTTGCAGACTTCTCCAGCTGAGTGTGATTCTTTACCCAACCAGTTGGTGATCAAACGAAGATTAAAAAGAGCTATGAAGCCTTTGCTCATTTGATGGAGTTATTTCTCCCTTTTTATTGATATGGAATCTCTTGTAGAGCAGTGCTTTCTCTTGTTACGACATTATTGTTGTCATGTGCTTCCCAAGTAGCTAGACAACGGCAGTATATTTTCTAAGAAGTGTTGAGACAATTGTCAACTTTTTGGGTTTTCTCTCACCAAGTGTTGAGTTTGATTTAAAATCCCCATAATTCTGACTTCTTGCCATGATGTTAACTTCTTGATTCCCTATGAAGGGTTTTCTCAGGTCATTTTGCTGGTATATGTGCAATCTTTGTGTGTTTCTCAAATAGTTAAAGACGATACCAGTGAGTGTAAGGTACAATATTTGGTTTGTGATCCTATTATCCCCGACCAAGTCTCGATTCTCTTTTGATTTTGGGTTTGCATGGTCAGAAGCCTCCGTCCCAGATTCCCCAGTGAATTTTTCCCTCATATGATGAAAGGAAGACTATACCAGGGTGTTGTACCCCAAAATTTGCCCTCTCTTTTCATCAACATTTTCTCACCACAAGACTCTTGGAACTCAAGATCAAGTTAGGGTTTGCTCTGCTCAAGACCCCTCCTTGCACTGTTGACCCAAATTAGGGTTTGAGTTTGCACCAAGATGTTTTGACCTAAAATGCCCAAAGTGACTTTCATGCTTCATATTGGACTCACAAGTTTATCCGTACCAAGTTTCAAGCCTTGATTCCAATCTTGGCTCAGTCAATTGGACAGTTGATCTAGAAATCAGCTGTATTGGGGAAAAAGTCAACTATGGCCAATTGATAGTCAAACCTCATGATTTTTGACCCACATAAACATAATGAACTCATATGAACCATTTTGTCAATTTTGTATCACAATTCCACAAGAAATTTGATCAGATCACCAAAAGGGCAAAATGGTCATTTTTAGGGTTTTGACTGCACAAAGGCAATTTTTGACTATTTGACCTAACCAATGGCAAACCAAGCTCACATATGGACTCAAGGACTCAATGGCATTATCTTGACACATTCAACAAGTTCAAAAGATCCCAAATGCACAGGATTGATAGATGAATTTTCCAGTCAACTGATCAAAATTTGACTGTATACTGAAAAGTCAAACATTGACTTTTTGGTCAAAATCAAGTGCCAAGATTCATTTTTCATCAAGACATGTCAAATTATGAAACTTGTTCATCAAGAAACCCAAAATTGCAAATTAGGGTTTAAAATGAAGAAATTTCATAACTTAGAAATTTTCTAAGTTATGAAATTTCCTTATTTTTTCCTAACTTTGTCCCATTTTTTCACCAAGATGCAAATGGATTCAAACAAAACTCAAAACATGAAAGTTGTAGTCCATTTCAAAATCTACAGCTTTGATTCACAAAGTTTTCTCAAAGGAAGCTTGTAGCTCAAGTTATGATTTTTGGAACAAGGGTGCAAAACATTTTTAACTTAGAAAATTTTTGACCTATTCTAGGCAGGATTTTTGCCCAACTTCTTGGCCATTTTTCACATGCTTCCACTTGGAGTTTCAATTTGCATTACCAATATGGATTGTATTACACATTCCAAGCTTTCCAAATTGTCCAAGAACTTCTCAAACACCCTTGTGGTTAGGGAGAATCGAATTTGCAAAGATGGGCAAAAGTCACTTTTGTTCATAACCAAATACATGTTCAT
The DNA here is from genome assembly GCA_948472305.1 of Vicia faba. Classification (NCBI taxonomy): domain Eukaryota; kingdom Viridiplantae; phylum Streptophyta; class Magnoliopsida; order Fabales; family Fabaceae; genus Vicia; species Vicia faba. The sequence goes on along the minus strand of OX451741.1, from coordinate 1,309,583,527 downwards.
AACATTGGCATTTTTCAAATCAGCTTGTACAAGCTAGCTTGCAGGCCTCAAAACCAGTTTCACACACCATAATTAAATGCCTAACCATTGTGCTAAGGTGTTATTTTGTTCATTTGGTCATTACATGCAAGATTAACCCTTAAATGGAAAAAGTAAATTTGCCATTTTGGAAAAGATGCACTTTATGTCAAATAACAAATCCAAGAGGCATGGGCCAGATCTTTGAAGCTAGCATTTGTACACAATTCCCTCTGATCAAGAACAATATATGCAGCATGATTTAGGGCATTGAACAGGCCTGTATTGAAACTTGCATTTTCTTACTTCAAGTAGAAGAAACTTGGCAAAACATATACCATTCCTCATTCCTGTAAAAACCAGCCAAAGCAAACTTTGCAAACATCTTTCACACTCCCTAACTGACCTAAGGCACGAATCAACCACCCCTCAAACCTCCTCAAACACAAAAACACCCTCTTGCTGCAGAAACAGAGCAAGTTCTGCAACTTGACTTCCACAAACATTTCCACTTGTGCATTTTGGCTAAAAAGAGTTCAAACATGTTCCATATCATCCACTGAAGCTATCCCAAGCATTTAATCAAAGCTGTAACATCCTTAACATCGTTTGCCATTTTTGCTTTCAAGCTGTGCAGGTGGACTTCCATAGCACGATACAGGCAGTTTCAGAGCAAGCCAAGCATAGGAGAAGCATCCTTGGACTTTAGGCAAGCTGTACCAAAGCTCAAACTCCATTGAAGATACCTCTATTGCTGTACACGACTCAAGCTGAAACAGGTAAGAACATGAACTTCTATCTCTCAATATATGAAGAGTTAGGCTTAGGTTTGTGAATGAAACATGTTCTCCTCATAGCCCTGAAGCCATCCATGTACTTACTTTTCATTTATATTGAGTATGCTGTGAGAATTTTGGCCATGAACATTGGAGAAAATTTAGGTCAGAAATTGGGGATGAAGAAATTCTCCCTCGTTTCTTAGAATTAGGTCAAGTTTTTTATATGTATGAATTCGTCTCTTGATGCTCTATAATGTTGGTGTTATGAGTTTTGTGTAAAAGTCAAGGAATCAGGAGATGGTGATGGATCAAAGAAGCGCGCGTTTTTGTTTCAAACAGGAAGCTAGAGGTTGAAGAAGGTTGACTTGGGCTGGGCCTGAGTTGTTTTTTTACTCTTTGCACACTCTTTTTTAACTTACACCCCCTGGCCCATTGTGTGAAATATTCATTATTTTTGCATTTTTCTTTTTGTTTCTGATTCTATATTTTTATTCAAACATGAAAAAAACACTAAAAATATTTTTTCTCACATTTTTGCATTTATTTGGTATTTATTTGTTTCATTTAGTATATGTATATAAATAAATGTAATACTTTTTATTTAAAATATTAAAAAATAATACAAAAATATATATATTTTCAGTCATTATTTTTTATTTACATTTTGAAAACATTTTCTAAAATATACCATTTTTGTAAATAATTAATATTTTATTCTTGTATATATTTAGTATATTAAAATATATAATATAAATACTTGTATATTTATTAGAATATTTAGGATAAAAATATGAAAATAATACATCTTTATTTTTATTAATATATGACACTAAAAAATACTCTTTTTTACAATATACTTCTTTTTTTTTTATTTTGTATATAATTAAAAAATATTGTATATAATTAATAAATAAATATTATTTATTTAGAAAACTAGGGTTTTGCCCTAAACCATAAAAATATTCAAAAATTGATTTTTTTTATTTTTGTTTATATTTCACATTGAAAATACTTTCTCATACATAAAAAATCATTTTTGTGCATAATACATTTTGCATTTTTATTATATTTGTTTAAATATTGTACAATTAAATATTTGTCTATTCAATATGGATGTAATAGCTTTAGATTTAATTTCTTGTCAAATATCCACCCATTCAAACATTTGTACCCCCATCCCCATAATCATGTTGTAATAATTTAGGACTTTAAATTTCCGCATTTAAAAGCTTTCAAATTATGCCATGATAGACCTAGGGTTTGTATGCAAATCAAATAACAAATAGCTTGACTAATTCAAAGATAAACATGCATGCAAAACAAAACACAATGCACACTTGCACCCTTAGGGTTACTCCACTTGTTGCCTTCAAAAATGGGCCATGTTGCATGTCGAGTGTCTTTGGCAAAACAAAAACAAATCAAATGATCATAGTCCCTCGATGACGCTTTCGAAGTTGCCTAAAAAATGATCAAGTCCCTTAAAGTAAAAATTGCCAAAGACACTTGGCACTATTGCATTCATGGTCTAAACGATGACCCGCGCCCGTCCCGTTAACATCCTAACACAAGATTGTCCACCAAATACAATGGTGGAACAATACTGTTAAAAGGGTTAAAACATAGGAAAGATCTTTGGGAAATTTAGGGTAGATAGCTCTTGGTTACTTGACCAACTTGCAAAACAAATCCTTGCCTACTTTCAAAACACACTCCACAACACAATTTCCAAAAAAACAACTTTCAAAACCTTGAAACATCTTTTCAAAAAGATAAACACCTTTGTAAAACATTCGAGTAAAGAATTGTTACAACGGTTGCCTAGACAAGGCATCTTTTTCAAAACATTTTCAAAACCACACACACAAAGCACCATTTCAAACAATTGAAAGCACCATTTCAAACAATTGAAAATGCAAGGCAAGTGATCTAAGCAAGTAACTAAGAGCCCATGGATAACCATGGATAGAAACGGTGCTAATACCTTCCCTTTCTATAATCTACTCCCCGAACCCAAGAAAACATCTCAAAGGTTTTTGCTGTGCTTTTTAACCTTTCCTTAGGATAAAATAAAAAGTCGGTGGCGACTCTTGCTAAACCGAAACATTTGCGAAAACAAACGCAAAACCTAAGTCAGTTCTCCCACCGTATCACACAGGGCATCTTTCATTGGAATAGGTTTATATGAAGACTCAATCCAATATTCTATAGTAAAGGCCTCGTTTATTTGATAGAAGTCCTTTCTCCCCAAAGAAGTTGGTGCAATAATTACTCTCGAAGAACGTATCTCCGATTTCCCCAGTGAAGAACGTATCTCCGGTTTCCCCAGTGAAGAACGTATCTTGGTATCCCCTCGATGATGTGGTTTTGACCTTGTTGTACCCCAAAATTTTCCCTCTTATTTCATCAACATTTCTCATCACAAGACCCTTGGAACTCAAGATCAAGTTAGGGTTTGCTCTGCTCAAGACCCCTCCTTGCACTGATGAACCAGATTAGGGTTTGAGTTTGCACAAAGGTGTTTTGACCTAAAGTGTCCAAAGTGACTTTCATGCTTCATTTTGAACCCACAAGTTTATCCATACCAAGTTTCAAACCTTGATTCCAATCTTTGCCCAGTCAATTGGACAGTTGACCCAAAAATCAACTGTATTGGGGAAAAAGTCAACCGTGGCCAATTGACAGTCAAACTTCATAATTTTTGACCCACATCAACATAATGAACTCATATGGGCCATTTGGTCAAGTTTGGATCACAATTCCACAAGAAATTTGATCATATCACCAAAAGGGCAAAATGGTCATTTTTAGGGTTTTGATTCCACAAAGGCAATTTTTGACTGTTTGACCTAACCAATGGCAAAACAAGCTCATATATGGCCTCAAGGACTCATTGGCATTATCTTGACATGTTCAACAAGTTCAAAAGGATCCCAAATGCACAAGATTGACATATGATTTTTTCAGTCAACTGATCAAATTTGACTGTATACTGAAAAGTCAAACTTTGACTTTTTGGTCAAAATCAAGTGTCAAGATTCATTTTTCATCAAAGCATGTCAAATTATGAAACTTGTTCATCAAGAAACCAAAAATTACAAATTAGGGTTTGAAATGAAGAAATTTCATAACTTAGAAATTTTCTAAGTTATGAAATTTCCTAATTTTTTCCTAACTTTGTCCCATTTTTTCATCAAGATGCAATTTGATTCAAGCAAAACTCAAAACATGAAAGTTGTAGTCTATTGCAAAATCTACATATGAGATTCACAAAGTTTTCTCAAAAGAAGCTTGTAGCTCAAGTTATAATTTTTGGAATAGGAGTGCAAAACATTCTTAACTTAGAAATTTTTTGACCTATTTTAGGCAGGATTTTTGCCCAACTTCATGGCCACTTTTCACATGCTTCCACTTGGAATCTCAACTTGCATTACAAAGATGGATTGTAGTACACATTCCAAGCTTTCAAAATTGTCCAAGAACTTCTCAAACACCCCTGTGGTTAGGGAGAATCGAATTTGCAAAGTTGGGCAAAATCCACTTTTGTTCTTGACCAAGCCATGTTCATACACTTTGCATTTTCAAACTCAGCATGTTTCAAGTTAGATTATAGGCCTTTAATCTCATTCACACTCAATAATTTAATGCATGTCCTTTGTGTTCAAGCCTTATTTTGTGTGTTTAGCCATTACATGCAAAATTAAGCCATATATGGAAAAAGCATTTTAGCCATTTTTGAAAAGGTCCACTTTATGTCAAATTCACAAATCAAAGAGGTACAAGCCAGATCTTTTGGGCACAAGTTTGTGGACATATCCCACTAATCAAGAAGGGAAAATGCAGCATGCTTGAGGGGCCTGTAGTAGCCTATAATCCAACTTGACAACTCTTGCTTAGATAAGAAGAAACATTGCAAAAGATATCCAACATTCACTTCCTGCAAGCACAAGCCTAAACAAACTTTGCAAACACTTTTCACTCGATCCAACTGACCTAAAGCACGACCAAAATACCCTTGATCCCTCCTCATACAGAAAATCACCATTTTTCTGCAAGAAACAGGGCATTCTGCATTTTGACTTGGCCAGCATCATTCCATCGTGCGTTTTCATTCAAACAAGTTCCAATACACTCCATACCACTCACTGAAGCTGTCCCAAGCCTTAGATACAAGCTGTAACATCCATAGCCAAGTTTGCCATTTTCACTTTTCATTGTTGCAGGTTGACTTCCATAGCCCGATTCAGAAGGATTCAAGGCACACCAAGCATAGAGGAAGCATCCTGGGACCTCAAGCAAGCTGTACAAGTCCTCAAACACCATTAAAGTTGGCCATATTACTCTGTTCGAGTCAAGCTGAGACAGGTAAAATGTGAACTTCTATCTCTCTATCCAAGCATATTTAGGCTTAAGTTTGTGAAGAAAGTATGTCCTACTCATGGCCCTGAAGCTACCCATATACTTACTTTTCATTTATGTTGTGTGTGCTGTGAGAATTTTGAGCTTAAACATTGAAAAAAACTTAGGTTAAAAATTGGGGGAGAAGAAATTCTCTCTCATTTCTGAGAGTTAGAACAACTTTTTTATATATTTGGAATCGTGACATGATGCTCTATAATGTTTGTGTTGTGAGTTTTTGTTAAAAATCAAGGAATCCAGAGATGACAGAGATGGAAGGAAACGCGCGTTTTCTTTGTTTGAATGTTGCTGGAGGTTGAAGACAAGCCCCTTTGGGCTGGGCCTGATTGGTTTTCCTGTTTGCACTCCATTTTCCCATTTGCACCCCCTTGACCCATTGTGTGATTTTTTAATCATTTTTGACTTTTGATTTTTTCTTCTGACTTATTATTTTTTGTCAAAACATAAAAAATATTAAAAATATTTTTCCACCCATTTTTGCATTTTATTTGAATTTTATTTGTTTTATTTGAACTTGTACATATAAATAAATATAAATACCTTTTATTTAAAATATTAAAAATAACATAAAAATATATTTTCAGCCATCATTTTTATTTTACTTTTTTGAAAACATTTTCTGAAAAAATATACTTTTTTTGTAAATAATTAATATTTTTATTTTTGTACATATTTAGTATATTTAATAAATAAGATAAATACTTATACATATTTCATTAAATATTTAGGACAAAAAATATGAAAATAATACATTTTATTTTTATTAATATATGACATCAAAAATACCTTTTTTTACAATATACTTATTTTTTTTTATTTTTGTATATAATTGACAAATATTGTATATAATATAATTAATAAGTACTATTTATGTAGAAAATTAGGGTTTTTCCCTAAACCATGAAAATATCTAAAAATTAACTTTTTTTTATTTTTGTTTATATGTCACATGAAAAATACTTTTACATACATACAAAACCATTTTTGTGCATTTTGCATATTTATTGTATTTTATTTAATTATTGTACAATTAAATTATTTGTATATTCAATTTGGATGTAATAGTTTAGATTTTAATTTCTTGCTAAATATCCCCCATTTGAATATTTGTACCCCCCATCCCATAATTATGTTGTAATAATTTAGGATTTTATTTTCCGCATTTAAAAGCTTTTTAATTATGCCATGATAGACCTAGGGTTTGCATACAAAAATCAAATAAGGAAAAATAGCTTGACCTAATTCAAAGATAAAAAACATGAAAATGGACAACACCAATCACACTTGCACCCTTAGGGTTACTTCACTTGCTGCCTTCAATAATGGGCCATGCTTGCATGTTAAGTATCTTTGGCAAAACAAAACAAATCAAAATGATCATAGTCCCTCGATGACGCTTTCAAAGTTGCCTAAAAAATGATCAAGTCCCTTAAAAGAAAATTTGCCAAAGACACTTGGCACCATTGCATTCATGGTCTAAACGATGACCCGCGCTTGTCCCGTTAACATCCTAACACAATATTGTCCATCAAATACAATGGTGGAACAATGCTGTTAAAAGGGTTAAAACATAGAAAAAATCTTTGAGTAAATTTAGGAGTAGACAACTCTTGGTTACTTGATCAAACTTGCAAAGAAAACACACTTGCCTACTTTTCAAAACACACTCCACAAACACAATTTCAAAACAACTTTCAAAACCTTGAAACATATTTTCAAAAAGACAAACACCTTTTGTAAAACATTCGAGTAAAGAATTGTTACAAGGGTTGCCTAGACAAGGCATCTTTTTCAAAACATTTTTCAAAACCACACACAAAGCACCATTTCAAACAATTGAAAATGCAAGGCAAGTGATCTAAGCAAGTAACTAAGAGCCCATGGATAACCATGGATAGAAAGGGTGCTAATACCTTCCCTTTCTATAATCTACTCCCCGAACCCAAGAAAACATCTCAAAGGTTTTTGCTATGCTTTTTAACCTTTCCTTAGGATAAAATAAAAAGTCGGTGGCGACTCTTGCTCAACCGAAACATTTGCAAATACAAACGCAAAACTCAAGTCAGTTCTCCCACCGTATCACAGAACTGGCGACTCTGCTGGGAATTTGTTTAAAAGTGGAGTAACCTTAGGGCTTAGATCACCCTCTTGCATGACTAATTGTTTGCTTTGTTTGCTTTATCTTTTGGTTCTCTTGTTTGGGCTTGAAATCCTAACCCGAATTTGGGAAACATTTCATAGATAGCAATACGTTGTGGAAACTGTGCGGGGTATACCGACACGGTTGAAGCAATAACTATATTAGTGCGACATATTTGTGAGTACCGGTAACCCTTGAGTTCAATCAAGGAGAGTACGGGGCCGCTGAGTGATGTCACTAAGCACTAATGACCTAGAACCTTACTTGACCATCTTGGCCTTTCATTAGGGGTAGTGAGATGACCGGCTTTGGTGTAGTCCAAAGTTGGTAGATACTCGATACTACACTCATTGAGGGTTGTTTTCTTGGAATATTTTGGTCGCTAGTTAAGTGGCTAAACCAAAACAATGAACATAGAAAACAATCCAATGATATGGAGCTCCTTAGAACCCGGTTACTATTTATAGGACATGTTTTTAAGCCAACTACACTCAAGAGGGTACTTACCTATGAAACCACATGCAAGCCTGAAACTAGGGTTTTGTGTGACTTGTTTGAACATGTGTTTGTGCATACATCATGAACATCATAAAGCATCATATGCATTCAATAACCATTTCAAGGGTTTAGATCTTCATCTTTGTTCTTGTTTTGTAGGTCATGGAATCTCTTCGCAGGAAAACTATCCAAATCAATCTTGTGAGGATCCCTCCTCAGCTCAAGGAGCTTACATCCAGAATTCCAGAAAGCTCTCCCTTCAGTGAAAGACATGGTAGACTGCTCAGCCTAGTCAACACCAACATTGAAGAAGACATGGTAAAGGTGTTGCTCCAGTTCTTTGACCCCCTTCACCACTGTTTCACATTCCCCGACTATCAATTGGTGCCCACTTTGGAGGAATTTTCTCAACTCCTGAGAATTCCTATTCTTAATCAACTACCCTTCAACGGTATGGAAAAGGAACCAAAGCCTGAAGATGTTGCTCAAGCACTACACTTGCAACCATCTGACATTAAGGGGCATTGGGAAACTAGAAGTGGTGTCAAGGGCTTCTTGGCAAAGTTCTTGTTTGAGAAGGCACAAGAGTGTTGGAACTCCTTGGATCTGCAAGCCTTTGAAGAAATTGTGGCACTCCTTATTTATGGGTTGGTCTTGTTTCCAAATCCTGACCAACTTATAGATGTCAACACCGTCATGATCTTCATATCCAGGAATCCGATACCTATATTGCTTGGGGACATACTCCACTCATTTTACACACGAACAATGAGAAAGAGAGGTGTTCTCATGTGTTGTACTCCTCTCCTTGCAAGGTGGTTTATTTCGCACCTTCCACAATCTGTTTTGAAGAATGAACAAGGCTTAAGGTGGTCACAACGATTGATGACCCTCACACACTCTGATGTACATTGGTGTTCTCGGTCCAGAGAAAATGTCATCATCATCGATCGTTGTGGTGAGTTCCCTAATGTTCCATTACTTGGCATTAGAGGTGGCATTACCTACAACCCTTGTCTAGCTTTGAGACAATTTGGATATGCACGGAGGGATGACCCTCATGACATGTTGATTCTTGACCTAGTTTTTGACTTTGACAACGATGTGCAAGGACTTCGCCAAAGATTCATCAGAGCTTGGAGGATTCCTAACAAGGTAGATACTAAGACACTGGGGCACAAGAATTCCATCCCTCTTAAGCCTTACCTCAAGTGGGTGCGAACCCGCTCCCAGAATCTTATGATGCCTTATCCTCACATTCTCCCGCTGATTAAAGAGCCTGTTAAGGAAGGGGAGGTTCCATACACCATCCTGTATCCTAGCATGCCAACATCATGGGAGGAAATACAGAAGAGTTGGATCCAACTCAAGGAAGAACGGGATACTTTCGAAGCCAGCTTCTACGCCAGCGAGAAGAAGGTTTTAGAGCTCACCCGCCGACTCCACGAGGAAGAGACCCTCAACACCTACATCGCACCAAAGAGGATGCGCAACGTCTTTTTAGCTTAAGAAGTTTTTTGTAATATTTGGCCCATGGGGCATTTATGTACTGACAAAATTTCTTCTTATTAATATGACGTGTGTTCTTTTTGTTTGCAACAACTTTGAATTTCTAAATCCTTGAATGTATTGCATGAACAAACATATCATTCATCATATGCACGAACAGGTATTTAAGCCAGGTTTCCTTATCTTTCTGCTGTTTATTTCAACAAGATGGATGTGGAACAAACAGTGAAGGACTTACAGGCTCAAAACTCGCAGTTTCAACAGCTCCTTATGACCTTAGCAAAGGGTCAGGAGGATCTTAAAGCACTGTTGGGGAACAAAGAGCAAGAAAAAGTGAAAAAGAAGAAGAAAAGAGTTGGGGAAGCTACACTGGGAAGAAGATTTGAGAATGAAGCTAGCAGGGTTCTTGAATTCCCCTCCACATCTGATGAGGGGACCAGTAAGGGAAAAGGAGCTGCACCACTTTCTGAGTCCGAGGCTGAAGAGGAAGAGGCTGAAGAAGATGAAGATTATTCAGAGCAGCAATACCCGCCAGCGGACGACAAATACAAAAACCTGGAGGATAGGCTGGCAGCTATGGAGCTGCAAAGGGTTCCCGGGTTAGATTTTGAAGAATTGGGATTGATTGCTGGAATTGTGATCCCTCCAAAGTTTAAGGTGCCGATTTTTGCAAAGTATGACGGGCTGTCTTGCCCAATAATGAACCTAAGGTCATATGTCCGAAGAATTCAACCTCATACATCCGACATAAATTTTTAGGTACACTTCTTTCAGGATAGCTTGTCCGGTAATCAGCTAGATTGGTTTTACCAACTTAAGAGGTCAGAAGTGAATAACTAGGAAGACTTGGCAACTGCCTTCTATCGCCAGTATCAATACAACGCCGACCTGGTGCCAACCCGTACTCAATTACAGGGTATGGGGATGGCTGCAAATGAAGGATTCAAAGAATACGCCCAGAAATGGCGCGACTTGGCCGGAAGAGTGCAACCACCTCTTTCTGATAGAGAACTGGTTGATATGTTCTTGGGGACCCTATCTGGACCGTTCTTCAACCATTTGATTGGGAGCTCTTCTGCAGGGTTTACTGATTTGATTCTGACTGGCGAAAGGGTGGAAGCCGGTATCAAGAGTGGGAAGATTGAAAAGAGTGCTTCCGCATCTACAACTGCAAGAAAACCTGTCCCGACCAAGAAAGAAGCATCTGCAGTATACTCTCAAAGAAACCGAGAAAGGGTGGAGCGTCGACCAACAGTGGGGGCCGTGTTAATTCAGAAGTCTGCGTCAGAACAGCCTAGAAGCCACCAACCAAGGAATGATCAGACCAGAGCTTATCAACAAAAGCCACAATGTCAGTTTACTCCAGTGAATATGACACCCGCTCAAATCCTTCCGCACCTGTTGAAGTTAAACCTCACCAATATCAGAGAGGCACCAAAGGTTGTGAATACCGCTTCCCCACACTATCATCCCAATGCTAAATGTGCCTATCATTCTGACAGCGCCGGGCATGACACCAACGATTGCTGGGCACTTAAGAATAAAATTCAAGACTTGATATATGCGAAAGAGGTTGAGTTTGATGCTCCAGAGAAACCGAATGTAATATCCGCTCCAATGCCGAAGCATAATCGCAATGTCCATGCTATTGAAGAAGATCTATATGTTACTATTGTTGATGATCTGGTAACTCCACTGCTAACAATCAAGTTGAATCTGTTGAGAGCTGGGATTTTCCCGGGTTGTAAAGAAGACTGCTACTGTTGGTCCTTCCTACTAATAGACTGTCCATTGCTGAAGATAGGCATCCAAGGCCTGATAGACAGCCAACAAATCCTTTTCGAAAAGATTCCTGTTACTTCAACTCCTATCGAAGATGTTTCAATAATCACCATTTCCACCAATCTTTCCAGGGTCCCTAAAAAGCCCGTTAAGATTACGTCTGCTACGAAGTTTGTTCCTCTGAAGATAACCATGCCTGGGCCTGTCCTCTACAAATCTGATAAGTCAATACCGTGGAATTATGGTGGAGAAATCTACTACCACAGTGTTAAACAAGTTGAGATAACTGAAGAGAGCTCCGACGAAGAAGATGCCGACATTGGAAACATCGCCGGTACGACCAAGATTACCCGAAGTGGGAGAATTTTCTCACCAGAGATTTCCCCTCCAAAGGCAATCTTTGGACCCTCAGCTTCTACCAAGGTTACTCCTGCGCCGATAGAACTTTCTGCAAGAACTCCGTTGATTGAAGAAGTCGTTATTCCTGTGGTTGTCCCTCCTACTTCTGCTGATAAGGGGAAAGGGATCCAAGATGAGCTCGTCAGGACGAGGGCTCAGCCTTTGGTCATCCCCGAAACCTCTAAGAAGGAAGTGGAGGAGATTCTGAAAATAATTAAGAAGAGTGATTTTGATGTGGTAGAACAATTGGGGCAGACCCCCTCGAAAATTTCAATGTTGGCCCTATTTCTTTGTTCGGAGGCTCATGCCAAAGCCCTGATAAAATTCTTGAAGACAGCCCATGTTCCGCAATAAACCTCAGCCGATCAATTTCAAAACTGTGTGGCCAGCCTGACTGTCGACAACGGTCTGGGTTTCTCTGATGCCGACCTGACTCCTAAAGGCAGAAACCACAATGATGCATTGCATGTTTCGGTTGAGTGCCGAGGGACCACTCTCGCCCATGTCCTGGTCGACACTGGTTCTTCACTAAATGTGTTGCCTAAGAAAGCTCTGGACCGGCTGGATTGTGAGGGCTTGGAGCTGAAGCCAAGTGATATTATCGTTAGAGCTTTTGATGGTTCAAAGAGAATGGTCCATGGGGAAGTTGACATTCCCATCAAGGTGGGCACCAAGGTGTTTAAATCTACTTTCTATGTGATGGACATCCGTCCATCATACTCTTGCTTACTTGGAAGGCCATGGATTCACCATGCTGGGGCAGTCACCTCCTCCTTACATCAGATGTTGAAGTACCCTGTTGAGGGAAAGATCGTAACTGTACACGGTGAAGAGGAATATATGATCAGTCATCTGAACTCCTTTCGATATGTGGAGGTAGAAGGCGAGTTCATTGAAACACCCTTTAAGAACTTCGAAGAGGTTTCTCCCGAGGTGGCGGCAGCAAGGACAGTAGCTGAAGTACCCAAGCAGGTGGCCAGGATGGCATCTCTGAAAGACGCACAGGCTGCAATAAAAGAAGGAAAGAGCTCAACATGGGGACAGTTGCCTGACTTCCCCCACAAGACAAACAAATTTGGTTTGGGGTTCACCGCTGCGGGACAGAAGGCCATGCGTCGTTCCAAAATTGAAAAGACACCTGTCAGGATTTCTCCTCAAGGAATCAATGCTTTGGAAGACGAAGACGAAGAGGGTGACTTTGAAGAGTGGATATTCCCAACCATTAAGGGGGGACTGCACAATTGGGAGGCGAAAGACTTCGTCCCCATTACCTTTATTCATCAGTAATCTTTATCTTTGAACAATTTTCAGTTTTTTATGGTCTGTAATAACTGATACAATTCGCACACTAATTTTTCACCTCATGCCTTGCCCGGGGCATGTAGGTCCATTTGTAAGGGTTTTGATTCTCTTCATATTCATATGCCATGTTTAATGAATCATTGGACGTTTTTCATTTATAAGCTGCTGTGTTCATTTTCTTTCCTTCTGCATTTTTGTTTGTTTAAGGATGGCTATCCCTTACACACACCCACACTCACAAATGCAGGTACCCATCCACTCTGGATTCTATGGGTGATTATTCTGCCGTATCCTTCGACAACTCTGAAGATTTGGTCAATCAAGCCGAATACAAAGATGACGAAGATTGTGAAGTACCAGGGGAACTAGCCAGACTTCTACAACAAGAAGAAAGGGCCATCTTACCTCATGAGGAGTTGTTGGAAACTGTCAACTTAGGAACAAAGGAAGATAGGAAGGAAGTACAAGTGGGTGCCAATCTGGAACCAAGTGTCAAGGAGCGCTTGATACAACAGTTGAATGAATACGTTGAAATCTTCGCCTGGTCCTACGAAGACATGCCAGGGTTAGACACAGATATCGTGGTTCATCGTCTCCCCACAAGAGAAGATTGTCCACCTATCAAGCAAAAGGTCCGCCGAATGAGACCTGACATGTCAGAAAAGATTAAGGCTGAAGTAATGAAACAGTTCAATACGGGCTTTCTGGCTGTTACATCCTATCCACAATGGGTTGCTAACATCGTGCCAGTACCTAAAAAAGATGGCAAGGTCAGGATGTGTGTAGACTATCGGGATTTGAACAGGGCCAGCCCTAAAGATGATTTCCCGCTACCGCATATTGACATTCTGGTTGACAACACGGCTCAGCATAAGGTGTTTTCCTTCATGGATGGATTCTCGGGTTACAATCAAATCAAAATGGCCCCCGAGGACATGGAGAAAACTACCTTTGTTACACAATGGGGCACCTTCTACTACAAGGTGATATCGTTCGGACTGAAGAACGCAGGGGCAAGTTATCAACGCGCCATGGTAGCTCTATTTCATGATATGATACATCATGAGATTGAAGTCTACGTGGAAGATATGATAGCTCGGTCACAAATAGAGGAGGAACACCTTGAACATCTGCAGAAGCTGTTTGTCAGATTAAAAGAGTACAAACTCAGGCTGAATCCAAGCAAGTGCACGTTCGGAGTTAGGTCTGGTAAACTTCTAGGATTTATCATCAGCAACAAGGGTATTGAAGTCGATCCAGCAAAAGTAAAAGCTATTCGAAAAAGGCCTGCTCTCCGTACTGAAAAGGAGGTTAGGGGATTCTTGGGGCGCTTGAACTATATCGCCAGATTCATCTCTCATCTGACGTCTACCTGTGAGCCAATCTTCAAACTACTAAAGAAAGATCAGGTAGTTGAATGGAACGACGACTGCCAAGCTGCTTTTGATAAAATCAAGGAGTACTTATTAGAACCTCCTATTCTGATGCCACCCGTCGAAGGAAGACCGTTGATCATGTATCTGACCGTGTTGGATAACTCAATGGGGTGCGTACTGGGCCAGCATGACGAGTCTGGTCAAAAAGAACATGCCATTTATTACCTTAGCAAAAAGTTTACCGACTGTGAGACTCGCTACTCACTGCTCGAGAAAACTTGTTGCGCTTTGGTATGGGCTGCTCGCCGACTAAGGCAGTATATGTTGACTCATACCACTTTATTGATTTCCAAAATGGATCCTATCAAGTACATCTTCGAAAATCCGGCTTTATCTGGAAGAATTGCTAGATGGCAAATGATCCTAACCGAGTATGACATCCAGTACACTACCCAAAAAGCTATAAAAGGGAGTGTGCTAGCTGACCATCTAGCTCATCAAGCTGTCGAAGATTACCAACCCATGAGATTCAACTTCCCAGACGAGGACATCATGAATTTAGACAACATCGAAGATAACGGACCGTATGACGGACCTGAAAATGGATCCTGATGGACCCTATACTTTGATGGTGCTTCAAACGCACTTGGAAACAGTATCGGTGCGGTACTCATTTCCTCGGAAGGTTGCCATACACCTTTCACGGCCCGACTTTGCTTCAGCTGTACCAACAACATGGCTGAGTATGAAGCTTGCATTTTTGGTCTCAAGGCTGCTATAGACCTAGGGATCAAATCTTTGGTTGTATTTGGGGACTCGGCTGTGGTTATCAGTCAAGTCAAAGGAGAGTGGGACACCAAGCATCCCAATCTTATCCCATACAAAGAACATGTTCTGACATTGCTGCCTCATTTCGAGCAAATCACCTTCGAGCATTTCCCGCGAGAAGAGAATCAACTAGCAGATGCTCTGGCAACAATGTCCTCCATGTTTAAACTCAACTGGGATAACGAGGCTCCCCAAATCACCATCGAGCGAATGGATGAACCTGCGCATTGTCACAAGATTAATACCGAAGAAATAGTGGAACAACCCTGGTTTCATGAAATCAAAAGGTATCTCCATACCAGAGAATATCCCGAAGGAGCTTTCGTAAATGACAAAAAGTTCCTAAGGAAATTTGCTGCCAAGTTCTTCCTGAGCAACGACATTCTTTACAAACGCAGCCATGATTGTGTTCTACTCCGATGTATGGTCAAAGCTGAAGCGGAGTTGATTATGACCGATATACACAGTGGCACCTTCGGCACCCATTTGAGCGGGCATACGATGACTAAGAAGATCCTAAGGGCAGGCTATTATTGGTCTACCATGGAAGCTGATTGCTATCAACACTCCCGTACCTGTCATAAATGCCAGATCTACACCGACAAGGTGCACATTCCTCTTGTTCCTCTCAACGTCCTGACAGCTCCTTGGCCATTCGCAATGTGGGGCATTGACATGATTGGAGAGATCAAGCCCACAGCGTCCAATGGAAATCGCTTCATCCTGGTTGCGATTGACTATTTCACCAAATGGGTCGAAGCAGCTTCCTTCGCCTCTGTCACAAAGAATGTGGTTGCCCGCTTCATCAAGCAAAACCTCATATACTGGTACGGTGTTCCCGACAGGATCATCACGGACAACGGTACAAATCTGAATAATACTATGATCACCGCTCTATGCGAACAGTTCACGATTTATCATCACAATTCATCTCCCTATCGACCGAAGATGAACGGTGCTGTTGAAGCTGCGAACAAAAACATCAAGAAGATCATTCAGAAAATGGCAGTCACCTATAAAGACTGGCATGAGATGTTACCGTTCGCTCTGCATGGATACCGTACCACGACACGTACTTCAACCGGGGCAACCCCGTTTTCTTTGGTATATGGCATGGAAGTTGTCCTGCCCATTGAAGTTCAGATTCCTTCTTTAAGGATTATGAAGGACTCTGGTCTGAGTGAAGACGATTGGATTCAGACTCGACTTGACTAACTCCATTTGATCGACGAGAAGCGACTCACTGCTGTTTGCCATGGTCAGACGTATCAAAAACGGATGATCAAGGCCTTCAACAAGAAAGTCAGACGTCAAGTATATCAAGTCGGAGATCTTGTAATCAAGCGGATCATCTTGCCGCAAAGCGATCCCAGGGGCAAATGGACTCCTAATTACGAAGGACCATTTGTGATCAAGAGCATTTTTTCTGGTGGTGCAATGATTCTGACAACCATGTACGGTGACGATTTGCCGCACCATGCGAACGCAGACATAGTCAAAAGATACTACGCATGAAATGACCCGACAAGTTGAAAACCCGAAAGGGCGGCTTGGGCAAAAATGGGCATCCCGGTGAACCGAAAACCCGAAAGGGCGGTTCATGCAAAAATTAGGGATAAAACAAAAAAATCTGTACACCCGGCAAGTTGAAAACCCGAAAGGGTGGCTTGGGCAAAAAAGGGTTTCCCGGTGGATCGAAAACCCGAAAGGGCGATTCAGGCAAAAGTTAGGGAATTAAAGCGTATGACTATGTCTCGTCGGATCACTTTAAGAACAATCTCTTCACCAACCAGCTCTGGCTTTCTGATCAATCCAGTCATCGGTGAACGAAGCAGCGAATGGAAAAGTATTCAGAGTTATGAAGGCTATGGCAGAATGGGATCCCATGGAATTATTACACATAGCCATATTTTGTATAAAATTTTCAATTTTTTACGACAACATCCTCTTACTAGGATGACTGTCTCCTTTGTACAAAGATACTCATAAAAAGTTAATACAAATACTTTTCTAAATACAGAAATTTGCTTTGTCTTCCTTTTTCTCTTCTGCACTTATGTTTTATTTGAGAAACGTCCAATATTTTGTTAAATAGGCATATGCATTTGAACATAATCATTTTCCTTACAAACCAAGAAAAGATGATTATTGATAGGTTGAAGGTACAAGTGAATACCTTGATTCCCTTTCAGAAGGAATCCCCAGCAGTTCTAAACTCCAAATTCCTCAACAAAGTCAAAATCCAGGACTTGATTCCCCAAACAGAGTTAAACTTCAGGATCCTCAGCAAAAAAGCTTTCTCAAAACTGATTTCCCCAGCCAGAGAGCCTTCCAAAACTCAATTCCCCTCAGAGTTAAGTTTCAGTAACCCCAGCGGAGCTAAAACTTCCAACTGTCAAATCCCCGGCGGAACCAGGCTAGTGAACCTTCTCCCCACAGAGATGCTTCCCATCAAATTGAAGATTCTCAGTCTTACTCCTCCAAGCATGAATCTCCCAGGTCCTGGACTCCCCAGTAGAGATCATCAGAATTCTAATTTGTCACAGGTCACCAAGGATTTTCTATCCCCGACAGTGGTCCTAAAATCCCTCAACAAGCTGAAGATTCTGCTCCCTAGCAATCAGCAGTCAGCAAGGTTTCTCACCCTCAATAATCAAAGGATTTTCAAGCCTCAGCTTCGGTTACGGGTTTATTTCCCCAACATTTGTCAAGGATGTATTCTCCAGAACAAATCACATTTCCATTTGATCGGTCGTTCAAAAGTTCCCTCATCACCTGTTGGAAGTTACGATTGTCAAAGATCAAATTCTCACCAAAATTCAAGTTATGAAGCCCAGATTTGACTAGATAGTATCTTAATCTCTACAACACATTGTGAAGACCGGACTACGACCGGATAGCAGTGTCAACCTACCGCAAAGCCGGATTGCGACCAGATAGTGGTATCCCCTCAGAGCAGACTATGAAACCCGGATTCAACGACAGTCATTCTACTACTCATTCAGACTTCAGCAACCCGATACAAACTAGATACGCTCTAGGCACGGCGGCCATTCTATCTCTCATTCAGATTCGATTATCAACTTCAAGTTCAGATATGCTCCAGGCACGGATGCCATTCTGACCCTTACACCAACCGTTTGATTCCCTCAGTGCAGTCGTCACGGAAGTCATTCTGTCATTTATTCAGATCCCAGTTACAGTACAAATACACTCCAGACACAGAAGTCATTCTACTACTCATACAGATCTCAACTTCAGATACAGTCTAGATATGCTCCAAACGCGGTTGCCATTCTGTCACTCATTCAGAGTTTATCCCCAGCACACAATTGCTCCATACACAAATATTTCTCGGTTTCCCGGATACAATACAGATACACTCCAGACATGGCAGTCATTCTGATATTCATTCAACATTCAAACACAGTTACAGCTCAGATACGCCCCAGACGCGGACGCCATTCTTTTGATCATACAAACTCAGTCTCCAGATACAGTTCAAGTGCATTCCAGACACGGATACCATTTTGATACTCATTCTTTTGGCCCACAGCATTGCAATTCAACAAAGGTTCTTGGATGGAATCTTTAAGCCCATCTCCAGCAAGATTCTGCCATCTCCAAATGGCATCTTTAAGCCCATTCCCGCACCTATGTTTTGACGAGTGCAAATTTACGGGCACTCTATTGTCCAATCCTCTTTTACCTTCGAGTCGCGAAAGGCAAACTTGCCAATCTAACTCTTCAGGTTCAAGAAGATTGAGCAGGGGCAACTATTGTACCCCAAAATTTTCCCTCTCATTTCATCAACACTTTCTCATCACAAGACTTTTGGAATTCAGGATGAAGCTAGGGTTTGCTCTGCTCAAGACCCCTCCTTGCACTGTTAACCCAAATTAGGGTTTGAGTTTGCACAAGGATATCTTGACCTACAATACCCAAATTGACTTTCATGCTTCATGTTGGGTTCACAAGTTTTCCCATACCAAGTTTCAAGCCTTGATTAAAATCTTTGCCCAGTCAATTGGACAGTTGACCTAGAAATCAGCTGTATTGGGGAAAAAGTTAACTGTGGCCAATTGACAGTCAAACCTTATGAAATTTGACCCACATCAACATTATGAACTCATATGAACCATTTGATCAAGTTTGGATCACAATTCCACAAGAAATTTGATCAGATCACCAAAAGGGAAAAATGGTCATTTTTAGGGTTTTGACTGCACAAAGGCAATTTTTGACTGTTTGACCTAACCAATGGCAAACCAAGCTCACATATGGACTCAAGGACTCAATGAAATTGTCTTGACTCATTCAACAAGTTCAAAAGATCTCAAATGCATAGGAGTGGCAGATGAATTTTTTCAGTCAACTAATCAAAATTTGACTGTATATTGAAAAGTCAAACTTTGACTTTTTGGTCAAAATCAAGTGCCAAGGGTCATTTTTCATCAAGACATGTTAAATTATGAAACTTGTTCATCAAGAAACCCAAAAATTCAAATTAGGTTTTAAAAGGGAAAATTTTCATAACTTATAATTTTTCTAAGTTATGAAATTTTCTTATTTTTTTCTAACTTTGTCCCATTTTTTCACCAAGATGAAAATGGATTCAAACAAAACTTGCAACATGAAAGTTGTAGTCCATAACAAAGTCTACAACTTTTTTTCACAAAGTTTTCTCAAAAGAAGTTTGTATCTCAAGTTATGATTTTTGGAACAAGGGTACCTAAAACTTTTAACTTAATTTGCCCTAATCTAGGCAGGATTTTGACCCATCTTCTTTGCCATTTTTCACATAGTTCCACTTTGAGTTTCAAGTTGCATTACAAAGATGGATTGTATTACATGTACCAAGCTTTCCAAATTGTCCAAGAACTCCTCAAACACCCTTGTGGTTAGAGAGAATCGAATGCTTGAAGTTGACAAAAACTCACTTTTGTCCATGGCCAATACATGTTCATAACAACTTGCAATTCTGATCTAGCTAGATTGGTTTGACATTACAGGCCTCAAAACCAATTTTCACTCCATAATTTAATTCCAATCCATCAGTCTAAGCCTTTGTTTTATTCATTTGGACATTATACACAAGATTAAGCCTGAAGTAGAAAAAGGCAAATTTCCATTTTTGCTTAAGTATGCTTTATGTCAAACCAACAATCCTTGAGCATTGGTCCAAGATCTCTTGCAGCAAAACAAATCCACAAATCAGAGGGGCCAAGAGCAATGTATGCAAGCATATTTGACAGCCTATACAAGCCTGTAACTTCACTTCCACATTTGAACTTCAAGTAGAGAAAACTTGCAAAACATAAGCAATCTCTCATATCTGTTAACAGAAGCTTAGACAAACATTGCATACAAGTTCGATACCTCCCAACAAGCCTAAAGCACGACCCTTTCACCCATAAAACCTCCTCATACTCAGAACCACTGTTTTTCTGCAAAATAGGGCAGGTTCTGCATTTTGCAAGCCACAACAAAATTCCATCGTGCGTTTTGTCCCAAGATAGTTCCAACGCCTTCCAATCAACTCACCTGAACTATCCCAGGCCCCCATTGCAAGCTGTAACACCTCTAACTCACTTTTCCATTTTCATTTCAAAGCTCTGCAGGTTGAGTTCTACAGCACGATTCAAGTTGTTTCAAATCAAGTCAAGCATTGGAGAAGCTTTCTTGGACCTCAGGCAAGCTCAACAGAAGCTCAAACACAATTGAAGGTTGCTATATTGTCCAGCTCGAAGTCAACTGAAACAGGTATTTCATGGACTTCTATCTCCCTATCTAGGAATGGTTAGGCTTAGGTTTGTGAATGAAATATGTTGTACTCATAGCCCTGAAGCCACACATATGCTTAGTTTTCATTTACATTAATCGTGCTGAGAGAATTTCACTCATGAACTTTCTGAAAAAAACTAGGTTAAAAATTAGGGCCAGAGAAATTCTCTTTGGTCTTTGAGAGTTAATCCAAGTTTTTTATATGGTTGAATTCGTTGTTTAATTCTCTACAATGTTCATGTTATGAGTTTTGTCAAAAATTCAAAGAATCAGGAGTTAGCCATTGATACACAGAATCGTGTGTTTTGTGAACAAGAGGAAGAAGACGAAGTCTGGTGGGCTGGGCCTGTTGTGTTTTCACTTTTAACACCCCTATTTTCTGTTTACACCCCCCTGGCCCATTTATTTAATATTTATCATTTTTGTCATTTTTATTTTTTATTCTGACTTTATTATTTTTTGTATAAATATAAAAAATGCCAAAAATAATTTTCTATATTTTTTCATGTTTATTTGATATTTATTTTATTTTATTAAGTATACATATGTAAATAAACTATTTTCTTTTTAAAACAAAACTAAAAAATAATACAAAAGATATACTTATTTTCATTTATTTCATTTATTTATATTTAAAAACATTTTCTTGAAAATATTCATTTTTGTAAATAGTTAATTTTTATTTTTATGTTTAATATGTTTAAAATATATATATATATATATATATATATATATATATATATATATATATATATATATATATATATATATATATATATATATATATATATATATATATATATATATATATATATATATATATATATATATATATATATATATATATATATATATATATATATATATATATATATATATATATATTTTATCTTATTAAATAATTAGGTCAAAAATACAAAAATATTACATTTTCATTTTTATTATTATTTTGGACTAAAAATATCATTTTTATAATATACTTTTATTTTTTTTGTAAAAATTAGTATATTATTGCACATAATTAATAAATAATATTATTTATTAAGAATTAGGGTTTCTTGCCCTAAATAGGAAAAATAATTAAAATTGATCTTTTTATTTTACTTTTCACATTGAAAAAATACTTTTTACATACTAAAAACATTTTGGCATAATATATTTTATTTACATTTATTTATTGTATTTATTTCAATTATTGTACATTTAAATATTGTATCTTGTACATTCAATTTGGTTGTAATAGTAATCTAGGGTTTAATTTCTTGTCAAATACCCCCAATTCAAATTTGTACCCCCTCCCTATATCATGTTGTAATAGTGTAGCATTTAAATTCTCGCACATTTAAAATCTTTCAATTATGCCATGTTAGATCTAGGGTTTGTATGCAAATAAAATCAACAATTAGCTTGACCTAATCCAAGATAAATATGCATAAA
Organism: Vicia faba; assembly: GCA_948472305.1. Classification (NCBI taxonomy): domain Eukaryota; kingdom Viridiplantae; phylum Streptophyta; class Magnoliopsida; order Fabales; family Fabaceae; genus Vicia; species Vicia faba. Next base: position 1,309,561,256 of record OX451741.1, on the reverse strand, counting down.
AAACAAACACAATGGACACTTGCACCCCTAGGGTTACAATCCACTTGTTGCCTTCAAAAATGGGCCATGGTTGCATGTTGAGTATTTTGGCAAAACAAAAACAAAAAAAAGATCACAGTCCCTCGATGACGCTATCTGAGTTGCCTAAACAAAATGATCAAGTCCCTCAAGAAAATTGCCAAAGATACTTGACACTGTTGCTATCATGGTCTATACGATGACCCGCGCCTGTCCCGTTAACATCCTAACACAAGGTTGTTCACCAAATACAATGGTGAAACAACACTGTTAAAAGGGTTAAAAACATAAGAAAGATCTTTGAGTAAAATAGGGTAGATAGCTCTTAGCTACTTGATCAAGCTTGAAAAAACATCCTTGCTACTTTTCAAAACACACTCCACAACATAATTTCAAAACCCTACTTTCAAACATTAAAAACCTTTCAAAAGACAAAAACACCTTTGTATACATTCAAACAAGAATCATTACAAAGGTTGCCACAACGATGACCTCTTTTCAAAACATTTTCCAAAATCACACACAAAGCACCATTTCAAACAATTGAAAAGCACCATTTCAAACAATAGAAATGCAAAGCAAGTGATCTAAGCAAGTAACTAAGAGCCCATGGATAACCATGGATAGAAAGGGTGTTGATACCTTCCCTTTCTATAATCTACTCCCCGAACCAAAAAAAACATCTCAAAGGTCTTTCCTGTGATTTTTGACCTTTCCTTAGGATAAAATAAAAAGTCGGTGGCGACTCTTGCTAAACCGAAACATTTGCGAACACAAACGCAAAACCACAAGTCAGTTCTCCCACCGCATCATAGAACTGGCGACTCTGCTGGGGAAAACTTTAAAAGTGGAGTAACCTTAAGGGCTTAGATCACCCTTTGCATGATTATTGTTTGTGTTGATTGCTTTACATTTTGGTTCTCTTGTTTGGGTTTGAAATCCTCCACCCGAATTTGGGAAATATTCATAGATAGCAATACGTTATGGAAACTGTGCGTGGTATACCGACACGGTTGAAGCAATAGCTATATTAGTGCGACATATTTGTGAGTACCGGTAGCCTTTGAGTCAATCAAAGAAAATATGGGGCCGCTGAGTGATGTCATTAAGCACTAATGAACTAGAACCTTACTTGACCATCTTGGCCTTTTATTAGGAGTAGTGAGATGACCGACTTTGGTGCAGTCCGAAGTTGGTAGATACTCGATGCTACACTCATTTGAGGTTTGTTTTCTTGGAATATTTTGGTCGCTAGTTTAGTAGCCAAACCAAAAAAATGAACATAGAAAACAATCCAATGATATTGAGCTCCTTAGAACCCAGTTACTATTTATAGGACAGGTTTTGAGCCAACTAAAATCAAGAGGGTACTTACCTATGAAACCTCATGCAAGCCTGAAACTAGGGTTTTGTGTGACTTGCTTGTACATATGCTTGTGCATACATCATGAACATCATAAAGCATCATATGCATTCACTAACCATTTCAAGGGTTTGGATCTTCATCTTTGTTCTTGTTTTGTAGGTCATGGAATCTCTTCGCAGGAAAACAATTCAAGTCAACCTTGTGAGGATCCCTCCTCAACTCAAGGAGATTACTTCCAGGATTCCAGAGAATTCTCTCTTCAAAGAAAGACATGGTAGACTCCTCAACTTAGTCAACACCAACATTGAAGAAGACATGGTGAACGGAAAAAATCCTAAATAGAAGTCCATTTGTGACGAGTATACACGGTGACATTGCCTAAGTGGCGTCATCGCTCTGTCGAACATCAATACACACGTGTGATGGATGCACAGTCCAACACAGTACAAAATGAAATCTCGACAGTACGAGCCCACTGGATGAAAGCCTAATGGTGTAGCCTACTTGGAAACACTAGAGGTGAGTTGCACGCAACGTTATTAATAGCCGATGGACCACCACTTAACAGACCCACACAAGCACATCGTAATGGCAACTCAGATGTGTAAGACGTACCGATAACATTGATAGGATCACACACCTCATCGCGTCGGTACAAACACAATCATAGTCATAAGTGATTTACTATCTAGGTGGGTCTACTTCGATTCAAGTATATGTCACACAATCACATCAATCATGCAACAAATACATATGAATGTTCAGTTCGGAATGAACAGAAACATACAATAAGTCACATCACAAAATTTATCGTATAATGTGATTTTAACATAATCATGCATATTCATGTCATAACGAATAAATGATCACATAAGATTTACACGCATTACACCACACATTTCTAAATGATCACTAAAATCAAAGAGGCGTCTGGTACTCACTATGATATGGGACTGCACTTAAGGGGTTTCAAAAACACAGTTCTATCCAGGAGGGTGCATTGAGTGGAACCTTTTGCGTGAAGCGCAGTCTATAAAATAATTAAATTTCAAGTCCCAGGATGGCACGCCAAGTGTGGCCCCTCCCGCTAAGCGCGGTCTGTGAATTCACCAAATTCAACTCTCATGAGGGTGCACTAAGCGCGACCCCACGCACTAAGCGTGGTCTGTGATTTGCAGAAAACTCAGAACTACACCAGTTCTATTTTGGGGTCCCAAAACCCCATTTCCACCATCCATTCCAAGTACTCACAGTACACAACACAAAATTCAAGTTATAAACAAGGTATTCATTAATGAAATCAAACATGCATAAGCAGTTATCTCACCTAAACCCTTAATCCCAAATCATAAATTTTTCCCCTAAACCCCAAGTTTCTATCTAAGAACCTCGCCTTGCATCTGAGGAGGTTAAGATGTCATCCATGCTGCAATTGAGTTCCCAACTTGATCAAAAATCCCCTTCAATCATCATCAAATTTGTAGCCCTCTTACACCATTTCCAGCAAGAAATCATCAACTTCAAATCATTTTTTCCTTTAATACAAAACTTATAAACATGAAATCTATAACACGGTGGGAGAACTAACTTGGGTGTTTTGCGTTTAATTGCAATTGTTATGGATAGCAAGAGTCTCCACCTACTTTTCTTTTATCCAATAAATGAAAGGGTGAAAATAATATGAAAGACCTTTGAGATTATTTTCTTGAGTTCGGGGGGAAGATTATGAAAAGGGAAGATGTTAGCACCCTTTTCATCCATAGTTATCTATGGGCTCTTAGTTGCCTGCTAGATCACTTGCTTTTGTTTGAAAATGTGCTTGTGGTGTGGGTTTTGAAAGTATTTTGAAAACGTCTTTGTAATGGTTCTCGTCTCTATAAGAACGCGTACAAAGTGTTGTTTTGAAAATAGTTTAAAGTGTTTGTAGAATTTGTTTTTGAAAGTGATTTTGAAAAGGTGTCTTTGTATTGGTTCTCGTCTCTATAAGAACGCATACAAAGTGTTTGTTTTTTGAAAGTGTTTCAAAATGAAAGTGTTTGTGTATAAAATGTTTTTGTTGTGAGCAAGCGAGCAACTAGGAGCATCCTACCTACTCAAAAGGTCTTTAGTTTTCTTTTCTTCCTCCTTTAGATATTGCTATCTTATCATTGATTGATAAGAAGACTTATCTTTGGATGTAAAGGGGCAGGCGTGGGTCATCGTATAGACATGATAGCAATGTTGTGAGATATCTTAGCATTTCTCTTGAGGGACTAAGATCATTTGTAAGGCAACATTCGAAGCGTCATCGAGGGACTATGATCTTGTATTTTTTGATTGTTTTTGCTAAGACGTCTCACATGCATAATGTTGTAACCTAAAATTTTCCCTCCCATATTTCTCAATACATTTCAAGAATGATACTCAAGTTGCTCAAGGTAGTCCAAGGGTTGGCCAGACAAGCTCCCTCCTAAGGCAATCTACTTCAAATTAGGGTTTCATGTTGCATCAAGATACTTCGGTCCAAGTGATCCCAAATTCTCACCAATGTCCTAATATGTTCTCAAGATCATCCATGTCAAGTTTCAAGCCTTGTAGAGGAAGTTTGCTCAATCAATTGCTCAAAGGCCCAAAAAATTGACTATGCTAGGGCAAAAGTCAACTCTGACCCACATACAGTCAAACATCAAGATTTTTGGTCAACATCCTAATTTTGAAGTATATTTCATCATTTGATCAAGGTTTGATCATGATTCATCAAGGATTTCTCATAATTCAATAACAACTCAAAAGTTGCTAAATTATGGTTTTGTATGAAAAGTCAACTCAACTTTGACCAAGCATAACTTTCACATACTTTATGAGAAATGACCCATCCAAAGATCATTCTGAAGAGGATGCAATTCCCTACAATCCATTTTCATCTCCCAAGTTAAAAATATGCACTCACAATAAGTTGTGAATTTGGACATTATAAGTCATTTTGAAAAGTCAACAAAAACACCTTTTTTGTCAAATATTCATACATGAGCATGGAATATCAAATTGATAATGAGACCAAAAGGGTTGATTAGAGGATATATCAAGGTTTATAAAAAGTCCAAGAACACCTCCAAAGAGTCAAAATTGAGGAAGTTATGCATTGGTGAAGTTGACCCTTTTTGCAAAATTGCCAAAAGTCAACTATCCCTAAAACTTCAAATTTTGCCAAATGGGCCCAATCGTTTTCACTTGTTTGGAGTTGGAAACATAACCCAAGAGCTCTAGTCTTTTCCACCTGTCCATATCTTATTTTTATTATTTATTTTGATTTTTATTTGAATTAATTAAATTTAAATCAAAACAAATCATATGAAATCAAAATTATTGAAAGTAAGAGATTTTATGCTTGTTCCAGGCTCCAATTCCAGCTAGCAAGTCATTCAAACTCGTATCAAGGCATGTGTGGACAAAAGGATTGAAAAAAGCCATGTTTGGAAAGATCTTAAAAGTGTATCAAATCAAATCAAAAAATCATTGATGGAGGAAGATTGGATGCAGTTATCAACCCTAATTCAATCCTTGGTACATAAGGAGGCGAGGAAGACCTAAAAAGAAGTTAGAAACAGGCGCAAGAGCAAGAACCAGATTTGAAAAAAAGCAAGAAAAGTGTGAGATCTAATTTGCACTTAGAGGCATCCTCAAGACCTTTGAATGATCCCAATCGACTCCTGGGACTCTCAGCAAGCTAAAGCAATAAAAAACAAGTCCATTCCAGTCCCAAAACACATTGTAAGTCCATCACGACATACCCCTGTTCTTGAATTCATATCTCGTAATATAAGCATTGTTAACATGAATTAATTGCATATTCTTAATCTATGGAACATATGCAAAGTTTCTGCATCATTCAATTTCATTTATATGGCCTATACTGTAAATCACCATTGCTAGGTTTTGGAGCTTTGTTTTAGGGTTTTTGATTACAGGGAAAATTGGCCTTCGTAAGTGGTACTACGATGTTCAGGAGGACGAGACGAACACACCCATGGCATTAGATGTTATTTCCATGGCCTGTGGAAGATTTTGAGAAAGCACAGACCTGTAGCAACAGACGTTTTTCCGTAGGTATAGGTTATCAAACCTTTGACCACGGAGTGAGGAAGGAGACGATGAGTTGTCACTCCCCCATTGGCCAATTCAAATGTTCAGCGCGCATTTTCTTTTTGTTCTCCACTAGCGCATGTTTTGTATATTATTTTTATTATTTATTATATGTACAATGAAAACAAAGTGGTGCAGTGGTTGCCAGATGGGCGCTTAAGGAATTAGGAGGCTGGAGGTCAGGTGTTCGACCCCTGCCTCCAGCATTTTCTTTTTTTCCATTTTCTATTTTTCCATTTTTCCATTTTCATAAATTGTATAAACTCTATTGTGCGGCGGCGTTCTCTTACTAGGAAACCAGCCTCTTGTACAAAAACGCCTATTTACAGGCTAACTTCAAAATCAATACAAGTCATGTTTACAAAGAAATTTCAAACTATTTTCATTTTTCTATTTTGTTTTGCGAGAACGTCCAATGTTCATTTTTGATATATGCATTTGACATTGATTGCTGCTCATAAAAATTTACATGCGAAACAAAAGAAGATTACTTGTAATATCAGAAACAGGGGCAAACGAGAAATGTCCAAACCGTACAGTTGCTCTGTCCACCAGGTATAGGGATAGACCTAGCCGGAGGAAACGATTGAAAGTACATTCACTACCCGCAGAGTAAGAGAAAGATGGTGGTGGTAAAACTCTCCCCAGCCGAGGCTCGCAACTGTGAATGAATTGACGACATTCTCCCTAAAGCAGAGTTTATTACCATCAACACTAAAAATAAATATCCCCAGCGGAGTATAAAAAATATCCCCAGTGGAGTTTGAAAAATCATCCCCAATGGAGTTTGAAGAATTGTCCCCGGTAGAGTCTAAAAGGTTATTCCCCGTGAAGTCGCAACTGGAAAATCATCCCCAACAGAGTCCATTCCTTTCACAAACAGAAATTCAAATCCCCGACAGGTTTCATTATTGCCAGCAACAGTAATTCATCCCCAGCTGAATTTATCAATGGAATCCTCAGCAGAGTATGTCCTCCCCACTGAGTCATTCACTCATTAGCTTATTCCCCAACGGAGTTATCCTCTCCTGCAGGTTTATTCTCACAAACATCTCCATCCACTATCCCTAACGGAAACGAAGAATTCAACTCTTTTCTCCAGCAGCAATCCAGGATTTATTTTCACCAGCTAAAAACACCACATTTCCATACATCATGACACATGCATATACGCATCATACAACATAATCTCATTTATTTTGAGAACATCATCGCTTGATACATATCATGCATTACATACATCTAACCTTTACCTTTCAGGAAATATACTCACAAAGTTTAAGCCGTAAAACCCGGATTACGACCAGATAACAGCCCAGCAAGTTATTATGAATCCTGGATTACGACCAGACAACAATACAAGTTCATGTGAAACCTGGATTACGACCAGATAGCGGTTAAAGTATTGTGAAGACTGGATTTCGACCAGATAACAGATAAAGGATATTGTGCAGCTTGGATTACGACCAAACAACAGTCCACCCGACCAGATACTATGAAGCTCGGATTATGATTGGATGTTAGTAGGCCCAAAGCCAAATGGAAGCTCGGATTACGACCGGCTAGCCATTTGATCTCTTCTGAAGACTGGATTACGACCAGACAAGAAGTAAAGTATTGTGAAGACTGGATTTCGACCAGATAACAGATAAAGGATACTGTGCAGCTTGGATTACGACCAAACAGTAGTCCACCCGGCCAGATACTATGAAGCTCGGATTACGACCGGATGTTAGTAGGCCCAAAGCCAAATGGAAGCTCGGATTACGACCAGATAGCCATTTGATCTCTTCTGAAGACTGGATTACAACCATACAAGAAGTAAAGTATTGTGAAGACTGGATTTCGACCAGATAACAGATAAATGATACTGTGCAGCTTGGTTACGACCAAACAGCAGTCCACCCGGCCAGATACTATGAAGCTCAGATTATGATCGGATCTTAGTAGGCCCAAAGCCAAATGGAAGCTCGGATTACGACCAGATAACCATTTGATCTCTTCTGAAGACTGGATTACGACCAGACAAGAAGTAAAGTATTATGAAGACTGGATTACGACCGGACAAGATGTAAAGTATTGTGAAGACTGGATTTCAACCAGACAGCAGTACGGAACACCATGAAGCCTGGATTACGACCAGATAACGATAAAAGAGTTGAAGCCTGGATTAAGACCAGATAGTAGTACAAGACCCTGTGAAGTTTGGATGTCGACTAAATAGCAGTTTACCTGGATAGTTACTAAGAAGACCAGGGTCGACCGGATATCAGTGTGCCCTAAAATTCGAGTTAAGGCCTGGATGCGACCAGATAACGCTTGAATTCCTTCTGAAACCTAGATTACGACCAGATAGGAATTAAGAAGTTGTGAAACCTGGGTTACGACCGGATAGCAAGTTTTAACCTCATCTCCCCAGTAAGTCTGTAAATCCTGGATTATGACCAGATAGCAATCGGTCTTATTACTATGAAGCCTGGACCACGACCAGATAATAATTCATCTTCACCTCCTCGACTAAGAGACAGTTCCTCAGTAGAATAACAGACGATCGAAGTTCCTAAAAATTCAACAGAGATGATTCCTCAACAGAATAACGGACGACGAAGCTCCTAAAATTCTATTTCTCTCAAGACAGAGATCAGCCTTCCCCAGCAGAATCTTCCTCAATAACAGGTATGCAAGCTCTCGCTAAGTAATCTCTTACGCGATCGACACTCCTTCAGATGGCATCTTTAAAACCATCCTCTCGTCAGCAATTTCCAAATGGCATCTATAAGCCCATTCCCGACATCACAAGACAAATATCACTTCATGCGAGTGTAAATTTCTAGGCACTGTAGTGTTCAATCCTCTTCCACCTTCGGATCACGAAAGGCACGAAAGCCAATCTACATCCTCAGGTTTAAGAAGATTGAACAGGGGAAGCTGTTGTACCCCAAAGTTTTCCCTCCCATATTTCTCAAAACATTTCAATAATGATACTCAAGTTGCTCAAGGTAGTCCACGGGTTGGCTAGACAAGCTCCCTCATAAGGCAGTCTACTTCAAATTAGGGTTTCATGTTGCATCAAGATACTTGGGTCCAGGTGATCCAAAATGCTCACCAATGTCCTAATATGTTCTCAATATCACCCATGTCAAGTTTCCAGCCTTGCAGAGGGAGTTTGCTCAGTCAATTTCTCAAAGGCCCAAAAAATCGACTGTGCTAGGGCAAAAGTCAACTCTGACCCACATACAGTCAAACTTGAAGATTTTTGGTCAACATCCTCATTTTGAAGTATATTTCATCATTTGATCAAGGTTTGATCATGATACATCAAGGATTTCTCATAATTCATCAAGACTCAAAAGTTGCTAAATTAGGGTTTTGTAGGAAAAGTCAACTAAACTTTGACCAGGCATAACTTTCTCATACTTTATGAGAAATGACCCATCCAAATCTCATTATTAATAGGATGCAATTACCTACAATCCATTTTCATCTCCAAAGTTCAAAATATGCACTAACAAGAATTTACGAATTTGGACATTATAGGTCATTTTGAAAAGTCAACAAAAACACCTTTTTTGTCAAAGCTTCATACATGATCATGGAATATCAAATTGTGATGATACAAAAAGGGTTGATTATAGGACATCTCAAGCTTTCTTAAAAGTCCAAGAAAACCTCCAAAGATTCAAAATTGAGGAAGTTATGCATTGGCGAAGTTGACCCTTTTTGCAAAATTGCCAAATGTCAACTATCCCTAAAACTTCAAATTTTGCCAAATGGGCCCAATCTTTTTCCCTTATTTGGAGTTGGCAACATAGCCCACGAGCTCTAGTCTTTTCCACCTGTCCATATCTTATTTTTATTATTTATTTTGATTTTTATTTGAATTAATTCAATTTAAATCAAAACAAATCATATAAAATCAAAATTATTGAAAGTAAGAGATTTTATGCTTGTTTCAGGCTCCAATTACAGCTAGCAAGTCATTCAAACTCGTATCAAGGCATGTGTGGACGAAAAGATTGAAAAAATTCATGTTTGGAAAGATCTTAAAAGTGTATCAAATCAAATAAAAAATCATTGATGGAGGAAGATTGGATGCAGTTATCAACCCTAATTCAATCCTTGGTACATAAGGAGGCGAGGCAGACCTAAAAGAAGTTAGAAACAGGCGCAAGAGCAAGAACCAGATTTGAAAAAAAGCAAGAAAAGTGTGAGATTGAATTTGCACTTAGAGGCATCCTCAAGACCTTTGAACGATCCCAATCGACTCCTGGGACTCTCAGCAAGCTAAAGCAATAAAAACAAGTCCATTCCAGTCCCAAAACACATTGTAAGTCCATCACGATATACCCCTGTTCTTGAATTCGTATCTCGTAATATAAGCTTTGTTAACATGAATTAATTGCATATTCTTGATCTATGTAACATATGCAAACTTTCTGCATCATTCAATTTCATTTATATGGCATATACTATAAATCACCATTGCTAGGTTTTGGAGCTTTATTTTAGGGTTTTTTATTACAGGAAAAATTAGCCTTCGTAAGTGGTACTACCATGTTCAGAAGGACGAGACGAACACAACCATGGCATTAGATGTTATTTCCATGGCCTGTGAAAGATTTTGAGAAAGCACAGACCTGTAGCAACAGATGTTTGTCCGTAGGTATAGGTTATCAAACCTTTACCCACGGAGAGAGGAAGGAGACGATGAGTTGTCACTCCCCCATTGGCCAATTCAAATGTTCAGCGCGCATTTTCTTTTTGTTCTACACTAACTCATTTTTTGTATATTATTTTTATTATTCATTATATGTACAATGAAAACAAAGTGGTGAAGTGGTTGCCAGATGGGCGCTTAAGGCATTAGGAGGCTGGAGGTCAGGGGTTCGACCCCTTCCTCCAGCATTTGCTATTTTTCCATTTTCTTTCAGGCAATTCAGTACACGCATGAGGTTAATGACTACCATGCATCTTCATAATCCAGCGCGCCATTTGTCTTGAGATCTGGATCTGATGGTTAGCAATAGGAGATCACCATAAAGCCTCAGTAAACAAAATACACAGGATCACCAAGGTCAAACGGACTTTATTACTAATGGGCCCAGGAAATTGCTATTGGCACCCCATTCTCAGGCCCAATTCTCTTTCCCTATTCTTTTATATTTATTTTTCTTAATTTATTTATTTATTTTACTAACAAATTAAAATATTTTCTTTTTATGAAAAATCACCAAAATATTTTTTATATCCAATTAAAATTAGAATTTTATTTTTCATCAATAAATTAATTACTTTAATTAGGTTATTAATGTTAGATAACTTTAATTTATTTTTGCAAATAATTAAAATTAATTAGAATAAATAGGTTTTATTACTAATTTAACTTTTTATCTTTTTTCCTAAAATAACCAAAAACCAAAATATGTCATGTAATTATTTTTATTAATTAATTTAATCACTAATTATTTTTTTTGTATTTAATTTAGAAAAAGTTAGTTCTTTTCTTTTAAAAATATTAAAAACAACAAAAAACAATTATTTTCTTTTAATTAGGATAGAAGGGTCAAAACCATAATTTCGCATTCGATTTAATTTGTCATCGCGCGCTTTATTATTCTTTATCCAATTATTGTTTCTGCTCACAGTTTGTAATAATTTTAATTAGGACTTTTACATTTATGGCTTTTATTATCAAAGGGTTTGTTTTTTGGCTATGTAAATACCCGAAGCCTTGTAATAGCGTAGTTTAATTTCCGCACTTTAAAATTCCGCAAATTATTAACTGTTAGATGTATGAATAATTAGCGTTTGCATGACAAGAATGTATGACTAAATTTAAAACAGTTAGATCACCCTAAATGTGCAAAGATAAAATAAACTGAAACTGAATCATTCGCACATGCGCACTCCTAGGGTACACTCCCACTTGGTTGCCTTCGGTAAACGGTCATTGAGTATAGGATGCTTTAGTGGTCGTCCTTTTGTCCGAAGATCAAGTTGCCTCGAAAAGGTTACCTCGGATATTGTTGCCTCAGATAAATGATTTAAGACATTAGGGTTACTACTAAGACGTCCTAACATTGCTTTAGTGACTGTACGTCCCTTTCGAATTGACCCTCAAAACTCCAATGACGGTGCTACCTACTAACTAATAGTGGGATAGCATTGTCTAAAGGAAACAAGCATAGAACGATTCTTTTTTCGAGTAGGTAGATTAGTTCTTAAGTACTTGCTCAATCCAAAACAAATTTTTCACACTTACACTCCTTTACAAACAAAGTTTTCAAAAACACTTCATTACACTCTTGAAGACAGAAGTAAGAGTTAAATCAAAGTTAAAACAAAAACTTTTCAAAGCCCACAAACACAAAGAAAACAATTTTGAAAATGATGAGCAAGTACCTAAGAGCCCGTAGATAACTACGGATAGAAAGGGTGCTAATACCTTCCCTTTCTATAATCTACCCCCCCGTACTCAAAAATATTTCGAAAAAGGAATTTTTCTGTGCTTTTTTCCTTTCCTTGTTGGATAAAATAAAAGTCGATGGCGACTCTTGCTTACCGCGACATTTTGTAAAAACAAACGCAAAACGCAAACCAGAAAATTTCCTTAACGAAATAAGGAAACCACGTCCCGGTTCTGGCCCCATGTATCATAGAACTGGTGACTCTGCTGGGGACTAAATAAGTGGGGTGTACCTTAGGAATAGTTCATTATATTATTTTCAATTGTTTGATCTGTTTGCTTTATATTTGTGGGCTTTGTATCAGAGTTACTATAGATCTTAACCCGGATTTGGGGACACCTTTTAGGTAAGTAGCAATAGACTGTGAGGGAACTGTACAACATAGACCGATACGGTTGAAGTAGTAGCTACGTTGGTGTGACACTTTAGTTGGTACCGATATCTCTTGTGGAGGAACAAGGAGAGTATTGGGCTGCTAAGGGGTCATTAATCATCAACTGACTTTAAAACTTATAATTGACGAACTTGGCCATAGAAAAGTAGCAGTATGCTACACTCATTGAGACCATACTCTCGCGATGATTTTGGCTACAAGAAAAGGTTGCTAAACTGGAATTATGACCGATCGAGGATGGTAAGTGATATTGAGATCCTCTAGAACCCGATTACTATTACTAGGATAGGTTGAACCAACTAAACTGAAAGAGGGTAATAGTTAAACTCCATGCCAGCCTGAAATTTAAGGGCTATTGTGTGACTTGTTTGCCCTTACCATGTTTGGTATTTGTGATACCTGTGGTGTGTTTCTATCATGACATCATGCATCATGACATTGCATGCATATTTCATTATACTAACCATTTCAAAGACCGAGGGGATTCACCTTTGTTCTGTTTTGCAGATCATGGCATCTATGCGCAGAAATACTATTCGGATCAACTTCGTGCAAATACCTGCTCAACTTAGAGAGTTGGTTTCTAAGGTTCCTGATACTTCTTCCTTTGTCAAAAGACATGGTCATCTCCTCAGCCTGGTCACTTCCAAGTTTGATGAGCAAATGATGAGTGTCTTGTTCCAGTTCTTTAACCCATTGCACCACTGTTTCACCTTCCCGGACTATCAATTGGTCCCTACTTTGGAGGAGTTCTCTGATCTACCTGGCATATCTATTTAAGAGAAGACACCATTTACAGGTTTGGAGGTAGCTCCTAGGCTGGAGGATATTTCTTCAGCCCTGCATCTGACAAAGGCTGATGTAATGTCTAACTGGGACATTCAGAGCGGGGTTAAAGGCTTCTTGGCTAAGTTCTTGATTGATCAAGCTCAATAATTCTGGGACAGCTTGGACTTTCAAGCATTTGAAGACATCCTAGCACTTCTCATCTATGGCTTGGTTCTGTTCCCCAATTCAGATTCTTTCATCGACGTGAACACAATCAAGATCTTCATGTCCCGTAATCCAGTGCCCACTCTCTTAGGTGACATCCTACATGCTCTTTATGCCCACACTACTTGGAGAAGAGGAACCCTTATGTGCTGTGCAACGCTGCTGGCGAGGTGTTTTATTTCTCACCTCCCCAAATCTATATTAAAGAACGAGGAAGGTATGGGTTGGGCTTACAAGATCATGTCCCTGGCTTACACGAATATCATTTGGAGTATTAAGGATATGGAAGAGGTAGCTGTCATTGACCGGTGCAGAGAATACCCGAATGTTCCATTGCTGGGAATTAGGGGAGGAATAACCTATAATACTTGTCTAGCCTTACGATAGTTTGGACGAGCTCAAAGGGACGGTCCTCATGAGCTGCTGCTTCCAAGCATTGCCTTTGACTTCTAGGGAGATGTTGAGGGACATCGCCGCAGATTCATACGAGCTTGGGGCAGGGTGAACAACTCTGATCCACATGAGCTAGGAATGAAGACTTCTCTCCCGATGCAACCATATCTCTGGTGGGTTTGAGACTGTTATCAAAAGCTCGGGATGCCATACAAAGCTGTCTTACCAGTAATTATGGAGCATGCTGATGAAGAAGGGGTTCCTGGTATGGTCATCCATCCATACATGCCTACTGACATTGGGGCATTAAAGAGGTCTTGGATCCAGCTAAGGCAAGAACGGGATACTTACAAAGATAAGTATCATGAACAGGAATGGAAGATCCTAAAGCTTACAAGGCAGCTGGAGAATGAGAGGGTCCTCAATGATTATGTCAGCACGCAAGGAAAACGACCATGGGAGCACTGATGTCTTTTTCTATTTCTAGTTTTGATTTACTTTTCAGTTTTTCTCTTTGTAACACCTTAAAGGCATTTGTCAAACATTGTTTCAAGTTTTTAATCTAATAAAAGTGTGTTTCATTTCGGTTTACAAATTTGAATATCCCTAAAGTATATGAAATCATATCATATGCATTCCATTCCCATGCACCTCATTACGGGTACTCTTGCAGGTTTCTCATCTTCTTCGTTGTTTATTTCAGCAAACATGTCTTCTGAAACATCTACTGATCAAGCTATTAAGGCTCTGCAAGCTCAGAATGCTTAGTTCCAGGAAATGTTCCTGAACCTGGCCAAGGGGCAGAAAGATTTAAAGACTCTTATCTTAAAAGACAAAAAGAAGAAGAAGAAGAAGACGGTCCTCCTGAATATGGGTCACAAATTCGGGAATAGGTTGCGAGAAGAAGTTGATTTGTCCCACTCATCTGGATGAGAGAGAATCAAGAAGAAAGGAAGGGTCCTAGCCCTACGGTTTCTGACAATGACACTGATTTTGATGAAGACCAGTATCCTCCTGCCGAGGATAGGTATAAGAAACTCGAAGACCGGTTAAGTGCGATGGAGATCCAGAAGATACCTGGGTTGGACTTCAAAGATTTGGGCTTGGCATCTGGGGTGGTGATCCCACACAAGTTTAAAGCACCTGTCTTTGCTAATTACGACGGGGTCTCCTTCCCGAAGTTACACCTCCGCTCGTATGTCAGAAAGATTCAACCATATACTGCTGATAGGAACCTCTGGGTTCATTTCTTTCAAGATAGTCTGTCAGGGACGTAACTGGGAGGACCTTGCTGTTGCTTTTTACAAGCGGTACCAATATAATGCCGACCTTGCTCCCATGCATACTCAACTTCAGGGTATGTCTATGGGTGCGAGCGAAGGTTTTAAGGATTACGCTCAGCAGTGGAGAGATCTTGCAGGAAGAGTACAACCCCCCTGGCTGAAAGGGAGTTGGTAGATATGTTTCTTGGGACTTTGTTTGATCCGTATTTCAATCATTTGATCGATAGTTCATCGTTCGGGTTTACTGAATTGATTATGACGGGGGAAAGAGTTGAAGCCAGTATCAAAACTGGCAAGATACATAAAGGTGCTTTATCAAGTACAGAGAAGAAGCCTTTCAAGAAGGAGGCTAGTGTAGTTTACAGTTGGAAGAGCCAAAACTGACCCGAACATTGCCAAGCAGTTAATGCGGTAGTAATATCAAGACTTGCTGTTGTCGCTCAACGCAACAATCAGCAAAGAGCAGAGAAGCTGCAGAGACAGTTTACTTGGCTCAGTATGGCTCTATCTCAAATTTTGCCGTAATTGTTGAAGACTAACCTAGTGACTCTGAGGGAAGCTCTAAAGAATCCCATTACTACATCACAATTGTATAATCCGAACGCTCGCTGTGCTTTTCACTCCGATAGCCCGGGGCATGATACGAATAACTGCTGGGCTTTGAAGAATAAAGTGCAGGATCTGATTGATGCTAAGGAGATTGAGTTTGAAGCGCCGGAAAAGCCTAATGTCATAACGGCTCATATGCCAAAACATGACGTGGGAGTCAATGCAATTGAAGATGATGTGGAAGAATCAGAGTTCGAAAACTGGATTTACCTGACTATCAACAGCGGTTTAAGAAATTGGACGGTAATGGACTTTGTGCAAATTTCTTTTATTACACAGTAATAGACTTTTGTTTTGGATTTGTAACATACAATTTTAAACTTTATGGCCAGGTGCCTTACCCGAGACACCGTGGCTTTGTTTGAGGGCTCATTATGTGTCATTTCCATATATCATCAATAAAAGCATTGGACGTTTTCTTGCATTACAAATTTTGCACTCCTTCTTTTCCTTTTCAATCTTGCAAAACAACTATTTTACACACACTCACATATACAGGTCAACATCCACTCTGGATCCCACTGATAACGATTCTGCTACTGCCAGTTATGAATTCAAAAGTCCGATCAACCAAGCCGAGGACGAAGGTGAGGATGATTGCGAAGTGCCTGGTGAACTTGCTAGACTGTTACTTCAGGAAGAGAGGGCCATACAACCGCATGAAGAGCCAGTGGAAACAGTAAATCTGGGTACGGAGGGGGACAAGAAAGAAGTCAAGATTGGTGCAAATCTGGAGTCTAGTGTTAAGCAACGGTTGATGCAGATGCTGCGTGACTATGTTGAGATCTTTTCCTGGTCTTATGAAGATAATGCTGGGTTGGATACCGATATTATGGTTCACCGCTTGCCCACCAAGGAAGACTGTCCTCCAGTAAAACAGAAAGTTCGTCGAATGCATCCAGAGATGTCTGAGAAAATCAAGGCTGAAGTTATGAAACAGTTTGATGCCGGTTTTCTAGCAGTTACTTCTTACCCACAGTGGGTTGCCAACGTAGTTCCAGTGCCGAAGAAGGACGGTAAGGTTCGAATGTGTATTGACTATAGGGATCTGAACAGGGCAAGCCCCAAGGATAATTTCCCTCTACCTCATATCGATGTTCTGGTTGACAACACGGCACAACATAAGGTCTTTTACTTTATGGATGGTTTCTCCAATTACAATCAAATTAAGATGGCTCCTGAGGATATGGAGAAGACAACCTTCGTTACTCAATGGGGGTACCTTTTGCTACAAAGTCATGCCTTTCGGATTGAAGAATGCCGGGGCAACGTATCAGCGCGTCATGGTTGCTTTGTTCCACGACATGATTCATCATGAGATTGAGGTATATGTTGATGACATGATTGCAAGATCCCAGACTGAGGAATAACATCTTTACCATCTTCAGAAGCTATTTGACAGGTTGAATTTGTATAGACTAAGGCTAAACCTGAACAAGTGCACCTTCGGAGTGAGGTCTGGTAAGCTGCTGGGTTTCATTGTTAGTGATAAAGGTATTCAGGTGGATCCTGCAAAGGTGAAGGCTATACAGGAAATGCCAGCTCCCCGAACAGAAAAAGAAGTTAGAGGCTTTTTGGGACGTCTGGACTACATTGCCCAATTTATCTCACACCTAACTGCTACTTGTGACCCAATCTTAAAATTACTAAAGAAAGATCAAGTGGTAAGATGGAACGATGAGTGTCAGGCCGCTTTCGAAAGGATCAAAGAATATCTTCAAGAGCCACCTATTCTGATGCCTCCAATTAAAGGGAGACCTCTGATCCTATACTTGATAGTACTCGATAATTCGATGGGGTGTATGCTGGAGCAGCATGACGAGTCTGGCTGAAAAGAGCATGCTATTTATTACCTTAGCAAAAAGTTTACCGACTGCGAAACCCGATACTCGTTGCTTGAGAAAACTTGCTGCGCTTTGGCATGGGCTGCTCGTCGGCTGAGACAGTATATGCTGACTCACACTACCCTGTTGATATCAAAGATGGATCCAATCAAGTATATCTTCAAAAAGCCTGCCTTATCCAGAAGAATAGCAAGATGGCAGATGATCTTGATTGATTATGACATCCAATACACGACTCAAAAAGAAATCAAGGGAAGGGTGTTTCCAGATCATCTGGCACATCAGGCAGTGGATGATTACCAGTCTATGAATTTCGAGTTTCTGGACGAGAACATTATGTTGGTGACTTACTGTGAGACACCTGGACCGGATGAAGGACCTGAGGAGGGATCCCGATGGTCTATGTACTTTGATGGAGCTTCAAACGCTTTGGGTAATGGCATTGGCACCATGATGATGTCTCCTGAAGGCTCTCATACTCCGTTCACCGCCCGACTATGTTTCAACTGCACCAACAACATGGCGGAGTATGAAGCGTGCATTATGGGTCTTCGAGAAGCTATTGACCTAAGGATTAAGTACTTAAGTGTATTCGGAGATTCCGCTCTCGTGATCAGTCAGATCAAAGGTGAGTGGGATACGAAACACCCAGATCTTATTCCTTACAAGGAGTATGTGTTAACATTGCTTCCACACTTCAAAGAGATAACCTTTGAACACTTCCCTAGAGAGGAGAATCAATTAGCGGACGCGCTAGCTACGATGTCTTCTATGTTCAAGGTCAGGTGGGACAATGAAGCTCCCCAGATTACCATCGAGAGGTTGGACGAACCTGTACATTGCTGTGACATTGAGACTGAAGAGGTAGCAGATAAACCCTGGTTCCACGAGTTGAAAAGGTATCTTTAGGCTCAAGAATACCCCGAGGGTGAATGTGTTAATGATAAGAAGTTTCTGAGGAGATTCGCGGCGAAGTTCTTCATCAGCAACAACATTCTCTATAAACGTAACCATGACTCGACCTTACTGCGATGCATGGATAAGAATGAAGCAGAAAGGATTATGGTAGAGTTACATGAAGGTACTTTTGGAACTCATTCCAGTGGACATACCATGGCAAAGAAAATCCTTTGGGAAGGATATTATTGGTCTACTATGGAAACCAACTGTTATCAGCATTCTCAGACCTGTCATAAGTGCCAAGTCTATGCTGATAAGGTGCACATACCTCCAGTACCTCTGAACGTCTTGACAACTCCTTGGCCTTTTTCAATATGGGGCATCGGTATGATTGGTGAGATCAGACCTACGACATCTAACGGGCATCGTTTCATTCTGGTAGCTATTGATTACTTTACGAAATAGGTTGAAGCAGCTTCCTTTGCTACAGTGACCAAGAACGTCATGGCACGGTTTATTCGGCACAATCTGATCTGTCGATATGGTGTACCAGAGAGGATCATTACGGAAAATGGTACAAATCTCAATAATAAGATGATCACCGAGCTCTGCAAGCAGTTCAAGATAAAACATCACAACTCTTCTCCTTACCGGCCGAAGATGAATGGGGCTGTAGAAGCGGCTAATAAGAACATTAAGAAGATTGTGTAGAAGATGACGGTGACATACAAAGATTGGCACGAGATGTTACCTTTTGCTCTTTATGGGTACCGTACCTCAACGCGGACGTCAACAGGGGCAACACTCTATTCCTTGGTATATGGTATGGAGGCAGTCTTGCCCATTGAAGTTCAGATACCCTCTCTTCGGATTATGAAGGACGCAGGTTTAAGTGAAGATGATTGGATCCAGACCCGGCTTGATCAGCTGAACTTAATCGATGAAAAGAGACTTACTACTATTTGTCATGGTCAAACATACCAAAAACGGATGATCAAGACATTTAACAAGAAGTTCAAATGACAAGAGTATCAAGTTGGGGATCTGGTAATCAAGCGCATCATACTGCCACAAGGGGATCCCAGGGGAAAATGGACCCCTACTTACGAAGGGCCATTTGTGGTTAAGAACATTTTCTCAGGAGGAGCTATGATTCTAACCACCATGGATGGTGACGACCTTCCTCACCCCGTCAATGCAGACATAGTGAAAAAATACTACGAATAACCAAAGACCCGCTAGGTCGACTGGCCTAGGAAAAAATAAGGGCTTCCCGGCGAACCAAAAGGATTCGGGCAAAAATAAGGGATGAAAATGAAAAAAAACGTACACCCGACAAGTCGAAAACCTGAAAAGGCGGCTTGGGCAAAAAAGCGTATCTCGGTGGACTGAAAACCCGAAAGAGCGGTCCAGGAAAAAATTAGGGATTAAGGCGTAACACTATGTCTCATTGGATCACCTTGCAACCAGACTTCGGTATCGACTATCAAGCTCGGACGACACCAAACAATCTGATCCACCTTCAACCAAGTAGCAAAGTGATGAGATGCTCGAGGACATAAAGGATATAGCAGAGTTGGAGCCCAGTGGGATTGTTCACATAGCTATTTTTCTTTGTTTTTCATAAATTGTATAAACTCTATTGTACAGGCTAACTTTAAAATCAATACAAGTCATTTTTACAAAGAAATTTCAAACTATTTTCCTTTTTCTGTTTTGTTTTGCGAGAACGTCCAATGTTCATTTTTGATATATGCATTTGACATTGATTGCTGCTCATAAAAATTTACATGCGAAACAAAAGAAGATTACTTGTAATATTAGAAACAGGGGAAAACGAGAAATGTCCAAACCGTACAGTTGCTCTGTCCACCAGATATAGGGATAGACCTAGCTAGAGGAAACGATTGAAAGTACATTCACTACCCGCAGAGTATAAGAAAGATGGTGGTGGTAAAACTCTCTCCAACCGAGGCTCACAACTGTGAATGAATTGACGACATTATCCCCAAAGCAGAGTTTATCTACCATCAGCACTAAAAAAATATATATCCCCAGCGGAGTATAAAAAATATCCCCAGTGGAGTTTGAAAAATCATCCCCAGTGGAGTTTGAAGAATTGTCCCCGGTAGAGTCTAAAAGGTTATTCCCCGTGAAGTCGCAATTGGAAAATCATCCCCAACAGAGTCCATTCCTTTCACAAATAGAAATTCAAATGCCCGACATGTTTCATTATCGCCAGCAACGGTAATTCATCCCCAACTGAATTTATCAACGGAATCCTCAGCAGAGCATCTCCTCCCCACAGAGTCATTCTCTCGTCAGCTTATTCCCCAGCGGAGTTATCCTCTCCTGCAGGTTTATTCTCACAAACATCTTCACCCACTATCCCCAACAGAAACAAAGAATTCAACTCTTTTCTCCAGCAGCAATCCATGATTTATTTTCACCAGCTAAAAACACCACATTTCCATACATCATGACACATGCATATACGCATCATAGTGCACAATCTCATTTATTTTGAGAACATCATCGCTTGATACATATCATGCATTACATACATCTAACCTTTACCTTTCAGGAAAGATACTCACAAAATTTAAGCCGTAAAACCCGGATTACGACTGGAGAACAGTCCAACAAGTTATTGTAAAACCTGGATTACGACCAGACAACAATACAAGTTCCTGTGAAACCTGGATTATGACCAGATATCGGTTAAAGTATTGTGAGGACTTGATTTCGACCAGATAATAGATAAAGGATACTGTGCAACTTGGATTACGACCAAACAACAGTTCATCCGACCAGAGACTATGAAGCTCAGATTACGACCGGATGTTAGTAGGCCCAAAGCCAAATGGAAGCTCGGATTAAGACCAGATAGCCATTTGATATCTTCTGAAGACTGGATTACGACCAGATAAGAAGTAAAGTATTGTGAAGACTGGATTTCAATCTGATAATAGATAAAGGATACTGTGCAGCTTAGATTACGACCAAACAGCAGTCCACCCGGCCAGATACTATGAAGCTCGAATTACGACCAGATGTTAGTAGGCCCAAAGCCAAATGGAAGCTCAGATTACAACCGTATAGCCATTTGATCTCTTCTGAAGACTGGATTACGACCAGACAAGAAGTAAAGTATTGTGAAGACTGGATTTCGACCAGATAACAGATAAAGAATACTGTGCAGCTTGGATTACGACCAAACAGCAGTCCACCCGGACAGATACTATGAAGCTCGAATTACGACCGGATGTTAGTAGGCCCAAAGCCAAATGGAAGCTCGGATTACAACCAGATAGCCATTTGATCTCTTCTGAAGACTGGATTACGACCAGACAAGAAGTAAAGTATTGTGAAGACTGGATTACAACCGGACAAGAAGTAAAGTATTGTGAAGACTGGATTTCGAACAGACAGCAGTACGGAACACCATGAAGCCTGGATTACGACCAGATAACGATAAAAGGGTTGAAGCCTGAATTACGACCAGATAGTAGTACAAGACCCTGCGAAGTTTGGATGTCAACTAAATAGCAGTTTACCTGGACAGTTTCTAAGAAGACCGGGGTCGACCGGATATCAATGTGCCCTAAAATTCGAGTTAAATCCTGGATGCGACCGAATAACATTTGAATTCCTTATGAAACCTAGATTACGACCAGATAGGAATTAAGAAGTTGCGAAACTTGGGTTACGACTGGATAGCAAGTTTTAACCTCATCTCCGCAGTAAGTCTGTAAAGCCTGGATTATGACCAGATGGCAGTCGGTCTTATTACTATGAAGCCTGGACCATGACCAGATAACAGTTCATCTTCACCTCCTCGACTAAGAGACAGTTCCTCAGTAGAATAACAGACGATCGAAGTTCCTAAAAATTCAACAGAGATGATTCCTCAACAGAATAACGGATGACGAATCTCCTAAAATTCTATTTCTCTCAAGACAGAGATCAGCCTTCCCTAGCAGAATCTTCCTCAACAACAGGTATGCAAGTTCTCGCTAAGGAATCTCTTACGCGATCGACACTCCTTCATATGGCATCTTTAAGCCCATCCTCTCGTCAGCAATTTCCAAATGACATCTGTAAGCCCATTCTCGACATTACAAGACAAATATCACTTGATGCGAGTGCAAATTTCTGGGCACTCTAGTGTTCAATCCTCTTCCACCTTCGGATCACGAAAGGAAAGAAAGCTAATCTACATCCCCAGGTTTAAGAAGATTGAACAGGGGCAGCTGTTGTACCCCAAAATTGGCCCTCCCATATTTCTCAAAACATTTCAAGAATGATACTCAAGTTGCTCAAGGTAGTCCAAGGGTTGGCCAGACAAGCTCCGTCCTAAGGCAGTCTACTTCAAATTAGGGTTTCATGTTGCATCAAGATACTTGGACCCAAGTGATCCCAAAAGCTCACCAATGTCCTAATATGTTCTCAAGATCATCCATGTCAAGTTTCAAGCCTTGCAGAGGAAGTTTGCTCAGTCAATTGCTCAAAGGCCCAAAAAATTGACTGTGCTAGGGCAAAAGTCAACTCTGACCCACATACAGTAAAACTTGAAGATTTTTGGTGAACATCCTCATTTTGAAGTATATTTAATCATTTGATCAAGGGTTGATCATGATTCATCAAGGATTTCTCATAATTCATCAAGACTCAAAAGTTGCTAAATTAGGGTTTTGCAAATAAAGTCAACTCAACTTTGACCAGGCATAACTTTCTCATACTTTATGATAAATGACCCATCCAAAGCTCATTTTTAATAGGATGTAATTACCTACAATCCATTTTCATCTCCCAAGTTCAAATTATGCACTCACAAGAAGTTATGAATTTGGACATTATAGGTCATTTTGAAAAGTCAACAAAAACACCTTTTTTTGTCAAAGCTTCATACATGAGCATGGAATATAAAATTGAGATGAGACCAAAAGGGTTCATTATAGTACATCTCAAGATTTCTAAAAAGTCCAAGAACACCTCCAAAGAGTCAAAATTGAGGAAGTTATGCATTGGTTAAGTTGACCCTTTTTGCAAAATTGCCAAAAGTCAACTATCCGTAAAACTTCAAATTTTGCCAAATGGGCCCAATCTTTTTCACTTGTTTGGAGTTGGCAACATATCCCACGAGCTCTAGTCTTTTCCAACTGTCCATATCTTATTTTTATTATTTATTTTTATTTTTATTTGAATTAATTCAATTTAAATCAAAACAAATCATATAAAATCAAAATTATTGAAAGTAAGAGATTTTATGCTTGTTTCAGGCTCCAATTACAGCTAGCAAGTCATTCAAACTCGTATCAAGGCATGTGTGGACAAAAAGATTGAAAAAAGCCATGTTTGGAAAGATCTTAAAAGTGTATCAAATCAAATCAAAAAATAATTGATGGAGGAAGATTGGATGCAGTTATCAACCCTAATTCAATCCTTGGAACATAAGGAGGCGAGGCAGACCTAAAAAGAAGTTAGAAACAGACGCAAGAGCAAGAACTAGATTTGAAAAAAAGCAAGAAAATTGTGAGATTGAATTTGCACTTAGATGCATCCTCAAGACCTTTGAACGATCTCAATCGACTCCTGGGACTCTCAGCAAGCTAAAGCAATCAAAAACAAGTCCATTCCAGTCCTAAAATGCATTGTAAGTCCATCACGACATACCCCTGTTCTTGAATTCGTATCTCGTAATATAAGCATTGTTAACATGAATTAATTTCATATTCTTGATCTATTGAACAAATGCAAACTTTTTGCATCATTCAATTTCATTTATATGTCCTATACTGTAAATCACCATTGCTAGGTTTTGGAGCTTTGTTTTAGGGTTTTTGGTTACAGGGAAAATTGGCCTTCGTAAGTGGTACTACCATGTTCAGGAGGATGAGACGAACACAACCATGGCATTAGATGTTATTTCCATGGCCTGTGGAAGATTTTGAGAAAGCACAGACCTGTAGCAATGGACGTTTGTCCGTAGGTATAGGTTATCAAACCTTACTCGCGGAGAGAGGAAGGAGACGATGAGTTGTCACTCCCCCATTGGCCAATTCAAATGTTCAGCGTGGATTTTCTTTTTGTTCTCCACTAACGCATGTTTTGTATATTATTTTTATTATTCATTATATGTACAATGAAAACAAAGTGGTGCAGTGGTTGCCAGATGGGCGCTTAAGGAATTAGGAGGATGGAGGTCAGGGGTTCGACCCCTGCCTCCAGCATTTGCTATTTTTCCATTTTCTTTTAGGCAATTCAGTACACGCATGAGGTTAATGACTACCATGCATCTTCATAATCCAGTGCACCATTTGTCTTGAGATATTGATCTGATGGTTAGCAAGAGGAGATCACCATGAAGCCTCAGTCAACAAAATACACAAGATCACCAAGGTCAAACGGACTTTATTACTAATGGGCCCAGGAAATTGCTATTGGAACCCCCATTCTCAAGCCCAATTCTCTTTCCCTATTCTTTTATATTTATTTTTCGTAATTTATTTATTTATTTTACTAACAAATTAAATTATTTTCTTTTTATCAAAAATCACCAAAATATTTTTTATGTCCAATTAAAATTAGAATTTTATTTTTCATCAATAAATTAATTACTTTAATTATGTTATTAATGTTAGTTAACTTTAATTTATTTTTGCAAATAATTAAAATTAATTAGAATAAATAGGTTTTATTACTAATTTAATTTTTTATCTTTTTTCCTAAAATAACCAAAAACCAAAATATGTCATGTAATTATTTTTATTAATTAATTTAATTACTAATTAATTTTTTTGTATTTAATTTAGAAAAACTTAGTTATTTTCTTTTAAAAATATTAAAAACAACAAAAAACAATTCTTTTCTTTTAATTAGGATAGAAGGGTCAAAACCCTAATTTCGCATTCGATTTAATTTGTCATCGCACGCTTTATTATTCTTTATCCAATTATTGTATCTACTCACAGTTTGTAATGGTTTTAATTATGACTTTTATTTTCAAAGGGTTTGTTTTTTGGCTATGTAAATACCCGAAGCCTTGTAATAGCGTAGTTTAATTTCCGCACTTTAAAATTCCGCAAATTATTAACTGTTAGCTGTATGAATAATTAGGGTTTGCATGACAAGAATGTATGACTAAATTTAAAATAGTTAGATCACCCTAAATGTGCAAAAATAAAATAAACTGAAACTGAATCATTCGCACATGTGCACTCCTAGGGTACACTCCCACTTGGTTGCCTTTGGTAAACAGTCATTGAGTATAGGATGCTTTAGTGGTCGTCCTTTTGTCCAAATATTAAGTTGCCTCGGAAAGGTTGCCTCGAATATTGTTGCCTCGGATAAATGATCTAAGACATTAGGGTTACTACTAAGACATCCTAACATTGCTTTAGTGACCGTACATCCCTTTCGAATTGACCCTCAAAACTCCAACGACGGTGCTACCTACTCACTAATAGTGGGATAGCGTCGTCTAAAGGAAACAAGCATCGAACGATTCTTTTTTCGAGTAGGTAGATTAGTTCTTAAGTACTTGCTGAATCTAAAACAAATTTTTCACACTTACACTCCTTTACAAACAAAGTTTTCAAAAACACTTAATTACACTCTTGAAGACAGAAGCAAGAGTTAAATCCAAGTTAAAACAAAAACTTTTCAAAGCCCACAAACACAAAGAAATTTTTTTTGAAAATGATGAGCAAGTACCTAAGAGCCCGTAGATAACTACGGATAGAAAGGGTGCTAATACGTTCCTTTTCTATAATCTACCCCCCGTACTCAGAAATATCTCGAAAAAGGAATTTTTCTGTGCTTTTTTCCTTTCCTTGTTGGATAAAAAAAAAGTCGGTGGCGACTCTTGCTTACCGCGACATTTTGCAAAAACAAACACAAAACGCAAACCAACAAATTTCCTTAACGAAATAAGGAAACCACGTCCCAGTTCTGGCCACCGTATCACATAGAACATGACCATTTTTCATAAGGCAATAAGTGGAGTTAACCCTAGAGGTGCAAGTGTGCAAGTGTTTGTATTTCATACTTGATTTATCTTGAATTAGGGTTTTCTAAGTATTGATTTTATCTTTCCATACAAATCCTAATTACTAGCATTTATATGAAAAGCGATAAATTGCGGAAAAGAAATATCCTACGCTATTACAATCATTTGGGGATGGGGCGCACAAATTTACAAATGGGGGTTGCAAGAAATTAAAGTCCTAATTATCTATTACAACCATATTGAAATAATGTACAAGAATTGAAATGTAAAATAGATTTGTTTTGTTTTTGTTAAGGGAAGAACTAAATTTGCTTAAGAAAATATTTTTAGTCTTTTTAGTTTTAAAAGAAATAAAGTAAAGTATATGGATATAAAGTATTTTTGGGGGTTTTTGATTAATGAAAATAAAAGTGATAAAAATAATAAGAGAATAAGAGTTAGAGTCTGCGTGTTTCTGAAAGAATAGAAACAAGAGAGAGCAGAAGTTCTGACTCAGGTGCGCTGCAAATTCAGAAAGAAAATGTTAGTAGAAATGGGGAAAGGCAGAAGTTCTGGATCTAGGCGCACTAAAGTTCTGGGATTGCTGGGAACAAAGGAAAGCCTAGAAGTTCTGATTGCTGAGAGAGCCTAAAAGTTCTGACTATTGAGAGAGCCTAGAAGCTCTGATGAAGCTGGAAACCTAGAAGTTCTAGTGTTACTGGTGAAACAACCAGCTGAAAATCATCAAACAATGAAGTCACCATCGAACATCTTTTATCCCACATGTAGGGAAAGGTAAACATCGAGAAAACCTGAGAAGGGAGAAGTCACGGTCTTGCGATCGAGAGATCGGGTAAGGGAGTCTATTACGCGAGGGGAAGGTATTAGCACCCCACACACCCGTAGTACTCTACGGTATCCACTCTTGTTGTCTATCTTATGGGTGTATTTAATCTATGCTTACTATTTACTATACTACTAAAGAGAGAATGCATGCAAAAGAAATGGGAAAAAGAATGTATGGAAAATAAAATTGTGCTCGCTTGGGCCCTACCCCAATGCCTACGTATTCTTTTTGAAGAATCAGAGCTACCGTAGTTCGGCTCACATGTTTTTGTTTGTTTTGTGTTTTTTATAGATAATGTTAATTCCGCCTTCTGCCGCAGCTCAACCTTTGGAGACTTATGCGTTGGAACATAAGTAAATTAATCATGTCCTTACCTGAAAAGGGTTTTAGAGAAAAGGTGCTCGAGCGTACAAAATGGTTTGAATTGGTTTGTGTTTTATTACCTTGAAAAAGGGTTTAAGTATGATTAGCATGTTTTTGATTTGCTAAGAAAAGAGGTTTTTGTTTTAGGTGCAAGGATGCAAAAATGGAAATAAAAGTGTCTAAGGGAGACTAGCATATTCCTAACTTAATGTTATCATACAATGGTAGCCCTACTTCAAGGATGAAACGGGAAGTTTCTACCTACTGTTAGCATGCATGATTTACAACCTAAGGTCTAACTTGCATCCAGACAGAGCAAGCGCATCCTAAGGGAACATGGTATGTACAAGGATAAAGCAAAAAATCTAATAAGCTTAAGAGAGAACACCTAGAGAGATCCTATCTAAGTTAGCATGCAGAAGGAATTCTAAAAAACTATCTTATAGGGAGCATGCAATGAGAGCGAAGTCGTGATCTCAATTTCTAAATTGAGTGACTCATCGGTCGGCAAGAAATAAAGGAAAGCGATAAAATCCTATATGGAGCATGCACTGAGAGAGAAGTCGTGATCTCAATTTCTAAATTGAGTGACTCATCGATCAACAAGAAAGTAAACAAACACAAGCACAACACATATAGCAAATAAAGTGAGGAATGCCTGCTACAGGTCTTTAAACAACGACTTCGAGCGCACACTCTTTATTTCCTACTTCTTATGGTATCTAGAAAGTGGTAAAGTGCGAAAGTGAGGAATAAAATAAGGTTGCGATGATACCGAACAGAGAAAGTCCATTGCCTTTTTAAAGCCACGCAAGTGATAAGAAAACTCTATAGAAGTTGTTCCACATGAGTGATCAACAATTAATCTCCAAGCATTTCCCATTGAGAAAGTTACATCAATATCCAAATAAAATCTTAACTAAAAAAATGACAATGAAATACTAGATGAAAAAAATTAAACTAGATGAAAAACTAAAATCTTAATGAGATTAGAAAAGTCAAGGGGGTGTTGAGTTGGATCGGGAGTGTAGTAAAGGAACTCAGGCACTAGGACCAACAAAAGTCCATGAAGCTGCTTTTTTGTGTGTGATCTAACAACTACCAAAAACTGTTCCAAAAAGCTTGTTATGGGGTCTATTGCTTCGGTCCAAGCCCGTTCAAAATGGTAGTACAAAAAAACATTCACAAATCTTCATTAACCAGCCTATTGTTAATTGATTTACAAATTTTTTTTATTAAAAATAAATTAAAAGTAGATTTGAAAGAGAGGAACGAATACGCTGCCGTTTGGGCCAAAGGATAGGGTTCCAACAATTGAGACGGTTCAACTTCTTCTTCCTCTTTCATGAATCCATCTACCGTGGCTCCATCATATCACCTCCATTACCGTCTCTATTCACTTGTTGCGGTTCCACTTAGAACCTCCATCTCGAATCTCCTTCTCTGGCGAACTCTACTCTCTTTCCGCCATCATCATCATCGTTAATCCTCTCCGGTGATCTTTGATTCACGCTTTGCATTCATCATCACTTAGCTGCGTCTTAAACAACTCTTTAGCTTTGAGGCCCGCCGCGGATCAACCTCACACACGGTTTTGATTTAGATTTAATTTTAACATGGTTCTGTTTCAATTTCTCTGTCACCGATATCCCAGAGAAGCTTAGGTATGCATTTTACTCCTAATTCTCCCTTCTCACTTCTTCTGATTCGCAATTTACTGTTGAGTTCTTTTGCACGATGCCTTGTGGTCTGTTTTAGATATGTTGATGATGATGATGACATTCTATTTTTGTTTGATGCAGGGAGCGAGAGTTTGGAGGATCGATGAAGGTTGCTACAGAAGATGATGAGAGTTCAATGAAGATAATGATTCTTGCGATGCAACTGATTGATGCAGCAAGGATCGATTGTTGAAGATTGAAGAGGGAAGATGAGAGATTGAAGAATCTCTACAGGATTTTGCTACAGATTTTTTTTGGAGTTTTTCTATGGTGAGTTTCTTGGTGGATCATTGGTTATGGCAAGAAAACAGATAAGATGAAGATGAGTATTTTTGGTGATGATTCTTCTGAAAAATTGAAGAAGAACGAAAGAGATTGAGGATGATGAAGGAATCCAGAGGAATTACAGAGGCTTCTTGAGATAGTGAGGTTGAAAGGTAAATATATCCTTTTTCCTGTGACTTTTCTGGTGAATGAATCCTCTCCCTTTTTATGTTTTCTCCTCCTATCTGTTATCTGTTATGTCAGTTGAGAAGTTTGTTAGAGATTTTGAGAAGTTAGTTGAAGATTCTTTTAAAACAGTTAGGGTGAAATTTAGAGGTTGAGGGAAGAAAGTAAAAATAGTTAAGAGTTTTATGAGGAGTTGGTTATAGGTTCTTCTGTTAGAAGTCTGTGACAGTTAGGAAGTTATGTGGTTAAAACAGTTGGGACTCAGTTAGTTTTATGTTGGCGGTTTAGAAAATGGTTAGAGGCTAGGAAATCAATTCGGTTACTGAGCTGGATTTTTATTATGCAGGGTGGTTAGGTGATTCTATTTAGAAATTAAAAGTTAGTTTTCTGTTAGTTGTGGTTTCATATTCCTTGTTCTCTGTAGGCTGCTTGTATTGATATTTTCCCTGGTTTTTCTCAATTGACATTTCCTGATACGTTTTTTTTTGTTACAGATTTCTGCTAGCAGTTTTTTAGAAGTAGTTATGTAGGAGGGTGAGTTGATGGTTCTCAGCAATGTTTTTTCAGATTCTTGGTAAACTGCCGAGTAATATCATGCGGACCTTTCTAGAATCAACTTGTAGGATTGGTGATATTGGACAACAATTTAGAATTGATTTTTGAACTGTTATACATGCTGCAGGAAAATGACACAACTAGTATGTAGGGTGATGAGGTGATTATGATGGGCTGCCATGGCATCATGTGATTGTGTTAATCTTAGAAACGTTCTGTTCTTTCATATCGACATGCATATGTATGTGTGATGGACTTCAATCTTTTACGCAAGTTGGATGTGTGGGTGTAGCAAGGTATTGGATATGTTTAATCGTGGATGAAGCTTTGGAACATAACTTAAAACATGAAGTAAGGGAATAAAAAGTGGAGATTTGGCATGAAGATTTTGAAGAAGATTGATGACACTTGGATGGAGTTTTGGTAGATTTAGGCTTTATGTCTTAATGCTTTCTTGTAAATTTTTTGATGTATTTAAAATATGATAGGAATATAACCTTGGAAAATACTTGAAATGATGTAATGATTTATGGTGTAAATGGCCATGACTTTTGGAAATTTTGAGATGGTGATGTTGTGCTAGAATAGGTGATATACTTGGCTCGTATGATGAAATTGCTTGAATCTTGATTACTATTGAATCTCTTTTAATACTTGGTGGAAATTTGAATGAACCTTGAATGTTCTTGAATGATCATGTCTTAAAAATTTGGATTGAAGCTTGTGACTTGTTCTTTGATTTCAAGATAAACCAGGAATGAATTACCCGTACTTTAAAACTTTGATCATCTTTACAATTCCGTAATTCCAAATCTCCATGAAAAGTTCAAATCACCTTGAGACCTTAACTTCCAATTCCAAATTATCATTCCATTCACAAACCCTTGACTTGACAACCAATATCATATAGACGCCTTAAAGAACCATCGAGAAGTGAATATGGAAGTGTGATACGGTGGGAGAACTGACTTGAGGGTTTTGCGTTTGTGTTTGCAAATGTTGTGGTTAGCAAGAGTCACCACCGACTTTTCTTTTATCCAAAAGGAAAGGTGAAAAAGCACAGGAAAGACCTTTGAGATTATTTCTTGAGTTCGAGGGGTAGATTATGAAAAGAGAAGGTATTAGCACCCTTTTCATCCATGGTTTTCCATGGGCTCTTAGTTACTTGCTAGATCACTTGCTTTTTGTTTTGAAATTGTGCTTTGCGTGGTTTTGAAAGTATTTTGTAAAAGAGGCCATTCGTTTAGGAAATCTTTGTAATGATTCTCGTTCATAAGAATGTATACAAAGATGTTTGTCTTTTTGAAAATGTTTTCAATGATTGTAAGTTGTTTGGAAATGTGTGTGTTTATTTTGAAAATAGCAAGGATATTTGTTTGAAAATAGAGCAAGTAACTAGAAGCAATCTACCTACTCAAATATATTTCTTATGCATTTTCTATTCCTTTGACATTATTGTCTTACCATTGATTTGGTAAACAACTCTATCTTTGGATGTAAACGGGACGGGCGTGGGTCATCGTATAACCATGATTAGCAATATTGCAAAGTATCTTAGCATTTTTGAGGGACTAAGATCATTTTATAAGGCAACTTAGAGTAGCGTCATCGAGGGACTAGGATCTTTTAATTTTGTTTGTTTTACCAAGATACTTTGCATGCGTAATATGGCTATTTTTGTATAAGGAAACCAAGTGAAGAAACCCTAAGGGTGTTTGTGTGAAAGTGTGTTTGATTGCATGCTTGATTTTTATCTTGAATTATGGTCTTCTATTTGATTGATCTTTTACTAGCATTTACATTTGAAAGCGATAAATTGCAGAAATGTAAAGTCCTACGCTATTACAATATTTAGGGGGTGGGGGTACAAATTTATGAATGGGTATTGCAAATGAAAACAAAGCCCTAAATTACTATTACAACCATATTGAAATACATGCAAGAAAATATTAAATGAACTTGTTTTGTTTTAAGAAAATATTTTTGTTATTTCTTATAAAGAATAAAATAGTGTGAACGAAATATTTTTGGTGTTTTGCTGATTAATGAAATGGAGAGTGCTAGCGAGAAAAATAAAGAAAAATAAAATAACAAGGGGAAGAAAAAAAAGAGGATCAGCATGTTGCTGAAAGGAAGTCAGGGGTTCTAACTCTGGCGTGCTGCAGAATAGAAACCTGTTAGTGAAAATATATAGGTCAGAAGTTCTGACCCTGACACGTTGCAAAATAGAAACTTGTTAGTGAAAATGTATGAGGTCAGAGGTTCTGACCCTGATGGGAACACTGTAGTTTTCAGAAGTTTTGATACTAATGATAACAAAACAGGCTCCAGAAGCGCTGGTGCCAATGTCAGAACTTGGTCTCTCTCTCTATGCTAGTCAGAACATCTGCAATTTGGTTATTTTTCCACAAAACAGAAGACATGCCTAGGACAATTTCAGCAGTTGTCATAGTGCTTCATAAATAAAGAGAATCAGAACCATAAATCAGAGGCAAGCACGCCTTTGCTAATCCTAACTCTGAGTTTTAGTTTCTTCAAGAAAGTTATGAACTGATACATTCTCTACTTAAGCATATAGATGCGTGAAAACCTTGGAACATGTACAACATCAGAAGCATGATATCTACATTGTATTTTTGAGCATGCAAATATGGTAATGCTTAAGAAATGTGGTGAGAGTCAGCAAGTGCTTAACTTGTAGCTGGAAGAAGTTATGTGAACTGGAGTTAGCCTTAACTCTGATGACGTTCTGAACAGCTTCTTTGAATGGATGGATGGAGGGTATATAGTAGTATGAATACAAAAGTTATGGCAGTTTCCAACGTGTGGGTCAGAAACTGTATGGATGATTTTTAGTCAAGAAATGTTTTGAGAACAAATGGAGTTTTAAAGCAGGGAACCCAAAGTTAATGGTTCGTATGTCGTGTTTACATTTTTTGAAACTCTAGGAATTTTGGGCAGAGATTTCAAGGTTTTTCTTGCTCAAAATTTCTATCTCTTTTTAGCAATTTTCTTGGACCCTTTCAGTGACCAATGGCATTCTATTTATAGAAAAAGCTTTTCGGGTTTTAAAATTTCAAGTGGCGCCAATATCATGCAGTAGATGCTGACTTGCTCTTGAAGCAAGTTCCAAAAAAGGTATGATGGCTGACAGTTTTTTAGCTTAGGCTGGAGTAGCAAGCAAGGATTAAGGAAAAGTGAACCTATAAGCAAAATGTAGCGCACGGGCCTTTACCTAATCCTGCACAAAAGTATTTCTACCCTACACATGGAGAGATGCTTTGGTCAAAGACTCAAAACTGGTTGTGAGCATTAATGAGCATTAAATGATGATGAGATTTGTCAAAATCAGAAATCCTGTAATGTGAGATTTTGCATCATTGCTTTACTCTGGATCATAAATTCCGTTTATGACAAACATCCAACTTCTGATCTTCTTACTTTGTATCATGTTGCCTCAGCAAGCTCTGAAGGATCCTTAGGCTTTCCAGTAAATCTCTTTGATTTGCCTCTGAAAACTCTAAGCTTAGAGATTCAGCTTCAGTGTAGAATCCAATCTTCTGATCCTCTTACCTTCTGACTCCAGCATGCTCTGAAGGAGCTTTCAGGCTTCGTTGCTTTCTTTGTATTACTCTAGCAAACTCTGACTGAACTTGCGTAGATGCTGAAAAAGCCATGTTCTGACTGAAGGTTATATGCTGAACCACGTTTACAACTTCTGACTGCTCCTGCCTGGAGGCTGTCTCAGAAGTTCTGAAGTGTCATTTTTCTTAAATACTTTAGAAAAATTCTAAGTATTTAGAATTTGACTTTTCCAAGGTAAAATTTGACTTTTTAACTTCTTGACGAAACAAACTTCATATTTCAATATGTCGTGATGAAATATGATTTTTGAGATTTGATTTTGATCCAAAAGCCAAAGTTTGACTTCTCAGCGCGTAAATGACCATTTTGCCCTTGTAAATGGCTTGCTTGGAAATAAATGATAATTCAAGGCTTGGATTTGTTTAAGAGAAAACATTGAGAATCAAGGGTGATTTCCTGAGAAATGAGAGGGAAAATTTTGGGGTACAACAGCTTCCCCTGTTCAATCTTCTTTAACCTGAGGAGTTAGATTGGCGAGATCTGCCACTCGTGACTCGAAGGTGGAAGATGATTGGACACTAGAGTGCCCAAAAATTTGCACTCGGCGAAGATAGGAGGAATTGGCTTAAAGATTCCATTTGGGGAGGTAATAAAATCTTGTTGGGGATGGGCTTGTAGATTCCATCCAAGAATGTTCATTAAGATGTAATCTGTAAGTTGAACCTCAGAATGGCGTCCTTGTTTAGAGCGTACCTGAAGACGTCCTTGAATGAGTATCAGATTGGCTTCCATGTCTGGAGCGTATCTGATCTGTGTCAGGAGTTGAATCTGAATGAGTATCAGAATGGCTTCCGAGATTGGAGTGTATCTGAACTGTATCAGGAGTGTAGAAATCTGAATGAGTATCAGAACGGCCTCCCAGTCTGGAGCATATCTGAACTGTATCAGGAGGTGTCTTTGAATCTGAATGAGTACCATAATGGATTCCTTGTCTGGAGCGTATCTGAACTGTATCATGAACGTCTTTGAATGAGTAGCAGAATGGCTTCCGTGTCTGGAGCGTATCTGAAGAGTATCAAAAGTAGAATATGAATGAGTATCAGAATGGCTTCCGGGTCTGGAGTGTATCTGAACTGTATCAAGAGTGTAGAAATCTGAATGAATATCATAATAGCTTTCGTGTCTGGAACGTATCTGAACTGTATCAGGAGTGTAGAAATGTGAATGAATATCAGAATGGCTTCTGTGTCTGGAGCGTATCTGAACTGTATCAAGTAGTGTCTTTGAATCTGAATGAGTACCAGAATGGCTTCTGTGTCTGGAGCGTATCTGAACTGTATCAATAGTGTCTTTGAATGAGTATCAGAATGGATTCCGTGTCTGGAGCGTATCTGAACTGTATCAAGTAGTGTCTTTGAATGAGTATCAGAATGGCTTCCGTGTCTGGAGCGTATCTGAAGCGTATCAAAAGTAGAATCTGAATGAGTATCAAAATGGCTTCCGGATCTGGAGCATATCTGAACCATATTAGGATTGCATATTGTTAATGGTAGCTGTTAATCTTATCCTGAAAAGGGTAAAATGTTAGCTGAAACACCAAGTTATGTTGCATGAAATGTATGGTGCAATATATTGGCTTTATTGATGTTTATGATATACCGATGCAATGTATGCGCATGTGAGCTGATTTGCTATATTGCTGTCGGATTGGGGAAAATAAATCCCCGACTGCTGCTGAGGATATGTGAGTCTTCATGTCTTGAAGTCGAAGTGTTGATGAATTTTTGCTGAGAGAAATAAACTCTTGTTGTAAGGGAAATGCCATTGTGATGCTCGTAAGATCTGCTTGGGGAAAAGAGTTCAGGAGTCTCGGTTTCCCGTTGCTCTACTAGGGGATTATCTTTGGCTGGAGAGAATCAAAAGTTAGTTGTTATCTGGTTGGATTCCAGGCTTCACAACGACTTGCTGGGGATAAGGAAGTTTACTGTTATCTGGTCGGATTTCAGGCTTCACAGTAACTTGATGTAGAGTAGTCTACTGGGGAAGAGGAATTATGGTCCTTTGATTTGTAATAGTCGGAGAGGCAAACTCGAACTAAGGAATCTGTAGTTTGTTGAGGATATGTGAATTTTCATGTCTTGAAGTTGAAGTATTGATGAACTCTTGTTGAGAGGAGTAAATTTCGTTGTAAGGGCAATGCCATGTATTGCTTGTAATATCTGTTTGAGGAATCTTGAGAAATTTGATGATTTCTACTGGGGATTAAAACTTGAAATTTTGTTCCTGCTGGGGATTTGCTGGGAGTCTTGTTCCGCTGGGGAGTTATTGAAAACTCTGTGAGGAATATGAAGTGGTCTAGAGACGTTTTCCTGTCTTTTCAACCTATCAGTAATTGTCTTTCTCATTTTGTTTATTTATAAACAGTGATTATGTTCATATGCATATGTTCATCAATGAATCATTGGACGTTTTTGCAAACAAAACATAATTGTAAAGAAAAGACAAATAGTTTTCGTACTTTCAAAGAGGTATCTTTGTATTGACTTTGAATAAACATTTTGTACAAAGGAGTCAAACATTCTAGTAAGAGAATGGTGCCATAAAACAAGAAAAAATTATACACAGAAAGACAGCTATGTGTGACAGTCCCATGGGGTTCCCATCCTGCTATAGCCCTCGAATCTGAGTATCTTGCCTATTTGCCTTGTACAAAGATGATTGAATAGATCAGGAACTCCGATTTTGTTAGTGGAAGCCAAAGGTTGTCCATAAGTGATCCGACGGGACATAATCATACGCTTTTATTCCCTAACTTTTGCCTGGACCGCCCTTTCGGGTTTTCAGTCCACTGGGAAACTCTTTTTTGCCCAAGTCGCCCTTTTGGGTTTTCAACTTGCCGTGTGTACATATTTTTTTATTTTATCCCTAATTTTTGCCCAAACCTTTTTGGTTCGTCGGGATGCCCTTGTTTTGCGTAGGTATGTGAACCTATCGGGTCTCTTATATGCGTAGTATCTTTTGACTATGTATGTGTTCGCAGGGTGTGGCAGGTCGTCGTCGTCCATGGTGGTTAAGATCATTGCCCCTTCGGAGAATATGTGTTTGATTACAAATGGTCCTTCATAGGTAGGAGTCCATTTGCCCCTGGGATCACTTTGTGGCAAGATGATACGTTTGATCACTAGATCCCGAACTTGGTATACTTGGCGTCTGACTTTCTTGTTGAAAGCCTTGATCATCTGTTTTTGATACATTTGACCATGGCAGACAGCAGTAAGTCTCTTTTCATCAATTAAGTTCAGTTGATCAAGTCGAGTTTGGATTCAATCGTCTTCATTCAAACCTGCATCCTTCATAATTCTTAGAGAGGGGATCTGAACCTCAATAGGTAAAACAGCTTCCATGCCATATACCAAAGAATAGGGTGTTGCCCCAGTCGATGTGCAAGCCGTGGTACGGTATCCGTGGAGAGCGAATGGTAGCATCTCA
Source organism: Vicia faba (assembly GCA_948472305.1). NCBI lineage: Eukaryota > Viridiplantae > Streptophyta > Magnoliopsida > Fabales > Fabaceae > Vicia > Vicia faba. The sequence continues at coordinate 1,309,523,867 of OX451741.1, read as the reverse complement.
TGCCAGTCTTTGTATGTGACTGTCATCTTTTGTATGATCTTTTTAATGTTTTTATTTGCAGCTTCAACAACACCATTCATCTTAGGCCGATAAGGGGAAGAATTGTGATGCTGAATCTTGAATTGCTCACACAAGGCGGTGATCATAGTGTTGTTAAGGTTTGTACCATTATTAGTGATGATCCTTTCCGGGACGGAAGCGAAGGGAAGCTGCTTCGACCCACTTGGTAAAATAGTCAATGTCCACTAGGATGAAGCGGTGTCCATTGGAGGTTGTTGGCTTGATTTCTCCAATCATATCAATTCCCCACATAGTGAAAGGCCAAGGATCCGTCAAGACATTTAGAGGAACCGGAGGTATGTGAACCTTGTCAGCATAAATTTGACCCTTATGACAAGTCCGAGAGTGTTGATAGCAATCTGCTTCCATGGTAGCCCAATAATAGCCTGCTCGTAGGATTTTCTTCGCCATCGTATGCCCACTAGAGTGAGTGCCAAAAGTACCTTCATGTAATTCAGCTATGATCTTTTTCGCCTCAATCTTATCCACACACTGAAGCAGAATGGAGTCATGATTGCGCTTGTACAAGATGGCATTACTAAGGAAGAATTTAGTAGAGAATCTCCTTAAGAACTTCTTATCGTTGATTGAGGCTCCTTCTAGATATTCTTGAGCCTCGAGATACCTCTTGACTTCATGAAACCAAGGCTGGTCCATTACCTCTTCAGTATTAATCTGGTGACATTGTGCTGGTTCGTCCATTCGTTCGATGGTGATCTGGGGAGCTTCATTATCCCAATTAAATTTAAACATAGATGACATTATGGCGAGAGCATCTGCTAGCTGATTTTCTTCTCGCGGGAAATGCTCGAAGGTAATTTCCTCAAAATGTGGTAGCAATGGCAAAGCATGTTCTTTGTAAGGGATAAGATTTGGGTGCTTAGTGTCCCATTCCCCTTTGATCTGACTGATGACCAAAGCTGAATCTCCAAACACATCAAAAGATTTGATTCCCAGATTTATGGCAGCCTTGAGACCAAAGATGCATGCTTCGTATTCCGTCATGTTGTTCGTACAGTTGAAGCAAAGTCTGGAAGTAAAAGGAGTATGACACCCTTCCGGAGATACGAGTACATCGCCGATACCAATACCAAGTTCATTGGATGCCCCATCAAAGAATAGGGTCCATCGGGATGCTTGTTCAGGTCCGTCATATGGTCTGATTTCTTCACGATTGTCTAATGTCATGATGTCTTCATCCGGGAATTCAAACTTCATGGATTGATAGTCTTCTACAGCTTGATGAGCAAGATGATCAACTAATACACTGCCCTTTATAGCTTTCTGAGTAGTATACTGTATGTCGTATTCTATTAGGATCATCTTCCATCTAGCTATCCTCCCAGACAGAGCAGGTTTTTCGAAGATGTATTTTATCGGATCCATCTTAGATATCAACAAGGTAGTATGAGTCAGCATATACTGTCTTAGCCGGCGAGCAGCCCATGCCAGAGTGCAACAAGTTTTCTCGAGCAGTGAATATCTGGTTTCACAGTCGATAAACTTTTTGCTCAGGTAATAAATAGCGTGCTCTTTTCGTCCAGACTCGTCATGCTTCCCCAATACACACCCTATTGAGTTTTCTAAAACGGTCAGATACATGATCAACGGTCTTTCCTCGACTGGCGGTATCAACACAGGAGGTTCTTGTAAATACTCCTTGATTTTGTCAAAAGCAACTTGGCATTCATCATTCCATCTGACTACCTGATCTTTCTTCAATAGTTTGAAGATTGGCTCACAAGTAGCTGTTAGGTGAGAAATGAATCTGGAAATATAGTTCAGGCGTCCCAAGAATCCTCTGACTTCCTTCTCACTACGAGGAACAGGTATTTCTTGTATTGCTTTAACTTTGGTAGGATCAACCTCGATGCCTTTGTTATTGACGATAAAACCTAGGAGTTTACCGGATCGTACTCCAAATGTGCACTTGTTCAGATTCAACCTCAGCTTATACTTCTTCAGTCTCTCAAACAACTTTTGCAAGTGATCGAGGTGCTCTTCTTCAGTTTGTGATCAGGTTATCATGTCGTCTACGTAGACCTCTATTTCATGGTGTATCATATCATGAAACAAAGCTACCATGGCGCGCTGATAGGTTACCCCAACATTCTTTAGTCCGAATGGCATCACTTTGTAGCAGAATGTCCCCCACTGTGTGACAAATGTAGTTTTCTCCATGTCCTCAGGTGCCATTTTGATTTAGTTGTAACCTGAGAATCCGTCAATGAAGGAAAACACTTTATGCTGGGCCGTATTGTAAACTAGGATATCGATGTGGGGAAGTGGAAAATCATCTTTAGGGATGGCCCTATTCAAGTCTCTATAGTCCATGCACATTCGTACTTTTCCGTCCCTTTTAGGCATGGGAACAATGTTGGCAACCCATTGGGGATAGGAAGTGACAGCCAAGAATCCGGCATTAAATTGTTTCATGACTTCCGCTTTGATATTTTCTGACATGTCAGGTCTCATGCGGCAGACTTTTTGTTTTACTGGTGGACAATCTTCTCTTGTTGGCAGACGATGTACCACGATGTCTGTATCAAGTCCCGACATGTCTTCATATGACCAAGAAAAGATCTCAACATAATCACGCAACAGCTGAATCAGACGCTCCTTGACACTAGGCTCTAGATTGGCACCCACCTTGACCTCTTTTATGTCCTCTTTGGTACCCAGATTGACTGTATCCACAGGTTCCTCATGAGGCTGAATAGCTCTCTCCTCTTGTTGTAGTAGCCTGGCCAGTTCCCCTGGTACTTCACAATCTTCCTCACCTTCGTCTTCGGCTTGGTAGATTAGATCTTCAGAGTCACTAAAGGCCATAGCAGTATCGTTACCCATGGGATCCGGAATGGAGGGGTACCTGCATTTGTGAGTGTGGGTGTGTGTAAGGGTATAGCCATCTTTAAACAAAAAGAAAAAACAATGAGCACAAAAAGTTTGTATGTGAAAAACGTCCATGATTCATTGAATGTCATATGAAGATGAAATAAAAACCATTACAAATGGACCATTGTGCCTCGAGTAAGACACAAGGTTTTAAATGTGTGAATTGTTTGTGAATATTACAAGTTCAATAGAAATGTAAAAGATAAATTACTGAGGGATGAAAGTTATTGGGACAAAGTCTATGGCTTCCCAATTGCGGAGTCCTCCGTTGAAAGTAGGAAAGATCCAATCCTCCAAGCTGCAATCCTCTTCACCATCTTCCACTGTATTGACCTCTCGGTTGCTAATCTTCAAAGGTGTCCCTCCAGCACGGGCGCGATGCACAACCTTCTGAGCACTTGAAGTAAAACCTAAGCCAAACTTGTCAGATTTATAAGGAATATCCGGAAGTTGTCCCCAGATGGTGCATCAAACTTCCTCTATTACTACTTTGGCGTCCTTTAGAGATGACATCCGCAGCGGAGGTTTTGTAATCTTGGGAATTTGGGACATAGTCTTGGTTACTGCTACCTCCTGAGAGACTTCTTCAAAATGTTGAAAAGGAGTTTCAATGAACTCTCCATCCAATTGCACATACCAGAAGGAATTGAGGTTGCTAATCATATACTCCTCCTCTCCGTGGACAGTAATAATCTTTCCATGGATCAGATTTTTCAGCATCTAGTGTAGTGTATAGGTGACAACACAGGCATTATAGATCCACGGTCATCCTAGCAGACAAGAGTAAGAGGGGAGGATGTCCATTACATAGAAGGTTGAGTTGAAAGTTTGAGTCCTAACCTTTATGGGGATGTACACCTCCCCTTGGACCATCCTCTTTGAACCATCAAATGCCCTTACAACTATGTTACTGGGTTTCAATGTCAACCATTCGCAATCTAGTTTGTCGAGAGCTTTCTTCGGTAAAACATTCAAAGATGAGCCAGTGTCCACTAAGACATGGGCCAGAGTTGTTCCTCTACATTCCACAGAGACATGATATGCCTCGTTGTGCTTTCTTCCCTTTGGTGTCAGATCAGCATCCGAGAAGCCTAGGCCGTTATCAGTTGTCAAGTTGGCCATACAATCTTGAAATTGATCAGCCGATGTCTCTTGAGGCACATGGGCTGTCTTCAGAAACTTCACCAGAGCTTTCGCATGTGCCTTGGAGCACAGTAACAATGCTAGCATGGAGATTCTGGAGGGAGTTTGCCCCAACTGCTCAACTATGTCGTAGTCACTCTTCTTTATTATTCTCAAGATCTCCTCCATTTCCTTCTTGGAATCTTCGGGAATAGTCAGTTGTTGAGCCTTTGTCCGGACAGGCTCTTCTTGAATACCTTTTCCTCAGGTTTCAGCAACAGGAGTGTTGGTAGGAATGATAGCAGGAGTTGTGTCGTCTTTGTCGATAGGAGCATTTGCAGAGATGATCATGGGTACGGAAGTAACCTTCGGAGCAGCCACGGGTCCAAAAATTTCCTTTGGGGGGGGGGGGAAATTATGGAGAGAAGATTCTACCACTATGGGTAATCTTACTGGTTCCGACAATATTGCTAATGTCGGGGTCTTCTTCTTCGGAGTTTGATTCTTTGGCAGCCAGCCCATCTTGTTTGATACCATGGTAGTAGATGTCTCCACTGTAATTCCACGACACTGCTTTGTCTGATTCATACGGGACTGGCCCGAGCATTGTGATTATAAGAGGAGTAGTTTTTGGAACCGATGTAATCCTAACGGGTCTTTTGGGGACCCTGGAAGAATTGGTGGAGATGGTTATGATTGAAACATCTTCAATAGGAACAGGTGAAACAGGAGTACTTTCAAACAGAATCTCTTTCTTGTCTATCAAGCATTGAATTCGTGTCTTCAACAAAGGGCAAGCAGTTGGTGAGGATAAGTAGAGATGGCAGTCTTCATTACAACCTGAGAATACACCAGCTTTCAACAAGTTTATCTTAATGATTGGGAGTGGAGTCAAGAGTTCGTCAACTGTGGTAACAAACAAATCTTCTTCGATAAAATTAGTGTTGTGACCATACCTAAGCATAGGAGCGGAAATGACGTTTGGTTTCTCGGGTGCATCAAACTCAATCTCTTTTGCATCTATAAGGTCTTGAATTTTGTTTTTCAGGCCCCAACAGTTCTTAGTGTCATGACCCGGACTTTCAGAATGATATGCGCATCTGGCATTTGGGTGATAATGAGGGGACGCAGTGTTCGGGTTCTTTGGAGCTTCCTTCAGAGTTGTCAAATTAGATTTCAGAAGATGTGGTAAAACCTGGGCTAGAGTCATATTGATTTTGGTGAATTGCCAGACTAGCCTTTCCACCCTCGGTTGGTTACTTCGTGGTTGATCAGATGTAGGTTTTGGGATCATAACGACCCCTACCATTGGTCCACGCTCAGCTCTCCCTTGGTTCCTTTGTGGATAAATAGCAGATACCTCCTTCTTCCCCGTGAAAGGCTTTCTCCCAGTTGCAGAGGCAGATGAATCCTTCTGAATATCTCCACTTCTTATGCCAGCTTCCACCCTCTCTCTGGTCAGTATTAACTCAGTAAATCCTGCAGATGAGCTTCCAGTCAGATGGTTGAAGAAAGGGCCTGATAAAGTGCCTAAGAACATGTCCACCAACTCCCTTTCAGACAGAGGGGGTTGGACTCTCCCGGCTAGATCTCTCCATTTTTGCGTGTAATCTTTGAAACCCTCATTGGAAGCCATAGCCATACCCTGAAGTTGAGTACGGGTAGGTACCAAATCTGCATTATATTGGTATTGCTTATAGAAAGCTGCGGCAAGATCTTCCCAGTTGTGGACGTATGCCCTTTCCAATTGGTAAAACCAATCGAGTTGTGTTCCAAATAGGCTATCTTGGAAAAAATGAACCCATAGATCTTTATCGGTGGATTGCGGCTAAATCTTTCTCACATATGATCGGAGATGCATCTTAAGACATGACACTCCATCATATTTTGCAAACAATGGCACTTTGAACTTTGGTGGGATCACAATTCCCGACACTAACCCCAATTCTTCAAAGTCTAGACCGGGTACCCTTTGTATTTCCATAGCGTTCAAACGCTCTTCAAGATGTCTGTACTTATCATCTGCTGGAGGATACTGTTCCTCGGAGTAGTCTTCCTCTCCTTCCTCCTCTTCAGATTCTGACGGAACCGCTTTTTCTTTTCCTTTTCCTTCATCAGATGTTGTTGTGAAATTCAAGGTTCTTCTAGTCTATCCTTGAAACCTTCTCCCCGTGATTACAACACCGGTTGGTTTTTTCTCTTTCTTCTTCTTCTCTTTGGCCAACAGAGTCTTCAACTCCTCTTGTCCTTTGGCCAGGGTTGTGAGTAACTGTTGAAACTGCGTGTTTTGAACTTGAATATCTTTGACTGTCTGTTCGAGATCCATCTTACTGAAATAAACAGTAGAGAGATGAGGAAACTCGTTGCAAAAGACCTGTTTATGTTATGATGAATGATATGTGCATATGTAATGTTTTCAAGGATTTCGAAGATTCAAGTTCGTTTTAGACTAAAATAAACACACGTTATATAAGATAGAGTTTGAGTACATCAATGCCCCTTGGGAAAAATAATACAACTCTCTAAGATAAAAAACTAGTGTGCATCCTCTTTGGTGCGATGTAGGCATTTAGAGTCTGCTCCTCATGAATGAGCCTAGTGAGTTCCAAAACCTTCTTCTCGCTTGCGTAGAATTGGGCTTCAAAAGTATCTCGCTCTCCTTTGAGTTGTACCCAATCCATTTGTAGGTCCTCAAAAGATGTATGCATGTCAGGATGTAGGATAGTGTATGGAACTTCTCTCTCCTTAACATGCTCAATGATCACCGAAAGGATGGAAGGATAAGGCATCATAAGACTTTGAGCGCGACTTCGTACCCACTTGAGGTAAGGCTCAAGAGGGATGGAATTCTTGTGTCCCAAAGTCTTGCTATCCACCTTGTTTAGCATCCTCCATGCTCGGATGAATCTCTGGCGAAGACCTTGATCGTCGTTGTCATAGTTGAATACCAAGCCTTGAATCAGCATCTCATGTGGGCCATCCCTTCGAGCATAACCAAACTGTCTTAGAGCTAAGCATGGGTTGTAGGTGATGCCTCCCATAATGCAAAGTAGAGGAACATTAGGGAATTCCCCAAAATGGTCAACAATGATAACATTCTCTTTGGATCGAGAGCACCAATGAATATCTGAATGTTTGAGCATCATTAACCTTTATGACCACCTTAAACCTTGCTCGTTCCTTAAGACTGATTGGGGAAGATGAGAAATAAACCATCTTTCCAAGAGAGGGGTGCAACACATAAGGACACCTCTTTTCCTCATTGTAAGAGTGTGAAAAGAGTTTAGGATATCCCCTAGCAATGTAGACACCGGATTGCATGACATGAAGGTTTTGATGGCACTCACATCTATGAGTTGGTAAGGATTGGGGAACAAGACCATCCCATAGATAAGAAGGGCCACAATTTCCTCAAAAGCTTGCAATTTAGGGAATTCCAACAACTTTGGGCTTTCTAAAACAAAAACTTTGCTAAGAAGCCTTTGACACCACTCCTAGCTTCCCAATGAGTTGTGACATCAGATGAGCGCAAGTGAAGAGATTGAGCAATCTCTTCTGGCTTTGGGTCTCTTTCCGTACCGTTGAAAGGTAGTTGATTGAGAATGGGAATCCTTAAGAGTTGAGAGAATTCTTCCAAAGTAGGCACAAGCTGGTAGTCGGGAAATGTGAAGCAATGGTGCAAAGGATCAAAGAACTGAAAGAGCACCTTCATCATATCCTCACCCGTGTTGGAGGTGACCAAGTCGAGCATATGACCACGTCTCTCGGTGAAAGGAGAGCTTTCAGGGATCCTTGAAGCTATCCCCAAGTTGTGGAGGGAGTCTTACAAGGTTGACATGGATAGTTTTTCTGCGAAGTGAATCCATATCCTACAAAACAAGAACAAAGATGAATCTCCAAAAATCCTTGAAATGGTTAGTGGATGCATATGATGTCCATGATGTCCATGATGTCCATGATGTTATGTACAAGTATGCATATACAAGAAAAACAAACAAGTTCTTAGTTTAGGCTTGCATGGGGTTTTATAGGTAAGTACCCTCTTGAAGTTTAGTTGGCTTAAACATGTCCTAGTAATAGTAACCGGGTTCTAAAGAGCTCAATATCACCGAATTGTTTCCTTGGTCATTGTTTCAGCTCAAGCCTCTTTAATGGCGACCGAAATATTCCAAGAAACCAACCCTCAATTAGTGTAGTATTGAGTATCTACCAACTTCGGACTACACCAAAGTCGGTCATCTCAGTACATCCTAAAGGCCAAGTTGATCAAGTAAAGGTTCTAAAAGTTCGTTAGTGCTTCATGACATCACTCAGTAGCCCCGTATTCTCTTTGATTAACTCAAAGGCTACCGGTACCCACAAATATGTCACACTAACATAGCTATTGCTTAGACCATGTCGGTATACCCCGCACAGTTTCCCTAACGTATTGCTATTTACCTATAATGTATCCCCAAATCTGGGTAGAGGATTCAAACCCAAACAAAGAACCGTAATGTAAAGCAAACAAATCAAACAATGTAAGCAAGTAAATGAGATCTAGCCCTAAGGTAACCCAACTTTTTTTTCAATTATCCCCAGCAGAGTCGCCAGTTCTGTGATACGGTGGGAGAACTGACTTGAGGGTTTTGCGTTTGTGTTCGCAAATGTTGCGGTTAACAAGAGTCGCTACCGACTTTTCTTTTATCCAAAAGGAAAGGTGAAAAAGCACAGGAAAGATCTTTGAGATTGTTTCTTGAGTTCGGGGGGTAGATTATGAAAAGAGAAAGTATTAGCACCCTTTTCATCCATGGTTTTCCATGGGATCTTAGTTAATTTCTAGATCACTTGCTTTTTGTTTTGAAATTGTGCTTTGCGTGGTTTTGAAAGTATTTTGTAAAAGAGGTTATTCGTTTAGGCAATCTTTGTAATGATTCTCGTTCGTAAGAATGTATATAAAGATGTTTGTCTTTTTGAAAATGTTTTCAATGTTTGTAAGTTGTTTGGAAATGTGTGTTTTTATTTTGAAAATAGCAAGGATATTTGTTTGAAAATAGAGCAAGTAACTAGAAGCAATCTACCTACTCAAATGTCTTTCTTATGCATTTTCTATTCCTTTGACATTGTTGTCTTACCATTGATTTGGTAAACAACCCTATCTTTGGATGTAAATAGGACGGGCTTGGGTCATCGTATAACCATGATTAGCAATGTTGCAAAGTATCTTAGCATTTTTGAGGGACTAAGATCATTTTATAAGGCAACTTAGAAAAGCGTCATCGAGGGACTATGATCTTTTGATTTTGTTTTTTTTACCAAGATACTTTGCATGCGTAATATGGCTATTTTTGTATAAGAGAACCAAGTGGAGAAACCCTAAGGGTGTTTGTGTGCAAGTGTGTTTGATTGCATGCTTGATTTTTATCTTGAATTATGGTCTTCTATTTGATTGATCTTTTACTAGCATTTACATTTGAATGCGATAAATTGCAGAAATGTAAAGTCCTACGCTATTACAATATTTAGGGGGTGGGGGTACAAATTTATGAATGGGGATTGCAAGTGAAAACAAAGCCCTAAATTACTATTACAACCATATTGAAATACATGCAAGAAAATATTAAATGAACTTGTTTTGTTTTAAGAAAACATTTTTTGTCTTTTATTTTAAAGAATAAACTAAAGTGTGAACGAAATATTTTTGGTGTTTTGCTGATTAATGAAATGGAGAGTGCCAGCGAGAAAAATAAAGAAAAATAAAATAACAAGGGGAAGAAAAAAAGAGGATCAGCGTGTTGCTGAAAGGAAGTCAGAGGTTCTGACTCTGGCGTGCTGCAAAACAGAGACCTGTTAGTGAAAATGTATAGGTCAGAAGTTCTGACCCTGACATGCTGCAAAACAAAAACCTGTTAGTGAAAATGTATGAGGTCAGAGGTTCTGACCCTGCTAGGAACACAATAATTTTTAGAAGTTCTGATATTACTGATAACAAAATAGGCTCCAGAAGCGCTGGTGCCAATGTCAGAACTTGGTCTCTCTATGCTAGTCAGAACATCTGCAATTTGGTTATTTCTCCACAAAATAGAAAACATCCCTAGGACAGTTTCTGCAGGTGTCATAGTGCTTCAGAAATAAAGGGAATCAAAACCATAAATCAGAGGCAAGCACGCCTTTGCTAATCCTAACTCTGAGTTTTAGTTTCTTCAAGAAAGTTCTGAACTGATTCATTCTCTACTTAAGCATACAGATGCGTGAAAACCTCAGAACATGTACAACATCAAAAGCATGATATCTACATTGTGTTTTTGAGCATGCAAATCTGGTAATGCTTAAGCAATGTGGTGAGAGTCATCAAGTGCTTACCTTGCAGCTGGAATAAGTTCTGTGAACTGGAGTTAGCCTTAACTCTGATGATGTTCTGAACAGCTTCTTTGAATGGATGGATGGAGGGTATATAGTAGTATGAATATAGAAGTTATGGCAGTTTCCAACGTGTGGGTCAGAAACTGTATGGATGGTTTTTAGTCAAGAAATGTTTTGATAACAAATGGAGTTTGAAAGCAGGGAACCCAAAGTTAATGGTTCATATGCTGTGTTTACAGTTTTTGAAACTCTAGGAATTTTGGGCAGAGATTTCAAGGTTTTTCTTGCTCAAAATTTCTATCTCTTTTTAGAAATTTTGTTGGACCCTTTCTCAGTGACCAATGGCATTCTATTTAGAGACAAAGCTTTTTTGGTTTTAAAATGTTAATTGGCGCCAATTCATGCACTAGATGTTGACTTGCTCTTGAAGCAAGTTCCAAAAATGGTATGATGGCTGACAGTTTTTTAGCTTAGGCTGGAGTAGCAAGCAAGGATTAAGGAAAAGTGAACCTATAAGAAAAATGTAGCACATGGGCCTTTACCTAATCCTGCACAAAAGTATTTCTACCCTACACGTGGAGAGATCCTTTGGTCAAAGACTCAAAAGTGGTTGTGAGCATTAATGAGCATTAAATGATGACGAGATTTGTCAAAATCAGAAATCCTGTAATGTGAGATTTTGCATCATTGCTTAACTCTGGGTCAGAAATTCCGTTTCGGACAAACATCTAACTTCTGATCTTCTTACTTTGTATCATGTTGCCTCAGCAAGCTCTGAAGGATCCTCAGGCTTTCCAGTAAATCTCTTTGATTTGCCTATGAAAACTCTGAACATAGAGATTCTGCATCAGTGTAGCATCCAATCTTCTGATCCTCTTACCTTCTGACTCCAGCATGCTCTGAAGGAGCTTTCAGGCTTCGTTGCTTTCTTTGTATTACTCTAGCAAACTCTGACTGAACTTGCGTAGATGCTGAAAAAGCCATGTTCTGATTGAAGGTTATATGCTGAACCACGTTTACAACGTCTGACTGCTCCTGCCTGGAGGCTGTCTCAGAAGTTCTGAAGTGTCATTTTTCTTAAATACTTTAGAAAAATTCTAAGTGTTTAGAATTTGACTTTTCCAAGGTAAAATTTGACTTTTGAACTTCTTGACGAAACAAACTTCATATTCCAATATGTGTTGATGAAATATGATTTTTGAGATTTGATTTTGATCCAAAAGCCAAAGTTTGACTTCTCAGCGCGTAAATGACCATTTTTCCCTTGTAAATGGCTTGCTTGGAAAGAAATGATAATTCAAGGCATGGATTTGTTTAAGAGAAAACTTTGAGAATCCAGGGTGATTTCTTGAGAAATGAGAGGGCAAATTTTGGGGTATAACAGGAAGTATATATGACCAGAATAGCTTTGACATGAACATCCAATGAAACTCAGTTGATGGGTATTGCAAGCTCAAAACTCCATGAATAAGAAACCATAATCCTCTCGACTTGGGTGCCTTTTGAATGAAGGAACCTCTTGGGATATTAACCAGAACCAACACATCAACTTAATAAGATCCTTAGCTAATGGTGACAACCTTGTAGCTTTATGAGGGAGAAGTTCACGACAATGCTTAAACAAGCAACCCTAACTTTCGAACAATGATTGATGGAGGAACCCGTAGAAACAAGCTTGAATGAAGGTGAAAGTCCCAAAGTAAAAACCCTAGCTTCAAGATTCCCGATCCTATGCCCATTTGATTGATTAATGATGCAGGATGTTTTTAAATGACCTAATGGAAGGTTATGTACATGTGAAAAGTGCGAAATGCATAAGCCAGATAAAAGTAAAAGGGGTAGGACAAATTTGGGGTATTACAACTGCCCCTATTTAATCATCTTAAACCTGAAAGTACGATTGGCGCGTGCCTTTAGGAAGTTCGAGGTAGTAGATGATTAAATACCAATGCCAAAAATTTGTCTTGGGAGAGAGTGTAAGTGTTTCTTTATTTATTAATGATATCTGTTGGGGAAAGATTTTTTTTTGTTTTTTCAGTGAAGAGAAGAAGATTGGACTTGTAACGTGGCGTGATGCCAATACAAGAAAAATGGTTGGTATGAAAAGCCACCGAACGAGGTCTACGGGCGACCTACGATCCTAAGGTGAAACATGAGAGTGATTTGACAGAGAACCTAGCGTAAGGGCGATCTCAGGTTCTAAGACAAGATATATGGAAAAAAACCTAGCCAAGAGGCAATCTCAGGTTCGAAGATGATTTGAGGGAAGAACCTAGCCAAGAGGCGATCTCAGGTTCTAAGCTGATCTAAGGAAGAACCTAGCCAAGAGGCGATATCAGGTTATAAGCTGATCTAAGGAAGAACCTAGCCTACATGCGATATCAGGTTCGACGGTGATCTAAGGAGGAACCTAGCCAAGAGGCGATCTCAGGTTCGACAATGATCTATTAGAAGAACCTAGCAAAGAGGCGATCTCAGGCTCGACGATGATCTAAGGAAGAACCTAGCTAGGAGGCGATCTCAGGTTCGACGGTGATCTAAGGAGGAACCTAGCCAAAAGGAAATCTCAGGTTCAACGGTGATCTATGGGAAGTACCTAGCCAAGAGGCAATCTCAGATTCGACAGTGATCTAAGGAGGAACCTAGCACAGAAGCGATCTCAGGTTCGGCGGTGATCTGAGGAGGAACCTAGCCAAGAGGCGATCTCAGGTTCGACTGTGATCTATGGGAAGAACCTAGCCAAGAGGCAATCTCAGGTTCGACGATGATCTATGGCAAGAACCTAGCCAAGAGGCAATCTCAGGTTTGACGGTGATCTAAGGAGGAACCTAGCCAAGAGGCAATCTCAGGTTCGACGGTGATATATAGGAAGAACCTAACCAAGAGGCGATCTCAAGTTCGATTGTGATCTATGGGAAGAACCTAGCCAAGAGGCGATCTCAGGTTCGACGGTGATCTACGAAGGATCCTAGCCAAGAGGCAATCTCAGGTTCAACGGTGATCTATGGGAAGAACCTATCCAAGAGGCGATCTCAGGTTTGACGGTGATCTAAGGAGGAACCAAGCCAAGAGGTAATCTCAGGTTCGACGGTGATCTAAGAAGGAACCTAGCCAAGAGGCAATCTCAGGTTTGACTGTGATCTATGGGAAGAACCTAGCCAAGATGCGATCTCAGGTTCGACGGTGAACTATGGGAAGAACCTAGCCAAGAGGCGATCTCAGATTCGACGGTGATCTAAGGAGGAACCTAGCCAAGAGGAAATCTCAGGTTCGACGGTGATCTATGGAGGAACATAGCCAAGAGGCAATCTCAGGTTCGACTGTGATCTATGGGAAGAACCTAGCAAAAAGGCGATCTCAGGTTCGACGATGATCTATGGGAAGAACCTAGCCAAGAGGCGATCTCAGGTTTGACGGTGATTTAAGGAGGAACCTAGCCAAGAGGCGATCTCAGGTTCGACGGTGATCTAAGGAGGAACGTAGCCAAGAGGAGATCTCAGGTTCAACGGTGATCTATCGGAAGAACCTAGCCAAGAGGCGATCTCAGATTCGAAGGTGATCTAAGGAGGAACCTAGCCAAGAGGCGATCTCAGGTTCGACTGTGATCTATGGGAAGAACCTAGCCAAGAGGCAATCTCAGGTTCGACGGTGATCTATGGGAAGAACCTATCCAAGACATGATCTCAAGTTCGGCGGTGATCTAAGGAAATAACCTAGCTAAGAGGCAATCTCAGGTTCGACGGTGATCTAGGGAAGAACCTAGCCAAGAGGCAATCTGAGGTTCGACGGTGATCTATGGGAAGAACCTAGCCAAGTGGCGATCTCAGGTTTGACGGTGATCAAAGGAGGAACCTAGACAAGAGGTAATCTCAGGTTAGACGACGATCTATAGGAAGAACCTAGCCAAGAGGCGATCTCAGATTCGACGGTGATCTAAAGAGGAACCTAGCGAGGAGATGATCTCAGGTTCGAAGGTGATCTAAGGAGGAACCTAGCCAAGAGGCAATCTCAGGTTCAACGGTGATCTATGGGAAGAACCTAGCCAAGAGGCAATCTCAGATTCGACGGTGATCTAAGGAGGAACCTAGCCAAGAGGCGATCTCAGGTTCGACGGTGATCTAAGGAGGAACCTAGCCAAGAGGAGATCTCAGGTTCGACTGTGATCTATGGGAAGAACCTAGCCAAGAGGCAATCTCAAGTTCGACGGTGTTCTATGGGAAGAACCTAGCCAAGAGGCGATCTCAGGTTTGACGGTGATATAAGGAGGAACCTAGCCAAGAGGCAATCTCAGGTTCGACGATGATATATAGGAAGAACCTAGCCAAGAGGCGATCTCAGGTTCGATTGTGATATATGGGAAGAACCTAGCCAAGAGGCGATCTCAGGTTCGACGTTGATCTAAGGAGGAACCTAGCCAAGAGGCAATCTCAGGTTCGACGGTGATCTATGGGAAGAACCTTGCCAAGAGGCGATCTCAGGTTTGACGGTGATCTAAGGAGGAACCTAGCCAAGAGGCAATCTCATGTTCGACGATGATATATAGGAAGAACCTAGCCAAGAGGCGATCTTAAATTCGAAGGTGATCTAAGGAGGAACCTAGCCAAGAGGAAATCTCAGGTTCAACTGTGATCTATGGGAAGAACCTAGCCAAGAGAAGATCTCAGGTTCGACGGTGATCTATGGGAAGAACATAGCCAAGAGGAGATCTCAAGTTTGACGGTGATTTATGGAGGAACCTATGAAAGAGGCAATCTCAGGTTCTACGGTGATATATAGGAAGAACCTAGCCAAGAGCCAATCTCAGATTCGACGGTGATCTAAGAAGGAACCTAGCCAAGAGGCGATCTCAGGATCGACGGTGATGTAAGGAGGAACCTAGCCAAGAGGCGATCTCAGGTTCAACGGTCATCTATGGGAAGAACCTAGCCAAGAGGCGGTTTCAGATTCGAAGGTGATCTAAAGAGGAACCTAGCCAAGAGGCGATCTCAGGTTCGACGGTGATCAAAGGAGGAACCTAGCCAAGAGGCGATATCAGGTTCGACTGTGATCTATGGGAAGAACCTAGCCAAGAGGCGATCTCAGGTTCGACGGTGATCTATGGGAAGAACCTAGCCAAGAGGCGATCTCAAGTTCGAAGGTGATCTAAGGGAAGAACCTAGCTAAGAGGCGATCTCAAGTTCGACGGTGATCTATGGGAAGAACTTAGCCAAGAGGCGATCTCAGGTTTGAAGGTGATCAAAGGAGAAACCTAGCCAAGAGGCAATCTTAGATTAGACGGTGATATATAGGAAGAAGCTAGCCAAGAGGCAATCTCAGAATCGACAGTGATCTAAGGAGGAAACTAGCCAAGAGGCGATCTCAGGTTCGACGGTGATCTAAGGAGGAACATAGCCAAGAGACAATCTCAGGTTCAACGATAATCTATGGGAAGAACTTAGCCAAGAGGCGATCTCAGATTCGACAGTTATCTAAGGAGGAACCTAGCCAAGAGGCGATCTCAGGTTCAACGGTTATCTAAGGAAGAACCTAACTAAGAGGCGATCTCAGGTTCGACTGTGATCTATGAGAAGAACCTAGCCAAGAGGAGATCTCAGGTTCGACGGTGATCTATGGGAAGAACCTAGCCAAGAGGCGATCTCAGGTTTGACGGTGATCTAAGGAGGAACCTAGCCAAGAGGAAATCTCAGGTTCGACGGTGATATATAGGAAGAACCTAGCCAAGAGACGATCTCAGATTCGACAGTGATCTAAGGAGGAACCTAGCCAAGAGGAGATCTCAGGTTCAACGGTGATCTATGGGAAGAACCTAGCCAAGAAGCAATCTCAGATTCGAAGGTGATCTAAGGAGGAACCTAGCCAAGAGGCAATCTCAGGTTCGACGGTGATCTAAGGAAGAACCTATCCAAGAGGCGATCTCAGGTTCGACTATGATCAATGGGAAGAACCTAGCCAAGAGGCAATCTCAGGTTCGACGGTGATCTATTGGAAGAACCTAGCCAAGAGGCAATCTCAGGTTTGATGGTGATCTAAGGAGGAACCTATCCAAGAGGCAATCTCAGGTTCGACGGTGATATATAGGAAGAACCTGGCCAAGAGGGAATCTCAGATTCGGCGGTGATCTAAGGAGGAACCAAGCCAAGAGGCGATCTCAGGTTCGTCTGTGATCTATGGGAAGAACCTAGCCAAGAGGCGATCTCAGGTTTGATGGTGATCTATGGGAAGAACCTAGCCAAGATGCAATCTCAGGTTTGACGGTGATCTAAGGAGGAACCTAGGCAAGAGGCAATCTCAGGTTCGACGACGATATATAGGAAGAACCTAGCCAAGAGCCAATCTCAGATTCGACGGTGATCTAAGGAGGAACCTAGCCAAGAGGCGATCTCAGGTTCGACGGTGATTTAAGGAGGAACCTAGCCAAGAGGCGATCTCAAGTTCGACGGTGATCTAAGGGAAGAACCTATCTAAGAGGCGATCTCAGGTTCGTCGGTGATCTAGGGAAGAACCTAGCCAAGGGGCAATCTCAGGTTCGACGGTGATCTATGGGAAGAACCTAGCCAAGAGGCGATATCAGGTTTGATGGTGATCAAAGGAGGAACCTAGCCAAGAGGCAATCTCAGGTTAGACGGTGATCTATAGGAAGAACCTAGCCAAGAGGCGATCTCAGATTCAACGGTGATCTAACGATGAAACTAGCCAAGAGGCGATTTCAGGTTCGACGGTGATCTAAGGAGGATCCTAGCCAAGAGGCAATCTGAGGTTCAACGGTGATCTATGGGAAGAACCTAGCCAAGAGGAGATCTCAGATTCGACGGTGATCTAAGGAGGAACATAGCCAAGAGGCAATCTCAGGTTCGACTGTGATCTATGGGAAGAACCTAGCCAAGAGGCGATCTCAGGTTCGACGGTGATCTATGGATTGAACCTAGCTAAGAGGCGATCTCAGGTTTGACGGTGATTTAAGGAGGAACCTAGCCAAGAGGCAATCTCAGGTTCGAAGGTGATATATAGATAGAACCTAGCCAAGAGGCAATCTCAGATTCGACGGTGATCTAAGGAGGAACCTAGCCAAGAGGCGATCTCAGGTTCGATGGTGATCTAAGGAGTAACCTAGCCAAGACGCGATCTCAGGTTCAAAGGTCATCTATGGGAAGAACCTAGCCAAGAGGCGATCTCAGATTTGAAGTTGATCTAAGGAGTAACCTAGCCAAGAGGCGATCTCAGGTTCGACGGTGATCTAAGGAGGAACCTAGACAAGAGGCGATCTCAGGTTTGACTGTGATCAATGGGAAGAACCTAGACAAGAGACGATCTCAGGTTTGACGATGATCTATGGGAAGAACCTAGCCAAGAGGCAATCTCAAGTTCGACGGTGATCTAAGGGAAGAACCTAGCTAAGAGGAGATCTCAGTTTCAACGGTGATCTAGGGAAGAACCTAGCCAAGAGGCATTCTCATGTTCGACAGTGATCTATGGGAAGAACCTAGCCAAGAGGCGATCTCAGGTTTGACGGTGATCAAAGGTGGAACCTAGCCAAGAGGCAATCTCAGGTTAGACAGTGATATATAGGAAGAACCTAGCCAAGGGGCGATCTCAGATTCGACGGTGATCTAAGGAAGAACCTAGACAAGAGGCGATCTCAGGTTCGACGGTGATCTAAGGAGGAACCTAGCCAAAAGGAAATCTCAGGTTCAACGGTGATCTATTCGAAGAACCTAGCCAAGAGGCAATCTCAGATTCGACGGTGATCTAAGGAGGAACCTAGCCAAGAGGCGATCTCAGGTTCGACGGTGATCTGAGGAGGAACCTAGCCAAGAGGCGATCTCAGGTTCGACTGTGATCTATGGGAAGAACCTAGCCAAGAGGCAATCTCAGGTTCGACGGTGATCTATGGGGAGAACCTAGCCAAGAGGCGATCTCAGGTTTGACGGTGATCTAAGGAGGAATCTAGCCAAGAGGCAATCTCAGGTTCGACGGTGATATATAGGAAGAACCTAACCAAGAGGCGATCTCAAGTTCGATTGTGATCTATGGGAAGAACCTAGCCAAGTGGCGATCTCAGGTTCGACGGTTATCTATGGAGGAACCTAGCCAAGAGGCAATCTCAGGTTCAACGGTGATCTATGGGAAGAACCTAGCCAAGAGGCGATCTCAGGTTTGACGGTGATCTAAGGAGGAACCAAGCCAAGAGGCAATCTCAGGTTCGACAGTGATCTAAGAAGGAACCTAGCCAAGAGGCAATCTGAGGTTCGACTGTGATCTATGGGAAGAACCTAGCCAAGAGCCGATCTTAGGTTCGACGGTGAACTATGGGAAGAACCTAGCCAAGAGGCGATCTCAGATTCGACAGTGATCTAAGGAGGAACCTAGCCAAGAGGCAATCTCAGGTTCGACGGTGATCTATGGAGGAACATAGCCAAGAGGCGTTCTCAGGTTCGACTGTGATCTATGGGAAGAACCTAGCAAAAAGGCGATCTCAGGTTCGACGGTGATCTATGGGAAGAACCTAGCCAAGAGGCGATCTCAGGTTCGACGGTGATCTAAGGAGGAACCTAGCCAAGAGGTGATCTTAGGTTCGACTGTGATCTATGGGAAGAACCTAGCCAAGAGGTGATCTCAGGTTCGCCGGTGATCTATGTGAAGAACCTATCCAAGACACGATCTCAAGTTCGACGGTGATCTAAGGGAAGAACCTAGCTAAGAGGCAATCTCAGGTTTGACGGTGATCTAGGGAAGAACCTAGCCAAGAGGCAATCTCAGGTTCGACGGTGATCTATGGGAAGAACCTAGCCAAGTGGCGATCTCAGGTTTGACGGTGATCTAAGGAGGAACCTAGACAAGAGGCAATCTCAGGTTCGACGGTGATCTATGGGAAGAACCTAGCCAGGAGGCGATCTTAGGTTCGACGATGATATAAGGAGGAACCTAGCCAAGAGGCAACTCAGGTTCGACGGTGATCTAAGGAGGAACCTAGCCAAGAGGCAATCTCAGGTTCAACGGTGATCTATGGGAAGAACCTAGCCAAGATGCAATCTCAGATTCGACGGTGATCTAAGGAGGAACCTAGCCAAGAGGCGATCTCAGGTTCGACGGTGATCTAAGGAGGAACCTAGCCAAGAGGCGATCTCAGGTTCGACGGTGATCTATGGGAAGAACCTAGCAAAGAGGCGATCTCAGGTTTGACGGTGATCTAAGGAGGAACCTAGCTAAGAGACAATCTCATGTTCGACGATGATATATAGGAAGAACCTAGCCAAGAGGCGATCTCAGATTCGACGGTGATCTAAGGAGGAACCTAGCCAAGAGGCAATCTCAGGTTCGACTGTGATCTATGGGAAGAACCTAGCCAAGAGGCGATCTCAGGTTCGACGGTGATCTATGGGAAGAACCTAGCCAAGAGGCGATCTCAGGTTTGACGGTGATCTATGGGAAGAACCTAGCCAAGAGGCGATCTCAGGTTCGACGGTGATCTACGAAGGATCCTAGCCAAGAGGCAATCTCAGGTTCAACGGTGATCTATGGGAAGAACCTATCCAAGAGGCGATCTCAGGTTTGACGGTGATCTAAGGAGGAACCTAGCCAAGAGGCAATCTCAGGTTCGACGGTGATATATAGGAAGAACCTAACCAAGAGGCGATCTCAGGTTAGACGATGATCAAAGGAGGAACCTAGCCAAGAGGCGATATCAGGTTCGACTGTGATCTATGGGAAGTACCTAGCCAAGAGGCGATCTCAGGTTCGACGGTGATCTATGGGAAGAACCTAGCCAAGAGGCGACCTCAAGTTCGATGGTGAACTAAGGGAAGAACCTAGCTAAGAGGCGATCTCAGGTTCGACAGTGATCTAGGGAAAAACCTAGCCAAGAGGCAATCTCAAGTTCGACGGTGATCTATGGGAAGAACTTAGCCAAGAGGCGGTCTCAGGTTTGAGGGTGATCAAAGGAGAGACCTAGCCAAGAGGCAATCTCAGATTAGACGGTGATCTATAGGAAGAACCTAGCCAAGAGGCAATCTCAGATTCGACGGTGATCTAAGGAGGAACATAGCCAAGAGGCGATCTCAGGTTTAACGATGATCTAAGGAGGAACCTAGCCAAGAGGCAATCTCAGGTTCAACGATGATCTATGGGAAGAACCTAGCCAAGAGGCGATCTCAGATTCCACAGTGATCTAAGGAGGAACCTAACCAAGAGGCGATCTCAGGTTCAACGGTTATCTAAGGAGGAACCTAACCAATAGGCGATCTCAGGTTCGACTGTGATCTATGGGAAGAACCTAGCCAAGAGGAGATCTCAGGTTCGACGGTGATCTATGGGAAGAACCTAGCCAAGAGGCGATCTCAGGTTTGACGGTGATCTAAGGAGGAACCTAGCCAAGAGGAAATCTCAGGTTCGACGGTGATATATAGGAAGAACCTAGCCAAGAGGCGATTTCAGATTCGACATTGATCTAATGATGAACCTAGCCAAGAGGCGATCTCATGTTCGACAGTGATCTAAGGAGGAACCTAGCCAAGAGGAGATCTCAGGTTCAACGGTGATCTATGGGAAGAACCTAACCAAGAGGCGATCTCAGATTCGAAGGTGATCTAAGGAGAAACCTAGCCAAGAGGCGATCTCAGGTTCGACGGTGATCTAAGGAGGAACCTATCCAAGAGGCGATCTCAGGTTCGACGGTGATCTATTGGAAGAACCTAGCCAAGAGGCGATCTCAGGTTTGATGGTGATTTAAGGAGGAACCTAGCCAAGAGGCAATCTCAGGTTCGACGGTGATATATAGGAAGAACCTAGCCAAGATGCAATCTCAGATTCGACGGTGATCTAAGGAGGAACCTAGCCAAGAGGCGATCTCAGGTTCGACTGTGATCTATGGGAAGAACCTAGCAAAGAGGCAATCTCAGGTTTGACGGTGATCTATGGGAAGAACCTAGCCAAGAGGCAATCTCAGGTTTGACGGTGATCTAAGGAGGAACCAAGGCAAGAGGCAATCTCAGGTTCGACGGTGATATATAGGAAGAACCTAGCCAAGAGCCAATCTCAGATTCGACGGTGATCTAAGGAGGAACCTAGCCAAGAGGCGATGTCAGGTTCGACGATGATCTAAGGAGTAACCTAGCCAAGAGGCGATCTCGGGTTCAACGGTGATCTATGGGAAGAACCTAGCCAAGAGGCGAACTCAAATTCGAAGGTGATCTAAGGAGGAACCTAGCCATGAGGCGATCTCAAGTTCGACGGTGATCTAAGGAGGAACCTAGCCAAGAGGCAATCTCAGGTTCGACTGTGATCTATGGGAAGAACCTAGCCAAGAGGCGATCTCAGGTTTGACGGTGATCTATGGGAAGAACCTAGCCAAGAGGTGATCTCAAGTTCGACGGTGATCTAAGGGAATAACCTAGCTAAGAGGCGATCTTAGGTTCGACGGTGATATAGGGAAGAACCTAGCCAAGAGGCAATCTCAGGTTCGACGGTGATCTATGGGAAGAACCTTGCCAAGAGGCGATCTCAGGTTTGACGGTGATCAAAGGAGGAACCTAGCCAAGAGGCAATCTCAGGTTAGACGGTGATCTATAGGAAGAACCTACCCAAGAGGCGATCTCAGATTCAACGGTGATCTAATGAGGAACCTAGCCAAGAGGCGATCTCAGATTCGACGATGATCTAAGGAGGAACCTAGCCAAGACGCGATCTCAGGTTCAACGGTGATCTATGGGAAGAACCTAGCCAAGACGCGATCTCAGATTCGAAGGTGATCTAAGGAGGAACCTAGCAAAGAGGCGATCTCAGGTTCGACGGTGATCTAAGGAGGAACCTAGCCAAGAGGCGATCTCAGGTTCGACTGTGATCTATGGGAAGAACCTAGCCAAGAGGCAATCTCAGGTTCGACAGTGATCTATGGGAAGAACCTAGCCAAGAGGTGATCTCAAGTTCGACGGTGATCTAAGGGAAGAACCTAGCTAAGAGCCGATCTCAGGTTCGACGGTGATATAGGGAAGAACCTAGCCAAGAGGCAATCTCAGGTTCGACAGTGATCTATGGGAAGAACCTTGCCAAGGTGCGATCTCAGGTTTGACGGTGATCAAAGGAGGAACCTAGACAAGAGGCAATCTCAGGTTAGACGGTGATCTATAGGAAGAACCTAGCCAAGAGGCGATCTCAGATACGACAGTGATCTATGGAGGAACCTAGCCAATAGGCGATCTTAGGTTCGACGGTGATTTAAGGAGGAACCTAGCCAAGAGGCAATCTCAGGTTCAACGGTGATCTATGGGAAGAACCTAGCCAAGAGGCGATCTAAGATTTGACGGTGATCTAAGGAGGAACTAAGCCAAGAGGCGATCTCAGGTTCGACGGTGATCTAAGGAGGAACCTAGCCAAGAGGCAATCTCAGGTTCGACTGTGATCTATGGGAAGAACCTAGCCATGAGGTGATCTCAGGTTCGACGGTGATCTATGGGAAGAACCTAGCAAAGAGGCGATCTCAGGTTTGACGGTGATCTAAGGAGGAACCTAGCCAAGAGGAAATCTCAGGTTCGACAGTGATATATAGGAAGAACCTAGCCAAGAGGCAATCTCAGGTTCAATTCTTATCTATGGGAAGAACCTAGCCAAGAGGCAATCTCAGGTTTGACGGTGATCTAAGGAGGAACCTAGGCAAGAGGCAATCTCAGGTTCGACGGTGATATATAGGAAGAATCTAGCCAAGAGGCAATCTCAAATTCGACGGTGATCTAAGGAGGAACCTAGCCAAGAGGAAATCTCAGGTTCGACGGTGATCTAAGGAGGAACCTAGACAAGAGGCAATCTCAGGTTCGACGGTGATCTATGGGAAGAACCTAGCCAGGAGGCGATCTTAGGTTCGACGATGATATAAGGAGGAACCTAGCCAAGAGGCAACTCAGGTTCGACGGTGATCTAAGGAGGAACCTAGCCAATAGGCGATCTCAAGTTCGACTGTGATCTATGAGAAGAACCTAGCCAAGAGGCGATCTCAGGTTTGACAGTTATCTATGGGAAGAACTAAGCCAAGAGGCAATCTCAAGTTCGACGGTGATCTCAGGGAAGAACCTGGGTAAGAGGCGAACTCATGTTCGACGGTGATATAGGGAAGAACCTAGACAAGAGGCAATCTCAGGTTCGACAGTGATCTATGGGAAGAACCTTGCCAAGATGCGATCTCAGGTTTGACGGTGATCAAAGGAGGAACCTAGACAAGAGGCAATCTCAGGTTAGACGGTGATCTATAGGAAGAACCTAGCCAAGAGGCGATCTCAGATACGACAGTGATCTATGGAGGAACCTAGCCAATACGCGATCTTAGGTTCGACGGTGATCTAAGGAGGAACCTAGCCAAGAGGCAATCTCAGGTTCAACGGTGATCTATGGGAAGAACCTAGCCAAGAGGCGATCTAAGATTTGACGGTGATCTAAGGAGGAACTAAGCCAAGAGGCGATCACAGGTTCGACGGTGATCTAAGGAGGAACCTAGCCAAGAGGCGATCTCAGGTTCGACTGTGATCTATGGGAAGAACCCAGCCATGAGGTGATCTCAGGTTCGACGGTGATCTATGGGAAGAACCTAGCAAAGAGGCGATCTCAGGTTTGACGGTGATCTAAGGAGGAACCTAGCCAAGAGGAAATCTCAGGTTCGACAGTGATATATAGGAAGAACCTAGCCAAGAGGCGATCTCAGGTTCGATTCAGATCTATGGGAAGAACCTAGCCAAGAGGCAATCTCAGGTTTGACGGTGATCTAAGGAGGAACCTAGGCAAGAGGCAATCTCAGGTTCGACGGTGATATATAGGAAGAATCTAGCCAAGAGGCAATCTCAAATTCGACGGTGATCTAAGGAGGAACCTAGCCAAGAGGAAATCTCAGGTTCGACGGTGATCTAAGGAGGAACCTAGACAAGAGGCAATCTCAGGTTCGACGGTGATCTATGGGAAGAACCTAGCCAGGAGGCGATCTTAGGTTCGACGATGATATAAGGAGGAACCTAGCCAAGAGGCAACTCAGGTTCGACGGTGATCTAAGGAGGAACCTAGCCAATAGGCGATCTCAAGTTCGACTGTGATCTATGAGAAGAACCTAGCCAAGAGGCGATCTTAGGTTTGACAGTTATCTATGGGAAGAACCAAGCCAAGAGGCAATCTCAAGTTCGACGGTGATCTAAGGGAAGAACCTGGGTAAGAGGCGATCTCATGTTCGACGGTGATATAGGGAAGAACCTAGCCAAGAGGCAATCTCAGGTTCGACGGTGATCTATGGGAAGAACCTAACCAAGAGGCGATCTCATGTTTGATGGTGATCAAAGGAGGAACCTAGCCAAGAGGCAATCTCAGGTTAGACGGTGATCTATAGGAAGAACCTAGCCAAGAGGCGATTTCAGATTCGACGGTGATCTAAGGAGGAACCTAGCCAATAGGCGATCTATGGTTCGATTTTGATCTAAGGAGGAACCTAGCCAAGAGGCAATCTCAGGTTCAACGGTGATCTATGGGAAGAACCTAGCCAAGAGGCGATCTCAGATTCGACGGTGATCTAAGGAGGAACCTAGCCAAGAGGCGATCTCAGGTTCGACGGTGATCTAAGGAGGAACCTAGCCAAGAGGCGATCTCAGGTTCGACTGTGATCTATGGGAAGAACCTAGCCAAGAGGCGATCTCAGGGTCAATGGTGAACTATGGGAAAAACCTAGCCAAGAGGCGATCTCAGGTTTGACGGTGATCTAAGGAGGAACCTAGCCAAAAGGCAATCTCAGGTTCGACGGTGATATATAGGAAGAACCTAGCCAAGAGGCGATCTCAGGTTTGACGGTGATAAAAGGAGGAACCTAGACAAGAGGCAATCTCAGGTTAGACGATGATCTATAGGAAGAACCTAGCCAAGAGGCGATCTCAGATACAATAGTGATCTAAGGAGGAACCTAGCCAATACGCGATCTTAGGTTCGACGGTGATCTAAGGAGGAACCTAGCCAAGAGGCAATCTCAGGTTCAACGGTGATCTATGGGAAGAACCTAGCCAAGAGGCGGTCTAAGATTTGACGGTGATCTAAGGAGGAACCTAGCCAAGAGGCGATCTCAGGTTCTACGGTGATCTAAGGAGGAACCTAGCCAAGAGGCAATCTCAGGTTCGACAGTGATCTATGGGAAGAACCTAGCCATGAGGTGATCTCAGGTTCGACGGTGATCTATTGGAAGAACCTAGCCAAGTGGCGATCTCAGGTTTGACGGTAATCTAAGGAGGAACCTAGCCAAGAGGCAATCTCAGGTTCGACA
Source organism: Vicia faba (assembly GCA_948472305.1). Classification (NCBI taxonomy): domain Eukaryota; kingdom Viridiplantae; phylum Streptophyta; class Magnoliopsida; order Fabales; family Fabaceae; genus Vicia; species Vicia faba. The sequence goes on along the minus strand of OX451741.1, from coordinate 1,309,498,177 downwards.
GTGATATATAGGAAGAACCTAGCCAAGAGGCAATCTCAAATTCGACGGTGATCTAAGGAGGAACCTAGCAAAGAGGCAATCTCAGGTTCGACGGTGATCTAAGGAGGAACCTAGCCAATAGGCGATCTCAAGTTCGACTGTGATCTATGGGAAGAACCTAGCCAAGAGGCGATCTCAGGTTCGACAGTTATCTATGGGAAGAACCAAGCCAAGAGGCGATCTCAAGTTCGACGGTGATCTAAGGGAAGAACCTGGGTAAGAGGCGATCTCATGTTCGACAGTGATATAGGGAAGAACCTAGCCAAAAGGCAATCTCAGGTTCGACGGTGATCTATGGGAAGAACCTTGCCAAGAGGCGATCTCATGTTTGATGGTGATCAAAGGAGGAACCTAGCCAAGAGGCAATCTCAGGTTAGACGGTGATCTATAGGAAGAACCTAGCCAAGAGGCGATCTCAGATTCGACGGTGATCTAAGGAGGAACCTAGCCAATAGGCGATCTCAGGTTCGATTGTGATCTAAGGAGGAACCTAGCCAAGAGGAAATCTCAGGTTCAACGGTGATCTATGGGAAGAACCTAGCCAAGAGGTGATCTCAGATTCGACGGTGATCTAAGGAGGAACCTAGCCAAGAGGCGATCTCAGTTTTCGACGGTGATCTAAGGAGGAACCTAGCCAATAGGCGATCTCAGGTTCGATTGTGATCTAAGGAGGAACCTAGCGAGGAGGCAATCTCAGGTTCAACGGTGATCTATGGGAAGAACCTAGCCAAGAGGCGATCTCAGATTCGACGGTGATCTAAGGAGGAACCTAGCCAAGAGGCAATCTCAGGTTCGACGGTGATCTAAGGAGGAACCTAGCCAAGAGGCGATCTCAGGTTCGACTGTGATCTATGGGAAGAACCTAGCCAAGAGGCGATCTCAGGGTCAACGGTGAACTATGGGAAAAACCTAGCCAAGAGGCGATCTCAGGTTTGACGGTGATCTAAGGAGGAACCTAGCCAAAAGGCAATCTCAGGTTCGACGGTGATATATAGGAAGAACCTAGCCAAGAGGCGATCTCAGGTTTGATGGTGATAAAAGGAGGAACCTAGACAAGAGGCAATCTCAGGTTAGACGGTGATCTATAGGAAGAACCTAGCCAAGAGGCGATCTCAGATACGACAGTGATCTAAGGAGGAACCTAGCCAATAGGCGATCTTAGGTTCGACGGTGATCTAAGGAGGAACCTAGCCAAGAGGCAATCTCAGGTTCAACGGTGATCTATGGGAAGAACCTAGCCAAGAGGCGGTCTAAGATTTGACGGTGATCTAAGGAGGAACCTAGCCAAGAGGCGATATCAGGTTCTACCGTGATCTAAGGAGGAACCTAGCCAAGAGGCGATCTCAGGTTCGACAGTGATCTATGGGAAGAACCTAGCCATGAGGTGATCTCAGGTTCGACGGTGATCTATGGGAAGAACCTAGCCAAGTGGCGATCTCAGGTTTGACGGTGATCTAAGGAGGAACCTAGCCAAGAGGCAATCTCAGGTTCGACAGTGATATATAGGAAGAGCCTAGCCAAGAGTCAATCTCAAATTCGACGGTGATCTAAGGAGGAACCTAGCCAAGAGGCAATCTCAGGTTCGACGGTGATCTAAGGAGGAACCTAGACAAGAGGAAATCTCAGGTTCGACGGTGATCTATGGGAAGAACCTTGCCAGGAGGAGAACTTAGGTTCGACGGTGATATAAGGAGGAACCTAGCCAAGAGGCAATCTCAGGTTCGACGGTGATCTAAGGAGGAACCTAGCCAATAGGCGATCTCAAGTTCGACTGTGATCTATGGGAAGAACCTAGCCAAGAGGCGATCTCAGGTTCGACAGTTATCTATGGGAAGAACCAAGCCAAGAGGCGATCTCAAGTTCGACGGTGATCTAAGGGAAGAACCTGGGTAAGAGGCGATCTCATGTTCGACGGTGATATAGGGAAGAACCTAGCCAAGAGGAAATCTCAGGTTCGACGGTGATCTATGGGAAGAACCTTGCCAAGAGGCGATCTCATGTTTGATGGTGATCAAAGGAGGAACCTAGCCAAGAGGCAATCTCAGGTTAGACGGTGATCTATAGGAAGAACCTAGCAAAGAGGCAATCTCAGATTCGACGGTGATCTAAGGAGGAACCTAGCCAATAGGCGATCTCAGGTTCGATTGTGATCTAAGGAGGAACCTAGCCAAGAGGCAATCTCAGGTTCAACGGTGATCTATGGAAAGAACCTAGCCAAGAGGCGATCTCAGATTCGACGGTGATCTAAGGAGGAACCTAGCCAAGAGGCGATCTCAGTTTTCGACGGTGATCTAAGGAGGAACCTAGCCAAGAGGCGATCTCAGGTTCGACTGTGATCTATGGGAAGAACCTAGCCAAGAGCCGATCTCAGGGTCAATGTTGAACTATGGGAAAAACCTAGCCAAGAGGCGATCTCAGGTTTGACGGTGATCTAAGGCGGAACCTAGCCAAAAGGCAATCTCAGGTTCGACGGTGATATATAGAAAGAACCTAGCCAAGAGGCGATCTCATATTCGACGGTGATCTTAGGAGGAACCTAGCCAAGAGGCGATCTCAGGTTCGACGGTGATATAATGAGGAACCTAGCCAAGAGGAGATCTCAGTTTCAACGGTGATCTATGGGAAGAACCTAGCCAAGAGGCGATCTCAGATTCGAAGATGATCTAAGGAGGAACCTAGCCAAGAGGCGATCTGAGGTTCGACAGTGATCTAAGGAGGAACCTAGCCAAGAGGCGATCTCAGGTTCGACTGTGATCTATGGGAAGAACCTAACCAAGAGGACATCTCAGGTTCAACGGTGATCTATGGGAAGAACCTAGCCAAGAGGCAATCTCAAGTTCGACGGTGATCTAAGGGAAGAACCTAGATAAGAGGCGATCTCAGGTTCGACGGTGATCTAAGGAAGAACCTAGCCAAGAGGCAATCTCAGGTTCGACGATGATCTATGGGAAGAACCTAGCCAAGAGGCGATCTCGGGTTTTACGGTAATCAAAGGAGGAACCTAGCCAAGAGGCAATCTCAGGTTAGACGGTGATCTATGGGAAGAACCTAGCCCAGAGGCGATCTCAGATTCGACGGTGATCTAAGGAGGAACCTAGCCAAGAGGCGATCTCAAGTTCGACGGTGATCTAAGGAGGAACCTAGCCAAGAGGCAATCTCAGGTTTAACAGTGATCTATGGGAAGAATCTAGCCAAGAGGCGATCTCAGATTTGACGGTGATCTAAGGAGGAACCTAGCCAAGAGGCAATCTCAGGTTCGACGGTGATCTAAGGAGGAACCTAGCCAAGAGGCGATTTCAAGTTCGACTGTGATCTATGGGAAGAACCAAGCCAAGAGGCGATCTCGGGTTCGACGGCGATCTATGGGAAGAACCTAGCCAAGAGGAGATCTCAGGTTCGACGGTGATCTATGGGAAGAACCTAACTAAGAGGCGATCTCAGGTTCGACGGTGATCTAGGGAAGAACCTAGCCAAGAAGCAATCTCAGGTTCGACGGTGATCTATGGGAAGAACCTAGCCAAAAGGCAATCTCAGGTTCAACGGTGATCTAAGGAGGAACCTACCCAAGAGGCAATCTCAAGTTCGACGGAGATCTATGGGAAGAACCTAGCCTAAGGGCGATCTCAGGTTCGACGGTGATCTATGGGAAGAACCTAGCCAAGAGGCGATCTTAGGTTCGACGGTTATCTAAGGAGGAACCTACCCAAGAGGCGATCTCAGTTTCGACGGTTATCTATGGGAAGAACCTAGCAAAGAGGCAATCTCAGGTTCGAAGGTAATCTATGTGAAGAACCTCGCCAAGAGGCGATCTCAGGTTCAACAGTGATCAATGGAAAGAACCTCGCCAAGAGGCAATCTCAGGTTCGACGGTGATCTAAGGAGGAACCTAGCCAAGAGGCGATCTCAGGTTCAATGGTGATATATGGGAAGAATCTAGCCAAGAGGAAATCGCAGGTTTGACGATGATCTACGGAAAGAACCTAGCCAATAGGAAATCTCAGGTTCGACGGTGATCTATGGGAAGGACCTAGTCAAGAGGCAATCTCAGGTTCGACGGTGATCTATGGGAATAACGTAGCCAAGAGGCGATCTTAGGTTCGACGGTGATATAAGGAGGAACCTAGCCAAGAGGCGATCTTAGGTTTGACTGTGATCTTTGGGAAGAACCTAGCCAAGAGGTGATCTCAGGTTCGACGGTGATCTATGGGAAAAACCTAGCCAAGAGGCAATCTCAGGTTCGACGGTGATCTAAGGGATGAACCTAGCTAAGAGGCGATATCTAGTTCGACGGTGATATAGGGAAGAACCTAGCCAAGAGGCAATCTCAGGTTCGACGGTGATCTATGGGAAGAACCTAGCTAAGAGGTGATCTCAGGTTCAACAGTAATCTAAGGAGGAACCTAGCAAATAGGAAATCTCAGGTTCTATAGGGATCTATGGGAAGAACCTAGCCAAGAGGCAATCTCAAGTTCGACGGAGATCTATGGGAAGATCCTAGACTAAGGGAGATCTCAGGTTCGACAGTGATCTAAGGAGTAACCTAGCCAAGAGGCAATCTCAAGTTCGACGGAGATCTATAGGAAGAACCTAGCCTAAGGGCGATCTCAGGTTCGAAGGTGATCTACGGGAAGAACCTAGCCAAGAGGCGATCTCAGATTCGACGATGATCTATGGGAAGAACCTAGCAAAGAGGCGATCCAGGGTTCAACGGTGATCTATATGAATAACCTAGACAAGAGGCGAAGTCAGGTTCGACGGTGATCTATGGGAAGAACCTATCTAAGAGGCGATCTCAGGTTTGAAGGTGATCTACGAGAAGAACCTAGCCAAGAGGCAATCTCAGGTTCGATGGTGATCTATGGAAAGAACTCAGCCAAGAGGCGATCTCAGGTTCGACGGGAGGAACCTAGCCAAGAGGCGATCTCAGGTTTGTCGGTGATCTATGGGATGAACCTAACCAAGAGGCAATCTCAGGTTCGGCGGTGATCTAAGGAGGAACCTATCCAAGAGGAAATCTCAGGTTCGACGGTGATATATAGGAAGAACCTGGCCAAGAGGAAATCTCAGATTCAACGGTGATCTTTGGGAAGAACCTAGGCAAGAGGCAATCTCAGGTTCAAAGGTGATCTAAAGAGGAACCTATCTAAGAGGAAATCTCAGGTATAACAGTGATCTAAGAAGGAACCTAGGCAAGAGGCAATCTCAGGTTCGACTGTGATCTATGGGAAGAACCTAGCCAAGAGGCGATCTCAGGTTCGACCGTGATCTATTGGAAGAACCTAGCCAAGAGGTAATATCAGGTTCGACGGAGATCTAAGGGAAGAACCTAGCTAAGAGGCGATCTCAGGTTCAACGGTGATCTAGGGAAGAACCTAACCAAGAGGCGATCTCAGGTTTGATGGTGATCTATGGGAAGAACCAAGCGAAAAGGCAATCTCAGGTTCGACGATGATCTAAATAGGAACCTAGCCAAGAGGCAATCTCAGGTTCGACGGTGATCTAAGGAGGAACCTAGCCAATAGGCGATCTCAAGTTCGACGGAGATCTATAGGAAGAACCTAGCCTATGGGCGATCTCAGATTCGACGGTGATCTATGGGAAGAACCTAGCCAAGAGGCGATCTCAGATTCGACGGTGATCTATGGGAAGAACCTAGCCAAGAGGCGATCTAGGGTTCAACGATGATCTATATGAAGAACCTAGCCAAGAGGCGAACTCAGGTTCGACGGTGATTTATGGGAAGAACCGAGCCAAGAGGCGATCTCAAGTTTGACTGTGATCTACGGAAAGAACCTAGCCAAGAGGAGATCTCAGGTTCGACGGTGATATAAGGAGGAACCTAGCCAAGAGGAAATATCAGGTTCGACGGTGATCTATGGGATGAACCTAGCCAAGAGGCAATCTCATGTTCGACGATGATCTAAGTAGGAACCTAGCCAAGAGGCAATCTCAAGTTCGACGGTGATATATAGGAAGAACCTGGCCAAGAGGCGATCTCAGATTCGACGGTGATCTAAGGAGGAACCTAGCCAAGAGGCAATTTTAGGTTCGATGGTGATCTAAGGAGGAACCTAGCCAAGAGGCGATCACAGGTCCAACGCTGATCTATGGGAAGAACCTAGCCAAGAGGCGATGTCAGATTCGAAGGTTATCTAAGGAGGAACCTAGCCAAGAGGCGATCTCAGGTTCGACGGTGATCTAAGGAGGAACCTAGCCAAGAGGCAATCTCAGGTTCGACGGTGATCTATGGGATGAACCTAGCCAAGAGGCAATCTCAGGTTCAGCAGTGATCTAAGGAGGAACCTAGCCAAGAGGCAATCTCAAGTTCGACGGTGATATATAGGAAGAACCTGGCCAAGAGGCAATCTCAGATTCGACGGTGATCTAAGGAGGAACCAAGCCAAGAGGCAATTTTAGGTTCTATGGTGATATAAGGAGGAACCTAGCCAAGAGGCGATCTCAGGTTCGATTGTGATCTATGGGAAGAACCTAGCCAAGAGGCGATCTCAGGTTCAACGGTGATCTATAGGAAAAACCTAGCCAAGAGGATATCTCAGGGTCGACGGTGATCTAAGGGAAGAACCTAGTTATGAGGTGATCTCAGGTTCAACAGTGATCTAGGGAAGAACCTACCCAAAAAGAGATCTCACATTCGACGGTGATCTATCGGAAGAACCTAGCCAAGAGGCGATCTCAGGTTCGACGATGATCTATGCAGGAACCTACCCAAGAGGCAGTCTCAAGTTCGACGGTGATCTAAGGAGGTACCTAGCCAAGAGGCGATCTCAAGTTCGACGGAGATCTATGGGAAGAACCTAGACTAAGGGCGATCTCAGGTTCGATGGATATCTAAGGAGGAACCTAGCCAAGAGGCGATCTTAGGTTCAACGGAGATCTATGGGAAGAACCTAGCCAAGAGGCTATCTCAGATTCGACAGTGATCTAAGGAGGAACCTAGCCAAGAAGCGATCTCAGGTTCAACGGTGATCTACGGGAAGAACCTAGCCAAGAGGCAATCTCAGGTTCGACGGTGATCTAAGGAGGAACCTAGCTAAGAGGCGATCTCAAGTTCGACGGAGATCTATGGGAAGATCCTAGCCTAAGTGCGATCTCAGGTTCGACGGTGATCTACGGGAAGAACCTAGCCAAGACGCGATCTCAGGTTCGATGATGATATATGGGAAGACCCTAGCCAAGAGGCGATCTAGGGTTCAACGGTGATCTTTGTGAAGAACCTAGCCAAGAGGAAATCTCATGTTCGACGGTGATCTAAGGATGAACCTATCCAAGAGGCGATTTTAGGTTCGATGCTGATCTAAGGAGGAACCTAGCCAAGAGGCGATCTCAGGTTCAACGCTGATCTATAGGAAGAACCTAGCCAAGAGGCGATCTCATATTCGAAGGTGATCTAAGGAGAAACCTAGCCAAGAGGCGATCTCATGTTCGACGGTGATCTAAGGAGGAACCTAGCCAAGAGGCAATCTCAGGTTCGATTGTGATCTATGGGAAGAACCTGGCCAAGAGGCAATCTCAGATTCGACGGTGATCTACGGGAAACACCTAGCCAAGAGGCGACCTCAGGTTCGACGGTGATCTAAGGGAAGAACCTAGCTAATAGACGATCTCAGGTTCGACAGTGATCTAGGGAAGAACCTACCCAAGAGGCGATCTCACGTTCGACGGTGATCTATGGGAAAAACCTAGCCAAGAGGCGATCTCAGGTTCGACGATGATCTAAGGAGGAACCTAGCATAGAGGAAATCTCAAGTTCGACGGTGATCTAAGGAGGTACCTAGCCAAGAGGCGATCTCTAGTTCGACAGAGATCTATGGGAAGAACCTAGCCTAAGGGCGGTCTCAGGTTCGACGGAGATCTAAGGAGGAACCTAGCCAAGAGGCGATCTCAGGTTCTACAGTGATCTATGGGAAGAACCTAGCCAAGAGGTAATCTCAAGTTCGACAGAGATCTATGGGAAGAATCTAGCTTAAGGGCGATCTCAGGTTCGACGGTGATCTATGGGAAGAACCTAGCCAAGAGGCGATCTCAGGTTCAACGCTGATCTATGGGAAGATCCTAGCCAAGAGGCGATCTCAGATTCGAAGGTGATCTAAGGAGGAACCTAGCCAAGAGGCGATCTGAGTTTCAACGGTGATCTAAGGAGGAACCTAGCCAAGAGGCGATCTCAGGTTCGATTGTGATCTATGGGATGAACCTAGCCAAGAGGCAATCTCATGTTCGACGGTGATCTATAGGAAAAACCTAGCCAAAAGGCAATCTCAGGTTCGACGGTGATCTAAGGGAAGAACCTAGTTATGAGGTGTTCTCAGGTTCGACAGTGATCTAGGGAAGAACCTACCCAAAAGGAGATCTCACATTCGACGGTGACCTATGGGAAGAACCTAGCCAAGAGGCGATCTCAGGTTCGACGATGATCTATGCAGGAACCTACCCAAGAGGCAGTCTCAAGTTCGACGGTGATCTAAGGAGGTACCTAGCCAAGAGGCGATCTCAAGTTCGACGGAGATATATGGGAAGAACCTAGACTAAGGGAGATCTCAGGTTCGATGGATATCTAAGGAGGAACCTAGCCAAGAGGCGATCTTAGGTTCAACGGTGATCTATGGGAAGAACCTATCCAAGAGGCGATCTCAGATTCGACAGTGATCTAAGGAGGAACCTAGCCAAGAAGCAATCTCAGGTTCAACGGTGATCTACGGGAAGAACCTAGCCAAGAGGCAATCTCAGGTTCGACGGTGATCTAAGGAGGAACCTAGCTAAGAGGCGATCTCAAGTTCGACGGAGATCTATGGGAAGATCCTAGCCTAAGGGCGATCTCAGGTTCGACGGTGATCTACGGGAAGAACCTAACCAAGAAACGATCTCAGGTTAGACGATGATCTATGGGAAGACCCTAGCCAAAAGGCGATCTAGGGTTCAACGGTGATCTTTGTGAAGAACCTAGCCAAGAGGCAATCTCAGGTTCGACGGTGATCTAAGGAGGAACCTATCTAAGAGGCGATTTTAGGTTCGATGCTGATGTAAGGAGGAACCTAGCCAAGAGGCGATCTCAGGTTCAACGCTGATCTATGGGAAGAACCTAGCCAAGAGGCGATCTCATATTCGAAGGTGATCTAAGGAGAAACCTAGCCAAGAGGTGATCTCACGTTCGACGGTGATCTAAGGAGGAACCTAGCCAAGAGGCAATCTCAGGTTCGATTGTGATCTATGGGAAGAACCTAGCCAAGAGGAAATCTCAGGTTCGACGGTGATCTACGGGAAACACCTAGCCAAGAGGCAATCTCAGGTTCGACGGTGATCTAAGGGAAGAACCTAGCTAAGAGACGATCTCAGGTTCGAAAGTGATCTAGGGAAGAACCTACCCAAGAGGCGATCTCACGTTTGACGGTGATCTATGGGAAAAACCTAGCCAAGAGGCGATCTCAGGTTCGACGGTGATCTAAGGAGGAGCCTAGCCAAGAGGAAATCTCAAGTTCGACGGTGATCTAAGGAGGTACCTAGCCAAGAGGCGATCTCTAGTTCGACGGAGATCTATGGGAAGAACCTAGCCTAAGGGCGGTCTCAGGTTCGACGGAGATCTAAGGAGGAACCTAGCCAAGAGGCGATCTCAGGTTCTACAGTGATCTATGGGAAGAACCTAGCCAAGAGGCGATCTCAGATTCAACGGTGTTCTAAGGAGGAACCTATCCAAGAGGTAATCTCAAGTTCGACAGAGATCTATGGGAAGAATCTAGCCTAAGGGCGATCTCAGGTTGGACGGTGATCTATGGGAAGAACCTAGCTAAGAGGCGATCTCAGGTTAGACGGTGATCTATGGGAAGAACCTAGCCAAGAGGCGATCTAGGGTTTAATGGTGATCTATGTGAAGAACCTAGCCAAGAGGCGATCTCAAGTTCGACGGTGATCTAAGGAGGAACCTAGCCAAGAGGTAATCTCAGGTTCGACGGTGATCTAATGAGGAACCTAGCCAAGAGGAGATCTCAAGTTCAACGGTGATCTATGGGTAGAACCTAGCCAAGAGGCGATCTCAGGTTCGACGATGATCTATGCAGGAACCTACCTAAGAAGCAGTCTCAAGTTCGACGGTGATCTAAGGAGGTACCTAGCCAAGACGCGATCTCAAGTTTGACGGAGATATATGGGAAGAACCTAGACTAAGGGAGATCTCAGGTTCGATGGATATCTAAGGAGGAACCTAGCCAAGAGGCGATCTTAGGTTCAACGGTGATCTATGGGAAGAACCTAGACAAGAGGCAATCTCAGATTCGACAGTGATCTAAGGAGGAACCTAGCCAAGAAGCGATCTCAGGTTCAACGGTGATCTACGGGAAGAACCTAGCCAAGAGGCAATCTCAGGTTCGACGGTGATCTAAGGAGGAACCTAGTTAAGAGGCGATCTCAAGTTCGACGGAGATCTATGGGAAGATCCTAGCCTAAGGGAGATCTCAGGTTCGACGGTGATCTACGGGAAGAACCTAGCCAAGAAGCGATCTCAGGTTCGACGATGATCTATGGGAAGACCCTAGCCAAGAGGCGATCTAGGGTTCAATGGTGATCTTTGTGAAGAACCTAGCCAAGAGGCAATCTCAGGTTCGATGGTGATCTAAGGAGGAACCTATCTAAGAGGCAATTTTAGGTTCGATGCTGATCTAAGGAGGAACCTAGCCAAGAGGCGATCTCAGGTTCAACGTTGATCTATGGGAAGAACCTAGCCAAGAGGCGATCTCATATTCGAAGGTGATCTAAGGAGAAACCTAGCCAAGAGGCGATCTCACGTTCGACGGTGATCTAAGGAGGAACCTAGCCAAGAGGCAATCTCAGGTTCGATTGTGATCTATGGGAAGAACCTAGCCAAGAGGCAATCTCAGGTTCGACGGTGATCTACGGGAAACACCTAGCCAAGAGGCGATCTCATGTTCGACGGTGATCTAAGGGAAGAACCTAGCTAAGAGACGATCTCAGGTTCGACAGTGATCTAGGGAAGAACCTACCCAAGAGGCGATCTCACGTTCGATGGTGATCTATGGGAAAAACCTAGCCAAGAGGCGATCTCAGGTTCGACAATGATCTAAGGAGGAACCTAGCCAAGAGGAAATCTCAAGTTCGACGGTGATCTAAGGAGGTACCTAGCCAAGAGGCGATCTCAGGTTCTACAGTGATCTATGGGAAGAACCTAGCCAAGAGGCGATCTCAGATTCAACGGTGTTCTAAGGAGGAACCTAGCCAAGAGGTAATCTCAAGTTCGACAGAGATCTATGGGAAGAATCTAGCCTAAGGGAGATCTCAGGTTGGACCTTAATCTATGGGAAGAACCTAGCCAAGAGGCGATCTCAGGTTAGACGGTGATCTATGGGAAGAACCTAGCCAAGAGGCGATCTTGGGTTTAATGGTGATCTATGTAAAGAACCTAGCCAATAGGCAATCTCAAGTTCGACGGTGATCTAAGGAGGAACCTAGCCAAGAGGTAATCTCAGGTTCGACGGTGATCTAAGGAGGAACCTAGCCAAGAGGAGATCTCAAGTTCAACGGTGATCTATGGGTAGAACCTAGCCAAGAGGCGATCTCAGGTTTGACGGTGATCTAAGGAGGAACCTAGCCAAGAGGCAATCTAAGGTTCGACGGTGATCTATAGGAAGAAGCTAGCCAAGAGGCGATCTCAACTTCGACGGTGATCTAAGGAGGAACCTAGCCAAGAAGCAACATCAGGTTCAACGGTGATCTATGGGAAGAACCTAGCCAAGGGGCAATCTCAGATTCGATGGTGATCTAAGGAGGAACCTATCCAAGAGGCGGTCTCAGGTTCAACGATGATCTACAGCAAGAACCTAGCCAAGAGGCGATCTCAGGTTCGACGGTGATCTAAGGAGGAACCTAGCCAAGAGGAAATCTCAGGTTCGAGGGTGATCTATGGGAAGAACCTAGCCAAGAGGAGATCTCAGGTTCGACGGTGATCTATGGGAAGAACCTAGCCAAGAGGCGATCTAGGGTTCAACGGTGATATTTGTGAAGAACCTAGCCAAGAGGTGATCTCATGTTCGACGGTGATTTATGGGAAGATGCTAGCCAAGAGGCGATCACATGTTTGAAGGTTATCTACGGGAAGAACCTAGCCAACAGGCGATCTCAGGTTCGACGGTGATCTTAGGAGGAACCTAGCCAAGAGGCAATCTCAGGTTCGATGATGAACTAAGAAGGAACCTAGCCAAGAGGCGATCTCAGGTTTGACGGTGATCTATGGGAAGAACCTAGCCAAGAGGCGATCTCAGGTTCGACGGTTATCTATGGGAAGAACCTAGCAAAGAGGCAATCTTAGGTTCGACGGTGATCTATGTGAATAACCTCACCAAGAGGCAATCTCAGTTTCGACGGTGATCTATGGAAAGAACCTAGCCAAGAGGCCATCTCAGGTTCGATGGTGATCTATGGAAAGAACATAGCCAAGAGGCGATCTCAGGTTCGACGGTGATCGAAGGAGGAACCTAGCCAAGAGGCAATCTCAGTTTCGACGGTGATCTATGGGAAGAACCTAGCCAAGAGGCGATCTTAGGTTTGGCGGTGATCTATGGGAAGAACCTAGCCAATAGGCGATCTCAGGTTCGACGGTGATCTATGGGAAGAACCTAGCTAAGAGGCAATCTCAGGTTCGACAGTGATCTATAGGAAGAACATATCCAAGAGGCGATCTCAAATTCTACGGTGATTTAAGGAGGAACCTAGCCAAGAGGCGATCTCAGGTTCGACGGTGATCTAAGGAGGAACCTAGCCAAGAGGCGATCTCAGGTTTGACTGTGATCTATGGGAAGAACCTAACCAAGAGGCATTCTCAGGTTCAACGGTGATATATGGAAAGAACCTAGCCAAGAGGCAATCTTAGGTTCGACGGTGATCTAAGGGAAGAACCTAGCTAAGAGGCAATCTCAGGTTCGACGATGATCTAGGAAAGAACCTAGCTAAGAGGCAATCTCAGGTTCGACAATGATCTATGGGAAGAACCTAGCCAAGAGGAGATCTTAGGTTCGACGGTGATCTAAGGAGGAACCTATCCAAGAGGTAATCTCAGGTTCGACGGTGATCGAAGGAGGAACCTAGCCAAGAGGAAATCTCAAGTTTGACGGTGATCTATGGGAAGAACCTAGCCAAGAGGCGATCTCAGGTTTGACGGTGATATAAGGAGGAACCTAGCAAAGAGGGAATCTTAGGTTCGACAGTGATCTATAGGAAGAACCTAGCGAAGAGGCGATCTCAGATTCGACGGTGATCTAAGGAGGAACCTAGCCAAGAGGCAATCTCAGCTTTGACAGTGATCTAAGGAGGAACCTAGCCAAGAGGCGATCTCAGGTTCAACAGTGATCTATGGGAAGAACATAGCCAAGAGGAGGTCTTAGATTCGACGGTGATCTAAGGTGGAACCTACCCAAGAGGCGATCTCAGGTTCAACGATGATCTATGGGAAGAACCTAGACAAGAGGCGATCTCAGATTCGACGGTGATCTTAGGAGGAACCTAGCCAAGAGGCGATCTCAGGTTCGACGGTGATCTAAGGAGGAACCTATCCAAGAGGCGATCTCAGGTTCAATGATGAACTAAGAAGGAACCTAGCCAAGAGGCGATCTCAGGTTTTACGGTGATCTATGGAAAGAACCTAGCCAAGAAGCGATCTCAGGTTCGACGGTTATCTATGGGAAGAACCTAGCAAAGAGGCAATCTCAGGTTCGACGGTGATATATGTGAATAACCTCGCCAAGAGGCGATCTCAGTTTCGACGGTGATCTATGGAAAGAACCTAGCCAAGAGGCGATCTCAGGTTCGATGGTGATCTATGGAAAGAACATAGCCAAGAGGCGATCTCAGATTCGACGGTGATCTATGGGAAGAACCTAGCCAATAGACGATCTCAGGTTCGACGGTGATCAAAGGAAGAACCTAGCCAAGAGGGAATCTCAGGTTCGATGGTGATCTATAGGAAGAACCTATCCAAGAGGAGATCTCAGATTCGACGGTGATTTAAGGAGGAACCTAGCCCAGAGGCAATCTCAGGTTCAACGATGATCTAAGAGGAACCTAGCCAAGAGGCGATCTCAGATTCGACTGTGATATATGGGAAGAACCTAGCCAAGAGGAAATCTGAGGTTCAACGGTGATCTATGGGAAGAACCTATCCAAGAGGCGATCTTAGGTTCGACAGTGATCTAAGGGAAGAACCTAGCTAAGAGGCGATCTAAGGTTCGACGGTGATCTAGGGAAGAACCTAGTTAAGAGGAAATCTCAGGTTCGACAGTGATCTATGGGAAGAACCTAGCCAAGAGGAGATCTTAGGTTCGACGGTGATCTAAGGAGGAACCTAACCAAGAGGACATCTCAGGTTAGACGGTGATCTAAGGAGGAACCTAGCCAAGAGGCGATCTCAGGTTCAACGATGATCTATGGGAAGATCCTAGCCAAGAGGCGATCTGAGATTCGACGGTGATATAAGTAGGAACCTAGCCAAGAGGCGATCTCAGGTTTGACAGTGATCTAAGGAGGAATCTAGCCAAGAGGCAATCTCAGGTTCAACGATGATCTATGGGAAGAACCTAGCCAAGAGGCGATCTCAGATTCAAAGGTGATCTAAGGAGGAACTTAGCCAAGAGGCGATCTCAGGTTCGACGGTGATCTAAGGAGGAACCTAGCCAAGGGGCTATCTCTGGTTCGACTGTGATCTATGGGAAGAACCTAGAAAAGAGGCGATCTCAGGTTCGACGGTGATCTAAGGAGGAACCTAGCCAAGAGGCGATCTCAGGTTCGACGGTGATCTAAGGAGGAACCTAGCGAAGAGGCGATCTAAGGTTCAACGGTGATCTATGGGAAGAACCTAGCCAAGATGCAAACTCAGATTCGAAGGTGATCTAAGGAGGAACCTAGCCAAGAGGCGATCTAAGGTTCGACGGTGATATAAACAGGAACCTAGCCAAGAGGCAATCTCAGGTTCGACTGTGATCTATTGAAAGAACCTAGCCAAGAAGCGAGCTGAGGTTCGACGGCGATCTATGGGAAGAACCTAGCCAAGAGTCGTTCTCAGGTTTGACAGTGATCTAAGGGAAGAACCTAGCCAAGAATTGATCTCAGGTTCGACGGTGATCTATGGGAAGAACCTAGCCAAGAGGTTATCTCAGGTTCGACGGTGATCTAAGGAGGAACCTAGCCAAGAGGAAATCTCAAGTTCGACGGAGATCTATGGGAAGAACCTAGCCAAGAGGTGATCTCAGGTTCGACGGTGATCTATGGGAAGAACCTACCCAAGAGGCGATCTCAGGTTCGACTGTGATCTAAGGAGGAACGTAGCCAAGAGGCAATCTCAAATTCGACGGAGATCTATGAGAAGAACCTAGCCTAAGGGCGATCTCAGGTTCGACGGTGATCTACGGGAAGATCCTAGCCAAGAGGAAATCTCAGGTTCGACGGTGATCTATGGGAAGAACCTAGCCAAGAGGCGATCTAGGGTTCAACGGTGATCTATGTGAAGAACCTAGCCAAGAGGCAATCTCAGGTTCGACGGTGATCTATGGGAAGAAACTAGCCAAGAGGAGATCTAAGGTTTGACGATTATCTACGGGAAGAACCTAGCCAAGAGGCGATCTCAGGTTCGACGGTGATCTAAGGAGGAACCTAGCCAAGAGGCAATCACAGGTTCAATGATGAACTAAGGAGGAACCTAGCCAAGAGGCAATCGCAGGTTCGACGATGATCTATGGGAAGAACTTATCCAATAGGCGATCTCAGGTTCGATGGTGATCTAAGGGAAGAACCTAACTTAGAGGAGATCTCAGGTTCGACTGTGATCTAGGGAAGAACCTAGCCAAGAAGCGATCTCAGCTTTGACGGTGATTTATGGGAAAAACCTATCCAAGAGGTGATCTGAGGTTTGATGGTGATCTAAGGAGGAACCTAGCCTAGAGGAAATCCCAGGTTCGACGGTGATCTATGGGAAGAACCTAGACAAGAGGCAATCTCAGATTCGACGGAGATCTAAGGAGGAACCTAGCCAAGAGGAAATATCAGGTTCGACGGTGATCTAAGGAGGAACCTAGCCAAGAGGCAATCTCAGTTTCGATAGTGATCTATGGGAAGAACCTAGCAAAGAGGCAATCTCAGGTTCGGGGGTGATCTATGGGAAGAACCTAGCCAATAGACGATCTCAGGTTCGACGGTGATCTATGGGAAGAACCTAGCCAAGAGGCAATCTCAGGTTCGTCGGTGATCTATGGGAAGAACCTAGCCAAGAGGCGATCTCAGTTTTGACGGTGATCTAAGGAAGAACCTAGCCAAGATGGAATTTCAGGTTCGATGGTGATCTATAAGAAGAACCTATCCAAGAGGTGATCTCAGATTCGACGGTGATTTAAGGAGGAAGCTAGCCAAGAGGCGATCTCAGGTTCGACGGTGATCTAAGGAGGCATCTAACCAAGAGGCGATCTCAGGTTCGACTGTGATCTATGGGAAGAACCTAGCCAAGAGGCAATCTCAGGTTCAATGGTGATCTATGGGAAGAACCTAGCCAAGAGGGAATCTTAGGTTCGACAGTGATCTAAGGGAAGAACCTAGCTAAGAGGCGATCTCAGGTTCGACGGTGATCTAGGGAAGAACCTAGCTAAGAGGAAATCTCAGGTTCGATAGTGATCTATGGGAAGAACCTAGCCAAGAGGAGATCTTAGGTTCGACGGTGAACTAAGGAGGAACCTAGCCAAGAGGCGATCGTAGGTTCGACGGTGATCTATGGGAAGAACTTATCCAAAAGGCAATCTCAGGTTCGATGGTGATCTAAGGGAAGAACCTAACTTAGAGGCGATCTCAGGTTCGACGGTGATCTAGGGAAGAACCTAGCCAAGAGGCGATCTCAGCTTTGACGGTGATTTATGGGAAAAACCTGTCCAAGAGGTGATCTGAGGTTTGACGGTGATCTAAGGAGGAACCTAGCCTAGAGGAAATCTCAGGTTCGACGGTGATCTATGGGAAGAACTTTGACAAGAGGCGATCTCAGATTCGACGGTGATATAAGGAGGAACCTAGCCAAGAGGAAATCTCAGGTTCGACGGTGATCTAAGGAGGAACCTAGCCAAGAGGCAATCTCAGTTTAGACAGTGATCTATGGGAAGAACCTAGCCAAGAGGCGATCTAAGGTTTGGCGGTGATCTATGGGAAGAACCTAGCCAATAGACGATCTCAGGTTCGACGGTGATCTATGGGAAGAACCTAGCGAAGAGGCAATCTCAGGTTCGTCGGTGATCTATGGAAAGAACCTAGCCAAGAGGCGATCTCAGGTTTGACGGTGATCTAAGGAAGAACCTAGCCAAGAGGGAATCTCAGGTTCGACGGTGATCTATAGGAAGAACCTATCTAAGAGGTGATCTCAGATTCGACGGTGATTTAAGGAGGAACCTAGCCAAGAGGCAATCTCAGGTTCGACGGTGATCTAAGGAGGAACCTAACCAAGAGGCGATCTCAGGTTCGATGTTGATCTATGGGAAGAACCTAGCCAAGAGGCAATCTAGGGTTCGATAGTGAACTAAGGGAAGAACCTAGCTAAGAGGCGATCTCAGGTTCGATGGTGATCTAGGGAAGAACCTAGCTAAGAGGAAATCTCAGGTTTGACAGTGATCTATTGGAAGAACCTAGCCAAGAGGAGATCTTAGGTTCGACGGTGATCTAAGGAGGAACCTAGCCAAGAGGACATCTCAGGTTCGACGGTGATCTAAGGAGGAACCTAGCCAAGAGGCGATCTCAGGTTCAACGATGATCTATGGGAAGATCCTAGCCAAGAAGCAATCTGAGATTCGTTGGTGATCTAAGGAGGAACCTAGCCAAGAGGCGATCTCAGGTTTGATGGTGATCTAAGGAGGAATATAGCCAAGAGGCTATCTCAGGTTCAACGATGATCTATGGGAAGAACCTAGCCAAGAGGCGATCTCAGATTCAAAGGTGATCTAAGGAGGAACCTAGCCAAGAGGCAATCTAAATTTCGACGGAGATCTATGGGAAGAACCTAGCCTAAGGGTGATCTCAGGTTCGACGGTGATCTACGGGAAGAACCTAGCCAAGAGGCGATCTCAGGTTCGACGATGATCTATGGGAAGAACCTAGCCAAGAGGCGATCTAGGGTTCAATGGTGATCTATGTGAAGAACCTAGCCAAGAGGCTATCTCAGGTTCGACGGTGATCTATGGGAAGAACCTAGCGAAGAGGCGATATTAGGTTTGATGGTTATCTACGGGAAGACCCTAGCCAAGAGGCGATCTCAGGATCGACGGTGATCTAAGGAGGAACCTAGCCAAGAGGCAATCTCAGGTTCGATGATGAACTAAGGAGGAACCTAGCCAAGAGGCGATCGCAGGTTCGACGGTGATCTATGGGAATAACCTAGCCAACAGGCGATCTCAGGTTCGATGGTGATCTAAGGGAAGAACCTAGCTTAGAGGCGATCTCAGGTTCGACAGTGATCTAGGGAAGAACCTAGCCAAGAGGCAATCTCAGGTTCGACGGTGATCTATGGGAAGAACCTATCGAAGAGGCGATCTCAGGTTTGACGGTGATCTAAGGAGGAACCTAGCGAAGAGGCAATCTCAAGTTCGACGGTGATCTAAGGAGGAACCTAGCCAAGAGGCGATCTCAAGTTCGACGGAGATCTATGGGAAGAACCTAGCCTAAGGGCGATCTCAGGTTCGACGATGATCTATGGGAAGAACCTAGCCAAGAGGAGATCTTAGGTTCGACGATTATATAATGTGGAACATAGCCAAGAAGCAATCTCAGGTTCGACGGTGATCTATGGGAAGAACCTAGCAAAGAGGCAATCTTAGGTTCGACGGTGATCTATATTGAAGAACCTCGCCAAGAGGCGATCTCAGTTTCGTCGGTGATCTATGGAAAGAACCTAGCCAAGAGGCGATCTCAGGTTCGATGGTGATCTATGGAAAGAACCTAGCCAAGAGGCGATTTCAGGTTCGACGGTGATCTAAGGAGGAACCTAGCCAAGAGGCAATCTCAGTTTCGACAGTGATCTATGGGAAGAACCTAGCCAAGAGGCGATCCCAGGTTCGACGGTGATTTATGGGAAGAACCTAGCCAATAGACGATCTCAGGTTCGACGGTGATCTATGGGAAAAACCTAGCCAAGAGGCAATCTCAGGTTCGTCGGTGATCTATGGGAAGAACCTAGCCACGAGGGAATCTGAGGTTCAACGGTGATCTATAGGAAGAACCTATCCAAGAGGCGATCTCAGATTCGACGGTGATTTAGGGAGGAACCTAGCCAAGAGGAAATCTCAGGTTCAACGGTGATCTAAGAGGAACCTAGCCAAGAGGCGATCTCAGATTCGACTGTGATATATGGGAAGAACCTAGCCAAGAGGCAATCTCAGGTTCAACGGTGATCTATGGGAAGAACCTAACCAAGAGGCGATCTTAGTTTCGACAGTGATCTAAGGGAAGAACCTAGATAAGAGGCGATCTCAGGTTCGACGGTGATCTAAGGAGGAACCTAGCCAAGAGGAGATCTCAGGTTCAACGATGATCTATGGGAAGATCCTAGCCAAGAGGCGATCTGAGATTCAACGGTGATATAAGGAGGAACCTTTCCAAGAGGCGATCTCAGGTTTGATAGTGATCTAAGGAGGAATCTAGCCAAGAGGCGATCTCAGGTTCAACAATGATCTATGGGAAGAGCCTAGCCAAGAGGCGATCTCAGATTCAAAGGTGATCTAAGGAGGAACCTAGCCAAGAGGCAATCTCAGGTTCGACGGTGATCTAATGAGGAACCTAGCCAAGAGGCTATCTCAGGTTCGACTGTGATCTATGGGAAGAACCTAACAAAGAGGTGATCTCAGGTTCGACGGTGATCTAAGGAGGAACCAAGCCAAGAGGCGATCTCAGGTTCGACGGTGATCTAAGGAGGAACTTAGCCAAGAGGCGATCTCAGGTTCAACGGTGATCTATGGGAAGAACCTAGCCAAGAGGCGATCTCAAATTCGACGGAGATCTATGAGAAGAACCTAGCCTAAGGGCGATATCAGGTTCGACGGTGATCTACGGGAAGATCCTAGCCAAGAGGAAATCTCAGGTTCGACGGTGATCTATGGGAAGAACCTAGCCAAGAGGCGATCTAGGGTTCAACGATGATCTATGTGAAGAACCTAGCCAAGAGGCAATCTCAGGTTCGACGGTGATCTATGGGAAGAAACTAGCCAAGAGGAGATCTAAGGTTTAACGATTATCTACGGGAAGAACCTAGCCAAGAGGTGATCTCAGGTTCGACGGTGATCTAAGGAGGAACCTAGCCAAGAGGCAATCACAGGTTCGATGATGAACTAAGGAGGAACCTAGCCAAGAGGCGATCTCAGGTTCGATGGTGATCTAAGGTAAGAACCTAACTTAGAGGCGATCTCAGGTTCGACGGTGATCTAGGGAAGAACCTAGCCAAGAGGCGATCTCAGCTTTGACGGTGATTTATGGGAAAAACCTATCCAAGAGGCAATCTGAGGTTTGACGGTGATCTAAGGAGGAACCTAGCCTAGAGGAAATCTCAGGTTCGACGGTGATCTAAGGAGGAACCTAGCCAAGAGGCAATCTCAGTTTCGACAGTGATCTATGGGAAGAACCTAGCCAAGAGGCAATCTCAGGTTCGGCGGTGATCTATGGGAAGAACCTAGCCAATAGACGATCTCAGGTTCGACGGTGATCTATGGGAAGAACCTAGCCAAGAGGCAATCTCAGGTTCGTCGGTGATCTATGGGAAGAACCTAGCCAAGAGGCGATCTCAGGTTTGACGGTGATCTAAGGAAGAACCTAGCCAAGATGGAATCTCAGGTTCGACGGTGATCTATAAGAAGAACCTATCCAAGAGGTGATCTCAGATTCGACGGTGATTTAAGGAGGAACCTAGCCAAGAGGCGATCTCAGGTTCGACGGTGATCTAAGGAGGAACCTAACCAAGAGGCAATCTCAGGTTCGACTGTGATCTATGGGAAGAACCTAGCCAAGAGGCAATCTCAGGTTCAATGGTGATCTATGGGAAAAACCTAGCCAAGAAGGAATCTTAGGTTCGACAGTGATCTAAGGGAAGAACCTAGCCAAGAGGAGATCTTAGGTTCGACGGTGAACTAAGGAGGAACCTAGCCATAAGGCGATCGTAGGTTCGACGGTGATCTATGGGAAGAACTTATCCAAAAGGCGATCTCAGGTTCGATGGTGATCTAAGGGAAGAACCTAACTTAGAGGTGATCTCAGGTTCAACGGTGATCTAGGGAAGAATCCTAGCCAAGAGGCGATCTCAGCTTTGACGGTGATTTATGTGAAAAACCTATCCAAGAGGTGATCTGAGGTTTGACGGTGATCTAAGGAGGAACCTAGCCTAGAGGAAATCTCAGGTTCGACGGTGATCTATGGGAAGAACCTAGACAAGAGGCGATCTCAGATTCGACGGTGATCTAAGGAGGAACCTAGCCAAGAGGAAATCTCAGGTTCGACGGTGATCTAAGGAGGAACCTAGCCAAGAGGCAATCTCAATTTCGACAGTGATCTATGGGAAGAACCTAGCCAAGAGGCGATCTAAGGTTTGGCGGTGATCTATGGGAAGAACCTAGCCAATAGACGATCTCAGGTTCGACGGTGATCTATGGGAAGAACCTAGCCAAGAGGCAATCTCAGGTTCGTCGGTGATCTATGGGAAGAACCTAGCCAAGAGGCGATCTCAGGTTTGACGGTGATCTAAGGAAGAACCTAGACAAGAGGGAATCTCAGGTTCGACGGTGATCTATAGGAAGAACCTATCCAAGAGGTGATCTCAGATTCGACGGTGATTTAAGGAGGAACCTAGCCAAGAGGCAATCTCAGGTTCGACGGTGATCTAAGGAGGAACCTACCCAAGAGGCGATCTCAGGTTCGATGGTGATCTATGGGAAGAACCTAGCCAAGAGGCAATCTTAGGTTCGATAGTGATCTAAGGGAAGAACCTAGGCAAGAGGCGATCTCAGGTTCGACGGTGATCTAGGGAAGAACCTAGCTAAGAGGAAATCTCAGGTTCGACAGTGATCTATGGAGGAACCTAGCCAAGAGGCGATCTCAGGTTCAACGATGATCTATGGGAAGATCCTAGCCAAGAAGCGATCTGAGATTCGATGGTGATCTAAGGAGGAACCTAGCCAAGAGGCGATCTCAGGTTTGACGGTGATCTAAGGAGGAATCTACCCAAGAGGCGATCTCAGGCTCAACGATGATCTATGGGAAGAACCTAGCCAAGAGGCGATCTCAGATTCAAAGGTGATCTAAGGAGGAACCTAGCCAAGAGGCAATCTCAAGTTCGACGGAGATCTATGGGAAGAACCTAGCCTAAGGGCGATCTCAGGTTCGACGGTGATCTATGGGAAAAACTTAGCCAAGAGGCAATCTCAGGTTCGTCGGTGATCTATGGGAAGAACCTAGCCAAGAGGGAATCTCAGGTTCGACGTTGATCTATAGGAAGAACCTATCCAAGAGGCGATCTCAGATTCGACGATGATTTAAGGAGGAACCTAGCCAAGAGGCAATCTCAGGTTCGACGGTGATCTAAGAGGAACCTAGCCAAGAGGCAATCTCATATTCGACTGTGATATATGGGAAGAACCTAGCCAAGAGGTAATCTCAGGTTCAACGGTGATCTATGGGAAGAACCTAGCCAAGAGGCGATCTTAGTTTCGACAGTGATCTAAGGGAAGAACCTAGCTAAGAGGCGATCTCAGGTTCGACGGTGATCTAGGGAAGAACCTTGCTAAGAGGAAATCTCAGGTTCGACAGTGATCTATGGGAAGAACCTAGCCAAGAGGAGATCTTAGGTTCGACGGTGATCTAAGGAGGAACCTAGCGAAGAGGACATCTCAGGTTCGACGGTGATCTAAGGAGGAACCTAGCCAAGAGGAGGTCTCAGGTTCAACGATGATCTATGGGAAGATCCTAGCCAAGAGGCGATCTGAGATTCAATGGTGATATAATGAGGAACCTTTCCAAGAGGCGATCTCAGGTTTGATAGTGATCTAAGGAGGAATCTAGCCAAGAGGCGATCTCAGGTTCAACAATGATCTATGGGAAGAGCCTAGCCAAGAGGCGATCTCAGATTCAAAGGTGATCTAAGGAGGAACCTAGCCAAGAGGCAATCTCAGGTTCGACGGTGATCTAATGAGGAACCTAGCCAAGAGGCTATCTCAGGTTCGACTGTGATCTATGGGAAGAACCTAACAAAGAGGTGATCTCAGGTTCGACGGTGATCTAAGGAGGAACCAAGCCAAGAGGCGATCTCAGGTTCGACGGTGATCTAAGGAGGAACTTAGCCAAGAGGCGATCTCAGGTTCAACGGTGATCTATGGGAAGAACCTAGCCAAGAGGCGATCTCAGATTCGAAGGTGATCTAAGGAGGAACGTAGCCAAGAGGCGATCTCAGGTTCGACGGTGATATAAGGAGGAACCTAGCCAAGAGGAGATCTCAGGTTCGACTGTGATCCATGGAAATAACCTAGCCAAGAAGCGATCTCAGGTTCGACGGTGATCTATGGGAAGAACCTAGCCAAGAGGCGTTCTCAGGTTCGACGGTGATCTAAGGGAAGAACCTAGCCAAGAGGTGATCTCAGGTTCGACGGTGATCTATGGGAAGTACCTAGCCAAGAGGCTATCTCAGGTTCGACGGTGATCTAAGGAGGAACCTAGCCAAGAGGCAATCTCAAGTTTAACGGAGATCTATGGGAAGAAACTAGCCAAGAGGTGATCTCAGGTTCGACAGTGATCTATGGGAAGAACCTAGCCAAGAGGCGATCTCAAGTTCGACTGTGATCAAAGGAGGAACCTAGCCAAGAGGCAATCTCAGGTTTGACGGTGATCTAAGGAGGAACCTAGCCAAGAGGCGATCTCATGTTTGACGGAGATCTATGAGAAGAACCTAGCCTAAGGGCGATCTCAGGTTTGACGGTGATCTACGGGAAGATGCTAGCCAAGAGGAAATCTCAGGTTCGATGGTGATCTATGGGAAGAACCTAGCCAAGAGGCGATCTAGGGTTCAACGATGATCTATGTAAAGAACCTAGCCAAGAGGTGATCTCAGGTTCGACGGTGATCTATGGGAAGAAACTAGCCAAGAGGCGATCTAAGGTTTGACGATTATCTATGGGAAGAACCTAGCCAGGAGGCGATCTCAGGTTCGACGGTGATCTAAGGAGGAACCTAGCCAAGAGGCAATCTCAGGTTCGATGATGAAGTAAGAAGGAACCTCGCCAAGAGGCGATCGCAGATTCGACGGTGATTTAAGGAGGAACCTATCCAATAGGCGATCTCAGGTTTGATAGTGATCTAAGGGAAGAACCTAGCTTAGAGGCGATACCAGGTTCGACGGTGATCTAGGGAAGAACCTAGCCAAGAGACGATCTCAGCTTTGACGGTGATTTATGGGAAAAACCTATCCAAGAGGTGATCTGAGGTTTGACGGTGATCTAAGGAGGAACCTAGCCTAGAGGAAATCTAAGGTTCGACGGTGATCTATGGGAAGAACCTAGACAAGAGACGATCTCAGATTTGACGGTGATCTAAGGAGGAACCTAGCCAAGAGGCAATCTCAGGTTTGACTGTGATCTAAGGAAGAACCTAGCCAAGAGGCGATCTCAGGTTCAACGGTGATCTATGGGAAGAACCTAGCCAAGAGGCGATCTTAGTTTCGACAGTGATCTAAGGGAAGAACCTAGCTAAGAGGCGATCTCAGGTTCGACGGTGATCTAGGGAAGAACCTTGCTAAGAGGAAATCTCAGGTTCGACAGTGATCTATGGGAAGAACCTAGCCAAGAGGAGATCTTAGGTTCGACGGTGATCTAAGGAGGAACCTAGCCAAGAGGACATCTCAGGTTCGACGGTGATCTAAGGAGGAACCTAGCCAAGAGGAGGTCTCAGGTTCAACGATGATCTATGGGAAGATCCTAGCCAAGAGGCGATCTGAGATTCAACGGTGATATAAGGAGGAACCTTTCCAAGAGGCGATCTCAGGTTTGATAGTGATCTAAGGAGGAATCTAGCCAAGAGGCGATCTCAGGTTCAACAATGATCTATGGGAAGAGCCTAGCCAAGAGGCGATCTCAGATTCAAAGGTGATCTAAGGAGGAACCTAGCCAAGAGGCAATCTCAGGTTCGACGGTGATCTAATGATGAACCTAGCCAAGAGGCTATCTCAGGTTCGACTGTGATCTATGGGAAGAACCTAACAAAGAGGTGATCTCAGGTTCGACGGTGATCTAAGGAGGAACCAAGCCAAGAGGCGATCTCAGGTTCGACGGTGATCTAAGGAGGAACTTAGCCAAGAGGCGATCTCAGGTTCAACGGTGATCTATGGGAAGAACCTAGCCAAGAGGCGATCTCAGATTCGAAGGTGATCTAAGGAGGAACGTAGCCAAGAGGCGATCTCAGGTTCGACGGTGATATAAGGAGGAACCTAGCCAAGAGGCGATCTCAGGTTCGACTGTGATCCATGGAAATAACCTAGCCAAGAAGCGATCTCAGGTTCGACGGTGATCTATGGGAAGAACCTAGCCAAGAGGCGTTCTCAGGTTCGACGGTGATCTAAGGGAAGAACCTAGCCAAGAGGTGATCTCAGGTTCGACGGTGATCTATGGGAAGTACCTAGCCAAGAGGTTATCTCAGGTTCGACGGTGATCTAAGGAGGAACCTAGCCAAGAGGCAATCTCAAGTTTAACGGAGATCTATGGGAAGAAACTAGCCAAGAGGTGATCTCAGGTTCGACAGTGATCTATGGGAAGAACCTAGCCAAGAGGCGATCTCAAGTTCTACTGTGATCAAAGGAGGAACCTAGCCAAGAGGCAATCTCAGGTTTGACGGTGATCTAAGGAGGAACCTAGCCAAGAGGCGATCTCATGTTTGACGGAGATCTATGAGAAGAACCTAGCCTAAGGGCGATCTCAGGTTTGACGGTGATCTACGGGAAGATGCTAGCCAAGAGGAAATCTCAGGTTCGATGGTGATCTATGGGAAGAACCTAGCCAAGAGGCGATCTAGGGTTCAACGGTGATCTATGTGAAGAACCTAGCCAAGAGGTGATCTCAGGTTCGACAGTGATCTATGGGAAGAAACTAGCCAAGAGGCGATCTAAGGTTTGACGATTATCTATGGGAAGAACCTAGCCAGGAGGCGATCTCAGGTTCGACGGTGATCTAAGGAGGAACCTAGCCAAGAGGCAATCTCAGGTTCGATGATGAAGTAAGAAGGAACCTCGCCAAGAGGCGATCGCAGATTCGACGGTGATTTAAGGAGGAACCTATCCAATAGGCGATCTCAGGTTTGATGGTGATCTAAGGGAAGAACCTAGCTTAGAGGCGATACCAGGTTCGACGGTGATCTAGGGAAGAACCTAGCCAAGAGACGATCTCAGCTTTGACGGTGATTTATGGGAAAAACCTATCCAAGAGGTGATCTGAGGTTTGACGGTGATCTAAGGAGGAACCTAGCCTAGAGGAAATCTCAGGTTCGACGGTGATCTATGGGAAGAACCTAGACAAGAGACGATCTCAGATTTGACGGTGATCTAAGGAGGAACCTAGCCAAGAGGCAATCTCAGGTTTGACTGTGATCTAAGGAAGAACCTAGCCAAGAGGCGATCTCAGGTTCAACGGTGATCTATGGGAAGAACCTAGCCAAGAGGCGATCTCATATTCGAAGGTGATCTAAGGAGGAACCTAGCCAAGAGGTGATCTAAGGTTCGACGGTGATCTAAGGAGGAACCTAGCCAAGAGGCGATCTCAGGTTAGACTGTAATCTATGGGAAGAACCTAGCCAAGAGGCAATCTCAGGTTCAACGGTGATCTATGGGAAGAACCTAGGCAAGAGGCGATCTTAGGTTCGACGGTGATCTAAGGGAAGAACCTAGCTAAGAGGCAATCTCAGGTTCGACGGTGATCTAAGGAGGAACCTAGGCAAGAGGAAATCTCAGGTTCGACGGTGATCGAAGGAGGAACCTAGCCAAGAGGAAATCTCAAGTTCGACGGTGATCTATGGGAAGAACCTAGCCAAGAGGCGATCTCAGATTTGACAGTGATATAAGGAGGAACCTACCCAAGAGGCAATCTCAAGTTCGACAGTGATCTATAGGAAGAACCTAGCCAAGAGGCGATCTCAGATTTGACGGTGATCTAAGGAGGAACCTAGCCAAGAGGTGATCTCAGCTTCGGCGGTGATCTAAGGAGGAACCTAGCCAAGAGGCGATCTCAGGTTCAACGATGATCTATGGGAAGAACCTAGCCAAGAGGAGGTCTCAGATTCGACGATGATCTAAGTCGGAACCTAGCCAAGAGGAGATCTCAGGTTTAATGATGATCTATGGGAAGAACCTAGCCAAGAGGCGATCTCAGATTCGACTGTGATCTAAGGAGGAACCTAGCCAAGAGGCGATCTCAGGTTCGAAGGTGATCTAAGTAGGAACCTAGCCAAGAAGCGATCTCAGGTTCAACGGTGATCTATGGGAAGAACCCAGCCAAGAGGCGATCTCATATTCGAATGTGATCTAAGGAGGAACCTAGCCAAGAGGCAATCTCAGGTTCGACGGTGATGTAAGAAGGAACCTAGCCAAGAGGCGATCTTAAGTTCGACTGTGATCTATGGGAAGAACCTAGCAAAGAGGCGATCTCAGGTTCGACGGTGATCTAAGGAGGAACCTAGCCATGAGGCGATCTCAGGTTCGACGGTGATCTAAGGAGGAACCTAGCCAAGAGGCGATCTCAGGTTCAACGGTGATCTATGGGAAGAACCTAGCCAAGAGGCGATCTCAGATTCAAAGGTGATCTAAGGAGGAACCTTGCCAAGAGGCGATCTTAGGTTCGACAGTGATCTATGGAGGAACCTAGCCAAGAGGCGATCTCAGGTTCGACTGTGATCTATGGAAATAACCTAGCCAAGAAGCGATCTCAGGTTCGACGGTGATATATGGGAAGAACCTAGCCAAGAGGCGGTCTCAGGTTCGACGGTGATCTAAGGGAAGAAACTAGCTAAGAGGCGATCTAAGGTTCGACAGTGATCTAGGGAAGAACCTAGCCAAGAGGTGATCTCCGGTTCGACGGTGATCTATGGGAAGAACCTAGCCAAGAGGCGATCTCAGGTTCAACGGTGATCTAAGGAGGAACCTAGCCAACAGGAAATCTCAAGTTCGACGGAGATATATGGGAAGAACCTAGCCAAGAGGTGATCTCAGGTTCAACGGTGATCTAAGGAGTAACCTAGCCAAGAGGAAATCTTTGGTTCGACGGTGATCTAAGGAGGAACCTAGCCAAGAGTCGATCTCAAGTTCGACGGAGATCTATGGGAAGAACCTAGCCTAAGGGCGATCTCAGGTTCGACGGTGATCTATGGGAAGAACCTAGCCAAGAGGCGATCTAGGGTTCAACGGTGATCTATGTGAAGAACCTAGCCAAGAGGAGATCTCAGGTTTAATGATGATCTATGGGAAGAACCTAGCCAAGAGGCGATCTCAGATTCGACTGTGATCTAAGGAGGAACCTAGCCAAGAGGCGATCTCAGGTTCGAAGGTGATCTAAGTAGGAACCTAGCCAAGAAGCGATCTCAGGTTCAACGGTGATCTATGGGAAGAACCCAGCCAAGAGGCGATCTCATATTCGAATGTGATCTAAGGAGGAACCTAGCCAAGAGGCAATCTCAGGTTCGACGGTGATGTAAGAAGGAACCTAGCCAAGAGGCGATCTTAAGTTCGACTGTGATCTATGGGAAGAACCTAGCAAAGAGGCGATCTCAGGTTCGACGGTGATCTAAGGAGGAACCTAGCCATGAGGCGATCTCAGGTTCGACGGTGATCTAAGGAGGAACCTAGCCAAGAGGCGATCTCAGGTTCAACGGTGATCTATGGGAAGAACCTAGCCAAGAGGCGATCTCAGATTCAAAGGTGATCTAAGGAGGAACCTTGCCAAGAGGCGATCTTAGGTTCGACAGTGATCTATGGAGGAACCTAGCCAAGAGGCGATCTCAGGTTCGACTGTGATCTATGGAAATAACCTAGCCAAGAAGCGATCTCAGGTTCGACGGTGATATATGGGAAGAACCTAGCCAAGAGGCGGTCTCAGGTTCGACGGTGATCTAAGGGAAGAAACTAGCTAAGAGGCGATCTAAGGTTCGACAGTGATCTAGGGAAGAACCTAGCCAAGAGGTGATCTCCGGTTCGACGGTGATCTATGGGAAGAACCTAGCCAAGAGGCGATCTCAGGTTCAACGGTGATCTAAGGAGGAACCTAGCCAACAGGAAATCTCAAGTTCGACGGAGATATATGGGAAGAACCTAGCCAAGAGGTGATCTCAGGTTCAACGGTGATCTAAGGAGTAACCTAGCCAAGAGGAAATCTTTGGTTCGACGGTGATCTAAGGAGGAACCTAGCCAAGAGTCGATCTCAAGTTCGACGGAGATCTATGGGAAGAACCTAGCCTAAGGGCGATCTCAGGTTCGACGGTGATCTATGGGAAGAACCTAGCCAAGAGGCGATCTAGGGTTCAACGGTGATCTATGTGAAGAACCTAGCCAAGAGGCGATCTCAGGTTCAACGGTGATCTATGGGAAGAACCTAGCCAAGAGGCGATCTCAGGTTTGACGGTTATCTATGGGAAGAACCTAGCCAAGGGGCGATCTTAGGTTCGACGGTGATCTAAGGAGGAACATATCCAAGAGGCAATCTAAGGTTCAATGATGAACTAAGGAGGAACCTAGCCAAGAGGCGATCACAGGTTCGACGATGATCTATGGGAATAAGCTAGACAAGAGGCGATCTCAGGTTCGATGGTGATCTAAGGGAAGAACCTAGCTTAGAGGCGATCTCAGGTTCGACGGTGATCTAGGGAAGAACCTAGCCAAGAGGTGATCTCAGGTTCGATGGTGATCTATGGGAAGAACCTATCGAAGAGGCGATCTCAGGTTTGACGGTGATCTAAGGAGGAACCTAGCCAAGAGGAAATCTCAAGTTCGACGGTGATCTAAGGAGGAACCTAGCCAAGAGGCGATCTCAAGTTCTACGGAGATCTATGGGAAGAACCTAGCCTAAGGGGGATCTCAGATTTGACGGTGATCTATGGGAAGAACCTAGCCAAGAGGAGATCTTAGGTTCGACGATTATATAATAAGGAACCTTGCCAAGAAGCAATCTCTGGTTCGACAGTGATCTATGGGAAGAACCTAACAAAGAGGAAATTTCAGTTTCGACGGTGATCTATGTGAAGAACCTCGCCAAGAGGCGATCTCAGTTTCGATGGTGATCTAGGGAAAGAACCTAGCCAAGAGGCGATCTCAGGTTCGATGGTGATCTATGGAAAGAACCTAGCCAAGAGGCGATCTCAGGTTCGACGGTGATCTAAGGAGTAACCTAGCCAAGAGGCAATCTCAGTTTCGACAGTGATCTATGGGAAGAACCTAGCCAAGAGGCGATCTCAGGTTCGGCAGTGATCTATGGGAAGAACCTAGCCAATAGGCGATCTCAGGTTTGACGGTGATCTAATGAAGAACCTAGCCAAGAGGCGATCTCAGGTTCGACGGTGATCTAAGGAAGAACCTAGCCAAGAGACAATCTCAGGTTCGTCGGTGATCTATGGGAAGAACCTAGCCAAGAGGCGATCTAGGGTTCAACGGTGATCTATGTGAAGAACCAAGCCAAGAAGTGATCTCAGGTTCAACGGTGATCTATACGAAGACCCTATCCAAGAGGCGATCTCAGGTTTGACGGTTATCTACGGGAAGAACCTAGCCAAGAGGCGATCTTAGGTTTGACGGTGATCTAAGGAGGAACCTAGCCAAGAGGCAATCTAAGGTTCAATGATGAACTAAGGAGGAACCTAGATAAGAGGCGATCGTAGGTTGGACGGTGATCTATGGGAATAGCCTAGACAAGAGGAGATCTCAGGTTCGATGGTGATCTAAGGGAAGAACCTAGCTTAGAGGCGATCTCAGGTTCGACGGTGATCTAGGGAAGAACCTAGCCAAGAGGTGATCTCAGGTTCGACGGTGATCTATGGGAAGAACCTATCGAAGAGGCGATCTCAGGTTTGACGGTGATCTAAGGAGGAACCTAGCCAAGAGGAAATCTCAAGTTCGACGGTGATCTAAGGAGGAACCTAGCCAAGAGGCGATCTCAAGTTCTACGGAGATCTATGGGAAGAACCTAGCCTAAGGGGGATCTCAGATTCGGCGGTGATCTATGGGAAGAACCTAGCCAAGAGGAGATCTTAGGTTCGACGATTATATAATAAGGAACTTTGCCAAGAAGGAATCTCAGGTTCAACGGTGATCTATGGGGAGAACCTAGCAAAGAGGAAATCTCAGGTTCGACGGTGATCTATGTGAAGAACCTCGCCAAGAGGTGATCTCAGTTTCGATGGTGATCTATGGAAAGAACCTAGCCAAGAGGCGATCTCAGGTTCGATGGTGATCTATGGAAAGAACCTAGCCAAGAGGAGATCTCAGGTTCGACGGTGATCTAAGGAGTAACCTAGCCAAGAGGCAATCTCAGTTTCGACAGTGATCTATGGCAAGAACCTAGCCAAGAGGCAATCTCAGGTTCGGCAGTGATCTATGGGAAGAACCTAGCCAATAGGTGATCTCAGGTTTGACGGTGATCTAATGAAGAACCTAGCCAAGAGGAGATCTCAGGTTCGACGGTGATTTAAGGAAGAACCTAGCCAAGAGACAATCTCAGGTTCGTCGGTGATCTATGGAAAGAACCTAGCCAAGAGGCAATCTCAGGTTTGACGGTGATCTAATGAAGAACCTAGCCAAGAGGCAATCTCGGGTTCGACTGTGATCTATAGGAAGAACCTAGCCAAGAGGCGATCTCAGATTCGACGGTGATTTAAGGAGGAACCTAGCCAAGAGGGGATCTCAGGTTCGACAGTGATCTAAGGAGGAACCTAGCCAAGAGGCGATCTCAGGTTCGACTTTGATCTATGGGAAGAACCTAGCCAAGAGGCAATCTAAAGTTAAACGGTGATCTATGGGAAGAACCTAGCCAAGAGGCGATCTTAGCTTCGACGGTGATCTAAGGGAAGAACCTAGCTAAGAGGCGATCTCAGGTTCGACGGTGATCTAGGGAAGAACCTAGCTAAGAGGAAATCTCAGGTTCGATAGTGATCTATGGGAAGAACCTAGCCAAGAGGATATCTTAGGTTCGACGGTGATCTAAAGAGGAACCTAGCCAAGAGGACATCTCAGGTTCGACGGTGATCTAAGGAGGAACCTAGCCAAGAGGCGATCTCAGGTTCAACGATGATCTATGGGAAGAACCTAGCCAAGAGGCGATCTTAGATTCGACGGTGATCTAAGGAGGAACCTAGCTAAGAGGCGATCTCAGGTTTGACGGTGATCTAAGGAAGAATCTAGCCAAGAGGCGATCTCAGGTTCAATGATGATCTATGGGAAGAACCTAGCCAAGAGGCGATCTCAGATTCGAAGGTGATCTAAGGAGGAACCTAGCCAAGAGGCGATCTCAGGTTCGACGGTGATTTAAGGAGGAACCTATCCAAAAGGCTATCTCAGGTTCATCTGTGATCTATGGGAAGAACCTAGCAAAGAGGCGATCTCAGGTTCGGCGGTGATTTAAGGAGGAACCTAGCCAAGAGGCGATCTCAGGTTAGACGGTGATCTAAGGAGGAAAATAGCCAAGAGGCGATCTCAGGTTCAACGGTGATCTATTGGAAGAACCTAGCCCAGAGGCGATCTCATATTCGAAGGTGATCTGAGGAGGAACCTAGACAAAAGGCGATCTCAGGTTCGACGGTGATATAAGGAGGAACCTAGCCAAGAGGCGATCTCAGGTTCGACTGTGATCTATGGAAAGAATCTAGCCAAGAGGCGATCTCAGGTTCGACGGTGATCTATGGGAAGAACCTAGCCAAGAGGCGTTCTCAGGTTCGACGGTGAACTAAGGGAAGAACCTAGCCAAGAGGTGATCTCAGGTTCAACAGTGATCTATGGGAAGAACCTAGCCAAGAGGAGATCTCAGGTTCGACGGTGATCTAAGGAGGAACCTAGCCAAGAGGCAATCTCAAGTTCGACGGAGATCTATGGGAAGAACCGAGCCAAGAGGTGATCTCGGGTTCGACGGTGATCTATGGGAAGAACCTAGCCAAGAGGCGATCTCAGGTTCGACCATGATCTAAGGAGTAACCTAGCCAAGAGGCAATCTCAGGTTCGACGGTGATCTAAGGAGGAACCTAGCCAAGAGGCGATCTCATGTTCGACGGAGATCTATGAGAAGAACCTAGCCTAAGGGCGATCTCAGGTTCGACGGTGATCTACGGGAAGAACCTAGCCAAGAGGTGATCTATGGGAAGAACCTAGCCAAGAGGCGATCTAGGGTTCAACGGTGATCTATGTGAAGAACCTAGCCAAGAGGCGATCTTAGGTTCGACGGTGATCTATGGGAAGAAACTAGCCAAGAGGCGATCTCAAGTTCGATGGTGATCTATGGAAAGAACCTAGCCAAGAGGCGATCTCAGGTTCGACGGTGATCTAAGGAGGAACCTAGCCAAGAGGAAATCTCAGGTTCGATGATGAACTAAGGAGGAACCTAGCCAAGAGGCGATCGCAGGTTCGACGGTGATCTATGGGAAGAACCTATCCAATAGGCGATCTCAGGTTCGATGGTGATCTATGGGAAGAACCTAGCTTAGAGGCGATCTCAGGTTCGATGGTGATCTAGGGAAGAACCTAGCCAAGAGGCGATCTCAGCTTTGACGGTGATTTATGGGAAAAACCTATCCAAGAGGTGATATGAGGTTTGACGGTGAACTAAGGAGGAACCTAGCCTAGAGGAAATCTCAGGTTCGACGGTGATCTATGGGAAGAACCTAGATAAGAGACGATCTTAGATTCGACGGTGATCTAAGGAGGAACCTAGCCAAGAGGCAATCTGAGGTTTGACTGTGATCTAAGGAGGAACCTAGCCAAGAGGTGATCTAAGGTTCGACGGTGATATAAGGAGGAACCTACCCAAGAGGCAATCTCAGGTTTGACAGTGATCTATAGGAAGAACCTAGCCAAGAGGCAATCTCAGATTCGACGGTGATCTAAGGAGGAACCTAGCCAAGAGGTGATCTCAGCTTCGACGGTGATCTAAGGAGGAACCTGGCCAAGAGGCGATCTCAGGTTCAACGATGATCTATGGGAAGAACCTAGCCAAGAGGAGGTCTCAGATTCGACGGTGATCTAAGCCGGAACCTAGCCAAGAGGCGATCTCAGGTTCAATGATGATCTATGGGAAGAACCTAGCCACGAGGCGACCTCAGATTCGACTGTGATCTAAGGAGGAACCTAGCCAAGAGGCGATCTCAGGTTTGGCTGTGATCTAAGTAGGAACCTAGCCAAGAAGCGATCTCAGGTTTAACGATGATATATGGGAAGAACCCAGCCAAGAGGCGATCTCATATTCGAAGGTGATCTAAGGAGGAACCTAGACAAGAGGCAATCTCAGGTTCGACGATGATCTAAGGAGGAACCTAGCCAAGAGGCGATCTTAAGTTCGACTGTGTTCTATGGGAAGAACCTAGCAAAGAGGCGATCTCAGGTTCGACGGTGATCTAAGGAGGAACCTAGCCAAGAGGCGATCTCAGGTTCGACGGTGATCTAAGGAGGAACCTAGCCAAGAGGCGATCTCAGGTTCATCGGTGATCTATGGGAAGAACCTAGCCAAGAGGCGATCTCAGATTCAAAGGTGATCTAAGGAGGAACCTAGCCAAGAGGCGATCTTAGGTTCGACGGTGATCTAAGGAGGAACCTAGCCAAGAGACGATCTCAGGTTCGACTATGATCTATGGAAAGAACCTAGCCAAGAAGCGATCTCAAGTTCGACAGTGATATATGGGAAGAACCTAGCCAAGAGGCGGTCTCAGGTTCGGCGGTGATCTAAGGGAAGAAACTAGCTAAGAGGCGATCTAAGGTTCGACAGTGATCTAGGGAAGAACCTAGCCAAGAAGTGATATCCGGTTCGACGGTGATCTATGGGAAGAACCTAGCCAAGAGGCGATCTCAGGTTCAACGATGATCTAAGGAGGAACCTAGCCAAGAGGCAATCTCAAGTTCGATGGAGATATATAGGAAGAACCTAGCCAAGAGGTGATCTCAGGTTCAACGGTGATCTAAGGAGGAACCTAGCCAAGAGGAAATCTCTGGTTCGACAGTGATCTAAGGAGGAACCTAGCCAAGAGGCGATCTCAAGTTCGACAGAGATCTATGGGAAGAACCTAGCCTAAGGGAGATCTCAGGTTCGACGGTGATCTACGGGTAGAAACTAGCCAAGAGGCGATCTCAGGTTCGACGGTGATCTATGGGAAGAACCTAGCCAAGAGGCGATCTAGGGTTCAACGGTGATCTATGTGAAGAAACTAGCCAAGAGGTGATCTCAGGTTCAACGGTGATCTATGGGAAGAACCTAGCCACGAGGCGATCTCATGTTTGACGGTTATCTACGGGAAGAACCTAGCCAAGAGGCAATCTTAGGTTTGACGGTGATCTAAGGAGGAACCTAGCCAAGAGGCAATCTAAGGTTTAATGATGAACTAAGGAGGAACCTAGCCAAGAGGCGATCGCATGTTCGACGGTGATCTATGGGAATAACCTAGACAAGAGGCGATCTCAGGTTCGATGGTGATCTAAGGGAAGAACCTAGCTTAGAGGCGATCTCAGGTTCGACGGTGATCTAGGGAAGAACCTTGCCAAGAAGTGATCTCAGGTTCTACGATGATCTATGGGAAGAACCTATCGAAGAGGCGATGTCAGGTTTGACGGTGATCTAAGGAGGAACCTAGCCAAGAGGAAATCTCAAGTTCGACCGTGATCTAAGGAGGAACCTAGCCAAGAGGCGATCTCAAGTTCTACGGAGATCTATGGGAAGAACCTAGCCTAAGGGGGATCTCAAATTCGACGGTGATCTATGGGAAGAACCTAGCCAAGAGGAGATCTTAGGTTCGACGATTATATAATAAGGAACCTTGCCAAAAAGAAATCTCAGGTTCTACGGTGTTCTATGGGAAGAACCTAGCAAAGAGGAAATCTCAGGTTCGATAATGATCTATGTGAAGAACCTCGCCAAGAGGCGATCTCAGTTTCGATGGTGATCTATGGAAAGAACCTAGCCAAGAGGCTATCTCAGGTTCAATGGTGATCTATGGAAAGAACCTAGCCAAGAGGCGATCTAAGGTTCGACGGTGATCTAAGGAGTAACCTAGCCAAGAGGCAATCTCAATTTCGACAGTGATCTATGGGAAGAACCTAGCCAAGAAGCGATCTCAGGTTCGACAATGGTCTATGGGAAGAACCTAGCCAATAGGCGATCTCAGGTTTGACGGTGATCTAATGAAGAACCTAGCCAAGAGGCGATCTCCAGTTCGACGGTGATTTAAGGAAGAACCTAGCCAAGAGACAATCTCAGGTTCGTCGGTGATCTATGGGAAGAACCTAGCCAAGAGGCGATCTCAGGTTTGACGGTGATCTAATGAGGAACCTAGCCAAGAGGCAATCTCGGGTTCGACTGTGATCTATAGGAAGAACCTAGCCAAGAGGCGATCTCAGATTCGACGGTGATTTAAGGAGGAACCTAGCCAAGAGGCGATCTCAGGTTCGACTGTGATCTATGGGAAGAACCTAGCCAAGAGGCAATCTCAGGTTCAACGGTGATCTATGGGAAGAACCTAGCCAAGAGGCGATCTTAGGTTCGACGGTGATCTAAGGGAAGAACCTAGCTAAGAGGCGATCTCAGGTTCGACGGTGATCTAGGGAAGAACGTAGCTAAGAGGAAATATCAGGTTCGACAGTGATCTAAGGGAAGAACCTAGCCAAGAGGATAACTTAAGTTCGACGGTGATCTAAGGAGGAACCTAGCCAAGAGGACATCTCAGGTTCGACGGTGATCTAAGGAGGAACCTCGCCAAGAGGCGATCTCAGGTTCAACAATGATCTATGGGAAGAACCTAGCCAAGAGGCGATCTCATATTCGAAGGTGATCTAAGGAGGAACCTAGCCAAGAGGTGATCTAAGGTTCGACGGTGATCTAAGGAGGAACCTAGCCAAGAGGCGATCTCAGGTTCGACTGTGATCTATGGGAAGAACCTAGCCAAGAGGCAATCTCAGGTTCAACGGTGATCTATGGGAAGAACCTAGCCAAGAGGCGATCTTAGGTTCGGCGGTGATCTAAGGGAAGAACCTAGCTAAGAGGCGATCTCAGGTTCGACGGTGATCTAAGGAGGAAC
Source organism: Vicia faba (assembly GCA_948472305.1). Lineage (NCBI taxonomy): Eukaryota > Viridiplantae > Streptophyta > Magnoliopsida > Fabales > Fabaceae > Vicia > Vicia faba. Next base: position 1,309,460,848 of record OX451741.1, on the reverse strand, counting down.
CTAGCCAAGAGGAAATCTCAGGTTCGACGTTGATCGAAGGAGGAAACAATCCAAGAGGAAATCTCAAGTTCGACGGTAATCTATGGGAAGAACCTAGCCAAGAGGCGATCTGAGATTTGACGGTGATATAAGGAGGAACATACCCATGAGGCAATCTCAGGTTCGACAGTGATCTATAGGAAGAACCTAGCCAAGAGGCGATCTCAGATTCGACGGTGATCTAAGGAGGAACCTAGCCAAGAGGTGATCTTAGCTTCGACGGTGATCTAAGGAGGAACCTGGCCAAGAGGCGATCTCAGGTTCAACGATGATCTATGGGAAGAACCTAGCCAAGAGGATGTCTCAGATTCGACGATGATCTAAGCCGGAACCTAGCCAAGAGGCGATCTCAGGTTCAATGATGATCTATGGGAAGAACCTAGCCACGAGGCGATCTCAGATTCGACTGTGATCTAAGGAGGAACCTAGCCAAGAGGCGATCTCAGGTTCGACGGTGATCTAAGTAGGAACCTAGCCAAGAAGCGATCCCAGGTTCAACGGTGATCTATGGGAAGAACCTAGCCAAGAGGCGATCTCAGATTCAAAGGTGATCTAAGGAGGAACCTAGCCAAGAGGCGATCTTAGGTTCGACGGTGATCTAAGGAGGAACCTAGCCAAGAGACGATCTCAGGTTCGACTGTGATCTATGGAAAGAACCTAACCAAGAAGCAATATCAGATTCGACGGTGATATATGGGAAGAACCTAGCCAAGAGGCGGTCTCAGGTTCGACGGTGATCTAAGGGAAGAAACTAGCTAAGAGGCGATCTAAGGTTCGACAGTGATCTAGGGAAGAACCTAGCCAAGAAGTGATCTCCGGTTCGACGGTGATCTATGGGAAGAACCTAGCCAAGAGGCGATCTCAGGTTCAACGGTGATCTAAGGAGGAACCTAGCCAAGAGGAAATCTCAAGTTCGATGGAGATATATGGGAAGAACCTAGCCAAGAGGTGATCTCAGGTTCAACGGTGATCTAAGGAGGAACCTAGCCAAGAGGAAATCTCTGGTTCGACAGTGATCTAAGGAGGAACCAAGCCAAGAGGCGATCTCAAGTTCGACAGAGATCTATGGGAAGAACCTAGCCTAAGGGCGATCTCAGGTTCGACGGTGATCTACGGGTAGAAACTAGCCAAGAGGCGATCTCAGGTTCGACGGTGATCTATGGGAAGAACCTAGCCAAGAGGCGATCTAGGGTTCAACGGTGATCTATGTGAAGAACCTAGCCAAGAGGCGATCTCAGGTTCAACGGTGATCTATGGGAAGAACCTAGCCACGAGGCGATCTCAGGTTTGACGGTTATCTACGGGAAGAACCTAGCCAAGAGGCGATCTTAGGTTAGACGGTGATCTAAGGAGGAACCTAGCCAAGAGGCAATCTTAGGTTCAATGATGAACTAAGGAGGAACCTAGCCAAGAGGCGATCACAGGTTCGACGGTGATCTATGGGAATAACCTAGACAAGAGGCGATCTCAGGTTCGATGGTGATCTAAGGGAAGAACCTATCGAAGAGGCGATCTCAAGTTTGACGGTGATCTAAGAAGGAACCTAGCCAAGAGGAAATCTCAAGTTCGACGGTGATCTAAGGAGGAACCTAGCCAAGAGGCCATCTCAAGTTCTACGGAGATCTATGGGAAGAACCTAGCCTAAGGGGGATCTCAGATTCGACGGTGATCTATGGGAAGAACCTAGCCAAGAGGAGATCTTAGGTTCGACGATTATATAATAAGGAACCTTGCCAAGAAGCAATCACAGGTTCTACGGTGATCTATGGGAAGAACCTAGCAAATAGGAAATCTCAGGTTAGACGGTGATCTATGTGAAGAACCTCGCCAAGAGGCGATCTCAGTTTCGATGGTGATCTATGGAAAGAACGTAGCCAAGAGGCGATCTCAGGTTTGATGGTGATCTATGGAAAGAACCTAGCCAAGAGGCGATCTCAGGTTCGACGGTGATCTAAGGAGTAACTTAGCCAAGAGGCAATCTCAGTTTTGACAGTGATCTATGGGAAGAACCTAGCCAAGAGGCGATCTCAGGTTCGACAGTGATCTATGGGAAGAACCTAGCCAATAGGCGATCTCAGGTTTGACGGTGATCTAATGAAGAACCTAGCCAAGAGGCGATCTCAGGTTCGACGGTGATCTAAGGAAGAACCTAGCCAAGAGGCAATCTCAGGTTCGTCGGTGATCTATGGGAAGAATCTTGCCAAGAGGCGATCTCAGATTTGACGGTGATCTAATGAAGAACCTAGCCAAGAGGCAATCTTGGGTTCGACTGTGATCTATAGGAAGAACCTAGCCAAGAGGCGATCTCAGATTTGACGGTGATTTAAGGAGGAACCTTGCCAAGAGGCGATCTCAGGTTCGACGGTGATCTTAGGAGGAACCTAGCCAAGAGGCGATCTCAGGTTCGACTGTGATCTATGGGAAGAACCTAGCCAAGAGGCAATCTCAGGTTCAACGGTGATCTATGGGAAGAACCTAGCCAAGAGGCGATCTTAGGTTCGACGGTGATCTAAGGGAAGAACCTAGCTAAGAGGCGATCTCAGGTTCGACGGTGATCTAGGGAAGAACCTAGCTAAGAGGAAATCTCAGGTTCGACAGTGATCTATGGGAAGAACCTAGCCAAGAGGATATCTTAGGTTCGACGGTGATCTAAGGAGGAACCTTGCCAAGAGGACATCTCAGGTTTGACGGTGATCTAAGGAGGAGTCTATCCAAGAGGCGATCTCAGGTTCAACGATGATCTATGGGAAGAACCTAGCCAAGAGGCGATCTGAGATTCGACGGTGATCTAAGGAGGAACCTAGCCAAGAGGCGATCTCAGGTTTGACGGTGATCTAAGGAGGAGTCTAGCCAAGAGGCGATCTCAGGTTCAATAATGATCTATGGGAAGAACCTAGCCAAGAGGCGATCTCAGATTCGAAGGTGATCTAAGGAGGAACCTAGCCAAGAGGCGATCTCAGGTTCGACGGTGATTTAAGGAGGAACCTAGCCAAAAGGCTATCTCAGGTTCATCTGTGATCTATGGGAAGAACCTAGCAAAGAGGCGATCTCAGGTTCGGCGGTGATCTAAGGAGGAACCTAGCCAAGAGGCGATCTCAGGTTAGACGGTGATCTAAGGAGAAACCTAGCCAAGAGGCGATCTCAGGTTCAACGGTGATCTATTGGAAGAACCTAGCCCAGAGGCGATCTCATATTCGAAGGTGATCTAAGGAGGAACCTAGCTAAGAGGCTATCTCAGGTTCGACGGTGATATAAGGAGGAACCTAGCCAAGAGGCAATCTCAGGTTAGACTGTGATCTATGGAAAGAACCTAGCCAAGAGGAAATCTCAGGTTCGACGGTGATCTATGGGAAGAACCTAGCCAAGAGGCGTTCTCAGGTTCGACGGTGATCTAAGGGAAGAACCTATCCAAGAGGTGATCTCAGGTTCGACGGTGATCTATGGGAAGAACCTAGCCAAGTGGCAATCTCAGGTTCGACGGTGATCTAAGGAGGAACCTAGCCAAGAGGCAATCTCAAGTTCGACGGAGATCTATGGGAAGAACCTAGCCAAGAGGTGATCTCAGGTTCGATGGTGATCTATGGGAAGAACCTAGCCAAGAGGCAATCTCAGGTTCGACCGTGATCTAAGGAGGAACCTAGCCAAGAGGCAATCTCAAGTTCGACGGTGATCTAAGGATGAACCTAGCCAAGGGGCAATCTCAAGTTCGACGGAGATCTATGAAAAGAACCTAGCCTAAGGGTGATCTCAGGTTCGATGGTGATCTACGGGAAGAACCTAGCCAAGAGGCGATCTCAGGTTCGACTGTGATCTATGGGAAGAACCTAGCCAAGAGGCGATCTAGGGATCAACCGTGATCTATGTGAAGAACCTAGCCAAGAGGCGATCTCAGGTTCGACGGTGATCTATGGGAAGAAACTAACCAAGAGGCGATCTAAGGTTTGACGGTTATCTATGGGAAGAACCTAGCCAAGAGGTGATCTCAGGTTTGACGGTGATCTAAGGAGGAACCAAGCCAAGAGGCAATCTCAGGTCGACGGTGATCTAAGGAGGAACCTAGCCAAGAGGCAATCTCAAGTTCGACGGAGATCTATGGGAAGAACCTAGCCTAAGGTCGATCTAAGGTTCGAAGGTGATCTATGGGAAGAACCTAGCCAAGAGGAAATCTTAGGTTCGACGATTAACTAAGGAGAAACCTAGCCAAGAGGCGATCTCAGGTTCGACGATGATCTATAAGAAGAACCTGGCAAAGAGGCTATCTCAAATTCGACGGTGATCTATGTGAAGAACCTCGCCAAGAGGCGATCTCAGTTTCGACGGTGATCTATGGAAAGAACCTAGCCAAGAGGCGATCTCAGGTTCGACGATGATCTACCGGAAGAACCTAGCCAATCGGCGATCTCAGGTTCGACGGTGATCTAAGGAGGAACCTAGCCAAGAGGCAATCTCAGGTTCGACGGTGATCCATGGGAAGAACCTAGCCAATAGGCGATCTCAGATTCGACGGTGATCTAAGGAGAAACCTAGCCAAGAGGTGATCTCAGCTTCGACGGTGATCTAAGGAGGAACCTAGGCAAGAGGCGATCTCAGGTTCAACGGTGATCTATGGGAAGAACCTAGCCAAGAAGCAATCTCGGATTCGACAATGATCTAAGGAGGAACCTAGCCAAGAGGCGAACTCAGGTTCAACGATGATCTATGGGAAGAACCTAGCCAAGAGGCGATTTCAGATTCGAAGGTGACCTAAGGATGAACCTAGCCAATAGGCGATCTCAGGTTCGACGGTGATCTAAGGAGGAACCTAGCAAGGAAGTGATCTCAGGTTCGACTGTGATCTATGGGATGAACCTAGCCAAGAGGCGATCTCAGGTGCAACGGTGATCTATGGGAAGAACCTAGCCAAGAGGCAATCTCAGGTTCGACGGTGATCTAGGGAAGAACCTAGCCAAGAGGCAATCTCAGGTTCGACGGTGATCTAGGGAAGAACCTAGCCAAGAGGCGATCTCAGGTTCGACGGTGATCTATAGGAGGAACCTAACCAAGAGGTGATCTCAGGTTCGACGGTGATCTAAGGAGGAACCCAGCCAAGAGGCAATCTCAGGTTCGATGGTGATCTAAGGAGGAACCTAGCCAATAGGAGATCTCAAGTTCGACGGAGATCTATGGGAAGAACCTAGCCTAAGGGCGATCTTAGGTTCAACGGTGATATACGGGAAAACCTAACCAAGAGGCGATCTCAAGTTTGACGGTGATCTATGGGAAGAACCTAGCAAAGAGGCGATCTAGGGTTCAACGGTGATCTATGTTAAGAACCTAGCCAAGAGGCGATCTCAGGTTCGACGGTGATCTATGGGAAGAACCTAGCTATGAGGCGATCTAGGGTTCAACGGTGATCTATGTGAAGAACCTAGCCAAGAGACGATCTCAGGTTTGACAGTGATCTATGGGAAGAACCTAGCCAAGAGGCGATCTCAGGTTTGACGGTGATCTAAGGAGGAACCTAGCCAAGAGGTAACCTCAGGTTCAACGGTGATCTATGGGAAGAACCTAGCCAAGAGGCGATCTCAGATTCGAAAGTTACCTAAGGATGAACCTAGCCAAGAGGCGATCTCAGGTTCGACGGTGATCTAAGGAGGAACCTAGCAAGGAAGTGATCTCAGGTTCGACTGTGATCTATGGGATGAACCTAGCTGTTGTACCCCAAAATTTTCCCTCCCATATTCTTCAAAATTTGCCAAGTCAAAGCTTCAAATCTCCCCAAGGGTTGCACAGTCCAAGGACCTCCTAACTGTCAAAAATTAGGGTTTTGGTTCTGACAAAGAAATTGAAGTTTCCAAGGGTCCAATCAAGTCCCACATGCCTACAAACATGGTCAAGCATCCTCATACCAAGTTTCAAGACTTACAGCACAAAATTGCGCAGTCAAAAACCGTAATTGCACTACAGTCAACTGTAGGGGTAAAATGGTCATTTGACAGTCAAAAGTTCAAATTTTTGATCAACATCTCATTTTAAAGCCATAAACATCATTTGATCAATGCTTGATCATGATTCTCAAAGCTTGGCTCAAAAAGTCTCAAGATGCAAAAGTTTCCATATTTAGACAGTTGAAAAAGTCAACTGTAACTTGACCAAGGCATAACTTCCACATGGATTATCAGAAAAATTCCATACAAAGCTCATTTTTAAGAGAAAGACATTTCCTACAACTCCTCTTCATACTTAAAGTCCAAGAAATGCTCTCACAAAAAGTTATCAATTTCAACATTATAGGTCATTTTCAAAAGTCAACAAAAAGGGACTTTAAGTCAAAGGCCATAACTTGAGATTGGTAAATCAAAATGACATGGGACCAAAGGAATTGGTTAGAGGACTCAAAGGCCTTTCCAAAATGTCCAAGAACATGAGCAAAGCTTAAAAATTGAGCAAGATATGCCTTTTGGAAGTTGGGAAAGTTTTGGATATTTTGAAAAGTCAACATTGCTTCAAATGTCTTAAAAATGCTAATGGGCCTCTTTTTCTTCCGAGAATCATTATCCAAGGCATGTGCACGACCATTTGGCCCAAAGGGAAGTTTTTCATCATTTTTATTTATTTATTTGAATTTTTAAATGCTAATAATTCATTTAATTAAAATAAATATGTGGAAAATACTAAACCTAAGTTTTTAAATCTTTTAATGCATGGAATACACTCAATATTTCGTGCATGATCTGATTTAGAAAGAATCCATGTGATTGGACATGATTTGAATCAAGTTTGCATGAAAATATTGAAAAATATATGCATGGAAAATCAAATATTTTCTCATCAATTCATTGATTCTTTGGACCAATTTCTCAACCCTAATCATTCACACATATATACTGATGAAAACCCTAGTGTCCATGACCAAAAAGCTGCGCCAGAAAAGCATAATCAAACTTGCACTTTTGTCAAAAAATTCAAGAACTGAAAACACATTTGGAGGGCTTTTCAAGATCAAATAACCACTCCATTAGCTTGCCAAGGTTACCAGGAGACGATTCCAATCAAGAACTTTGTCCCATACTCAAGGAGGTGGTATATCAGAGTCAAGCTTTTCACGAAAATTTCCATAATCGAATCATGAATTTTATGCATTTTTCATGTGGTTTCTTTACTGATTTACACTAATTGATTGATTCTGAAGCTAACCCTATAGTTTGATTGTGTTTTTATGCGTTGTATGAAGAATCACCATTAAAGCTAGTTAGGGTTCTTCAAATTTGAAATTGGGCGTTTATGCATTTGGTAAAATTAGAACATCACAATACCATGGATGAAATCAGGGAGCTTGGACGAATACAACACACCCCTCGCACTTAATTTATGTGATACCATGGCCTATTCGCTATTTTGGAAAACTGTCTGTTTTGGGGGGGGTTCAAAACCCCCGCTAACCCTTTGTATATTTCAGGAAAAGCAAAACGATGAAGAAGATGATGAAGTGTCAAGGCGTGGTTGGGTTATTTGAATTTCGCGCTAAAATTCTCACTAACGCTTATTTTGTATTATAATGTTTATTGATTATATAATATACAAAGGAACACAACAGCGCGGTTAGCAGGCATATGCATTGGTAACCTCTAGGACTTGGGTTCGATCCCAGGTCCCCCTCCCTTTCCTTATATTTTTCTTTTAATTGTATTCTCATGCAGCTTCAGTCCAAAGCGTCCACCATATGTCCCTCATATCCAGCGTGCCACACGGCCTATTACCTCAATCCAAGGGCATTGGTTGGAAGACCATAATGGACCTGAGTCAACGCACCTACACGCATCCTGAAAAGTCAAAAGGGCTTGACATAATTGGGCCATAATTGCTAAGGCTTTACCTCCAATTTGGGGACAGACCCCCCAAGGTTTTGATTTTTATTTTCTTTCTTATTTTATTTATTTCAATTATTTCCCTTTTTTAAAATTCCTTATTTTAATTTATTTTCATAAACTATAAAAATAATACAAAAAATCAGAAAAGACAAAATTAAAAATATATTTTATGTTAATATTTTTTTAAGTAAATATCATTAATTAATTTAGCTTTGTAAAATTAGGTTTAATTCAAACATTTTTCTTAATTAACTTAAAATTTGTAGAATTAGGTTTTAATCAATTTTTATCCTTTTTCTTTTCTTTTCACTAATAATTATTTATTTATTTTTATAAATCAAATTGCCATTAATTAATTAATTTAATTTTAGGTTTAAATTTTAACATGTTTTTTTCTTAATAAATAAAAGTTGTAGAATTAGGGTTAATTAGTTAATTTCATTAAATTCTCCTAAAAAACCATAAATACAAAAACCTCAAAAAACAATTTCTTTTTCATTTTAATTTCATTAATTTAATAATCATAATTTAATTTCATTAAAAAGGGTCCAACGCCCTCGCTTCCAATTTTAATTCCAATTCGCGCATTTTATTTTATTTCTTTTAAATATTAATGTAATTATCCCAAAGCCGTGTAATTTTATAATTTCTCGCACTTTCCTTTACTTTCTGTCAAATCGGGTCCTGGATTTTAATTTTGGCGATGTGGACCCGCGCCTTTGTAATAGCTTAGGAACTTTACATTTCTCGCAACTTTTTAACTGTTAATAAATGCATGCAAGAATGAATGATTAAATAAAAACAAAAGCGTAGATCACCCATGACATGACAAGACAAAAATAAACGAATCTGACACGCAAATCACACACCACCCCTAGGGTACGCCTCACTGTTGCCTTGCCTTTGAAAGGTGATCGTCGAGTAGAGGACGTCTTAGTAAGTCCTCATGATCCGGGAACCTGGCATGAGGGTAGCTTCTAAGGTATCTTCCCATTACTCCGGTGATCACCATGTCCCGAACCTCGAATTGACCCGAACACCTCCAACGGTGGTGCTACCTACCTCTCAATGGTGGGATGACACTACTTTAAGTACATTTACACAGACGAATTCCTTAGGGTAGGTAGACGACTCTTAATACTTGATCTAATTTCAAAACAAAATTCAAAAAATACTTTTCACACCGACACCTTTTCAAAAATCATTCGAAAGCAACTTTTCAAACACTCTTGAGGACCGATACAAGAGTGAACTGGAATTTTCAAAGAAACTTTTTTTAAACCCACCTTGAAAAGCAAACAAACCATTTTTGAAAACACAATGAGCAAGTATCTAAGAGCCCATGGATAACCATGGATAGAAAGGGTGCTAACACCTTCCCTTTCTATAACCTCCCTCCCGAACCGAGAGCAATCTCTATAAGGAATTTTTCTGTGCTTTTGTCCTTTCCATTTGGAGAAAATAAAAGACGGTGGCGACTCTTGCTTACCGCGACATTTCGCGAAACCAGCGTTAAACAGTCAGTTCCAGATCCACCGATCACAGAACTGGCGACTCTGCTGGGGAATATCTTTTAAAGTGAGGTGTACCTTAGGGTTAGTTCCTAACTGTGTTTTCAATTGTATTGACTTGTCTGCTTTAAATTTGTGGGTTGCATGGGAGTTACATAGATCCTAACCCGGATCTGGGGTTACCCTGTTTAGGTAGCATAAGCTGTGAGGGACCTGTCCGGCGTAGACCGACACGGGTGAAACAGTGGCTACGTTGGTGTGGCACCTTGGTCTGTACCGATATCCCATGTGTTGCAACGAGGAGAATGTGGGTCTTCTAAGGAGTCATTAAGCCCCAACCACCTTAGAACCTTAAATGACACAACTTGGCCATTAGAACAGTAGCAGTATACTACGCCCATTGAGGCTAAACTCTCGTGATGGTTCTGGCTGCAAGAAAAGATTGCGATGTTGGAGTTATGACCGATTGAGGGTAGTCAATGATATTGGGATCCTCTAAGAACCCGGTTACTTTGATAGGACAGGTATGAACCAACAAACTGAAAGAGGGTAGTACCTAGACCTCATGCTGGCCTAAACTTTAAGGGCTTGCCTTGTGTGACTTGTGTGCCTTACCATGTTTGCCTTTGTATCTATTTGTGGTGTGCTTTATCATAACATCATAACATCATGAGCATTGCATGCATCCTGCATAAGGACTGACCATTTCAAAGACAAAAGGGTTTCACCTTTGCTCTGTTTTGTAGGACACCATGATGCCTGTGCGAAGGAATACTATCCGGTTCAACTTTGTTCACTCACATGAGTTGCTTGAAGAGTTGGTTAGCAGAATTCCAAATACCACTTCCTTCATTCAGAGGCATGGTTCTCTTCTCGGTTTAGTCACTGCAAAGCGGGATCAACAGTTGATGAGTGTTCTGACCCAGTTCTATGACCCTCTGTACCAGTGCTTCACCTTTCAAGACTTCCAGCTGGTCCCTACCCTGGAAGAGTTCTCTGATTTGCTTGGTATCCCTATCTTGGATCAGACTCCCTTTACTGGCTGGGAAAAGACCCTCAGGCTTGAGGAGGTTGCTGCAGCTCTTCCCTTGACACATCAAGAGGTATTGGACAACTGGGTGACTAGAAGCGGAGTTAAAGGTTTCTTGGCCAAGTTTCTGATTGGTAAAGCTAACAGTTTCTGGAATGACCTGGACTTTAGGGTATATGAAGACATCCTAGCTCTCTTAATCTATGGGATAGTCTTGTTTCCTAATCCTGACAACTTCATCAATGTCACTGCCATAAGGATCTTTATGTCTTAGAATCCTGTGCCCACTCTCTTGGGTGACATCCTACAACAACTTCATGCTCGTACTGCCCGAAGACGAGGAACGCTGTGGTGTTGTATCCCTTTGTTGGTGAGGTGGTTTATTTCGCACCTCCCATAGTTCGTGCTGAAGAACCAAGAAGGAAGGGGTTGGGCTCATAGGTTAATGTCTCTCACTAACAAAGACATCATTTGGACTTGCAGAGGTTTGGATGAGATAGCTATTATTGATCGATGCAGGGAATACCCTAATGTCCCTCTGATTGGTACCCAATGAGGGATCTCTTACAATCCATGCCTAGCTCTCCGTCAGTTCGGAAGAGCCAAAAGAGCAGGGCCTCATGAGATGTTGGTGCCTCACATCAGTTTTGAGTTTCAGGTGGATAGTGACGAGCTGCGTCGTAGGTTCATCAAGGCTTGGGACAAAGTTCATAAAGCTGACCCACAAGAGTTGGGGCCAAAGACTTCTTTACCTATGGAAGCCTACTACGAATGGGTTCGCATCCGTGCTCAGAAGTTAGGTATGCCGTATGAAGCTGTCAGACCAGTCATTCTTGAGTGTCCTGACAAAGATGGTGTTCCTCCAACTGTCCTTCCTCCTCAGATACCTACTGATTATGAGACATTAAAGAGGTCTTGGTCGCAACTGCGAGAAGAACGGGATTCTTACCGGGAAAAGTTCAACGAGCAGGAATTGAAGATCCAGAGGCTGACAAAGCAGTTGGAGAATGAGCGAACTCTGAATGCTTACATCCGTACTGAGAAGAGGAGACCATGGGATCAATAAGGAGCTCTGGATCTTCTTTTACAGTTTCATTTCCCTTTTTCAGTATTTTCCTTTTATGTAACGCCTAAGGGCAACCTGTTGAACAATTTATGTTTTAAAGTTGAATCTAATGAAGTGTGTTCCTTTTTGTTTACAAAGTTGATTCCCGATTGTCTTTGAAAACATAAATCATACGCATTCCATTCATCATGTGCATAGCAGGTTTTCTTCTTTTCAGGTTGCTTACCGTTCTTCGCTGTTTATTTCAGCATCATGAATCCCGACTCATCATCAACTGAGATGTCTATCAAGGCTCTTCAGGCGCAGAATGCGCAATTTCAGGAACTAATCATGGGTTTGGCTCAGGGCCAAGAAGAACTGAAGGCTCTGCTCCTGAAGAAGGAGAAGAAGAAGAAAAGGAGAACTGTTCTTTTCAACACGGGTCGAAGGTTTGGCAACACTCTGCAAAATGAAGAGGCTGGTTCTTCTATTGGCAAGAGTAGTCCCCAAGGGGGAAAAGGTCCTAGTCCGGTAGTCTCCGACAACGAGACTGATTTTGATGAGGAACAGTATCCTCCTGCAGAAGACAGATACAAGCAGTTGGAAGACAGGCTGAATGCTATGGAGATCCAACAAGTGCCTGGGCTGGATTTCGGAGACTTGGGTTTGTCTACTGGTGTGATCATTCCTCATAAGTTCAAAGCACCATCCTTTACCAAGTATGACGGGGCGTCTTGTCCCAAGCTACACCTCAGATCGTATGTGCGGAAGATTCAACCGTACTCAGTGGACAAGAATTTGTGGATCCACTTCTTCCAGGAGAGTCTTTCAGGGACTCATCTCGAATGGTTCTATTAGCTGGATGGGACCAAGGTTCGTAACTGGGAGGAGTTGGCTACTGCTTTCTATAAGCAGTATTAATATAATGCCGACCTTGCCCCTACACGTACCCAACTCCAGGGTATGTCGCTAGGTTCAAGTGAAGGTTTTAAAGAGTATGCATAGAAGTGGAGGGACCTGGCTGGCAGGGTGCAGCCTCCGTTGACTGACCGGGAGTTGGTGGACATGTTCCTAGGGACCCTATCTGGGCCATTTTTCAACCATCTTATCGGTAACTCATCTGCAGGGTTTACTGATCTTATTCTGACTGGAGAGAGAATAGAGCTTGGGTTGAAGTCTGGTAAGATTCCGAAGGGTGCATCTACAAGTTCTGAGAAGAAACCCTTCAAGAAGGAGGCCAGTGCTGTATATGGCTCTAGACGACAAGAGAAATCTGAGCGCCGCCAATCTGTCAGTGCGGTAATGATTGCTAAGCCTGCTGCCGCTCCTCGGCAAACCAATCCACTAAGGGCTGAAAGACCCCGGAGAGAGTTTACCCGTTTGAGCATGACTTTGTCGCAGATCTTGCCACAGTTGCTATCCACCAACCTAGTGACTGTCAGAGAGGCCCCAAAGGTTGTAAATACAGCCTCTCCCAAATACAATCCAAATGCCCGCTGTGCTTATCACTCCGATAGCCCGGGACATTCCACTGATGACTGTTGGGCATTAAGGAATAAGGTGCAAGACCTTATTGATGCAAAAGAGATACAGTTTGAAGTGCCTGAGAGGCCGAATGTGGTAACTGCTCCTATGCCCCAGTATGGAGTAAATGCGGTTGATGAAGATGTATATGCCGTTTCTGTGGATGATGTAGCTACTCCTTTGAAGACTGTCAAGAGGAACCTACTACTGGCCGGTTTATTTCCGGGTTGCAGTGAGAGTTGCCTGTTCTGTGCTGTTTCCCTATCTGGTTGTCCTTTGCTGAAGTTGGGCATCCAAAGCCTAATGGACAGCAAAGAGATTCTGTTTAAGAAGTCCGTTGTTCAGTTGGTTCCGGTAGAAGAAGTTGCTGTTATTACAATCTTCAATAATCCAATCAAGGCTCTCCCGAGGAAGCCTGTTCAAATCATGACTGTCGCACCTGTTGTTATTACTGTCCCAGGGCCTCTCCCCTACGAATATGATAAAGATGTCCCCTGGCACTATGGGGCATATGTGTATGTGAATGGAATCAAACAAGAATTTAACACTGGCACCAGTATCAGCAATATCACTGGTCCAACAAAGGTTACCCGCAGTGGCAGGCTCTTCTCGCCTGACATTGCACCGCCTGCTATTCGAAGACCCCTTACAATAACGCCTGCAAGTATACCTGCTCCTATTTCTGATCAAGTTGTTTCCCCTGCTGCCGAGTCATCTAATGCTCGGGGCAAAGGGATTGAAGACGAGCCTGCCCGGATGGAGGCACCAATACCTATAACTGCTGAAGCCTCCCAACAAGAAATGGAGGAAATCTTGAAAATAATTAAGAAGAGTGACTTTAATGTTGTCGAGCAGCTGGGGCATACGCCCTCCAAAATCTCCATGCTCTCCTTGTTACTGTGTTCAGAGGCCCATGCTAAGGCCTTGATCTCATTTCTCAAGACGGCCCATGTGCCACAGGAGACATCTGCTGTCTAGTTTACTGATTGTGTAGCAAATCTGACAGCCGACAATGGCTTGGGTTTCTCAGATGCTGACCTTACTGCCAAAGGAAAGGACCACAATGACGCCCTGCATGTCTCTATCGAATGCAGGGGCACTACTCTGGCACACGTGTTGGTGGACACTGGCTCTTCCCTAAATGTGCTACCCAAGAAGGCCTTAGACCGCCTGGATTGTGAAGGCCTGGAGCTGAAACCTAGCAATATTATCGTCAGAGCCTTTGACGGGTCCAAGAGGATGGTTCATGGAGAGGTTGACATTCCTATTCGTGTGGGATCTCAGGTGTTTGACTCTACTTTCTATGTGATGGATATCCGTCAATCGTATTCTTGTCTACTGGGTCAACCTTGGATCCACAAAGCTGGGGCAGTGACCTCTACCTTGCACCAGAAGCTGAAATACCCTGTCAGAGGGAAGATCGTCACTGTACAAGGAGAGGAGGAGTATATGGTGAGCCATTTGAATTCCTTCAGATATATTGAGATGGACGGGGAGTTTATTGAAACCCCCTTTCAGCATTTCGAGGAGGTACTTCCAATTTCAGCAGCAGCAGAAACATCGGTCGAAGAGGATGTTCCTTTGAAGATGGCTTCCCTAAAGGATGCCCGGGCTGTGATTCAGAAAGGTGAATATGCTAACTGAGGCATGCTTCCTGATTTTACACAGAAAACTGACAAGTTCGGATTGGGTTTTACTGCAGAGGGACAGAAAGCTATGCGGAAGGCAAAGACTAGAAGACCTCCTGTGCTCATTACCAATCCAGGAGTGAATGCTGTTGGGGAGGATAATGAAGTGGATGAAGCTGAGTTCAATAGCTGGATCTACCCGACAACTGATGGCGGATTGACCAATTGGATTGCTAAAGACCATACTCCTGTTACTTTTGTTACGCAGTAATAAACTTCTTTGTTTCGTTATTTGTAATAAACAATTAAAAACTCTATGGCCCGATGTCTTACCCGGGGCACCGTTGGCTTCATTTGTGAGGGCATATAAATTGTCATTTCATATATCATGAATAAAGATCTTGGACGTTTTCTCGCATTTCAAATCTTATGCTCCTTTTCTTTATTTCCTTCCCTTATATATTTCAAAACAGCTGTATTTACACACACTCACTCATACAGGTTTCAATCCACTATGGATCTCACTGGTAACGACTCTGCTACTACCGGTTATGACTTCGAAAATCCGATCAACTTAGCCGAAGACGAAGGTGAAGATGATTGCGAAGTGCCTGGCGAGCTTGCAAGACTGTTACTCCAGGAAGAGAGGGCAATTCAACCACATGAAGAGCCAGTGGAAACAATAAACTTGGGTACTGAAGCAGACAAGAAGGAGGTAAAGATTGGTGCCAACCTAAAGCTCAGCGTGAAGCAACGGTTGACTAAGATGCTACATGATTATATGGAGATATTTGCATGGTCCTACGAAGACATGCCCGGGTTGGATACCGACATTATGGTCCATCATTTGCCTACTAAGGAAGATTGTCCTCCGGTTAAGCAAAAGGTCTGTCGTATGCGTCCAGAGATGTCTGAGAAGATCAAAGCCGAGGTTATGAAACAGTTTGATGCCGGGTTCCTTGCAGTGACTTCTTACCCTCAGTGGGTTGCGAATGTGGTGCCGGTACCGAAGAAGGACGGTAAGGTCAGAATGTGTGTTGACTACAGGGATCTGAACAGGGCCAGCCCCAAAGATGACTTCCCCTACCTCACATTGATGTCCTTGTTGATAATACAGCTCAGCATAAGGTGTTCTCTTTCATGGATGGTTTTTCAGGTTACAATCAGATCAAGATGGCACCTGAAGACATGGAAAAGACTACCTTTGTTACTCAGTGAGGCACCTTCTGCTACAAGGTCATGCCCTTTGGACTAAAGAACGCTGGGGCAACCTACCAACGTGCCATGGTTGCTTTATTTCATGACATGATCCATCATGAGATAGAAGTGTATGTTGACGACATGATCGCAAGGTCCCAGACTGAGGAAGAGCACCTGGATCATCTGCAGAAATTGTTTGACCGTCTGAAGTTGTACAAGCTGAGGTTGAACCCGACCAAGTGCACCTTCGGGGTAAGATCCGGGAAGTTGCTAGGCTTCGTTGTCAGTGATAAAGGCATTCAAGTGGACCCTGCCAAGGTCAAAGCTATTCAAGAGATGCTAGTTCCTAAGACAGAGAAAGAGGTCAGAGGCTTTTTAGGACGCCTGAATTACATTGCTCGATTCATCTCGCACCTAACTGCTACCTGTGAACCAATCTTCAAGCTGCTGAAGAAAGATCAGGTAGTACGTTGGAATGATGAATGCCAGGCTGCTTTTGACAGAATCAAGGAATATCTCCAAGAACCACCCATCCTTATGCCACCGGTTGAGGGGAGACCTCTGATACTATACCTGACAGTTCTTAACAACTCAATGGGGTGTGTGCTGGGGCAGCATGACGAGTCTGGCCGAAAAGAGCATGCCATTTATTACCTTAGCAAAAAGTTTACCGACTGTGAGACCCGATACTCACTGCTTGAGAAAACTTGTTGCGCTTTGGTATGGGCTGCTCGCCGGCTGAGACAGTATATGCTGACTCACACTACCTTGTTGATCTCAAAAATGGATCCTATAAAGTACATATTCGAAAAGCCTGCTCTGTCTGGGAGAATAGCAAGATGGCAGATGATCTTGACAGAATACGACATTCAGTACACAACCCAGAAAGCCATCACAGGAAGTGTACTGGCAGACCACTTGGCACATCAGGCCGTAGACGACTATCAGTCAATGAACTTCGAGTTTCCAGATGAGAGCATCATGATTGTGACTGATTGTGAAATACCTGGACCGGATGAAGGACCTGAGGAAGGATCCCGATGGTCTATGCACTTTGATGGAGCCTCCAATGCTTTGGGTAACGGTATCGGCGCTGTAATCATATCCCCTCAAGGCACTCATACTCCACTCACTGCCCGACTATGTTTCAACTGTACCAACAACATGGCGGAGTATAAGGCGTGCATCATGGGTCTTCAAGCTGCGATCAACCTAAGGATCAAGTTTCTGAGTGTCTTCGGAGATTCCGCTCTTGTGATCAATCAGATCAAAGGAGAGTGGGATACGAAACATCCGAATCTTATTCCTTACAAAGAATGTGTGTTGACCTTGATTCCCCACTTCACGAAGATAACCTTTGAACACTTCCCGAGAGAGGAGAATCACCTGGCGGACGCGTTAGCTACAATGTCTTCTATGTTCAAGGTCAAATGGGATAATGAGGCTCCCCGGATCATCATCTGGAAACTAGACGAACCAGCATATTATTGTGACCTCGAGACTGAATTGGTGACTGAGAAGCCTTGGTACCATGAGGTGAAGAGATATTTGGAAGCTCAGGAATACCCTGAAGGTGCATCTGTCAACGATAAGAAGTTTCTGAGAAGGTTCGCAGCGAAGTTCTTCCTTAGTAACGGCATTTTGTACAAGCGAAACCATGATTCGACCTTACTGCGTTGTGTGGATAAGACTGAAGCAGAAAGGATCATGGAAGAGCTACATGAAGGGACCTTTGGTACACACTGCACTGGACACACTATGGCTAAAAAGATCCTTCGGGCAGGGTATTTCTGGTCCACAATGGAAGCTGACTGCTATCAACACTTTCGGACATGCCACAAATGCCAGATATATGCAGATAAGGTGCATGTTCCTCCAGTTCCTCTGAATGTTCTGACTGCGCCTTGGCCATTTGCAATGTGGGGCATAGACATGATCGGTGAGATTAAACCTACGGCATCCAATGGACATCGCTTCATCCTGGTGGCGATTGACTATTTCACGAAGTGGGTTGAAGCAGCTTCCTATGCTACGGTAACCAAGACCGTTGTGGCACGGTTCATTCGGCATAATCTGATCTGTCGATACGGCGTCCCAGAAAGAATCATTACAGAAAAAGGTACCAATCTCAACAACAAGATGATCACTGAGCTCTGCGAGCAATTCAAAATACAGCACCACAACTCTTCTCCTTAAAGACCGAAGATGAATGGGGCTGTAGAAGCAGCCAATAAGAATATCAAGAAAATCGTTCAGAAGATGACAGCGACTTATAAAGATTGGCACGAGATGTTACCATTTGCTCTACATGGGTACCGTACCTCAGCCAGGACGTCAACCGGGGCAACTCCTTTCTCCTTGGTCTACGGTATGGAGGCAGTCTTACCAATCGAAGTGCAAATACCCTCTCTCCGGATAATGAAGGATGCAAATCTGAACGAAGATGATTGGATCCAGACACGACTTGATCAGTTAAATCTTATCGATGAAAAGAGACTCGCTGCTATCTGTCATGGTTAGACGTATCAAAAATGGATGATCAGGGCATTTAACAAAAAGGTCAGACCACAAGAGTATCAAGTTGGGGATCTCGTAATCAAGCGAATCATCCTTCCTCAGAGTGATCCAAGGGGCAAGTGGACCCCTATGTACGAAGGGCCATTTATGGTTAAACATGTGTTCTCAGGAGGAGCCATGATTCTAACCAATATGGATGGTGACGACCTTCCTCACCCCGCCAATGCAGACATAGTAAAAAGATACTACGCATGAAAAAAGACCCGCTAGGTTGACATGCCTAGGCAAAAGTTAGGGCTTCCCGGCGAACCAAAAGGGTTCGGGCAAAATGAAGGGATGAAATGAAAAAATCTGTACACCCGGCAAGTCGAAAACCTAAAAAGGCGGCTTGGGCAAAAATGGGTATCCCGGTGGACTGAAAACCCGAAAGGGCGGTCCAGGCAAAAGTTAGGGATAAAGCGTAATACTATGTCTCATTGGATCACTTTGCATCCAGAATCCGGTATCTACACCAAGTTCAGACGACATCGATCAGTCAGTTTCATCTTCAACCAAGGTCATCAAGTGATGAGACGCTCAAAGACATAAAGGCGATAGCAGAGTTGAAACCCAGTGGATCATTCATTTCACACAGCTGTTTTATTTTCTTTTGTACAAAATTTGTATAAACTCTTTTGTTCGGCGGCGTTCTCTTACCAGGACGTCAGCCTCTTGTACATAAAACGCCTATTTACGGGCAAATTCAAAATCAATACAAATATACTTTTCAGTTAAAATTGCCAATTGTTTTTCCTTTTCTGTTTTGTTTTGCGAAGAACGTCCAAGGTTCAATTTGTTATATATGCATTGACAATAATTTGCTAACTCATGAAAATTTGCATACGAAACAAAGGATTAATTACAGGTAACATTAGAAACAGGGGCAATAAGGAGTTGTCTAAGCAATCTAATTGTTCTATCCTCCAAGGTATCAAGGTAGGTTCAGCTGAAGAACATAACCAGATATCTTAATTCCCCAGAGAGTGAGCCAGCAAGTCAGTACACTCTCCCCAAGCAAAGTTATCAACCTTAAGGAAGTTGGGTACCCTCCCGCAGAACTCAACATTCCCCAGCAGTATACAAACATTCTTAACAAGCATCCCCGGCAGTCTTGACCTAAATATTGTCCCCCGGCGGTATATCAAACGTTCAGTGGAATCACTTCCCCGATACAATTCAAAACTTCCCCAAGAGAGTCCAATCTAGTTCCCCAGGAAAGTTGGAATCATCTCCCCAGCAGTAAGCTTATCCCCAGTAGATTCTGGAAGCTTACCCTTGCAGAGCACGAACGCGTCCCCCGACTTTATTCAAAGAGTTATTTCCTTACCAGGGTATAACTGGGTTATCCTCAGCCAAAAGCCACGGAAAGATCGTCCTTGGCGAAGTCTTCTTATCCCCAGCAAGTTATTATCAACAACTCAACAAAGTACCTCTCTCCCCACAGAGTATGGTTTCCTAGCAAGATTGTTAGAGTACTTTTCTCCCCGCAGAGTAATCCATTCGCCAAGTTTATTTCCCAACGGAGTCATCTTCTCCTACCAGTATTCTTGCAACTATCGTCCCCAGCAGAAGCAAAAATCTATTCTTCAACATCAGCCCAGGACATGACTTCCCGGCACCCGTCAAGGATTTATTTTCCTAAGACAAAAACATACATTCATAAACATCGCACTTCCATACATTATAGCATGCATATACGCATCCTACAAATCTCATTTATGTTGAGAACATCATTGCTTGATCCATATCATGCATTGCATATGACTGACCTTTACCTTTCAGGAAAGATCCAGTCAAGTTCTCAGCTACATTTCAAGACCTAGACCGGTTCAGTTAAATCGACCCTAAGATTTTTCTGTTTCTTATCTAGTCAAAGGCCTTCTCTGGTTCAGTCGGATCGACCCTAAGATCTCCCTGTTTCTTATCCAGTTGAAGACATTTCAAGACCTAGATCGGTTCAGTTAAATCGACCCTAAGATTTTTCTGTTTCTTATCCAGTCCAAGGCCTTCTCTAGTCCAGCTAAATCGACCCCAAACAGATTTTTCTGATGAAGACTCAGTAGAAGATATCCAAGATTCTCTCAATGATTACTGTTGAGGTTGTAGTCGCCTGTGGTTCTCTCCCCGTTACTGTGGAGGTAGTAATCGCCCCAAGATTCTCTCAATGATTACTGTTGAGGTTGAAGTCGCCCAAGATTCTCTCAATGATTACTGTTGAGGTTGTAGTCGCCTGTGGTTCTCTCCCCGTTACTGCGGAGGTAGTAATCGCCCCAAGATTCTCTCAATGATTACTGTTGAGGTTGAAGTCGCCCAAGATTCTCTCAATGATTACTGTTGAGGTTGAAGTCGTCCAAGATTCTCTCAATGATTACTGTTGAGGTTGAAGTCGCCCAAGATTCTCTCAATGATTACTGTTGAGGTTGAAGTCGCCCAAGATTCTCTCAATGATTACTGTTGAGGTTGAAGTCGCCCAAGATTCTCTCAATGATTACTGTTGAGGTTGAAGTCGCCCAAGATTCTCTCAATGATTACTGTTGAGGTTGAAGTCGCCTATGGTTCTCTCCCCGATACTGCGGAGATAGAAATCGTCCCCAGATTTTCTCAGCGTTACTGTTGAGGTTGAAGTCATCCAAGGTTCTCTCAGCGTTCCTGTTGAGGTAGTAATCGTCCATGGTTCTCTCAGCGTTCCTGTTGAGGTAGTAACCATCCCTGGTTCATTCATCACCGTTTGAGGCTCCAGATCCAGCTCATGTAACCAGTCAGGACACATCCATACAAAGAATTTGAAGACCAGCTCCTGTAACAGGTCAGGTAATCATTTTCTTTTGCAGGTACGCAAGTTTTCGCTAAGGAATCTCCTACGCGATCAACATCCAGATGGCATCTATGAGCCCATCCACCATCCATCATCTCTTAGCATGGCATCTATAAGCCCATCATCCTATCCATAAATCTCCAAATGGCATCTCTAAGCCCATTCCCATCATCACACTGCTACTATGTGAGCGCAAATTTCTGGGCACTCTAGTGTTCAATCATCTTCCACCTTCGGATTACGAAAGGCACGTCAGCCAATCTGCATCCTCAGGTCTAAGAAGATTGAACAGGGAAACTGTTGTACCCCATAATTTGCCCTCCCATATTCTTCAAAATTTGCCAAGTCAAAGCTTCAAATCTCCCCAAGGGTTGCACAGTCCAAGGACCTCCTAACAGTCAAAAATTAGGGTTTTGGTTCTGACAAAGAAATTGAAGTTTCCAAGGGTCCAATCAAGTCCCACTTGCCTACAAACATGGTCAAGCATCCTCATACCAAGTTTCAAGACTTACAGCACAAAATTGCACAGTCAAAAACCCTAATTGCACTACAGTCAACTGTAGGGGCAAAATGGTCATTTGACAGTCAAAAGTTCAAATTTTTGATCAACATATCATTTTGAAGCCATAAACATCATTTTATCAATGCTTGATCATGATTCTCAAAGCTTGGTTCAAAAAGTCTCAAGATGCAAAAGTTTCCATATTTGGACAGTTGAAAAAGTCAACTGTAACTTGACCAAGGCATAACTTCCACATGGATTATAAGATAAATTCCATCCAAAGCTCATTTTGAAGAGAAAGACATTTCCTACAACTCCTCTTCATACTTCAAGTCCAAGAAATGCTCTCACAAAAAATTAACAATTTCAACATTATAGGTCATTTTCAAAAGTCAACAAAAAGGGACTTTAAGTCAAAGGCCATAACTTGAGATTGGTAAATCAAAAGGACATGGGACCAAAGGAATTGGTTAGAGGACTCAAAGAACTTTCCAAAATGTCCAAGAACATGAGCAAAGCTTAAAAATTGAGCAAGATATGCCTTGTGGAAGTTGGGAAATTTTTGGATATTTTGAAAAGTCAACATTGCTTCAAATGTCTTAAAAATGCTAATGGGCCTCTTTTTCTTCCAATAATCATTTTTCAAGGCATGTGCACGACCATTTGGCCCAAAGGGAAGTTTTTCATCATTTTTATTTATTTATTTGAATTTTTAAATGCTAATAATTCATTTAATTAAAATAAATATGTGGAAAATACTAAACCTAAGTTTTTAAATCTTTTTATGCATGGAATACACTCAATATTTCGTGCATGATCTGATTTAGAAAGAATCCATGTGATTGGACATAATTTGAATCAAGTTTGCATGAAAAGATTGAAAAATATATGCATGGAAAATCAAATATTTTCTCATCAATTCATTGATTCTTTGGACCAATTTCTCAACCCTAATCATTCACACATATATATTGATGAAAACCCTAGTGTCCATGACCAAAAAGCTGCGCCAGAAAAGCATAATCAAACTTGCACTTTTGTCAAAAAATTCAAGAACTGAAAACACATTTGCAGGGCTTTTCAAGATCAAATAACCACTCCATTAGCTTGCCAAGGTTACCAGGAGACGATTCCAATCAAGAACTTTGTCCCATACTCAAGGAGGTGGTATATCAGAGTCAAGCTTTTCACGAAAATTTCCATAATCGAATCATGAATTTTATGCATTTTTCATGTGGTTTCTTTACTGATTTACACTAATTGATTGATTCTGAAGCTAACCCTATAGTTTGATTGTGTTTTTATGCGTTGTATGAAGAATCACCATTAAAGCCAGTTAGGGTTCTTCAAATTTGAAATTGGGCGTTTATGCATTTGGTAAAATTAGAACATCACAATACCATGGATGAAATCAGGGAGCTTGGACGAATACAACACACCCCTCGCGCTTAATTTATGTGATACCATGGCCTATTCACTATTTTGGAAAACTGCCTGTTTTGGGGGGGTTCAAAACCCCCGCTAACCCTTTGTATATTTCAGGAAAAGCAAAATGATGAAGAAGATGATGAAGTATCAAGGCGTGGTTGGGTTATTTGAATTTCGCGCTAAAATTCCCACTAACGCTTATTTTGTATTATAATGTTTATTGATTATATAATATACAAAGGAACACAGCAGCGCGGTTGGCAGGCATATGCATTGGTAACCTCTAGGACTTGGGTTCGATCCCAGGTCCCCCTCCCTTTCCTTATATTTTTCTTCTAATTGTATTCTCATGCAGCTTCAGTCCAAAGCGTCCACCATATGTCCCTCATATCTAGCGTGCCACACGGCCTATTACCTCAATCCAAGGGCATTGGTTGGAAGACCATAATGGACCTGAGTCAACGCACCTACACGCATCCTGAAAAGTCAAAAGGGCTTGACATAATTGGGCCAGAATTGCTAAGGCTTTACCTCCAATTTGGGGACAGACCCCCCAAGGTTTTGATTTTTATTTTCTTTCTTATTTTATTTATTTCAATTATTTCCCTTTTTTAAAATTCCTTATTTTAATTTATTTTCATAAACTATAAAAATAATACAAAAAATCAGAAAAGACAAAATTAAAAATATATTTTATGTTAATATTTTTTTAAGTAAATATCATTAATTAATTTAGCTTTGTAAAATTAGGTTTAATTCAAACATTTTTCTTAATAAACTTAAAATTTGTAGAATTAGGTTTTAATCAATTTTTATCCTTTTTCTTTTCTTTTCACTAATAATTAATTATTTATTTTTATAAATCAAATTGCCATTAATTAATTAATTTAATTTTAGGTTTAAATTTTAACATGTTTTTTTCTTAATAAATAAAAGTTGTAGAATTAGGGTTAATTAGTTAATTTCATTAAATTCTCCTAAAAAACCATAAATACAAAAACCTCAAAAAACAATTTCTTTTTCATTTTAATTTCATTAATTTAATAATCATAATTTAATTTCATTAAAAAGGGTCCAACGCTCTCGCTTCCAATTTTAATTCCAATTCGCGCATTTTATTTTATTTCTTTTAAATATTAATGTAATTCTCCCAAAGCCGTGTAATTTTATAATTTCTCGCACTTTCCTTTACTTTCTGTCAAATCAGGTCCTGGATTTTAATTTTGGCGATGTGGACCCGCGCCTTTGTAATAGCTTAGGAACTTTACATTTCTCGCAACTTTTTAACTGTTAATAAATGCATGCAAGAATGAATGATTAAATAAAAACAAAAGCGTAGATCACCCATGACATGACAAGACAAAAATAAACGAATCTGACATGCAAATCACACACCACCCCTAGGGTACGCCTCACTGTTGCCTTGCCTTTGAAAGGTGATCGTCGAGTAGAGGACGTCTAAGTAAGTCCTCATGATCCGGGAACCTGGCATGAGGGTAGCTTCTAAGGTATCTTCCCATTACTCCGGTGATCACCATGTCCCGAACCTCGAATTGACCCGAACACCTCCAACGGTGGTGCTACCTACCTCTCAATGGTGGGATGGCACTACTTTAAGGACATTTACACAGACGAATTCCTTAGGGTAGGTAGACGACTCTTAATACTTGATCTAATTTCAAAACAAAATTCAAAAAATACTTTTCACACCGACACCTTTTCAAAAAGCTTTCGAAAGCAACTTTTCAAACACTCTTGAGGACCGATACAAGAGTCGAACTGGAATTTTCAAAGAAACTTTTTTTAAACCCACCTTGAAAAGCAAACAAACCATTTTTGAAAACACAATGAGCAAGTATCTAAGAGCCCATGGATAACCATGGATAGAAAGGGTGCTAACACCTTCCCTTTCTATAACCTACCTCCCGAACCGAGAGCAATCTCTATAAGGAATTTTTCTGTGCTTTTGTCCTTTCCATTTGGAGAAAATAAAAGACGGTGGCGACTCTTGCTTACAGCGACATTTCGTGAACCAGCGTTAAACAGTCAGTTCCAGATCCACCGATCACACTAGCCAAGAGGCGATCTCAGGTTCAACGGTGATCTATGGGAAGAACCTAGCCAAGAGGCAATCTCAGGTTCGACGGTGATCTAGGGAAGAACCTAGCCAAGAGGCAATCTCAGGTTCGACGGTGATCTAGGGAAGAACCTAGCCAAAAGGCGATCTCAGGTTCGACGGTGATCTATAGGAGGAACCTAACCAAGAGGCAATCTCAGGTTCGACGCTAATCTAAGGAGGAACCTAGCCAAGAGGCAATCTCAGGTTCGATGGTGATCTAAGGAGGAACCTAGCCAAGAGGAGATCTCAAGTTCGACGGAGATCTATGGGAAGAACCTAGCCTAAGGGCGATTTTAGGTTCGACGATGATATACGGGAAAACCTAACCAAGAGGCGATCTCAGGTTCAACGGTGATCTATGGGAAGAACATAGCAAAGATGCGATCTACGGTTCAACGGTGATCTATGTTAAGAACCTAGCCAAGAGGCGATCTCAGGTTCAACGGTGATCTATGGGAAGAACCTAGCTATGAGGCGATCTAGGGTTCAACGGTGATCTATGTAAAGAATCTAGCCAAGAGACGATCTCAGGTTCGACAGTGATCTATGGGAAGAACCTAGCCAAGAGGCGATCTCAGGTTTGACGGTTATCTACGGGAAGAACCTAGCCAATAGGCGATCTCAGGTTCGACGGTGATCTAAGGAGGAACCTAGCCAAGAGGCGATCTCAGGTTCAATGATGAACTAAGGAGGAACCTAACCAAGAGGCGATCTCAGGTTCGGTAATGATCTATGGGAAGAACCTAGCCAAGAGGCAATCTCAGGTTCGATGGTGATCTAAGGGAAGAACCTAGCTAAGAGGCGATCTCAGGTTCGACGGTGATCTAGGGAAGAACCTAGCCAAGAGGCGATCTAAGGTTCGACGGTGATCTATGGGAAGAACCTATCCAAGAGGCGATCTCAGGTTTGACGGTGATCTAAGGAGGAACCTAGCCAAGCGGCAATCACAGGTTTGACGGTGATCTATGGAGGAACCTATCCAAGAGGCGATCTCAAGTTCGACGGAGATCTATGGGAAGAACCTTTCCTAAGGGCGATCTCAGGTTCGACAGTGATCTAAGGGATGAACCTAGCCAAGAGGCGATCTTAGTTTCGACGATTATCTAAGGAGGAACCTATCCAAGAGGCGATCTCAGGTTCGACGGTGATCTATGGGAAGAACCTAGCAAAGAGGCAATCAGGTTCGACGGTGATCTATGTGAAGAACCTCGCCAAGAGGCGATCTCATTTTCGACAGTGATCTATGGAAAGAACCTAGCCAAGAGGCAATCTCAGGTTCGATGGTGATCTATGGAAAGAACTTAGGAAAGAGGTGATCTCAGGTTCGAAGGTGATCTAAGGAGGAACCTAGCCAAGACGCGATCTCAAGTTCGACGGTGATCTATTGGAAAAACCTAGCCAAGAGACGATCTCAGGTTCGGCGGTGATATATGGGAAGAACCTAGCCAATAGGCGATCTCAGGTTCTACGGTGATCTATGGGAAGAACCTCGCCAAGAGGCAATCTTAGGTTTGACGGTGATCTATGGGAAGAACCTAACCAAGAGGCGATCTTAGGTTCGACGATTATCTAAGGAGGAATCTAGCCAAGAGGCGATCTCAGGTTCGACGGTGATCTATGGGAAGAACCTAGCAAAGAGGCAATATCAGGTTCGACGGTGATCTATGCGAAGAACCTCGCCAAGAGGCGATCTCAGTTTCGACGGTGATCTATGGAAAGAACCTAGCCAAGAGGCAATCTCAGGTTCGATGGTGATCTATGGGAAGAACCTAGCCAAGAGGCAATCTCAGGTTCGAGGGTGATCTAAGGAGGAACCTAGCCAAGAGGCGATCTCAGGTTCGACGGTGATCTATGGGAAGAACCTAGCCAAGAGGCAATCTCAGATTCGACGGTGATCTAAGGAGGAACCTAGCCAAGAGGCGATCTCAGCTTCGACGGTGATCTAAGAAGGAACCTAGCCAAGAGGCAATCTCAGGTTACACGGTGATCTATGGGAAGAACCTAGCCAAGAGGCGATCTCAGATTCGATGGGTGATCTAAGGAGGAACCTAGCCAAGAGGCGAACTCAGGTTCAACGGTGATCTATGGGAAGAACCTAGCCAAGATGCGATCTCAAGTTCGACGGAGATCTATGGGAAGAACCTTGCCTAAGGGCTATCTCAGGTTCGACGGTGATCTATGAGAAGAACCTAGCCAAGAGGCGATCTTTGGTTCGACGATTATCTAAGGAGGAACCTAGCCAAGAGGCAATCTTAGGTTCGAAAATGATCTATGGGAAGAACCTATCAAAGAGGCAATCTCAGGTTCGACAGTGATCTATGTGAAGAACCTCGACGGTGATCTATGGAAAGAACCTAGGAAAAAGGTTATCTCAGGTTCGACGGTGATCTAAGGAGGAACCTAGCCAAGAGGCGATCTCAGGTTCGGCGGTGATCTATGGGAAGAACATAGCCAATAGGCGATCTCAGGTTCTACGGTGATCTATGGGAAGAACCTAGCCAAGAGGCAATCTCAGGTTCGACGGTGATCTATAGGACGAACCTAGCCAAGAGGCGATCTTAGGTTCGACGATTATCTAAGGAGGAATCTAGCCATGAGGCGATCTCAGGTTCGACGCTGATCTATGGGAAGAACCTAGCAAAGAGGCAATCTCAGGTTCGATGGTGATCTATGTGAAGAACCTCGCCAAGAGGCGATCTCAGCTTCGATGGTGATCTATGGAAAGAACCTAGCAAAGAGGCAATCTCAGGTTCGACGGTGATCTATGGGAAGAACCTAGCCAAGAGGCAATCTCAGGTTTGAGGGTGATCTAAGCAGGAACCTAGCCAAGAGGCGATCTCAGGTTCAACGGTGATCTATGGGAAGAACCTAGCCAAGAGGCGATCTCAGATTCGACGGTGATCTAAGGAGGAACCTAGCCAAGAGCCGATCTCAGCTTCGACGGTGATCTAAGGAGGAACCTAGCCAAGAGGCGATCTCAGGTTCAACGGTGATCTATTGGAAGAACCTAGCCAAGAGGCGATGTCAGATTCGACGGTGATCTAAGGAGGAACCTAGCCAAGAGGTGAAGTTAGGCTCAACTATGATCTATGGGAAGAACCTAGCCAAGAGGATATCTCAGATTCGACGATGATCTAAGGAGGAACCTAGCAAAGAGGCGATATCAGGTTCGACGGTGATCTAAGGATGACCCTACCCAAGAGGCGATCTCAGTTTCAATGGTGATCTATGGGAAGAACCTAGCCAAGAGGCGATCTCAGGTTCGACGGTGATCTAAGGAGGAACCTAGCCAAGAGGCAATCTTGGGTTCTACTGTGATCTTTGGAAAGAACCTAGCCAAGAGGCGATCTCAGGTTCGACGGTGATCTATGGGAAGAACCTAGCCAAGAGGCAATCTCAGGTGTGAGGGTGATCTAAGGAGGAACCTAGCCAAGAGGCGATCTCAGGTTTGACGGTGATCTATGTGAAGAACCTAGCCAAGAGACGATCTCTGGTTAGACGGTGATCTATGGGAAGAACCTAGCCAAGAGGCGATCTCAGGTTTGACGGTTATCTACGGGAAGAACCTCGCCAAGAGGCAATCTCATTTTCGACAGTGATCTATGGAAAGAACCTAGCCAAGAGGCAATCTCAGGTTCGATGGTGATCTATGGAAAGAACTTAGGAAAGAGGTGATCTTAGGTTCGACGGTGATCTAAGGAGGAACCTAGCCAAGAGGCAATCTCAAGTTTGACGGTGATCTATGGGAAGAACCTAGCCAAGAGGCAATCTCAGGTTCGGCGGTGATCTATGGGAAGAACCTAGCCAATAGGAGATCTCAGGTTCTACGGTGATCTATGGGAAGAACCTAGCCAAGAGGCAATCTCAGGTTCGACGGTGATCTATGGGAAGAACCTAGCCAAGAGGAGATCTTAGGTTCGATGATTATCTAAGGAGGAATCTAGCCAAGAGGAGTTCTCAGGTTCGAAGGTGATCTATGGGAAGAACCTTGCAAAAAGGCGATATCAGGTTCGACGGTGATCTATGTGAAGAACCTCGCCAAGAGGCGATCTCAGTTTCGACGGTGATCTATGGAAAGAACCTAGCCAAGAGGCGATCTCAGGTTCGACGGTGATCTATGGGAAGAACCTAGCCAAGAGAAAATCTCAGGTTCGAGGGTGATCTAAGGAGGAACTTAGCCAAGAGGCGATCTCAGGTTCGACGATGATCTATGGGAAGAACCTTTCCTAAGGGCGATCTCAGGTTCGACGATGATCTATGAGAAGAACCTAGCCAAGAGGCGATCTTTGGTTCGACAATTATCTAAGGAGGAACCTAGCCAACAGGCAATCTCAGGTTCGATGATGATCTATGGGAAGAACCTATCAAAGGAAATCTCAGGTTCGACGGTGATCTATGTGAAGAACCTCACAAAGAGGCGATCTCATTTTCGACGGTGATCTATGGAAAGAACCTAGCCAAGAGGCAATCTCAGGTTCGATGGTGATCTATGGAAAGAACTTAAGAAAGAGGTGATCTTAGGTTCGACAGTGATCTAAGGAGGAACCTAGCCAAGAGGCGATCTCAAGTTCGACGGTGATCTATGGAAAGAACCTAGCCAAGAGGAGATCTCAGGTTCGACGGTGATCTATGGGAAGAACGTAGCCAAGAGACAATCTCAGGTTCGAGGGTGATCTAAGGAGGAACTTAGCCAAGAGGCGATCTCAGGTTCGACGGTGATCTATGGGAAGAACCTTTCCTAAGGGCGATCTCAGGTTCGAAGATGATCTATGAGAAGAACCTAGCCAAGAGGCAATCTCAGGTTCGACGATGATCTATGGGAAGAACCTATCAAAGGAAATATCAGGTTCGACGGTGATCTATGTGAAGAACCTCACAAAGAGGCGATCTCATTTTCGACGGTGATCTATGGAAAGAACCTAGCCAAGAGGCAATCTCAGGTTCGATGGTGATCTATGGAAAGAAATTAGGAAAGAGGTGATCTCAGGTTCGACGGTGATCTAAGGAGGAACCTAGCCAAGAGGCGATCTCAAGTTCGACGGTGATCTATGGGAAGAACCTAGCCAAGAGGCGATCTCAGGTTCGACGGTGTTCTATGGGAAGAACCTAGCCAATAGGCGATCTCAGGTTCTATGGTGATCTATGGGAAGAACGTAGCCAAGAGGTAATCTCAGGTTCGATGGTGATCTATGGGAAGAACTTAGCCAAGAGGTGATCTTAAGTTCGACGATTATCTAAGGAGGAATCTAGCCAAGAGGCGATCTCAGGTTCGACGATGATCTATGGGAATAACCTAGCAAAGAGGAAATCTCAGGTTCGATGGTGATCTGTGTGAAAAACCTCGCCAAGAGGCGATCTCAGTTTTGATGGTGATCTATGGAAAGAACCTAGCCAAGAGGCGATCTCAGGTTCGACGGTGATCTATGGGAAGAACCTAGCAAAGAGGCAATCTCAGGTTTGAGGGTGATCTAAGGAGGAACCTAGCCAAGAGGCGATCTCAGGTTCAATGGTGATCTATGGGAAGAACCTAGCTAAGAGGCGATCTCAGATTCGACGGTGATCTAAGGAGGAACCTAGCCAAGAGGCAATCTCAGCTTCGTTGGTGATCTAAGGAGGAAACTAGCCAAGAGGCGATCTCAGGTTAAACGGTGATCTATTGGAAGAACCTAGCCAAGAGGCGATGTCAGATTTGAAGGTGATCTAAGTAGGAACCTAGCCAAGAGGTGAACTCAGGCTCAACTATGATCTATGGGAAGAACCTAGCCAAGAGGAGATCTCAGATTCGACGATGATCTAAGGAGGAACCTAGCCAAGAGGCGATCTCAGGTTCGACGGTGATCTAAGGAGGAAGCTACCCAAGAGGAGATCTCAGGTTCAATGGTGATCTATGGGAAGAACCTAGCCAAGAGGCGATCTCAGCTTCGACGGTGATCTAAGGAGGAACCTAGCCAAGAGGCAATCTTGGGTTCTAATGTGATCTACGGAAAGAACCTAGCCAAGAGGCGATCTCAGGTTCGACGATGATCTATGGGAAGAACCTAGCCAAGAGGCAATCTCAGGTGTGAGGGTGATCTAAGGAGGAACCTAGCCAAGAGGCGATCTCAGGTTCGACGGTGATCTATGTGAAGAACCTAGCCAAGAGACAATCTCAGGTTCGACGATGATCTATGGGAAGAACCTAGCCAAGAGGCGATGTAGCTTTGACGGTTATCTACGGAAAGAACCTCGCCAAGAGGCAATCTCATTTTCGACAGTGATCTATGGAAAGAACCTAGCCAAGAGGCAATCTCAGGTTCGATGGTGATCTATGGAAAGAACTTAGGAAAGAGGTGATCTTAGGTTCGACGGTGATCTAAGTTGGAACCTAGCCAAGAGGCGATCTCAAGTTCGACGGTGATCTATGGGAAGAACCTAGCCAAGAGGTGATCTCATGTTCGGCGGTGATATATGGGAAGAACCTAGCCAATAGGAGATCTCAGGTTCTACGGTGATCTATGGGAAGAACCTAGCCAAGAGGCAATCTCAGGTTCGACGGTGATCTATGGGAAGGACCTAGCCAAGAGGCGATCTTAGGTTCGACGATTATCTAAGGAGGAATCTAGCCAAGAGGCGATCTCAGGTTCGAAGGTGATCTATGGGAAGAACCTAGCAAAGAGGCAATATCAGGTTCGACGGTGATCTATGTGAAGAACCTCGCCAAGAGGCAATCTCAGTTTCGACGGTGATCTATGGAAAGAACCTAGCCAAGAGAAGATCTCAGGTTCGACGGTGATCTATGGGAAGAACCTAGACAAGAGACAATCTCAGGTTCGAGGATGATCTAAGGAGGAACTTAGCCAAGAGGCGATCTCAGATTCGACGGTGATCTATGTGAAGAACCTTTCCTAAGGGCGATCTCAGGTTCGACGATGATCTATGAGAAGAACCTAGCCAAGAGGCGATCTTTGGTTCGATGATTATCTAAGGAGGAACCTAGCCAAGAGGCAATCTCAGGTTCGACGATGATCTATGGGAAGAACCTATCAAAGAGGAAATCTCTGGTTCGACGGTGTTCTATGTGAAGAACCTCACGAAGAGGCGATCTCATTTTCGACGGTGATCTATGGAAAGAACCTAGCCAAGAGGCAATCTCAGGTTCGACGGTGATCTAAGTAGGAACCTAGCCAAGAGGCGATCTCAAGTTCGACGGTGATCTATGGGAAGAACCTAGCCATGAGGCGATCTCAGGTTCGGCGGTGATCTATGGGAAGAACCTAGCCAATAGGCGATCTCAGGTTCTACGGTGATCTATGGGAAGAACCTAGCCAAGAGGCAATCTCAGGTTCGACGGTGATCTATGGGAAGAACCTAGCCAAGAGGCGATCTTAGGTTCGACGATTATCTAAGGAGGAATCTAGCCAAGATGCGATCTCAGGTTCGACGGTGATCTATGGGAAGAACCTAGCAAAGAGGCAATCTCAGGTTCGATGGTGATCTATGTGAAGAACCTCGCCAAGTGGCGATCTCAGGTTCGACGGTGATCTACGGAAAGAACCTAGCCAAGAGGCGATCTCAGGTTCGACGGTGATCTATGGGAAGAACCTAGCCAAGAGGCAATCTTAGGTTTGAGGGTGATCTAAGGAGGAACCTAGCCAAAAGGCAATCTCAGGTTCAACGGTGATCTATGGGAAGATCCTAGCCAAGATGCGATCTCAGATTCGACGGTGATCTAAGGAGGAACCTAGCCAAGAGACGATCTCAGCTTCGAAGGTGATCTAAGGAGGAACCTAGCCAAGAGGCGATCTCAGGTTCAACGGTGATCTATGGGTAGAACCTAGCAAGAGGCGATCTCAGATTCGAAGGTGATCTAAGGATGAAACTAGCCAAGAGGCAAACTCAGGCTCAACTATGATCTATGGGAAGAACCTAGCCAAGAGGCGATCTCATATTCGACGATGATCTAAGGAGGAACCTAGCCAAGAGGCGATCTCAGGTTCGACGGTGATCTAAGGAGGAACCTACCCAAGAGGCGATCTCAGGTTCAATGGTGATCTATGGGAAGAACCTAGCCAAGAGGCGATCTCAGGTTCAGCGGTGATCTAAGGAGGAACCTAGCGAAGAGGAAATCTAGGGTTCTACTGTGATCTATGAAAATAACCTAACCAAGAGGCGATCTCAGGTTCGACGGTGATCTATGGGAAGAACCTAGCCAAGAGACAATCTCAGGTTTGAGGGTGATCTAAGGAGGAACCAGCCAAGAGGCGATCTCAGGTTCGACAGTGATCTATGTGAAGAACCTAGCCAAGAGACGATCTCAGGTTCGACGGTGATCTATGGGAAGAACCTAGCCAAGAGGCGATCTCAGGTTTGACGGTTATCTACGGGAAGAACCTAGCCAATAGGCGATCTCATGTTCGACGGTGATCTTAGGAGGAACCTATCCAAGAGGCGATCTCATCTTCGACAGTGATCTAAGGAGGAACCTAGCCAAGAGGCGATCTCAGGTTCAACGGTGACCTATGGGAAGAACCTAGCCAAGAGGCTATCTCAGATTCGACGGTGATCTAAGGAGGAACCTAGCCAAGAGGCGAACTCAGGCTTAACTATGATCTATGGGTAGAACCTAGCCAAGAGGCGATCTCAGATTCGACGATGATCTAAGGAGGAACCTAGCCAAAAGGCAATCTCAGGTTCGACGGTGATCTAAGGAGGAACCTACCCAAGAGGCAATCTCAGGTTCAATGGTGATCTATGGGAAGAACCTAGCCAAGAGGCGATCTCAGGTTCGACGGTGATCTAAGGAGGAACCTAGCCAAGAGGCAATATCGGGTTCTACTGTGATCTATGGGAAGAACCTAACCAAGAGGCGATCTCAGGTTCGACGGTGATATATGGGAAGAACCTAGCCAAGAGGCGATCTCAGGTTTGACGGTGATCTAAGGGAAGAACCTAGCTAAGAGGCGATCTCTGGTTCGACGGTGATCTAGGGAAGAACCTAGCCAAGAGGCAATCTCAAGTTCAATGGTGATCTATGGGAAGAACGTAGCCAAGAGGCGATCTCAGGTTCAACGATTATCTAAGGAGGAACCTAGCCAAGAGGCAATCTCAGGTTCGACGGTGATCTAAGGAGGAACCTAGCCAAGAGGAAATCTCAGGTTAGACGGTGATCTATAGGAAGAACCTAGCCTAAGGGCGATCACAAGTTCGACGGAGATCTATGGGAAGAACCTAGCCTAAGGGCGATCTCAAGTTCGACGGTGATCTACGGGAAGAACCTAACCAAGAGGCGATCTCAGGTTCGACGGTGATCTATGGGAAGAACCTAGCCAAGAGGCGATCTAGGGTTCAACCGTGATCTATGTGAAGAACCTAGCCAAGAGGCGATCTCAGGTTCGATGGTGATCTATGGGAAGAACCTATCAAAGGAAATCTCAGGTTCAACGGTGATCTATGTAAAGAACCTCACAAAGAGGCGATCTCATTTTCGACGGTGATCTATGGAAAGAACCTAGCCAAGAGGCAATCTCAGGTTCTACGGTGATCTAAGGAGGAACCTAGCCAAGAGGCGATCTCAAGTTCGACGGTGATCTATGGGAAGAACCTAGCCAAGAGGCGATCTGAGGTTCGGCGGTGATTTATGGGAAGAACCTAGCCAATAGGCGATCTCAGGTTCTATGGTGATCTATGGGAAGAACCTAGCCAAGAGGTAATCTCAGGTTTGATGGTGATCTATGGGAAGAACCTAGCCAAGAGGTGATCTTAGGTTCGACAATTATCTAAGGAGGAATCTAGCCAAGAGGCGATCTCAGGTTCGACGGTGATCTATGGGAAGAACCTAGCAAAAAGGCAATCTCAGGTTCAATGGTGATCTATGTGAAGAACCTCGCCAAGAGGCAATCTCAGGTTCGACGGTGATCTACGGAAAGAACCTGACCAAGAGGCGATCTCAGGTTCGACGGTGATCTATGGGAAGAACCTAGCCAAGAGGCATTCTTAGGTTTGAGGGTGATCTAAGGAGGAACCTAGCCAAAAGGCGATCTCAGGTTCAACGGTGATCTATGGGAAGATCCTAGCTAAGAGGCGATCACAGATTCGACGGTGATCTAAGGAGGAACCTAGCCAAGAGACGATCTCAGCTTCGAAGGTGATCTAAGGAGGAACCTAGCCAAGAGGCAATCTCAGGTTCAACGGTGATCTATGGGAAGAACCTAGCCAAGAGGCGATCTCAGATTCGAAGGTGATCTAAGGAGGAAACTAGCCAAGAGGCAAACTCAGACTCAACTATGATCTATGGGAAGAACCTAGCCAAGAGGTGATCTCAGATTCGACGATGATCTAAGGAGGAACCTAGCCAAGAGGCGATCTCAGGTTCGACAGTGATCTAAGAAGGAACCTACCCAAGAGGCGATCTCAGGTTCAATGGTGATCTATGGGAAGAACCTAGCCAAGAGGCGATCTCAGGTTCAGCGGTGATCTAAGGAGGAACCTAGCGAAGAGGAAATCTCGGGTTCTACTGTGATCTATGGAAAGAACCTAACCAAGAGGCGATCTCAGGTTCGAAGGTGATCTATGGGAAGAACCTAGCCAAGAGACAATCTCAGGTTTGAGGGTGATCTAAGGATGAACCTAGCCAAGAGGCGATCTCAGGTTCGACGGTGATCTATGTGAAGAACCTAGCCAAGAGACGATCTCAGGTTCGACGGTGATCTATGGGAAGAACCTAGCCAAGAGGCGATCTCAGGTTTGACGGTTATCTACGGGAAGAACTTAGCCAAGAGGCGATCTCATGTTCGACGGTGATCTTAGGAGGAACCTAGCCAAGAGGCGATCTCAGCTTCGACAGTGATCTAAGGAGGAACCTAGCCAAGAGGCGATCTCAGGTTCAACGGTGATCTATGGGAAGAACCTAGCCAAGAGGCTATCTCAGATTCGACGGTGATCTAAGGAGGAACCTAGCCAAGAGGAGAACTCAGGCTTAACTATGATCTATGGGTAGAACCTAGCCAAGAGGCGATCTCAGATTCGACGATGATCTAAGGAGGAACCTAGCCAAAAGGCAATCTCAGGTTCGACGGTGATCTAAGGAGGAACCTTCCCAAGAGGCAATCTCAGGTTCAATGGTGATCTATGGGAAGAACCTAGCCAAGAGGCGATCTCAGGTTTGACGGTGATCTAAGGAGGAACCTAGCCAAGAGGCAATCTCAGGTTCGACGGTGATCTAAGGAGGAACCTAGCCAAGAGGAAATCTCAGGTTAGACGGTGATCTATAGGAAGAACCTAGCCTAAGGGCGATCACAAGTTCGACGGAGATCTATGGGAAGAACCTAGCCTAAGGGCGATCTCAAGTTCGACGGTGATCTACGGGAAGAACCTAACCAAGAGGCGATCTCAGGTTCGACGGTGATCTATGGGAAGAACCTATGAAAGGAAATCTCAGGTTCGACGGTGATCTATGTAAAGAACCTCACAAAGAGGCGATCTCATTTTCGACGGTGATCTATGGAAAGAACCTAGCCAAGAGGCAATCTCAGGTTCTACGGTGATCTAAGGAGGAACCTAGCCAAGAGGCGATCTCAAGTTCGACGGTGATCTATGGGAAGAACCTAGCCAAGAGGCGATCTGAGGTTCGGCGGTGATTTATTGGAAGAACCTAGCCAATAGGCGATCTCAGGTTCTATGGTGATCTATGGGAAGAACCTAGCCAAGAGGTAATCTCAGGTTTGATGGTGATCTATGGGAAGAACCTAGCCAAGAGGCGATCTCAGGTTCGACGATTATCTAAGGAGGAATCTAGCCAAGAGGCGATCTCAGGTTCGACGGTGATCTATGGGAAGAACCTAGCAAAGAGGCAATCTCAGGTTCGATGGTGATCTATGTGAAGAACCTCGCCAAGAGGCGATCTCAGTTTCGATGGTGATCTATGGAAAGAACCTAGCCAAGAGGCGATCTCAGGTTCGACGGTGATCTATGGGAAGAACCTAGCCAAGAGGCAATCTCAGGTTTGAGGGTGATCTAAGGAGGAACCTAGCCAAGAGGCGATCTCAGGTTCAACGGTGATCTATGGGAAGAACCTAGCCAAGAGGCGATCTCAGATTCGACGGTGATCTAAGGAGGAACCTAGCCAAGAGGCGATCTCAGCTTCGACGGTGATCTAAGGAGGAACCTAGCCAAGAGGCAATCTCAGGTTCAACGGTGATCTATTAGAAGAACCTAGCCAAGAGGCGATGTCAGATTTGAAGGTGATCTAATGAGGAACCTAGCCAAGAGGTGAACTTAGGCTCAACTATGATCTATGGGAAGAACCTAGCCAAGAGGAGATCTCAGATTCGACGACGATCTAAGGAGGAACCTAGCCAAAGGCGATCTCAGGTTCGATGGTGATCTAAGGAGGAACCTACCCAAGAGGAGATCTCAGGTTCAATGGTGATCTATGGGAAGAACCTAGCCAAGAGGCGATCTCAGGTTCGACGGTGATCTAAGGAGGAACCTAGCCAAGAGGCAATCTTGGGTTCTACTGTGATCTACGGAAAGAACCTAGCCAAGAGGCGATCTCAGGTTCGACGGTGATCTATGGGAAGAACCTAGCCAAGAGACGATCTCAGGTTCGACGATGATCTATGGGAAGAACCTAGCAAAGAGGCAATATCAGGTTCGACGGTGATCTATGTGAAGAACCTCGCCAAGAGGAGATCTCAGTTTCGATGGTGATCTATGGAAAGAACCTAGCCAAGAGGCGATCTAAGGTTTGACAATGATCTATGGGAAGAACCTTTCCTAAGGGCGATCTCAGGTTCGACGATGATCTATGAGAAGAACCTAGCCAAGAGGCGATCTTTGGTTCAACGATTATCTAAGGAGGAACCTAGCCAAGAGGCAATCTCAGGTTCGACGATGATCTATGGGAAGAACCTATCAAAGAGGAAATCTCTGGTTCGACGGTGATCTATGTGAAGAACCTCACGAAGAGGTGATCTCATTTTCGGCGGTGATCTATGGAAAGAACCTAGCCAAGAGGCAATCTCAGGTTCGATGGTGATCTATGGAAAGAACTTAGGAAAGAGGTGATCTCAGGTTCGACGGTGATCTAAGGAGGAACCTAGCCAAGAGGCAATCTCAAGTTCGACGGTGATCTATGGGAAGAACCTAGCCAAGAGGCGATCTTAGGTTCGACGATTATCTAAGGAGGAATCTAGCCAAGAGGCGATCTCAGGTTCGACGGTGATCTATGGGAAGAACCTAGCAAAGAGGCAATATCAGGTTCAATGGTGATCTATGTGAAGAACCTCGCCAAGAGGCGATCTCAGGTTCGACGGTGATCTACGGAAAGAACCTAGCCAAGAGGCGATCTCAGGTTCGACGGTGATCTATGGGAAGAACCTAGCCAAGAGGCAATCTTAGGTTTGAGGGGGATCTAAGGAGGAAGCTTGCCAAAAGGCAATCTCAGGTTCAACGGTGATCTATGGGAAGATCCTAGCCAAGAGGCGATCTCAGATTCGACGGTGATCTAAGGAGGAACCTAGCCAAGAGACGATCTCAGCTTCGAAGGTGATCTAAGGAGGAACCTAGCCAAGAGGCGATCTCAGGTTCAACGGTGATCTATGGGAAGAACCTAGCCAAGAGGCGATCTCAGATTCGAAGGTGATCTAAGGAGGAAACTAGCCAAGAGGCAAACTCAGACTCAACTATGATCTATGGGAAGAACCTAGCCAAGAGGCGATCTCAAATTCGACGATGATCTAAGGGGGAACCTAGCCAAGAGGTGATCTCAGGTTCGACGGTGATCTAAGAAGGAACCTACCCAAGAGGCGATCTCAGGTTCAATGGTGATCTAAGGAGGAACCTAGCGAAGAGGGAATCTCGGGTTCTACTGTGATCTATGGAAAGAACCTAACCAAGAGGCGATCTCAGGTTCGACGGTGATCTATGGGAAGAACCTAGCCAAGAGACAATCTCAGGTTTGAGGGTGATCTAAGGAGGAACCTAGCCAAGAGGCGATCTCAGGTTCGACGGTGATCTATGTGAAGAACCTAGCCAAGAGACGATCTCAGGTTCGACGGTGATCTATGGGAAGAACCTAGCCAAGAGGCGATCTCAGGTTTGACGGTTATCTACGGGAAGAACCTAGCCAAGAGGCGATCTCATGTTCGACGATGATCTTAGGAGGAACCTAGCCAAGAGGCGATCTCAGCTTCGACAGTGATCTAAGGAGGAACCTAGCCAAGAGGCGATCTCAGGTTTAACGGTGATCTATGGGAAGAACCTAGCCAAGAGGCTATCTCAGATTCGACGGTGATCTAAGGAGGAACCTAGCCAAGAGGCGAACTCAGGCTTAAATATGATCTATGGGTAGAACCTATCCAAGAGGCGATCTCAGATTCGACGATGATCTAAGGAGGAACCTAGCCAAAAGGCAATCTCAGGTTCGACGGTGATCTAAGGAGGAACCTACCCAAGAGGCGATCTCAGGTTCAATGGTGATCTATGGGAAGAACCTAGCCAAGAGGCGATCTCAGGTTCGACGGTGATATCAGGAGGAACCTAGCCAAGAGGCAATCTCGGGTTCTACTGTGATCTATAGGAAGAACCTAACCAAGAGGCGATCTCAGGTTCGACGGTGATATATGGGAAGAACCTAGCCAAGAGGCGATCTCAGTTTTGACGGTGATCTAAGGGAAGAACCTAGCTAAGAGGCGATCTCAGGTTCGACGGTGATCTAGGGAAGAACCTAGCCAAGAGGCAATCTCAAGTTCGACGGTGATCTATGGGAAGAACGTAGCCAAGAGGCGATCTAGGGTTCAACGGTGATCTATGTGAAGAACCTAGCCAAGAGCCGATCTCAGGTTCGATGGTGATCTATGGGAAGAACCTATCAAAGAGGAAATCTCTGGTTCGACGGTGATCTATGTGAAGAACCTCACGAAGAGGCGATCTCATTTTCGACGGTGATCTATGGAAAGAACCTAGCCAAGAGGCAATCTCAGGTTCGATGGTGATCTATGGAAAGAACTTAGGAAAGAGGTGATCTCAGGTTCGACGGTGATCTAAGGAGGAACCTAGCAAAGAGGCGATCTCATATTCGACGGTGATCTATGGGAAGAACCTAGCCAAGAGGCGATCTCAGGTTCGGGGGTGATCTATGGGAAGAACCTAGCCAATAGGCGATCTCAGGTTCTACGGTGATCTATGGGAAGAACCTAGCCAAGAGGCAATCTCAGGTTCGACGGTGATCTATGGGAAGAACCTAGCCAAGAGGCGATCTTAGGTTCGACGATTATCTAAGGAGGAATCTAGCCAAGAGGCGATCTCAGGTTCCACGGTGATCTATGGGAAGAACCTAGCAAAGAGGCGATCTCAGGTTCGACGGTGATCTAAGAAGGAACCTACCCAAGAGGCGATCTCAGGTTCAATGGTGATCTATGGGAAGAACCTAGCCAAGAGGCGATCTCAGGTTCAGCGGTGATCTAAGGAGGAACCTAGCGAAGAGGAAATCTCGGGTTCTACTGTGATCTATGGAAAGAACCTAACCAAGAGGCGATATCAGGTTTGACGGTGATCTATGGGAAGAACCTAGCCAAGAGACAATCTCAGGTTTGAGGGTGATCTAAGGAGGAACCTAGCCAAGAGGCGATCTCAGGTTCGACGGTGATCTATGTGAAGAACCTAGCCAAGAGACGATCTCAGGTTCGACGATGATCTATGGGAAGAAACTAGCCAAGAGGCGATCTCAGGTTTGACGGTTATCTACGAGAAGAACCTAGCCAAGAGGCGATCTCATGTTCAACAGTGATCTTAGGAGGAACCTAGCCAAGAGGCGATCTCAGCTTCGACAGTGATCTAAGGAGGAACCTAGCCAAGAGGCGATCTCAGGTTCAACGGTGATCTATGGGAAGAACCTAGCCAAGAGGCTATCTCAGATTCGATGGTGATCTAAGGAGGAACCTAGCCAAGAGGCGAACTCAAGCTTAACTATGATCTATGGGTAGAACCTAGCCAAGAGGCGATCTCAGATTCGACGATGATCTAAGGAGGAACCTAGCCAAAAGGCAATCTCAGGTTCGACGGTGATCTAAGGAGGAACCTACCCAAGAGGCGATCTCAGGTTCAATGGTGATTTATGGGAAGAACCTAGCCAAGAGGCAATCTCAGGTTCGACGGTGATCTAAGGAGGAACCTAGCCAAGAGGCAATCTCGGGTTCTACTGTGATCTATGGGAAGAACCTAACCAAGAGGCGATCTCAGGTTCGACGGTGATATATGGGAAGAACCTAGCCAAGAGGCGATCTCAGGTTTGACGGTGATCTAAGGGAAGAACCTAGCTAAGAGGCGATCTCAGGTTCGACGGTGATCTAGGGAAGAACCTATCCAAGAAGCAATCTCAAGTTCGACGATGATCTATGGGAAGAACGTAGCCAAGAGGCGATCTCAGGTTCAACGATTATCTAAGGAGGAACCTAGCCAAGAGGCAATCTCAGGTTCGACGGTGATCTAAGGTGGAACCTAGCCAAGAGGAAATCTCAGGTTAGACGGTGATCTATAGGAAGAACCTAGCATAAGGGCGATCACAAGTTCGACAGAGATCTATGGGAAGAACCTAGCCTAAGGGCGATCTCAGGTTCGACGGTGATCTACGGGAAGAACCTAACCAAGAGGCGATCTCAGGTTCGACGGTGATCTATGGGAAGAACCTAGCCAAGAGGCGATCTAGGGTTCAACGGTGATCTATGTGAAGAACCTAGCCAAGAGGCGATCTCAGGTTCAATGGTGATCTATGGGAAGAACATAGCCAAGAGGCGATCTCAGGTTTGACGATTATCTACGGGAAGAACCTAGCCAAGATGCGATCTCAGGTTCGACGGTGATCTAAGGAGGAACCTAGCCAAGAGGCGATCTCAGGTTCAACGGTGATCTATGGGAAGAACCTAGCCAAGAGGCTATCTCAGATTCGACGGTGATCTAAGGAGGAACCTAGCCAAGAGGCGAACTCAGGCTTAACTATGATCTATGGGTAGAACCTAGCCAAGAGGCGATCTCAGATTCGACGATGATCTAAGGAGAAACCTAGCCAAAAGGCAATCTCAGGTTCGAAGGTGATCTAAGGAGGAACCTACCCAAGAGGCGATCTCAGGTTCAATGGTGATCTATGGGAAGAACCTAGCCAAGAGGCGATCTCAGGTTCGACGGTGATCTAAGGAGGAACCTAGCCAAGAGGCAATCTCGGGTTCTACTGTGATCTATGGGAAGAACCTAACCAAGAGGCGATCTAAGGTTCGACGGTGATCTATGGGAAGAACCTAGCCAAGAGGCGATCTCAGGTTTGACGGTGATCTAAGGGAAGAACCTAGCTAAGAGGCGATCTCAGGTTCGACGGTGATCTAGGGAAGAACCTAGCCAAGAGGCAATCTCAAGTTCGACGGTGATCTATGGGAAGAACGTAGCCAAGAGGCGATCTCAGGTGCAACGATTATCTAAGGAGGAACCTAGCCAAGAGGCAATCTCAGGTTCGACGGTGATCTAAGGAGGAACCTAGCCAAGAGGAAATCTCAGGTTAGACGGTGATCTATAGGAAGAACCTAGCCTAAGGGAGATCACAAGTTCGACGGAGATCTATGGGAAGAACCTAGCCAAGAGGCGATCTCAGGTTCGACAGTAATCTATGGGAAGAACCTAGCCAAGAGGCGATCTAGGGTTCAACGGTGATCTATGTGAAGAACCTAGCCAAGAGGCGATCTCAGGTTTGATGGTGATCTATGGGAAGAACCTAGCCATGAGGCGATCTCAGGTTTGACGATTATCTACGGGAAGAACCTAGCCCAGATGCGATCTCAGGTTAGACGGTGATCTAAGGAGGAACCTAGCCAAGAGGCAATCTCATGTTCAATGATGAACTAAGGAGGAACCTAGCCAAGAGGCGATCGCAAGTTTGACGGTGATCTATGGGAAGAACCTAGCCAAGAGGCGATTTCAGGTTCGATGGTGATCTAAGGGAAGAACCTAGCTTAGAGGCGATCTCAGGTTCAACGGTGATCTAGGGTAGAACTTAGCCAAGAGGCGATCTCAGGTTCGACGGTGATCTATGGGAAGAACCTATCCAAGAGGCGATCTCAGGTTTGGCGGTGATCTAAGGAGGAACCTAGCCAAGAGGCAATCTCAGGTTCAACGGTGATCTAAGGAGGAACCTAGCCAAGAGGAGATCTCAAGTTCGACGGAGATCTATGGGAAGAACCTAGCCTAAGGGCGATCTCAGTTTCGAAGGTGATCTATGGGAAGAACCCACCCAAGAGGCAATCTTAGGTTCGACGATTATCTAAGGAGGAACCTAGCCAAGAGGCAATCTCAGGTTCGACGGTGATCTATAGAAAGAACATAGCAAAGAGGCAATCTCAGGTTCGACAAGTGATCTTTGTGAAGAACCTCGCCAAGAGGCAATCTCAGTTTCGACGGTGATCTATGGAAAGAACCTAGCCAAGAGGCGATATCAGGTTCGACGATGATCTATGGGAAGAACCTAGCCAAGAGGCAATCTCAGGTTCGACTGTGATCTAAGGAGGAACCTAGCCAAGTGGCGATCTCAGGTTCGATGGTGATCCATGGGAAAAACCTAGCCAAGAGGCAATCTCA
This sequence comes from Vicia faba, assembly GCA_948472305.1. NCBI lineage: Eukaryota > Viridiplantae > Streptophyta > Magnoliopsida > Fabales > Fabaceae > Vicia > Vicia faba. The sequence continues at coordinate 1,309,417,004 of OX451741.1, read as the reverse complement.
GATTCGAAGGTGATCTAAGGAGGAACCTAACCAAGAGGCGATCTCAGCTTCGATGGTGATCTAAGGAGGAACCTAGCCAAGAGGCGATCTCAGGTTCAACGGTGATCTATGGGAAGAACCTAGTCACGAGGCGATCTCAGATTCGACGGTGATTTAAGGAGGAACCTTTCCAAGAGGCGAACCCAGGTTCAATGATGATCTATGGGAAGAACCTATCCAAGAGGTAATCTCAGATTCGACGGTGATCTAAGGAGGAACCTAGCCAAGAGGAGATCTCAGGTTCAATGGTGATCTAAGAAGGAACCTAGCCAAGAGGAGATATCAGGTTCAACGGTGATTTAATGGAAGAACCTAGCCAAGAGGACATTTCAGATTTGAAGGTGATCTAAGGATGAACCTAGCCAAGAGGCGATCTCAGGTTCGACGGTGATCTAAGGAGAAACCTAGCAAGGAAGTGATCTCAGGTTCGACTGTGATCTATGGGATGAACCTAGCCAAGAGGAAATCTCAGGTTTGATGGTGATATATGGGAAGAACCTAGCTAAGAGGCGATCTCAGGTTCGACAGTGATCTAGGGAAGAACCTAGCCAAGCGGCTATCTCAGGTTCGACGGTGATCTATAGGAAGAACCTAGCCAAGAGGCGATCTCAGGTTCGAAGGTGATCTAAGGAGGAACCTAGCCAAGAGGAAATCTCAGGTTCGACAGTGATCTAAAGAGGAACCTAGCCAAGAGGCGATCTCAGGGGCGATCTTAGGGAAGAACCTAGCATAAGGGCGATCTTAGGTGCGACGGTGATCTACGGGAAGAACCTAACCAAGAGGCGATCTCAGGTTCGACGAAGATCTATGGGAAGAACCTAGCCTAAGGGCGATGTTAGGTGCGACGGTGATCTACGGGAAGAACCTAACCAAGAGGCGATCTCAGGTTCGACGGTGATCTATGGAAAGAACCTAGCCAAGAGGCGACCTAGGGTTCAACGGTGATCTATGTGAAGAACCTAGCCAAGAGGCGATCTCAGGTTCGACGGTGATCTTTGGGTAGAACCTACCTAAGAGGCAATCTAGGGTTCAACGGTGATCTATGTGAAGAACCTTGCCAAGAGACGATCTCAGATTCGACGATGATCTATGGGAAGAACCTAGCCAAGAGGCGATCTCAGGTTTGACGGTTATCTATGGGAAGAACCTAGCCAAGAGGCGATCTCAGGTTTGGCGGTGATCTAAGGAAGAACCTAGCCAAGAGGCGATCTCAGGTTCGATGATGAACTAAGAAGGTACCTAGCCAAGAGGCGATCTCAGGTTCGACGGTGATCTATGGGAAGAACCTAGCCAAGAGGCGATCTCAGGTTCGATGGTGATCTAAGGGAAGAACATAGCTAAGAGGCAATCTCAGGTTCGACGAGGATCTAGGGAAGAACCTAGCCAAGAGGAGATCTCAGGTTCGACGGTGATCTATGGGAAGAACCTATCCGAGAGGCGATCTCAGGTTTGACGGTGATCTATGAAGGAACCTAGCCAAGAGGCAATCCCAGGTTCGACGGTTATCTAAGGAGGAACCTAGCCAAGAGGCAATCTCGAGTTCGACGGAGATCTATGGGAAGAACCTTTCATAAGGGCGATCTCAGGTTCGACGGTAATTTATGGGAAGAACCTAGCCAAGAGGCGATCTTAGGTTCGACGATTATCTAAGGAGGAACTTAGCCAAGAGGCGATCTCAGGTTCGACGGTGATCTATGGGAAGAACCTAGCAAAGAGGCAATCTCAGGTTCGACGGTGATCTATGTGAAGAACATCGCCAAGAGGCGATCTCAGTTTCGACGGTGATCTATGGAAAGAACCTAGCCAAGAGGCAATCTCAGGTTCGATGGTGATCTATGGAAAGAACTTAGGAAATAGGTGATCTCTGGTTCGACGGTGATCTAAGGAGGAACCTCTCCAAGAGGCGATCTCAGGTTCGACGGTGATCTATTGGAAGAACCTAGCCAATAGGAAATCTCAGGTTCGACGATGATCTATGGGAAGAACCTAGCCAAGAGGCGATCTTAGGTTCGACGATTATCTAAGGAGGAATCTAGCCAAGAGGCGATCTCGGGTTCGACGGTGATCTATGGGAAGAACCTAGCAAAGAGGCAATCTCAGGTTCGACGGTGATCTATGTGATGAACCTCGCCAAGAGGCGATCTCAGTTTCGACGGTGATCTATGGAAAGAACTTAGCCAAGAGGCGATCTCAGGTTCGACGGTGATCTATGGGAAGAACCTAGCAAAGAGGCAATCTCAGGTTCCACGGTGATCTATGTGAAGAACCTCGCCAATAGGAGATCTCTGTTTCGACGGTGATCTATGGAAAGAACCTAGCCAAAAGGCGATCTCAGGTTCGATGGTGATCTATGGGAAGAACCTAGCCAATAGGCAATCTCAAGTTCGAGGGTGATCTAAGGAGGAACCTAGCCAAGAGGCGATCTAAGGTTCGACGGTGATCTATGGGAAGAACCTAGCCAAGAGGAGATCTCAGATTCGACGGTGATCTAAGGAGGAACCTAGCCAAGAGGCAAACTCAGGTTCAACGATGATTTATGGGTAGAACCTAGCCAAGAGGCGATCTCAGATTCGACGATGATCTAAGGAGGAACCTAGCCAAGAGGCGATCTCAGGTTCGACGGTGATCTAAGGAGAAACCTAGCCAAGAGGCGATCTCAGGTTCAACGGTGATCTATGGGAATAACCTAGCAAAGAGGCGATCTTAGGTTCAACGGTTATCTAAGGAGGAACCTAGCCAAGAGACAATCTCAGGTTCGATTGTGATCTATGGGAAGAACCTAACCAAGAGGCGATCTCAGGTTCGACGGTGATCTAAGGAGGAACCTAGACAAGAGGAGATCTCAGGTTCGATGATGAAGTAAGGAGGAACCTAGCTAAGAGGAGATCTCATGTTTGACGGTGATCTATGGGAAGAACCTGGCCATGAGGCTATCTCAGGTTCGATGGTGATCTAAGGGAAGAACCTAGCTAAGAGGTGATCTCAGGTTCGACGATGATCTAGGGAAGAACCTAGCCAAGAGGCAATCTCAGGTTCGACGGTGATCTATGGGAAGAACCTATCCAAGAGGCGATCTCAGGTTTGACGGTGATCTAAGGAGGAACCTAGCCAAGAGGCAATCTCAGGTTCGACGGTGATCTAAGGAGGAACCTAGCCAAGAGGCGATCTCAAGTTCGACGGAGATCTATGGGAAGAACCTTGCCTAAGGGAGATCTCAAGTTCGACGGTGATCTATGGGAAGAACCTAGCCAAGAGGCGATCTTAGGTTCGACGATTATCTAAGGAGGAACCTAGCCAAGAGGCAATCTTAGGTTCGACGGTGATCTATGGGAAGAACCTAGAAAAGAGGCAATCTCAGGTTCGACGGTGATCTATGTGAAGAACCTCGCCAAGAGGCAATCTCAGTTTCAACGGTGATCTATGGAAAGAACCTAGCCAAGAGGCGATCTCAGGTTCGATGGTGATCTATGGAATGAACCTAGCCAAGAGGCGATCTCAGGTTCGACGGTGATCTAAGCAGGAACCTAGCCAAGAGGCAATCTCAGGTTCGACTGTGATCTATGGGAAGAACCTAGCCAAGAGGCAATCTCAGGTTCAACGGTGATCTATGGGAAAAACCTAGCCAAGAGGCGATCTCAGGTTCAACGGTGATTTAAGGAGGAGCCTAGCCAAGAGGCGATCTCAGCTTCAGCGGTGATCTATGGGAAGAACCTAGCCAAGAGGCGATCTCAGGTTCGACAGTGATCTATGGAAGAACCTAGCCAAAAGGCAATCTCAGGTTCGACGGTGATCTATAGGAAGAACTTAGCCAAGAGGCGATCTCAGATTCGACGGTGATCTAAGGAGGAACCTAGCCAAGAGGCAATCTCAGGTTCAATGATGATCTATGGCAAAAACCTAGCCAAGAGGCGATCTCATATTCGACGGTAATCTAAGGAGGAACCTAGCCATGAGGCGATCTCAGGTTCAACGGTGATCTAAGGAGGAACCTAGCCAAGAGGCGATCTCAGGTTCAACGGTGATCTATGGGTCGAACCTAGCCAAGAGGCGATCTCTGATTCGAAGGTGATCTCAGGAGGAACCTAGCCAAGAGGTAATCTCAGGTTCGACGGTGATCTAAGGAGGAACCTAGCCTAGAGGCGATCTCAAGTTCGACTGTGATCTATGGGAAGAACCTAGCCAAGATGCGATCTCAGGTTCGACAATGATCTATGGGAAGAACCTAGCCAAGAGGCGATCTCAGGTTCGACGGTGATCTAAGGGAAGAACCTAGCTAAGAGGCGATCTCAGGTTCGACGTTGATCTAGGGAAGAACCTAGCCAAAAGGCGATCTCAGGTTCGACGGTGATCTATGGGAAGAACCTAGCCAAGAGGCAATCTCAGGTTCGACGGTGATCTAAGAAAGAACCTAGCCAAGAGTTAATCTCAGGTTCGAAGGTGATCTAAGGAGGAACCTAGACAAGAGGCAATCTCAAGTTCGAAGGAGATCTATGGGAAGAACCTAGCCTAAGGGTGATCTCAGGTTCGACGGTGATCTACGGGAAGAACCTATCCAAGAGGCGATCTTAGGTTCGATGGTGATCTATGGGAAGAACCTAGCCAAGAGGAGATCTAAGGTTCAACGGTGATCTATGTGAAGAACCTAGCCAAGAGGCGATCTCAGGTTCGACGGTGATCTATGGGAAGAACCTAGCCAAGAGGCGATCTCAGGTTTGAAGGTTATCTACGGGAAGAACATAGCCAAGAGGCAATCTCAGGTTTGACGGTGATCTAAGGAGGAACCTAGCCAAGAGGCAATCTCAAGTTCGACGGAGATCTATGGGAAGAACCTTGCCTAAGGGCGATCTCAGGTTCGACGGTGATCTATGGGAAAAACCTAGCCAAGAGGCGATCTTAGGTTCGACGATTATCTAAGGAGGAACCTAGCCAAGGGCCGATCTCATGTTCGACGGTGATCTATGGAAAGAACCTAGCAAAGAGGCTATCTCAGGTTCAACGGTGATCTATGTGAAGAACCTCGCCAAGAGGCAATCTCAGTTTCAACGGTGATCTATGGAAAGAACCTAGCCAAGAGGCGATCTCAGGTTCGATGGTGATCTATGGAAAGAACCTTGCCGAGAGGCGATCTCATGTTAGACGATGATCTAAGGAGGAACCTAGCAAGGAGGAGATATCAGGTTCGACGGTGATCTATGGGAAGAACCTAGCCAAGAGGCGATCTCAGGTGTTGCGGAGATCTATGGGAAGAACCTAGCCAATAGGCGATCTCAGGTTCGACGGTGATCTATGGGAAGAACCTAGCCAAGAGGCGATCTTAGGTTCGACGATTATCTAAGGAGGAACCTAGCCAAGAGGCGATCTCAGAATCGACGGTGATCTATGGCAAGAACCTAGCAAAGAGGCAATCTTAGGTTCAACGGTGATATATGTGAAGAACCTCGCCAAGAGGCAATCTCAGTTTCAACGGTGATCTATGGAAATAACCTAGCCAAGAGGGGATCTCAGGTTCGATGGTGATCTATGGAAAGAACCTTGCCGAGAGGCGATCTCAGGTTCTACGATGATCGAAGGAGGAACCTAGCCAAGAGGCAATCTCAGGTTCGACGGTGATCTATAGGAAGAACCTAGCCAAGAGGCAATCTCAGATTCGACGGTGATCTAAGGAGGAACCTAGCCAAGAGGCTATCTCAGGTTCGACGGTGATCTAAGGAACAACCTAGCCAAGAGGCAATCTTAGGTTCGACTGTGATCTATGGGAAGAACCTAGCGAAGAGGCAATCTCAGGTTCAACGGTGATCTATGGGAAGAACCTAGCCAAGAGGCGATCTTAGGTTTGACGGTGATCTAAGGAGGAACCTAGCCAAGAGGCGATCTCAGGTTCAACGGTGATCTAAGGAGGAACCTAGCCAATAGGCGATCTCAGGTTCAACGGTGATCCATGGGAAGAACCTAGCCAAGAGGCAATCTCAGATTCGAAGGTGATCTTAGGAGGAACCTAGCCAAGAGACGATCTCAGGTTCAACGGTGATCTAAGGAGGAACCTAGCCAAGAGACGATCTCAGATTCGACGGTGATCTAAGGAGAAACCTAGCCAAGAGGCAATCTTAGGTTCAATGATGATCTATGGCAAAAACCTAGCCAAGAGGCGATCTCATATTCGACGGTGATCTAAGGAGGAACCTAGCCAAGGAGCGATCTCAGGTTCAACGGTGATCTAAGGATGAACCTAGCCAAGACACGATCTCAGGTTCAACGGTGATCTACGGGACGAACCTAGCCAAGAGGAAATCTCAGATTCGAAGGTGATCTCAGGAGGAACCTAGCCAAGAGGTAATCTTAGGTTCGACGGTGATCTAAGGAGGAACCTAGCCAAGAGCCGATCTCAAGTTCGACTGTGATCTATGGGAAGAACCTAGCCAAGATGAGATCTCAGGTTCGACAGTGATCTATGGGAAGAACCTAGCCAAGAGGAAATCTCAGGTTCGACGGTGATCTAAGGGAAGAACCTAGCTAAGAGGCGATCTCAGGTTCGACGTTGATCTAGGGAAGAACCTAGCCAAGAGGCGATCTCAGGTTCGACGGTGATCTATGGGAAGAACCTAGCCAAGAGGCGATCTCAGGTTCGACGAAGATCTAAGGAGGAACCTAGCCAAGAGTTAATCTCAGCTTCGACGGTGATCTAAGGAGGAACCTAGACAAGAGGCAATCTCAAGTTCGACGGAGATCTATGGGAAGAACCTAGCCTAAGCGTGATCTCAGGTTCGACGGTGATCTACGGGAAAAACCTATCCAAGAGGCGATCTCAGGTTCGATGGTGATCTATGGGAAGAACCTAGCCAAGAGGCGATCTAAGGTTCAACGGTGATCTATGTGAAGAACCTAGCCAAGAGGCGATCTCAGGTTCGACGGTGATCTATGGGAAGAACCTAGCCAAGAGGCGATCTCAGGTTTGACAGTTATCTACGGGAAGAACATAGCCAAGAGGCAATCTCAGGTTTGACGGTGATCTAAGGAGGAACCTAGCCAAGAGGCAATCTCAAGTTCGACGGAGATCTATGGGAAGAACCTTGCCTAAGGGCGATCTCAGGTTCGATGGTGATCTATGGGAAAAACCTAGCCAAGAGGCGATCTTAGGTTCGACGATTATCTAAGGAGGAACCTAGCCAAGGGCCGATCTCAAGTTCGACGGTGATCTATGGAAAGAACCTAGCAAAGAGGCTATCTCAGGTTCAACGGTGATCTATGTGAAGAACCTCGCCAAGAGGCAATCTCAGTTTCAACGGTGATCTATGGAAAGAACCTAGCCAAGAGGCGATCTCAGGTTCGATGGTGATCTATGGAAAGAACCTTGCCGAGAGGCGATCTCATGTTAGACGATGATCTAAGGAGGAACCTAGCAAGGAGGAGATATCAGGTTCGACGGTGATCTATGGGAAGAACCTAGCCAAGAGGCGATCTCAGGTGTTGCGGAGATCTATGGGAAGAACCTAGCCAATAGGCGATCTCAGGTTCGACGGTGATCTATGGGAAGAACCTAGCCAAGAGGCGATCTTAGGTTCGACGATTATCTAAGGAGGAACCTAGCCAAGAGGCGATCTCAGAATCGACGGTGATCTATGGCAAGAACCTAGCAAAGAGGCAATCTTAGGTTCAACGGTGATATATGTGAAGAACCTCGCCAAGAGGCAATCTCAGTTTCAACGGTGATCTATGGAAAGAACCTAGCCAAGAGGGGATCTCAGGTTCGATGGTGATCTATGGAAAGAACCTTGTCGAGAGGCGATCTCAGGTTCTACGATGATCGAAGGAGGAACCTAGCCAAGAGGCAATCTCAGGTTCGACGGTGATCTATAGGAAGAACCTAGCCAAGAGGCAATCTCAGATTCGACGGTGATCTAAGGAGGAACCTAGCCAAGAGGCTATCTCAGGTTCGACGGTGATCTAAGGAACAACCTAGCCAAGAGGCAATCTTAGGTTCGACTGTGATCTATGGGAAGAACCTAGCGAAGAGGCAATCTCAGGTTCAACGGTGATCTATGGGAAGAACCTAGCCAAGAGGCGATCTTAGGTTCGACGGTGATCTAAGGAGGAACCTAGCCAAGAGGCGATCTCAGGTTCAACGGTGATCTAAGGAGGAACCTAGCCAATAGGCGATCTCAGGTTCAACGGTGATCCATGGGAAGAACCTAGCCAAGAGGCAATCTCAGATTCGAAGGTGATCTTAGGAGGAACCTAGCCAAGAGACGATCTCAGGTTCAACGGTGATCTAAGGAGGAACCTAGCCAAGAGACGATCTCAGATTCGACGGTGATCTAAGGAGAAACCTAGCCAAGAGGCAATCTTAGGTTCAATGATGATCTATGGCAAAAACCTAGCCAAGAGGCGATCTCATATTCGACGGTGATCTAAGGAGGAACCTAGCCAAGGAGCGATCTCAGGTTCAACGGTGATCTAAGGATGAACCTAGCCAAGACACGATCTCAGGTTCAACGGTGATCTACGGGACGAACCTAGCCAAGAGGCAATCTCAGATTCGAAGGTGATATCAGGAGGAACCTAGCCAAGAGGTAATCTTAGGTTCGACGGTGATCTAAGGAGGAACCTAACCAAGAGCCGATCTCAAGTTCGACTGTGATCTATGGGAAGAACCTAGCCAAGATGAGATCTCAGGTTCGACAGTGATCTATGGGAAGAACCTAGCCAAGAGGAAATCTCAGGTTCGACGGTGATCTAAGGGAAGAACCTAGCTAAGAGGCGATCTCAGGTTCGACGTTGATCTAGGGAAGAACCTATCCAAGAGGCGATCTCAGGTTCGACGGTGATCTATGGGAAGAACCTAGCCAAGAGGCGATCTCAGGTTCGACGAAGATCTAAGGAGGAACCTAGCCAAGAGTTAATCTCAGCTTCGACGGTGATCTAAGGAGGAACCTAGACAAGAGGCAATCTCAAGTTCGACGGAGATCTATGGGAAGAACCTAGCCTAAGCGTGATCTCAGGTTCGACGGTGATCTACGGGAAAAACCTATCCAAGAGGCGATCTCAGGTTCGATGGTGATCTATGGGAAGAACCTAGCCAAGAGGCGATCTAAGGTTCAACGGTGATCTATGTGAAGAACCTAGCCAAGAGGCGATCTCAGGTTCGACGGTGATCTATGGGAAGAACCTAGCCAAGAGGCGATCTTAGGTTCGACGGTGATCTAAGGAGGAACCTAGCCAAGAGGCAATCTCAAGTTCGACGTAGATCTATGGGAAGAACCTTGCCTAAGGGCGATCTCAGGTTCGACGGTGATCTATGGGAAGAACCTATCCATGAGGCGATCTTAGGTTCGACGATTATCTAAGGAGGAACCTAGCCAAGAGCCGATCTCAAGTTCGAAGGTGATCTATGGAAAGAACCTAGCAAAGAGGCAATCTCAGGTTCAACAGTGATCTATGTGAAGAACCTCGCCAAGAGGCAATCTCAGTTTCAACGGTGATCTATGGAAAGAACCTAGCCAAGAGGCGATCTCAGGTTCGATGGTGATCTATGGAAAGAACCTTGCCGAGAGGCGATCTCATGTTAGACGATGATCTAAGGAGGAACCTAGCAAGGAGGAGATATCAGGTTCGACGGTGATCTATGGGAAGAACCTAGCCAAGAGGCGATCTCAGGTGTTGCGGTGATCTATGGGAAGAACCTAGCCAATAGGCGATCTCAGGTTTGACGGTGATCTATGGGAATAACCTAGCCAAGAGGCGATCTTAGGTTCGACGATTATCTAAGGAGGAACCTAGCCAAGAGGCGATCTCAGGTTCGACGGTGATCTATGGCAAGAACCTAGCAAAGAGGCAATCTTAGGTTCGACGGTGATCTATGTGAAGAACCTCGCCAAGAGGCAATCTCAGTTTCAACGGTGATCTATGGAAAGAACCTAGCCAAGAGGCGATCTTAGGTTCGATGGTGATCTTGGAAAGAACCTTGCCGAGAGGCGATCTCAGGTTCTACGATGATCTAAGGAGGAACCTAGCCAGGAGGAGATCTCAGGTTCGACGATGATCTATGGGAAGAACCTAGCCAAGAGGCGATCTCAGCTTCAGCGGTGATCTATGGGAAGAACCTAGCCAAGAGGCGATCTCAGGTTCGACGGTGATCTATGGAAGAACCTAGCCAAAAGGCAATCTCAGGTTCGACGGTGATCTATAGGAAGAACTTAGCCAAGAGGCGATCTCAGATTCGACGGTGATCTAAGGAGGAACCTAGCCAAGAGGCGATCTCAAGTTCGACGGTGATCTAAGGAAAAACCTAGCCAAGAGGCAATCTCAGGTTCAACGGTGATTTATGGGAAGAATCTAGCCAAGAGGTGATCTCAGGTTCGACAGTGATCTAAGGAGGAACCTAGCCAAGAGGCAATCTTAGGTTCAACGGTGATCTATGGGAAGAACCTAGCCAAGAGGCAATCTCAGGTTCGACGGTGATCTAAGGAGGAACCTAGCCAATAGGCGATCTCAGGTTCAACGGTGATCCATGGGAAGAACCTAGCCAAGAGGCAATCTCAGATTCGAAGGTGATCTTAGGAGGAACCTAGCCAAGAGACGATCTCAGGTTCAACGGTGATCTAAGGAGGAACCTAGCCAAGAGACGATCTCAGATTCGACGGTGATCTAAGGAGAAACCTAGCCAAGAGGCAATCTTAGGTTCAATGATGATCTATGGCAAAAACCTAGCCAAGAGGCGATCTCATATTCGACGGTGATCTAAGGAGGAACCTAGCCAAGGAGCGATCTCAGGTTCAACGGTGATCTAAGGATGAACCTAGCCAAGACACGATCTCAGGTTCAACGGTGATCTACGGGACGAACCTAGCCAAGAGGCAATCTCAGATTCGAAGGTGATATCAGGAGGAACCTAGCCAAGAGGTAATCTTAGGTTCGACGGTGATCTAAGGAGGAACCTAACCAAGAGCCGATCTCAAGTTCGACTGTGATCTATGGGAAGAACCTAGCCAAGATGAGATCTCAGGTTCGACAGTGATCTATGGGAAGAACCTAGCCAAGAGGAAATCTCAGGTTCGACGGTGATCTAAGGGAAGAACCTAGCTAAGAGGCGATCTCAGGTTCGACGTTGATCTAGGGAAGAACCTATCCAAGAGGCGATCTCAGGTTCGACGGTGATCTATGGGAAGAACCTAGCCAAGAGGCGATCTCAGGTTCGACGAAGATCTAAGGAGGAACCTAGCCAAGAGTTAATCTCAGCTTCGACGGTGATCTAAGGAGGAACCTAGACAAGAGGCAATCTCAAGTTCGACGGAGATCTATGGGAAGAACCTAGCCTAAGCGTGATCTCAGGTTCGACGGTGATCTACGGGAAAAACCTATCCAAGAGGCGATCTCAGGTTCGATGGTGATCTATGGGAAGAACCTAGCCAAGAGGCGATCTAAGGTTCAACGGTGATCTATGTGAAGAACCTAGCCAAGAGGCGATCTCAGGTTCGACGGTGATCTATGGGAAGAACCTAGCCAAGAGGCGATCTTAGGTTCGACGGTGATCTAAGGAGGAACCTAGCCAAGAGGCAATCTCAAGTTCGACGTAGATCTATGGGAAGAACCTTGCCTAAGGGCGATCTCAGGTTCGACGGTGATCTATGGGAAGAACCTATCCATGAGGCGATCTTAGGTTCGACGATTATCTAAGGAGGAACCTAGCCAAGAGCCGATCTCAAGTTCGAAGGTGATCTATGGAAAGAACCTAGCAAAGAGGCAATCTCAGGTTCAACAGTGATCTATGTGAAGAACCTCGCCAAGAGGCAATCTCAGTTTCAACGGTGATCTATGGAAAGAACCTAGCCAAGAGGCGATCTCAGGTTCGATGGTGATCTATGGAAAGAACCTTGCCGAGAGGCGATCTCATGTTAGACGATGATCTAAGGAGGAACCTAGCAAGGAGGAGATATCAGGTTCGACGGTGATCTATGGGAAGAACCTAGCCAAGAGGCGATCTCAGGTGTTGCGGTGATCTATGGGAAGAACCTAGCCAATAGGCGATCTCAGGTTTGACGGTGATCTATGGGAATAACCTAGCCAAGAGGCGATCTTAGGTTCGACGATTATCTAAGGAGGAACCTAGCCAAGAGGCGATCTCAGGTTCGACGGTGATCTATGGCAAGAACCTAGCAAAGAGGCAATCTTAGGTTCGACGGTGATCTATGTGAAGAACCTCGCCAAGAGGCAATCTCAGTTTCAACGGTGATCTATGGAAAGAACCTAGCCAAGAGGCGATCTTAGGTTCGATGGTGATCTTGGAAAGAACCTTGCCGAGAGGCGATCTCAGGTTCTACGATGATCTAAGGAGGAACCTAGCCAGGAGGAGATCTCAGGTTCGACGATGATCTATGGGAAGAACCTAGCCAAGAGGCGATCTCAGCTTCAGCGGTGATCTATGGGAAGAACCTAGCCAAGAGGCGATCTCAGGTTCGACGGTGATCTATGGAAGAACCTAGCCAAAAGGCAATCTCAGGTTCGACGGTGATCTATAGGAAGAACTTAGCCAAGAGGCGATCTCAGATTCGACGGTGATCTAAGGAGGAACCTAGCCAAGAGGCGATCTCAAGTTCGACGGTGATCTAAGGAAAAACCTAGCCAAGAGGCAATCTCAGGTTCAACGGTGATTTATGGGAAGAATCTAGCCAAGAGGTGATCTCAGGTTCGACAGTGATCTAAGGAGGAACCTAGCCAAGAGGCAATCTTAGGTTCAACGGTGATCTATGGGAAGAACCTAGCCAAGAGGCAATCTCAGGTTCGACGGTGATCTAAGGAGGAACCTAGCTAAGAGGCAATCTCAGATTTGACGATGATCTAAGGAGGAACCTAGCTAATAGGCGATCTATGGTTCAATGATGATCTATGTGAAAAACCTAGCCAATAGGCTATCTCAGATTCGACGGAGATCTAAGGAGGAACCTAGCCAAGAGGCGATCTCATGTTCAACGGTGATCTAAGGAGGAACCTAGCCAAGAGGCGATCTTAGGTTCAACGGTGATCCATGGGAAGAACCTAGCCAAGAGGCGATCTCAGATTCGAAGGTGATCTTAGGAGGAACCTAGTCAAGACGCGATCTCAGGTTCGACGGTGATCTAAGGAGGAACCTAGCCAAGAGATGATCTCAGATTTGACTGTGATCTAAGGAGGAACCTAGCCAAGAGGCAATCTCAGGTTCAATGATGATCTATGGCAAAAACCTAGCCAACAGGCGATCTCATATTCGACGGTGATCTAAGGAGGAACCTAGCCAAGAGGCGATCTCAGGTTCAACGGTGATCTAAGGAGGAACCTAGCCAAGAGGCGATCTCATGTTCAACGGTGATCTATGGGACGAACCTAGCCAAGAGGCGATCTCAGATTCGAAGGTGATCTCAGGAGGAACCTAGCCAAGAGGCAATCTCAGGTTCGACGGTGATCTAAGGAGGAACCTAGCCAAGAGGCGATCTCAAGTTCGACTGTGATCTATGGGAAGAACCTAGCCAAGATGCAATCTCAGGTTCGACAGTGATCTATGGGAAGAACCTAGCCAAGAGGTGATCTCAGGTTCGACGGTGATCTAAGGAGGAACCTAGCAAAGAGGCAATCTCAGGTTCAATGATGATCTATGGCAAAAACCTAGCCAAGAGGCAATCTCATATTCGACGGTGATCTAAGGAGGAACCTAGCCAAGAGGCGATCTCAGGTTCAACGGTGATCTAAGGAGGAACCTAGCCAAGAGGCGATCTCAGGTTCAACGGTGATCTATGGGACGAACCTAGACAAGAGGCGATCTCAGATTCGAAGGTGATCTCAGGAGGAACCTAGCCAAGAGGCAATCTCAGGTTCGACGGTGATCTAAGGAGGAACCTAGCCAAGAGGCGATCTCAAGTTCGACTGTGATCTATGGGAAGAACCTAGCCAAGATGCAATCTCAGGTTCGACAGTGATCTATGGGAAGAACCTAGCCAAGAGGTGATCTCAGGTTCGACGGTGATCTAAGGAGGAACCTAGCAAAGAGGCAATCTCAGGTTCGACGGTGATCTAAGGAAGAACCTAGACAAGAGGCAATCTCATGTCCGACAGAGATCTATGGGAAGAACCTAGCCTAAGGGTGATCTCAGGTTCGACGGTGATCTACGGGAAGAACCTATCCAAGAGGAGATCTCAGGTTCGATGGTGATCTATGGGAAGAATCTAGCCAAGAGGCGATCTAGGGTTCAACGGTGATCTATGTGAAGAACCTAGCCAAGAGGCGATCTCAGGTTCGACGGTGATCTACGGGAAGAACCTAGCCAAGAGACGATCTAAGGTTTGACGGTGATCTAAGGAGGAACCTAGCCAAGAGGAAACCTCAAGTTCGACGGAGATCTATGGGAAGAACCTTGCCTAAGGGCGATCTCAGGTTCGATGGTGATCTTTGGGAAGAACCTAGCCAAGAGGCGATCTTAGGTTCGACGATTATCTAAGGAGGAACCTAGCCAAGAGCCGATCTCAAGTTCGACGGTGATCTATGGAAAGAACCTAGCAAAGAGGCAATCTCAGGTTCGACGGTGATCTATGTGAAGAAGCTTGCCGAGAGGCGATCTCAGGTTCGACGATGATCTAAGGAGGAACCTAGCCAAGTGGAGATCTCAGGTTCGACGGTGATCTATGGGAAGAACCTAGCCAAGAGGCGATCTCAGGTGCGGCGGTGATCTATGGGAAGAACCTAGCTAATAGGCGATCACAGGTTCGACGGTGATCTATGGGAAGAACCTAGCCAAGAGGTAATCTCAAGTTCGACGGTGATCTTTGGGAAGAACCTAGCCAAGAGGCGATCTCAGGTTTGACGGTGATCTAAGGAGGAACCTAGCCAAGAGGCAATCTCAGGTTCGACGGTGATCTATAGGAAGAACCTAGCCAAGAGGCAATCTCAGATTCGAAGGTGATCTAAGGAGGAACCTAGCCAAGAGGCGATCTCAGGTTCGACGGTGATCTAACGAACAACCTAGCCAAGAGGCAATCTCAGGTTCAACGGTGATCTTTGGGAAGAACCTAGCCAAGAGGTGATCTAAGATTCGATGGTGATCTAAGGAGGAACCTAGCCAAGAGGAAATCTCAGGTTCAACAGTGATCTAAGGAGGAACCTAGCCAAGAGACAATCTCAGGTTCGACTGTGATCTATGGGAAGAACCTAGCCAAGAGGCAATCTCAGGTTCAACGGTGATCTATTGGAAGAACCTAGCCAAGAGGCAATCTTAGGTTCGACGGTGATCTAAGGAGGAACCTAGCCAAGAGGCGATCTCAGATTTGACGGTGATCTAAGGAGGAACCTAGCCAATAGGCGATCTCAGGTTCAACGGTGATCTATGGGAAGAACCTAGCCAAGAGGTGATCTCAGATTCGACGGTGATCTAAGGAGGAACCTAGCCAAGAGGCGATCTTAGGTTCGACAGTGATCTAAGGAGGAACCTAGCCAAGAGGCAATCTTAGGTTCGACTGTGATCTATGGGAAGAACCTAGCCAAGAGGCAATCTCAGGTTCAACGGTGATCTATGGGAAGAACCTAGCCAAGAGGCGATCTTAGGTTCGACGATGATCTAAGGAGGAACCTAGCCAAGAGGCAATCTCAGATTTGACGGTGATCTAAGGAGGAACCTAGCCAATAGGCGATCTCAGGTTCAATGATGATCTATGTGAAAAACCTAGCCAAGAGGCTCTCTCAGATTCGACGGAGATCTAAGGAGGAACCTAGCCAAGAGGTGATCTCAGGTTCAACGGTGATCTAAGGAGGAACCTAGCCAAGAGGCGATCTTAGGTTCAATGGTGATCCATGGGAAGAACCTAGCCAATAGGCGATCTCAGATTCGAAGGTGATCTTAGGAGGAGCCTAGCCAAGAGGCGATCTCAGGTTCGACGGTGATCTAAGGAGGAACCTAGCCAAGAGGCGATCTCAGATTTGACGGTGATCTAAGGAGGAACCTAGCCAAGAGGCAATCTCAGGTTCAATGATGATGTATGGGAAAAACCTAGCCAAGAGGCGATCTCATATTCGACGGTGATCTAACGAGGAACCTAACCAAGAGGCGATCTCAAGTTCAACGGTGATCTAAGGAGGAATCTAGCCAAGAGGCGATCTCAGGTTCAACGGTGATCTATGGGACGAACCTAGCCAAAAGGCGATCTCAGATTCGAAGGTGATCTCAGGAGGAACCTAGCCAAGAGGCAATCTCAGGTTCGACGGTGATCTAAGGAGGAACCTAGCCAAGAGGCGATCTCAAGTTCGAATGTGATCTATGGGAAGAACCTAGCCAAGATGCAATCTCAGGTTCGACAGTGATCTATGGGAAGAACCTAGCCAAGAGGCGATCTCAGGTTCGACGGTGATCTAAGGGAAGAACCTAGCTAAGAGGCGATCTCAGGTTCGACGTTGATCAAGGGAAGAACCTAGCCAAGAGGCGATCTCAGGTTCGACGGTGATCTATGGGAAGAACCTAGCCAAGAGGCGATCTCAGGTTCGACGGTGATCTAAGGAGGAACCTAGCCAAGAGGCAATCTCAGGTTCGACGGTGATCTAAGGAGGAACCTAGACAAGATGCAATCTCAACTTTGACGGAGATCTATGGGAAGAACCTAGCCTAAGGGTGATCTCAGGTTCGACGGTGATCTACGGGAAGAACCTATGCAAGAGGCGATCTCAGGTTCGATGGTGATCTATGGGAAGAACCTAGCCAAGAGGCGATCTAGGGTTCAACGGTGATCTATGTGAAGAACCTAGCCAAGAGTCGATCTCAGGTTCGACGGTGATCTACGGGAAGAACCTAGCCAAGAGACAATCTCAGGTTTGACGGTTATCTACGGGAAGAACATAACAAAGAGGCAATCTCAGGTTTGACGGTGATCTAAGGAGGAACCTAGCCAAGAGGAAACCTCAAGTTCGGCAGAGATCTATGGGAAGAACCTTGCCTAAGGGCGATCTCAGGTTCGACGGTGATCTTTGGGAAGAACCTAGCCAAGAGGCGATCTTAGGTTCGACGATTATCTAAGGAGGAACCTAGCCTAGTTCCGATCTCAAGTTCGACGGTGATCTATGGAAATAACCTAGCAAAGAGGCAATCTCAGGTTCGACGGTGATCTATGTGAAGAACCTCGCCAAGAGGCAATCTCAGTTTCAACGGTGATCTATGGAAAGAACCTAGCCAAGAGGCGATCTCAGGTTCGATGGTGATCTATGGAAAGAAGCTTGCCGAGAGGCGATCTCAGGTTCGACGATGATCTAAGGAGGAACCTAGCCAAGAGGAGATATCAGGTTCGACGGTGATCTATGGGAAGAACCTAGCCAAGAGGCGATCTCAGGTGCAGCGGTGATCTATGGGAAGAACCTAGCCAATAGGCGATCTCATGTTCGACGGTGATCTATGGGAAGAACCTAGCCAAGAGGAAATCTCAAGTTCGACGGTGAACTATGGGAAGAACCTAGCCAAGAGGCGATCTCAGGTTTGACGGTGATCTAAGGAGGAACCTAGCCAAGAGGCAATCTCAGGTTCGACGGTCATCTATAGGAAGAACCTAGCCAAGAGGCGATCTCAAATTCGAAGGTGATCTAAGGAGGAACCTAGCCAAGAGGCGATCTCAGGTTCGACGGTGATCTATGGGAAGAACCTAGCCAAGAGGCGATCTCAGGTGCGGCGGTGATCTATGGGAAGAACCTAGCCAATAGGCGATCACAGGTTCGACGGTGATCTATGGGAAGAACCTAGCCAAGAGGCAATCTCAAGTTCGACGGTGATCTATGGGAAGAACCTAGCCAAGAGGCGATCTCAGGTTTGACGGTGATCTAAGGAGGATCCTAGCCAAGAGGCAATCTCAGGTTCGACGGTGATCTATAGGAAGAACCTAGCCAAGAGGCGATCTCAGATTCGAAGGTGATCTAAGGAGGAACCTAACCAAGAGGCGATCTCAGGTTCGACGGTGATCTAACGAACAACCTAGCCAAGAGGCAATCTCAGGTTCAACGGTGATCTTTGGGAAGAACCTAGCCAAGAGGTGATCTATGATTCGATGGTGATCTAAGGAGGAAACTAGCCAAGAGGCAATCTCAGGTTCAACAGTGATCTAAGGAGGAACCTAGCCAAGAGACAATCTCAGGTTGGACTGTGATCTATGGGAAAAACCTAGCCAAGAGGCAATCTCAGGTTCAATGGTGATCTATGGGAAGAACCTAGCCAAGAGGCGATCTTAGGTTCGATGGTGATCTAAGGAGGAACCTAGCCAAGAGGCGATCTCAGATTTGACGGTGATATAAGGAGGAACCTAGCCAATAGGCGATCTCAGGTTCAACGGTGATCTATGGGAAGAACCTAGCCAAGAGATGATCTCAGATTCGACGATGATCTAAGGAGGAACCTAGCCAAGAGGCGATCTTAGGTTCGACAGTGATCTAAGGAGGAACCTAGCCAAGAGGCAATCTTAGGTTCGACTGTGATCTATGGGAAGAACCTAGCCAAGAGGCAATCTCAGGTTCAACGGTGATCTATGGGAAGAACCTAGCCAAGAGGCGATCTTAGGTTCGACGGTGATCTAAGGAGGAACCTAGCCAAGAGGCAATCTCAGATTTGACGGTGATCTAAGGAGGAACCTAGCCAATAGGCGATCTCAGGTTCAATGATGATCTATGTGAAAAACCTAGCCAAGAGGCTATCTCAGATTCGACGGAGATCTAAGGAGGAACCTAGCCAAGAGGCGATCTCAGGTTCAACGGTGATCTAAGGAGGAACCTAGCCAAGAGGCGATCATAGGTTCAACGGTGATCCATGGGAAGAACCTAGCCAATAGGCGATCTCAGATTCAAAGGTGATCTTAGGAGGAACCTAGTCAAGAGGCTATCTCAGGTTCGACGGTGATCTAAGGAGGAACCTAGCCAAGAGGCGATCTCAGATTTGACGGTGATCTAAGGAGGAACCTAGCCAAGAGGCAATCTCAGGTTCAATGATGATCTATGGCAAAAACCTAGCCAAGAGGCAATATCATATTCGACGGTGATCTAAGTTGGAACCTAGCCAAGAGTCAATCTCAGGTTCAACGGTGATCTAAGGAGGAATCTAGCCAAGAGGCGATCTCAGGTTCAACGGTGATCTATGGGATGAACCTAGCCAAGAGGCGATCTCAGATTCGAAGGTGATGTCAGGAGGAACCTAGCCAAGAGGCAATCTCAGGTTCGACGGTGATCTAAGGAGGAACCTAGCCAAGAGGCGATCTCAAGTTCGAGTGTGATCTATGGGAAGAACCTAGCCAAGATGCAATCTCAGGTTCGACAGTGATCTATGGGAAGAACCTAGCCAAGAGGCAATCTCAGGTTCGACGGTAATCTAAGGGAAGAACCTAGCTAAGAGGCGATCTCAGGTTCGACATTGATCTATGGAAGAACCTAGCCAAGAGGCAATCTCAGGTTCGACGGTGATCTAACGAACAACTTAGCCAAGAGGCGATCTCAGGTTCGACGGTGATCTAAGGATGAACCTAGCCAAGAGGCAATATCAGGTTCGACGGTGATCTAAGGAGGAACCTAGACAAGAGGCAATCTCAAGTTCGACGGAGATCTATGGGAAGAACCTAGCCTAAGGGTGATCTCAGGTTCGACGGTGATCTATGGGAAGAACCTATCCAAGAGGCGATCTCAGGTTCGATGGTGATCTATGGGAAGAACCTAGCCAAGAGGCGATCTAGGGTTCAACGGTGATCTATGTGAAGAACCTAGCCAAGAGGCTATCTCAGGTTCGACGGTGATCTACGGGAAGAACCTAGCCAAGAGACGATCTCAGGTTTGACGGTTATCTATGGGAAGAACATAACAAAGAGGCAATCTCAGGTTTGACGGTGATCTAAAGAGGAACCTAGCCAAGAAGAAACCTCAAGTTCATCGGAGATCTATGGGAAGTACCTTGCCTAAGGGCGATCTCAGGTTCGACGGTGATCTTTGGGAAGAACCTAGCCAAGAGGCGATCTTAGGTTCGACGAGTTTCTAAGGAGGAACCTAGCCAAGAGCCGATCTCAAGTTCGACGGTGATCTATGGAAAGAACCTAACGAAGAGGCAATCTCAGGTTCGACGGTGATCTATGTGAATAACCTCGCGAAGAGGCAATCTCAGTTTCAACGGTGATCTATGGAAAGAACCTAGCCAAGAGGCGATCTCAGGTTCGATGGTCATCTAAGGAGGAACCTAGCCAAGAGGAGATCTCAGGTTCGACGGTGATCTATGGGAAGAACCTAGCCAAGAGGCGATCTCAGGTGCGGCGGTGATCTATGGGAAGAACCTAGCTAATAGGCGATCTCAGGTTCGACGGTGATCTATGGGAAGAACCTAGCCAAGAGGCAATCTCAAGTTCGACGGTGATCTATGGGAAGAACCTAGCCAAGTGGCGATCTCAGGTTTAACGGTGATCTAAGGAGGAACCTAGCCAAGAGGCAATCTCAGGTTCGACGGTGATCTATAGGAAGAACCTAGCCAAGAGGCGATCTCAGATTCGAAGGTGATCTAAGGAGGAACCTAGCCAAGAGGCGATCTCAGGTTCGATGGTGATCTAACGAACAAGCTAGCCAAGAGGCAATCTCAGGTTCAACGGTGATCTATGGGAAGAACCTAGCCAAGAGGTGATCTAAGATTCGATGGTGATCTAAGAAGGAACCTAGCCAAGAGGCAATCTCAGGTTCAACAGTGATCTAAGGAGGAACCTAGCCAAGAGACAATCTCAGGTTCGACTGTGATCTATGGGAAGAACCTAGCCAAGAGGCAATCTCAGGTTCAACGGTGATCTATGGGAAGAACCTAGCCAAGAGGCGATCTTAGGTTCGACGGTGATCTAAGGAGGAACCTAGCCAAGAGGCGATCTCAGATTTGACGGTGATCTAAGGAGGAACCTAGCCAATAGGCGATCTCAGGTTCAATGATGATATATGGGAAAAACCTAGCCA
Organism: Vicia faba; assembly: GCA_948472305.1. NCBI lineage: Eukaryota > Viridiplantae > Streptophyta > Magnoliopsida > Fabales > Fabaceae > Vicia > Vicia faba. The sequence goes on along the minus strand of OX451741.1, from coordinate 1,309,396,018 downwards.
AGAGGCTATCTCATATTCGACGGTGATCTAAGGAGGAACCTAGCCAAGAGGCAATCTTAGGTTCGACAGTGATCTAAGGAGGAACCTAGCCAAGAGGCAATCTTAGGTTCGACTGTGATCTATGGGAAGTGTAGCGGTAAAAATCGGAGATCAAGCTATTAATTAACTTGACTCACAAAAGCAAGAGTCGCCACCGCGCTTTATTATTTCCAAGGGAAAAGGGAAAAGAACGAAATAAAACCCTAAAAAAAACATGCAATGTAAAATAAAAAGTAATACAATGCGTTTTTGAAAAGAGATTGAGAGTTCGGGGGTTGGTTATACAATGGGAAGGTATTAGCACCCAATGCATCTGCGGTACTCCGCAGGAACCTTTTGAAATATCCGTTTTTTGGTTAAAATTGTTTGTTTGGTTAAATGGGTATGGATGAGATTTTGAAGATACGACGACCTAGTGTTGAAGTTTTGACTTAAAAGGGGTGAGTTTAAAAATTGAATCTTTTGGGAAAATCGACTTCAGTTTGGAAAAATAGTAAATAAGAAAAAAAAATGAATGGGGGTATTCGCACGATTGTAGAAGATATATGTGATGACATGAAGTCAGTTGACTTGAAACATTTCCTTTGGAATTAATCATAAGCAGGTAGATCTAATATTCGAGTAAGGAAGCATAAATAATTAAAATCCACGAGAAACGAACAAGGTAGATAACAAGACAAATTGTAAGAAACTAAATGAATGGATAAAGAAGAATCACAAATAAAAGAAAAGTGTATTAAAGAATCATCTAATCTAATTTGAAATTTTAAGGTTACTAAGTAAACTAAACTTAAATTCCAAGGTGTTTAACTAAATTAAATTGAATTTTGAAGTTATTAACTAAAACTAAATTAAAATTCTAAGTTACTAAATAAAAAAACTCAAAAGTTATTAAATTAAATCTAAAATTAATTAACACTCTAATATTACTGAATTAAGTCTAAACTAAATTAATTCTAAAGTTACTAAATTACGTCTAAACTAGTTTAAGTATAAACTAAATTCATTATAAAATTACTAATTCAATCTAAACTATATTAATAATAAAATTACTAACTTAAATCTAAACTAAATTAATTCTAAATTAAAGATTAAAATTCTAAGACTAAATTAAAATTCTAAAGTAATCAAAATGTATCTAAACTAATTAAAGGTTCTAACATTACTAATTTATATCTAATCAAATTAAAATTCTAAAGTTATTAAATTAATTCTAAAACTAATCTACATAATTAAGATTATCTAGGTAACTAAAACATAGTTTTTTATAATTAAATCCATAAAATAACTAGATTAACGAAACTAATTATTATTTAAAATAGACAAATTGAAAGGGTGCAACTGATGATTATTGAAGGAGGAGTAGTAAAAATGGTTGGGCCTAAAAGGGAAAGGAAACTAGCCCAGGTTTATAGAAAAAAAATTTATGAAAGAACTAAAAAAAGCAATGGGCCGGATCGGGTCAGGCTGGACCTGGATCCACCCATCTTTATCAAAGGCAAAGGGGGTTGGAAGACCCTAGATTCCAGCGCCTCTTCTTCATTCAACCAGAACAAGAAAAAGAATCCTCTCTCAACTGATTTCATCCATCAACTCAGTCGTCGCCCTCTCTCTTCTCTTTCAGACCATTTCCTCTGTATTCAATTAAGTAAAACTCCTCCAAGAGCATCTCTCTCTCTCGCGGCGTAATCGCTTCTCTCCCTCAAAAACAACCGCTCAAACTTCTTCTCCTTCGCCTTCTCAGAAACCTTCTGCACAGAGAAATTGCTGCAATTCGCTAGAATCGTATCTAGCTCCTTCAGCAAACTCTCTTGCCCTTTCGACGCAATTGTTAAACCATAGCTCAACAAATCGGAATTAATTTCGTTCTTTCTCCGACGATCCTAATCTTCGTCGTCTTCATCGAAACCCTTGGGTGCGAGGGATGAGAAGATGTAGTGAGAATCATCAACTTTGATTGATGTTTCTTCTCTTGCAAGAGGTCGCTGAATCTCGTCGGCTATTCGAGCATATACAGCGATGGAATTCTCTCCCTGACGGAGACAGACGACTGTGAAGTCACCGGAAGCTAGTTCGACACTGTATTCTTTATCAATGAGATTGAGAATCGCGCTGGGGATCTTAACGAGAATCTCTTTAATGGTTTCCAGTGGTGCTGAGGGAGAGTTAGGAGTATCGACGGCGGCGGCGACATCTTCCGGGAAGAGATTTTGAATGAGGTCGTTGAAGTCGATTGAAGGGTAGAGATTTGATTGAGAAGAGGAAGAAGGATATGGTGGAGCGTCGGGGTTGGAGAAGGTTGTGAATGACAAAAAGGGCAGATTGTCAGGTATATATTCCACTGTTTAATTTCCAATTCGTTTCTGTTTCTGTTCATTTTTGTTTATGCCGAAGTTATCGCTTTGTTGTAAACTGGAACGTGATATGATTAGTTACGACCAAAGGTGGATGACCGAGGTATGTAACAATATTTTTGTGTGTTATTTATTTGGATTTCTTGTTGTGTTTCTGTCCTTTCTTTTATCTTTGCCTTTTATGATTTAACAACAACAACAATATTCTCACAGCAAGAATCTTAGAAAAAAGACAATAAGGAATGCAAAATTTGTAGGAGAAAATACCTAGAGGAGCTCCTCCATTGGGCTTTAGAGAAGTGAGTCCAAGAAATCCAATGCTTCTATTCTGATTCTCTTTCTTGCGTTTGATGGTTATTTCTATGATGTTTGAGTTATATGAGTCTAGCTTTGATGGCCCTATTGTAGGTTGTGTTATGTTGGAGATTAAAGAATAACAGTCATGATGGATATGGTGAGTATATGTTTTGAGTTTTGGGGAAGATTGAACAAATATTCGTGCTGAATCCTCTCCTCCTTTTTTCTATCCCTCTTCTCCCTTATGTATTCTTGTCTTTGCATATTTAGTCAGAATGAATTTTGGGGGGGAAATTTTGTGAGTCTTGGACAAATGTGGTATGCTGATTTTTCCTTTTTGATGAAGGATTTGTATTTTTCCACTTTTGTGGTACATTTGGACTGTCCTTGGACAGGTTTTTGGCAAGTTGTGGTGCAGGTTTTACATCAAAGCAGTAGCAGGGTGCAACAGCATGACTTCACAGGTTTTTGGGCAGCATTGCAGCATACTTTTGGAACAGTAATGCAGCATACTTTTGGCATTATTTGGGCAGAATTTCAGATCAAGAACAAGTCTTAGCTTTAGGTTTAGATTTTTGTTTTCTTGTACAAACACTTGTGTAAAATTGTTGTGGTAACTTGTAATTTTGACTTAGAGCTTGATTAAATGTAATTTGGGAATTTAAACTTGTGCAACTTGCAAATGGATGAGACAAAGGTTATTTGGAACTTTGAAATTATATTTTTGAGATGTCTTGAGTTTGAATAATGGATGATGAATAGTTAGAAAATGATTTGTTTGATATCCGGTTTTGTTATTGCTGCAAAAATCATGAACTTGTCCTATGAATAATCGTGTGATGATATTGATGTGGTCCCACTCTGCAATTTTCTTTCTCTATTTTTGACAAAAACAAACAAATAATAACATAATAGTAACAATAATATAAGAAGAAGAAAAAAGTATTAGTAACAATAAATAAAATAAAATAATAAAATGCAACAATGATAATAACAATAATGAGAACAAAAATAAAAATAATTAGTAACAATAGAAGATGAAATAATAAATGCAATAAAGATACTAATAATAATAATAATAATGAGAAAAAGGGAAAATAGTTAGTAATATCTAAAAGAAATAGAAATAGATTAAAATAAGAAAGAAAAAAAAATAATAAGACAGATTTTTGAACTAAAACAAATTCATTGGAAATATGATAGAAAATGAAAATCATAAACTATTTTAATTCTTTTTTTTTAATAGAAATAAAATGATGAATAAAAACAAGAAAGTATGCGAAATGATTGATTTTTCAAATTAACGACAAAATATGCACTAGTTGAAAAAAGTGAAGGGGCGAAAAATGGGGTGCGACAGTTGTGCCTTGATGAATCAGTCTTCGAGAATCCATAATCAACCGTACTTTTGGCTTGGGAGACTCAAAACCTTAATTGAGGCGCGACACCTGATGCTCTTGATTCAGACCTGTCTTTGCACATGACACAAAAGAAAACATGAACATACACCTTTGTATGCGATTAGAAATTAGTGATACATATGCTAAAAATGTTCAAAACACTTGACAATCTTCGCATAGCCAAAGCTCGAAGGTGAGACATTAAAACCGACCGTATTTCGTGACCTTGACTTATCTTAAAAAATGCAAAAATAAAAATGGGATCTTAGGTCAAAAATTGGGGTACAACAGGAAGAACCTAGCCAAGAGGCGATCTCAGGTTCAACGGTGATCCATAGGAAGAACATAGCCAAGAGGCGATCTCAGATTCGAAGGTGATATTAGGAGGAACCTAGCCAAGAGGCGATCTCAGGTTCGACGGTGATCTAAGGAGGAACCTAGCCAAGAGACGATCTCAGATTTGACGGTGATCTAAGGAGGAACCTAGCCAAGAGGCAATCTCAGGTTCAATGATGATCTATAGCAAAAACCTAGCCAAGAGGCGATCTCATATTCGACGGTGATCTAAGAAGGAACCTAGCCAAGAGGCGATCTCAGGTTCAATGGTGATCTAAGAAGGAACCTAGCCAAGAGGAAATCTCAGGTTCAACGGTGATCTATGGGACGAACCTAGCCAAGAGGCGATCTCAAATTCGAAGGTGATCTCAGGAGGAACCTATCCAAGAGGCAATCTCAGGTTCGACGGTGATCTAAGGAGGAACCTAGCCAAGAGGCGATCTAAAGTTCGACTGTAATCTATGGGAGGAACCTAGCCAAGATGCGATCTCAGGTTCGACAGTGATCTATGGGAAGAACCTAGCCAAGAGGCGATCTCAGGTTTGATGGTGATCTAAGGGAAGAACCTAGCTAAGAGGCGGTCTCAGGTTCAACGTTGATCTAGGGAAGAACCTAGCCAAGAGGCGATCTCAGGTTCGATAGTGATCTATGGGAAGAACCTAGACAAGAGGCGATCTCAGGTTCAACGGTGATCTAAGGAGGAACCTAGCCAAGAGGCAATCTCAGGTTCGACGGTGATTTAAGGAGGAACCTAGACAAGAGGCAATCTCAAGTTCGACGGAGATCTATGGGAAGAACCTAGCCTAAGGGTGATCTCAGATTCGACGGTGATCTACGGGAAGAACCTATCCAAGAGGCGATCTCAAGTTTGATGGTGATCTATGGGAAGATTCTAGCCAAGAGGCGATCTAGGGTTCAACGGTGATCTACGTGAAGAACCTAGCCAAGAGGCGATCTCAGGTTCGACGGTGATCTACGGGAAGAACCTAGCCAAGAGACGATCTCAGTTTTGACGGTTATCTACGGGAAGAACATAACAAAGAGGAAATCTCAGGTTTGACGGTGATCTAAGGAGGAACCTAGCCAAGAGGAAATCTCAAGTTCGACGGAGATCTATGGGAAGAACCTTGCCTAAGGGCGATCTCAGGTTTGATGGTGATCTTTGGGAAGAACCTAGCCAAAGGGCGATCTTAGGTTCGACGATTATCTAAGGAGGAACCTAGCCAAGAGCCGATCCCAAGTTCGACGGTGATATATGGAAAGAACCTAGCAAAGAGGCAATCTCAGGTTCGACGGTGATCTATGTGAAGAACCTCGCCAAGAGGCAATCTCAGTTTCAACGATGATCTATGGAAAGAACCTAGCCAAGAGGCGATCTCAGGTTCGATGGTGATCTATGGAAAGAAGCTTGCCGAGAGGCGATCTCAAGTTCGACGATGATCTAAGGAGGAACCTAGCCAAGAGGAGATCTCAGGTTCGACGGTGATCTATGGGAAGAACCTAGCCAAGAGGCGATCTCAGGTGCGGAGGTGATCTATGGGAAGAACCTAGCCAATAGGCGATCTCAGGTTCGACGGTGATCTATGGGAAGAACCTAGCTAAGATGCAATCTCAGGTTCGACAATGATCTATGGGAAGAACCTAGCCAAGAGGAAATCTCAGGTTCGACGGTGATCTAAGGGAAGAACCTAGCTAAGAGGCGATCTCAGGTTCGACATTGATCTAGGGAAGAACCTAGCCAAGAGGCGATCTCAGGTTCGACGGTGATCTACGGGAAGAACCTAGCCAAGAGGCGATCTCAGGTTCGACGGTGATCTAAGGATGAACCTAGCCAAGAGGCAATATCAGGTTCGACGGTGATCTAAGGAGGAACCTAGACAAGAGGCAATCTCAAGTTCGACGGAGATCTATGGGAAGAACCTAGCCTAAGGGTGATCTCAGGTTCGACGGTGATCTACGAGAAGAACCTATCCAAGAGGCGATCTCAGGTTCGATGGTGATCTATGGGAAGAACCTAGCCAAGAGGCGATCTAGGGTTCAACGGTGATCTATGTGAAGAACCTAGCCAAGAGGCGATCTCAGGTTCGACGGTGATCTACGGGAAGAACCTAGCCAAGAGACGATCTCAGGTTTGACGATTATCTATGGGAAGAACATACCAAAGAGGCAATCTCAGGTTTGACGGTGATCTAAGGAGGAACCTAGCCAAGAGGAAACCTCAAGTTCGACGGAGATCTATGGGAAGTACCTTGCCTAAGGGCGATCTCAGGTTCGACGGTGATCTTTGGGAAGAACCTAGCCAAGAGGCGATCTTAGGTTCGACGATTATCTAAGGAGGAACCTAGCCAAGAGCCGATCTCAAGTTCGACGGTGATCTATGGAAAGAACCTAACGAAGAGGCAATCTCAGGTTCGACGGTGATCTATGTGAAGAACCTCGCGAAGAGGCAATCTCAGTTTCAACGGTGATCTATGGGAAGAACCTAGCCAAGAGGCGATCTCAGGTTTAACGGTGAACTAAGGAGGAACCTAGCCAAGAGGCAATCTCAGGTTCGACGGTGATCTATAGGAAGAACCTAGCCAAGAGGCGATCTCAGATTCGAAGGTGATCTAAGGAGGAACCTAGCCAAGAGGCGATCTCAGGTTCGACGGTGATCTAACGAACAACCTAGCCAAGAGGCAATCTCAGGTTCAACGGTGATCTATGGGAAGAACCTAGCCAAGAGGTGATCTAAGATTCGATGGTGATCTAAGGAGGAACCTAGCCAAGAGGAAATCTCAGGTTCAACAGTGATCTAAGGAGGAACCTAGCCAAGAGACAATCTCAAGTTCGACTGTGATCTATGGGAAGAACCTAGCCAAGAGGAAATCTCAGGTTCAACGGTGATCTATGGGAAGAACCTATCCAAGAGGCGATCTTAGGTTCGACGGTGATCTAAGGAGGAACCTAGCCAAGAGGCGATCTCAGATTTGACGGTGATCTAAGGAGGAACCTAGCCAATAGGCGATCTCAGGTTCAATGATGATCTATGGGAAAAACCTAGCCAAGAGGCTATCTCATATTCGACGGTGATCTAAGGAGGAACCTAGCCAAGAGGCAATCTTAGGTTCGACAGTGATCTAAGGAGGAACCTAGCCAAGAGGCAATCTTAGGTTCGACTGTGATCTATGGGAAGTGTAGCGGTAAAAATCGGAGATCAAGCTATTAATTAACTTGACTCACAAAATCAAGAGTCGCCACCGCGCTTTATTATTTCCAAGGGAAAAGGGAAAAGAGCGAAATAAAACCCTAAAAAAAACATGCAATGTAAAATAAAAAGTAATACAATGCGTTTTTGAAAAGAGATTGAGAGTTCGGGGGTTGGTTATACAATGGGAAGGTATTATCACCCAATGCATCTGCGGTACTCCGCAGGAACCTTTTGAAATATCCGTTTTTTGGTTAAAATTGTTTGTTTGGTTAAATGGGTATGGATGAGATTTTGAAGATACGACGACCTAGTGTTGAAGTTTTGACTTAAAAGGGGTGAGTTTAAAAATTAAATCTTTTGGGAAAATCGACTTAAGTTTGGAAAAATAGTAAATAAGAAAAAAAAATGAATGGGGGTATTCGCACGATTGTAGAAGATATATGTGATGACATGATGTCAGCTGAGTTGAAACATTTCCTTTGGAATTAATCATAAGCAGGTAGATCTAATATTCGAGTAAGGAAGCATAAATAATTAAAATCCACGAGAAACGAACAAGGTAGATAACAAGACAAATTGTAAGAAACTAAATGAATGGATAAAGAAGAATCACAAATAAAAGAAAAGTGTAATAAAGAATCATCTAAACTAATTTGAAATTTTAAGGTTACTAAGTAAACTAAACTTAAATTCTAAGGTGTTTAACTAAATTAAATTGAATTTTGAAGTTATTAACTAAAACTAAATTAAAATTCTAAGTTACTAACTAAAAAAACTCAAAAGTTATTAAATTAAATCTAAAATAAATTAATACTCTAATATTACTGAATTAAGTCTAAACTAAATTAATTCTAAAGTTACTAAATTACATCTAAACTAGTTTAAGTATAAACTAAATTCATTATAAAATTACTAATTCAATCTAAACTATATTAATAATAAAATTACTAACTTAAATCTAAACTAAATTAATTCTAAATTAAAGATTAAAATTCTAAGACTAAATTAAAATTCTAAAGTAATCAAAATGTATCTAAACTAATTAAAGGTTCTAACATTACTAATTTATATCTAATCAAATTAAAATTCTAAAGTTATTAAATTAAGTCTAAAACTAATCTAAATAATTAAGATTATCTAGGTAACTAAAACATAGTTTTTTATAATTAAATCCATAAAATAACTAGATTAACGAAACTAATTATTATTTAAAATAGACAAATTGAAAGGGTGCAACTGATGATTATTGAAGGAGGAGTAGTAAAAATGGTTGGGCCTAAAAGGGAAAGGAAACTAGCCCAGGTTTATAGAAAATTTTTTTATGAAAGAACTAAAAAAAGCAATGGGCCGGATCGGGTCAGGCTGGACCTGGATACACCCATCTTTATCAAAGGCAAAGGGGGTTGGAAGACCCTAGATTCCAACGCCTCTTCTTCATTCAACCAGAACAAGAAAAAGAATCCTCTCTCAACTGATTTCATCCATCAACTCAGTCGTCGCCCTCTCTCTTCTCTTTCAGACCATTTCCTCTGTATTCAATTAAGTAAAACTCCTCCAAGAGTATCTCTCTCTCTCGCGGCGTAATCGCTTCTCTCCCTCACAAACAACCGCTCAAACTTCTTCTCCTTCGCCTTCTCGGAAACCTTCTGCACAGAGAAATTGCTGCAATTCGCTAGAATCGTATCTAGCTCCTTCAGCAAACTCTCTTGCCCTTTCGACGCGATTGTTAAACCATAGCTCAACAAATCGGAATTAATTTCGTTCTTTCTCCGACGATCCTGATCTTCGTCGTCTTCATCGAAACCCTTGGGTGCGAGGGATGAGAAAAAGTAGTGAGAATCATCAACTTTGACTGATGTTTCTTCTCTTGCAAGAGGCCGCTGAATCTCGTCGGCTATTCGAGCATATACAGCGATGGAATTCTCTCCCTGACGGAGACGAACGACTGTGAAGTCACCGGAAGCTAGTTCGACACTGTATTCTTTATCAATGAGATTGAGAATCGCGCCGGGGATCTTAACGAGAATCTCTTCAATGGTTTCCAGTGGTGCTGAGGGAGAGTTAGGAGTATCGACAGCGGCGGCGACATCTTCCGGGAAGAGATTTTGAACGAGGTCGTTGAAGTCGATTAAAGGGTAGAGATTTGATTGAGAAGAGGAAGAAGGATATGGTGGAGCGTCGGGGTTGGAGAAGGTTGTGAATGACAAAAAGGGCAGATTGTCAGGTATATATTCCACTGTTTAATTTCCAATTCGTTTCTGTTTCTGTTCATTTTTGTTTATGCCGAAGTTATCGCTTTGTTGTAAACTGGAACGTGATATGATTAGTTACGACCAAAGGTGGATGACCGAGGTATGTACCAATATTTTTGTGTGTTATTTATTTGGATTTCTTGTTGTGTTTCTGTCCTTTGTTTTATCTTTGCCTTTTATGAATTAACAACAACAACAATATTCTCACAGCAAGAATCTTAGAAAAAAGACAATAAGGAATGCAAAATTTGTAGGAGAAAATACCTAGAGGAGCTCCTCCATTGGGCTTTAGAGAAGTGAGTCCAAGAAATCCAATGCTTCTATTCTGATTCTCTTTCTTGCGTTTGATGGTTATTTCTATGATGTTTGAGTTATATGAGTCTGGCTTTGATGGCCCTATTGTAGGTTGTGTTATGTTGGAGATTAAAGAATAACAATCATGATGGAAATGGTGAGTATATGTTTTGAGTTTTGGGGAAGATTGAACAAATATTCGTGTTGAATCCTCTCCTCCTTTTTTCAATCCCTCTTCTCCCTTATGTATTCTTGTCTTTTCATATTTAATCAGAATGAATTTTGGGGGGGAAATTTTGTGAGTCTTGGACAAATGTGGTATGCTGATTTTTCCTTTTTGATGCAGGATTTGTATTTTTCCACTTTTGTGGTACATTTGGATTGTCCTTGGACAGGTTTTTGGCAAGTTGTGGTGCAGGTTTTACATCAAAGCAGTAGCAGGGTGCAACAACATGACTTCACAGGTTTTGGGCAGCATTGCAGCATACTTTTGGAACAGTAGTGCAGCATACTTTTGGCATTATTTGGGCAGAATTTCAGATCAAGAACAAGTCTTAGCTTTAGGTTTAGATTTTTGTTTTATTGTACAAACACTTGTGTAAAATTGTTGTGGTAACTTGTAATTTTGACTTAGAGCTTGATTAAATGTAATTTGGGAATTTAAACTTGTGCAACTTGCAAATGGATGAGACAAAGGTTATTTGGAACTTTGAAATTATATTTTTGAGATGTCTTGAGTTTGAATAATGGATGATGAAAAGTTAGAAAATGATTTGTTTGATATCCGGTTTTGTTATTGCTGCCAAAATCATGAACTTGTCCTATGAATAATCGTGTGATGATATTGATGTGGTCCCACTCTGCAATTTTCTTTCTCTATTTTTGACAAAAACAAACAAATAATAACATAATAGTAACAATAATATAAGAAGAAGAAAAAAGTATTAGTAACAATAAATAAAATAAAATAATAAAATGCAACAATAATAATAACAATAATGAGAACAAATATAAAAATAATTAGTAACAACAAAAGATGAAATAATAAATGCAATAAAGATACTAATAATAATAATAATGAGAAAAAGGGAAAATAGTTAGTAATATCTAAAAGAAATAGAAATAGATTAAAATAAGAAAAAAAATAATAATAAGACAGATTTTTGAACTAAAACAAATTCATTGGAAATATGATAGAAAATGAAAATCATAAACTATTTTAATTCTTTTTTTTTAAATAGAAATAAAATGATGAATAAAAACAAGAAAGTATGCGAAATGATTGATTTTTCAAATTAACGACAAAATATGCACCAGTTGAAAAAAGTGAAGGGGCGAAAAATGGGGTGCGACAGTTGTGCCTTGATGAATCAGTCTTCGAGAATCCATAATCAACCGTACTTTTGGCTTGGGAGACTCAAAACCTTAATTGAGGCGCGACACCTGATGCTCTTGATTCAGACCTGTCTCTGCACATGACACAAAAGAAAACATGAACATACACCTTTGTATGCGATTAGAAATTAGTGATACATATGCTAAAAATGTTCAAAACACTTGACAATCTTCGCATAGCCAAAGCTCGAAGGTGAGACATTAAAACCGACCGTATTTCGTGACCTTGACTTATCTTAAAAATTGCAAAAATAAAAATGGGATCTTAGGTCAAAAATTGGGGTACAACAGGAAGAACCTAGCCAAGAGGCGATCTCAGGTTCAACGGTGATCCATGGGAAGAACCTAGCCAAGACGCGATCTCAGATTCGAAGGTGATATTAGGAGGAACCTAGCCAAGAGGCAATCTCAGGTTCGACGGTGATCTAAGGAGGAACCTAGCCAAGAGACGATCTCAGATTTGACGGTGATCTAAGGAGGAACCTAGCCAAGAGGCAATCTCAGGTTCAATGATGATCTATGGCAAAAACCTAGCCAAGAGGCGATCTCATATTCGACGGTGATCTAAGGAGGAACCTAGCCAAGAGGCGATCTCAGGTTCAACGGTGATCTAAGGAGGAACCTAGACAAGAGGCAATCTCAGGTTCAACGGTGATCTATGAGACGAACCTAGCCAAGAGGCGATCTCAGATTCGAAGGTGATCTCAGGAGGAACCTATCCAAGAGGCAATCTCAGGTTCGACGGTGATCTAAGGAGGAACCTAGCCAAGAGGCGATCTCAAGTTCGACTGTGATCTATGGGAAGAACCTAGCCAAGATGCGATCTCAGGTTCGACAGTGATCTATGGGAAGAACCTAGCCAAGAGGCGATCTCAGGTTTGACGGTGATCTAAGGGAAGAACCTAGCTAAGAGGCGGTCTCAGGTTCGACGTTGATCTAGGGAAGAACCTAGCCAAGAGGAGATCTCAGGTTCGACGGTGATCTATTGGAAGAACCTAGACAAGAGGCGATCTCAGGTTCAACGGTGATCTAAGGAGGAACCTAGCCAAGAGGCAATCTCAGGTTCGACGGTGATTTAAGGAGGAACCTAGACAAGAGGCGATCTCAAGTTCGACGGAGATCTATGGGAAGAACCTAGCCTAAGGGTGATCTCAGGTTCGACGGTGATCTACGGGAAGAACCTATCCAAGAGGCGATCTCAAGTTTGATGGTGATCTATGGGAAGATTCTAGCCTAGAGGCGATCTAGGGTTCAACGGTGATCTACGTGAAGAACCTAGCCAAGAGGCGATCTCAGGTTCGACGGTGATCTACGGGAAGAACCTAGCCAAGAGACGATCTAAGGTTTGACGGTTATCTACGGGAAGAACATAACAAAGAGGAAATCTCAGGTTTGACGGTGATCTAAGGAGGAACCTAGCCAAGAGGAAATCTCAAGTTCGACGGAGATCTATGGGAAGAACCTTGCCTAAGGGCGATCTCAGGTTTGATGGTGATCTTTGGGAAGAACCTAGCCTAGGGGAGATCTTAGGTTCGACGATTATCTAAGGAGGAAACTAGCCAAGAGCCGATCCCAAGTTCGACGGTGATCTATGGAAAGAACCTAGCAAAGAGGCAATCTCAGGTTCGACGGTGATCTATGTGAAGAACCTCGCCAAGAGGCAATCTCAGTTTCAACGATGATCTATGGAAAGAACCTAGCCAAGAGGCAATCTCAGGTTCGATGGTGATCTATGGAAAGAAGCTTGCCGAGAGGCGATCTCAGGTTCGACGATGATCTAAGGAGGAACCTAGCCAAGAGGAGATCTCAGGTTCGACGGTGATCTATGGGAAGAACCTAGCCAAGAGGCGATCTCAGGTGCGGCGGTGATCTATGGGAAGAACCTAGCCAATAGGCGATCTCAGGTTCGACGGTGATCTATGGGAAGAAGCTAGCCAAGAGGCAATCTCAAGTTCGACGGTGATCTATGGGAAGAACCTATCCAAGAGGCGATCTCAGGTTTGACGGTGATCTAAGGAGGAACCTAGCCAAGAGGCAATCTCAGGTTCGACGGTGATATATAGGAAGAACCTAGCCAAGAGGCGATCTCAGATTCGAAGGTGATCTAAGGAGGAACCTAGCCAAGAGGCGATCTCAGGTTCGACGGTGATCTAACGAACAACCTAGCCAAGAGGCAATCTCAAGTTCAACGGTGATCTATAGGAAGAACCTAGCTAAGAGGTGATCTAAGATTTGATTGTGATCTAAGGAGGAACCTAGCCAAGAGGCAATCTCAGGTTCGACAGTGATCTAAGGAGGAACCTAGCCAAGAGACAATCTCAGGTTCGACTGTGATCTATGGGAAGAACCTAGCCAAGAGGCAATCTCAGGTTCAACGGTGATCTATGGGAAGAACCTAGCCAAGAGGCGATCTTAGGTTCGACGGTGATCTAAGGAGGAACCTAGCCAAGAGGCGATCTCAGATTTGATGGTGATCTAAGGAGGAACCTAGCTAATTGGCGATCTCAGGTTCAATGATGATCTATGGGAAAAACCTAGCAAAGAGGCAATCTCAGATTCGGCGGTGATCTAAGGAGGAACCTAGCCAAGAAGCGATCTTAGGTTCAACGGTGATCTAAGGAGGATCCTAGCCAAGAGGCGATCTCAGGTTCAACGGTGATCCATGGGAAGAACCTAGCCAACAGGCGATCTCATATTCGAAGATGATCTAGGGAGGAACCTAGCCAAGAGGCATTCTCAGGTTCGACGGTGATCTAAGGAGGAACATAGCCAAGAGGCAATCTAAGGTTCGATTGTGATCTATGGGAAGAACCTAGCCAAGAGGCGATCTTAGGTTCGACAGTGATCTATGGGAAGAACCTAGCCAAGAGGCGATCTCAGGTTCGACGGTGATCTAAGGGAAGAACCTAACTAAGAGGCGATCTCAGGTTCGAAGGTGATCTAGGGAAGAACCTAGCCAATAGGCGATCTCAGGTTCGACGGTGATCTATCGGAAGAACCTAGCCAAGAGGCGATCTCAGGTTTGACGGTGATCTAAGGAGGAACCTAACCAAGAGGCAATCTCAGGTTTGACGGTGATCTAAGGAGGAACCTAGCCAAGAGGCCATCTCAAGTTCGACAGAGATATATGGGAAGAACCTAGCCTGAGGGTGATCTCAGGTTCGACGATGATCTACAAGAAGAACCTAGCCAAGAGGCGATCTCAGGTTCGGCGATGATCTATGGGAAGAACCTAGCCAAGAGGCGATCTCAGGTTCGAAGGTGATCTATGGGAAGAACCTAGCCAAGAGGCGATCTCAGGTTTGTCGGTAATCTATGGGAAGAACATAGCCAAGAGGTGATCTCAGGTTTGACGGTGATCTAAGGAGGAACCTAGCCAAGAGGCGATCTCAGGTTTGATGATGAACTAAGGAAGAACCTAGCCAAGAGGCGATTTCAGGTTCGATGGTGATCTATGGGAAGAACCTAGCCAATAGGAGATTTCAGGTTCGATGGTGATCTAAGGGAAGAACCTAGCTAAGAGGCGATCTCAGGTTCGACGGTGATCTAGGGAAGAACCTAGCCAATAGGCGATCTCAGGTTCGACGGTGACCTATGGGAAGAACCTATCCAAGAGGCGATCTCTGGTTTGACGATGATCTACGGAGAAACCTAGCAAAGAGGCAATCTAAGGTTCGACGGTGACCTAAGGAGGAACCTAGCCAAGAGGCGATCTCAAGTTCAACAGAGATCTATGGGTAGAACCTTACCTAAGGGCGATCTCAGGTTCGACGGTGATCTATGGGAAGAACCTAGCCAAGAGGCGATCTTAGGTTCGACGATTATCTAAGGAGGAACCTAGCCAAGAGGCGATCTCAGGTTCGACCGTGATCTATGGGAAGAACCTTTCAAAGAGGCAATCTGAGGTTCAACGGTGATCTATGTGAAGAACCTCGCCAAGAGGCAATCTCAGTTTCGACGGTGATCTATGGAAAGAACCTAGCCAAGAGGCAATCTGAGGTTCGATGGTGATCTATGGAAAGAACTTAGGAAAGAGGTGATCTCAGGTTCGACGGTGATCTAAGGAGGAACTTAGACAAGAGGCGATCTCAGGTTCGACGGTGATCTATGGGAAGAACCTCTCCAAGAGGCGATCTCAGGTTCGACGGTGATCTAACGAACAACCTAACCAAGAGGCAATCTCAGGTTCAACGATGATCTATGGGAAGAACCTAGCCAAGAGGTGATCTCAGATTCGACGGTGATCTAAGGAGGAACCTTGCCAAGAGGCGATCTCAGGTTCAACGGTGATCTAAGGAGGAACCTAGCCAAGAGGCGATCTCAGGTTCAACGGTGATCCATGGGAAGAACCTAGCCAAGAGGCGATCTCAGATTCGAATGTGATCTAAGGAGGAACCTAGCCAAGAGGCAATCTCAGGTTCGAAAGTGATCTAAGGAGGATCCTATCGAAGAGGCGATCTAAGGTTCGATTGTGATCTATGGGAAGAACCTAGCCAAGAGGCGATCTCAGGTTCGACAGTGATCTATGGGAAGAACCTAGCCAAGAGGCGATCTCAGGTTCGACGGTGATCTAGGGAAGAACCTAGCCAAGAGGCAATCTCAGGTTCGACGGTAATCAATGGGAAGAACCTAGCCAAGAGGCGATCTCAGGTTTGACGGTGATCTAAGGACGAACCTAGCCAAGAGGCAATCTCAGGTTTGACCGGGATCTAAGGAGGAACCTAGCCAAGAGGCCATCTCAAGTTCGACGAAGATATATGGGAAGAACCTAGCCTAAGGGTGATCTCAGGTTCGATGGTGATCTATGGGAAGAACCTAGCCAAGAGGCGATCTCAAGTTCGACGATGATCTATGGGAAGAACCTAGCCAAGAGGCGATCTCAGGTTCGACAGTGATATATGGGAAGAACATAGCCAAGAGGCGATCTCAGGTTTGTCGGTTATCTATGGGAAGAACATAGCCAAGAGGTGATCTCAGGTTTGATGGTGATCTAAGGAGGAACCTAGCTAAGAGGCGATCTCAGGTTCGATGAAGAACTAAGGAAGAACCTAGCCAAGAGGTGATCTCAGGTTCGATGGTGATGTATGGGAAGAACCTAGCCAATAGGCGATCTCAGGTTTGATGGTGATCTAAGGGAAGAACCTAGATAAGAGGCGATCTCAGGTTCGACGGTGATCTAGGGAAGAACCTAGCCAAGAGGCGATCTCTGGTTCGACGGTGACCTATGGGAAGAACCTATCCAAGAGGCGATCTTAGGTTCGACGATTATCTAAGGAGGAACCTAGCCAAGAGGCGATCTCAGGTTCGACGGTGATCTATGGGAAGAACCTTTCAAAGAGGCAATCTGAAGTTCGACGGTGATCTATGTGATGAACCTCGCCAAGAGGTGATCTCAGTTTCGACGGTGATCTATGGAAAGAACCTAGGAAAGAGGTGATCTCAGGTTCGACGGTGATCTAAGGAGGAACTTAGCCAAGAGGCGATCTCAGGTTCGACGGTGATCTATGGGAAGAACCTATCCAAGAGGCGATCTCGGGTTCGACGATGATCTAACATACAACCTAGCCAAGAGGCAATCTCAGGTTCAACGGTGACCTATGGGAAGAACCTAGCCAAGAGGCAATCTTAGGTTCGACGGTGATCTAAGGAGGATCCTATCCAAGAGGCGATCTAAGGTTCGATTGTGATCTATGGGAAGAACCTAGCCAAGAGGCGATCTCAGGTTCGACAATGATCTATGGGAAGAACCTAGCCAAGAGGGGATCTCAGGTTCGACGGTGATCTAAGGGAAGAACCTAGGTAAGAGGCGATCTCAGGTTCGACGGTGATCTAGGGAAGAAACTAGCCAAGAGGCAATCTCAGGTTTGACGGTGATCTATGGGAAGAACCTAGCCAAGAGGCGATCTCAGGTTTGGCGGTGATCTAAGGACGAACCTAGCCAAGAGGCAATCTCAGGTTTGACCGTGATCTAAGGAGGAACCTAGCCAAGAGGCCATCTCAAGTTCGACGGAGATATATGGGAAGAACCCAGCCTAAGGGTGATCTCAGGTTCGACGGTGATCTACATGAAGAACCTAGCCAAGAGGCGATCTCAGGTTCGACGATGATCTATGGGAAGAACCTAGCCCAGAAGCAATCTCAGATTCGATGGTGATCTATGGGAAGAACCTAGCCAAGAGGCGATCTCAGGTTTGTCGGTTATCTATGGGAAGAACATAACCAAGAGGTGATCTCAGGTTTGATGGTGATCTAAGGAGGAACCTAGCCAAGAGGCGATCTCAGGTTTGACGGTTATCTACGGGAAGAACATAACAAAGAGGCAATCTCAGGTTTGACGGTGATCTAAGGTGGAACCTAGCCAAGAGGAAATCTCATGTTCGACGGAGATCTATGGGAAGAACCTTGCCTAAGGGCTATCTCAGGTTTGATGGTGATCTTTGGGAAGAACCTAGCCTAGGGGCGATCTTAGGTTCGACGATTATCTAAGGAGGAACCTAGCCAAGAGCCGATCTCAAGTTCGACGGTGATCTATGGAAAGAACCTAGCAAAGAGGCAATCTCAGGTTCGACGGTGATCTATGTGAAGAACCTCGCCAAGAGGCAATCTCAGTTTCAACGATGATCTATGGAAAGAACCTAGCCAAGAGGCGATCTCAGGTTCGATGGTGATCTATGGAAAGAAGCTTGCCGATAGGCGATCTCAGGTTCGACAATGATCTAAGGAGGAACCTAGCCAAGAGGAGATCTCAGGTTCGACGGTGATCTATGGGAAGAACCTAGCCAAGAGGAGATCTCAGGTGCGACGGTGATCTATGGGAAGAACCTAGCCAATAGGCGATCTCAGGTTCGACGGTGATCTATGGGAAGAACCTAGCCAAGAGGCAATCTCAAGTTCGACAGTGATCTATGGGAAGAACCTATCCAAGAGGCGATCTCAGGTTTGACGGTGATCTAAGGAGGAACCTAGCCAAGAGGCAATCTCAGGTTCGACGGTGATATATAGGAAGAACCTAGCCAAAAGGCGATCTCAGATTTGAAGGTGATCTAAGGAGGAACCTAGCCAAGAGGCGATCTCAGGTTTGACGGTGATCTAACGAACAACCTAGCCAAGAGGCAATCTCAGGTTCAACGGTGATCTATAGGAAGAACCTAGCCAAGAGGTGATCTAAGATTCGATGAAGATCTAAGGAGGAACCTAGCCAAGAGGCAATCTCAGGTTCGACAGTGATCTAAGGAGGAACCTAGCCAAGAGACAATCTCAGGTTCGACTGTGATCTATGCGAAGAACCTAGCCAAGAGGCAATCTCAGGTTCAACGATGATCTATGGGAAGAACCTAGCCAAGAGGCGATCTTAGGTTCGACGGTGATCTAAGGAGGAACCTAGCCAAGAGGCGATCTCAGATTTGACGGTGATCTAAGGAGGAACCTAGCCAATTGGCGATCTCAGGTTCAATGATGATCTATGGGAAAAACCTAGCCAAGAGGCTATCTCGGGTTCGACGATGATCTAACATACAACCTAGCCAAGAGGCAATCTCAGGTTCAACGGTGACCTATGGGAAGAACCTAGCCAAGAGGTGATCTCAGATTCGATGGTGATCTAAGGAGGAACCTAGCCAAGAGGCAATCTCAGGTTCGACAGTGATCTAAGGAGGAACCTAGCCAAGAGGCAATCTCAGGTTCGACTGTGATCTATGGGAAGAACCTAGCCAAGAGGCAATCTCAGGTTCAACGATGATCTATGGGAAGAACCTAGCCAAGAGGCAATCTTAGGTTCGACGGTGATCTAAGGAGGAACCTAGCCAAGAGGCGATCTCAGGTTCAACATTGACCTAAGGAGGAACCTAGCCAAGAGGCGATCTCAGGTTCAACGGTGATCCATGGGAAGAACCTAGCCAAGAGGCTATCTCAGATTCGACGATTATCTAAGGAGAAACCTAGCCAAGAGGCAATCTCAGGTTCAACAGTGATCTAAGGAGGAACCTAGCTAAGACGCGATCTTAGGTTCAACGGTGATCCATGGGAAGAACCTAGCCAAGAGGCGATCTCAGATTCGAAGGTGATCTAAGGAGGAACCTAGCCAAGAGGCAATCTCAGGTTCAACGGTGACCTATGGGAAGAACCTAGCCAAGAGGTGATCTCAGATTGGATGGTGATCTAAGGAGGAACCTTGCCAAGAGGCAATCTCAGGTTCGACAGTGATCTAAGGAGGAACCTAGCCAAGAGGCAATCTCAGGTTCGACTGTGATCTATGGGAAGAACATAGCCAAGAGGCAATCTCAGGTTCAACGATGATCTATGGGAAGAACCTAGCCAAGAGGCAATCTTAGGTTCGACGGTGATCTAAGGAGGAACCTAGCCAAGAGGCGATCTCAGGTTCAACATTGATCTAAGGAGGAACCTAGCCAAGAGGCGATCTCAGGTTCAACGGTGATCCATGGGAAGAACCTAGCCAAGAGGCTATCTCAGATTCGACGATTATCTAAGGAGGAACCTAGCCAAGAGGCAATCTCAGGTTCAACAGTGCTCTAAGGAGGAACCTAGCTAAGACGCGATCTTAGGTTCAACGGTGATCCATGGGAAGAACCTAGCCAAGAGGCGATCTCAGATTCGAAGGTGATCTAAGGAGGAACCTAGCCAAGAGGCAATCTCAGGTTCGACGGTGATCTAAGGAGGATCCTATCCAAGAGGCGATCTAAGGTTAGATTGTGATCTATGGGAAGAACCTAGCCAAGAGGCGATCTCAGGTTCGACAGTGATCTATGGGAAGAACCTAGCCAAGAGGGGATCTCAGGTTCGACGGTGATCTAAGGGAAGAACCTAGGTAAGAGGCGATCTCAGGTCCGACGGTGATCTAGGGAAGAAACTAGCCAAGAGGGAATCTCAGGTTTGACGGTGATCTATGGGAAGAACCTAGCCAAGAGGCGATCTCAGGTTTGGCGGTGATCTAAGGACGAACCTAGCCAAGAGGCAATCTCAGGTTTGACCGTGATCTAAGGAGGAACCTAGCCAAGAGGCCATCTCAAGTTCGACGGAGATATATGGGAAGAACCTAGCCTAAGGGTGACCTCAGGTTCGACGGTGATCTACAGGAAGAACCTAGCCAAGAGGCGATCTCAGGTTCGACGATGATCCATGGGAAGAACCTATCCCAGAGGCGATCTCAGATTCGATGGTGATCTATGGGAAGAACCTAGCCAAGAGGTGATCTCAGGTTTGTCGGTTATCTATGGGAAGAACATAGCCAAGAGGTGATCTCAGGTTTGATGGTGATCTAAGGAGGAACCTAGCCAAGAGGCGATCTCAGGTTTGACGGTTATCTACGGGAAGAACATAACAAAGAGGCAATCTCAGGTTTGACGGTGATCTAAGGAGGAACCTAGCCAAGAGGAAATCTCATGTTCGACGGAGATCTATGGGAAGAACCTTGCCTAAGGGCTATCTCAGGTTTGATGGTGATCTTTGGGAAGAACCTAGCCTAGGGGCGATCTTAGGTTCGACGATTATCTAAGGAGGAACCTAGCCAAGAGCCGATCTCAAGTTCGACGGTGATCTATGGAAAGAACCTAGCAAAGAGGCAATCTCAGGTTCGACGGTGATCTATGTGAAGAACCTCGCCAAGAGGCAATCTCAGTTTCAACGATGATCTATGGAAAGAACCTAGCCAAGAGGCGATCTCAGGTTCGATGGTGATCTATGGAAAGAAGCTTGCCGATAGGCGATCTCAGGTTCGACGATGATCTAAGGAGGAACCTAGCCAAGAGGAGATCTCAGGTTCGACGGTGATCTATGGGAAGAACCTAGCCAAGAGGAGATCTCAGGTGCGGAGGTGATCTATGGGAAGAACCTAGCCAATAGGCGATCTCAGGTTCGACGGTGATCTATGGGAAGAACCTAGCCAAGAGGCAATCTCAAGTTCGACGGTGATCTATGGGAAGAACCTATCCAAGAGGCGATCTCAGGTTTGACGGTGATCTAAGGAGGAACCTAGCCAAGAGGCAATCTCAGGTTCGACGGTGATATATAGGAAGAACCTAGCAGAGAGGCGATCTCAGATTCGAAGGTGATCTAAGGAGGAACCTAGCCAAGAGGCGATCTCAGGTTCGACGGTGATCTAACGAACAACCTAGCCAAGAGGCAATCTCAGGTTCAACGGTGATCTATAGGAAGAACCTAGCCAAGAGGTGATCTAAGATTCGATGGTGATCTAAGGAGGAACCTAGCCAAGAGGCAATCTCAGGTTCGACAGTGATCTAAGGAGGAACCTAGCCAAGAGACAATCTCAGGTTCGACTGTGATCTATGCGAAGAACCTAGCCAAGAGGCAATCTCAGGTTCAACGGTGATCTATGGGAAGAACCTAGCCAAGAGGCGATCTTAGGTTCGACGGTGATCTAAGGAGGAACCTAGCCAAGAGGCGATCTCAGATTTGACGGTGATCTAAGGAGGAAGCTAGCCAATTGGCGATCTCAGGTTCAATGATGATCTATGGGAAAAACCTAGCCAAGAGGCTATCTCAGATTCGGCGGTGATCTAAGGAGGAACCTAGCCAAGAGGCAATCTCAGGTTCAACGGTGATCTAAGGAGGATCCTAGCCAAGAGGCGATCTCAGGTTCAACGGTGATCCATGGGAAGAACCTAGCCAACAGGGGATCTCATATTCGAAGGTGATCTAAGGAGGAACCTAGCCAAGAGGCAATCTCAGGTTCGACGGTGATCTAAGGAGGAACATAGCCAAGAGGCAATCTAAGGTTCGATTGTGATCTATGGGAAGAACCTAGCCAAGAGGCGATCTTAGGTTCGACAGTGATCTATGGGAAGAACCTAGCCAAGAGGCGATCTCAGGTTCGACGGTGATCTAAGGGAAGAACCTAACTAAGAGGCGATATCAGGTTCGACAGTGATCTAGGGAAGAACCTAGCCAAGAGGCGATCTCAGGTTCGACGGTGATCTATCGGAAGAACCTAGCCAAGAGGCGATCTCAGGTTTGACGGTGATCTAAGGAGGAACCTAACCAAGAGGCAATCTCAGGTTTGACGGTGATCTAAGGAGGAACCTAGCCAAGAGGCCATCTCAAGTTCGATGGAGATATATGGGAAGAACCTAGCCTAAGGGTGATCTCAGGTTCGACGGTGATCTACAGGAAGAACCTAGCCAAGAGGCGATCTCAGGTTCGGCGATGATCTATGGGAAGAACCTAGCCAAGAGGCAATCTCAGGTTCGAAGGTGATCTATGGGAAGAACCTAGCCAAGAGGCGATCTCAGGTTTGTCGGTAATCTATGGGAAGAACATAGCCAAGAGGTGATCTCAGTTTTGACGGTGATCTAAGGAGGAACCTAGCCAAGAGGCGATCTCAGGTTCGATGATGAACTAAGGAAGAACCTAGCCAAGAGGCGATTTCAGGTTCGATGGTGATCTATGGGAAGAACCTAGCCAATAGGCGATCTCGGGTTCGACGGTGACCTATGGGAAGAACCTATCCAAGAGGCGATCTCTGGTTTGACGATGATCTAAGGAGGAACCTAGCCAAGTGGCAATCTAAGGTTCGACGGTGATCTAAGGAGGAACCTAGCCAAGAGGCAATCTCAAGTTCGATAGAGATCTATGGGAAGAACCTTACCTAAGGGCGATCTCAGGTTCGACGGTGATCTATGGGAAGAACCTAGCCAAGAGGCGATCTTAGGTTCGACGATTATCTAAGGAGGAAACTAGCCAAGAGGCGATCTCAGGTTCGACCGTCATCTATGGGAAGAACCTTTCAAAGAGGCAATCTGAGGTTCAACGGTGATCTATGTGAAGAACCTCGCCAAGAGGCAATTTCAGTTTCGACGGTGATCTATGGAAAGAACCTAGCCAAGAGGCAATCTGAGGTTCGATGGTAATCTATGGAAAGAACTTAGGAAAGAGGTGATCTCAGGTTCGACGGTGATCTAAGGAGGAACTTAGACAAGAGGCGATCTCAGGTTCGACGGTGATCTATGGGAAGAACCTCGCCAAGAGGCGATCTTAGGTTCGACGGTGATCTAACAAACAACCTAGCCAAGAGGCAATCTCAGGTTCAACGATGATCTATGGGAAGAACCTAGCCAAGAGGTGATCTCAGATTCGATGGTGATCTAAGGAGGAACCTAGCCAAGAGGCAATATCAGGTTCAACGTTGATCTAAGGAGGAACCTAGCCAAGAGGCGATCTCAGGTTCAACGGTGATCCATGGGAAGAACCTA
Organism: Vicia faba; assembly: GCA_948472305.1. NCBI lineage: Eukaryota > Viridiplantae > Streptophyta > Magnoliopsida > Fabales > Fabaceae > Vicia > Vicia faba. The sequence continues at coordinate 1,309,372,237 of OX451741.1, read as the reverse complement.
GCCAAGAGGCTATCTCAGATTCGACGGTGATCTAAGGAGGAACCTTGCCAAGAGGCGATCTCAGGTTCAACGGTGATCTAAGGAGGAACCTAGCCAAGAGGTGATCTCAGGTTCAACGGTGATCCATGGGAAGAACCTAGACAAGAGGCGATCTCAGATTCGAAGGTGATCTAAGGAGGAACCTAGCCAAGAGGCAATCTCAGGTTCGACAGTGATCTAAGGAGGATCCTATCCAAGAGGCGATCTAAGGTTCGATTGTGATCTATGGGAAGAACCTAGCCAAGAGGCGATCTCAGGTTCGACAGTGATCTATAGGAAGAACCTACCCAAGAGGCGATCTCAGGTTCGACGGTGATCTAGGGAAGAACCTAGCCAAGAGGCAATCTCAGGTTCGACGGTAATCTATGGGAAGAACCTAGCCAAGAGGCGATCTCAGGTTTGACGGTGATCTAAGGACGAACCTAGCCAAGAGGCAATCTCAGGTTTGACCGTGATCTAAGGAGGAACCTAGCCAAGAGGCCATCTCAAGTTCGACGGAGATATATGGGAAGAACCTAGCCTAAGGGTGATCTGTGGTTCGATGGTGATCTATGGGAAGAACCTAGCCAAGAGACGATCTCAGGTTCGACGATGATCTATGGGAAGAACCTAACCAAGAGGCAATCTCAGGTTCGACAGTGATCTATGGGAAGAACATAGCCAAGAGGCGATCTCAGGTTTATCGGTTATCTATGGGAAGAACATAGCCAAGAGGTGATCTTAGGTTTGATGGTGATCTAAGGAGGAACCTAGCCAAGAGGCGATCTCAGGTTCGATGATGAACTAAGGAAGAACCTAGCCAAGAGGCGATCTCAGGTTCGATGGTGATCTATGGGAAGAACCTAGCCAATAGGCGATCTCAGGTTTGATGGTGATCTAAGGGAAGAACCTAGCTAAGAGGCGATCTCAGGTTCGACAGTGATCTAGGGAAGAACCTAGCCAAGAGGCGATCTCTGGTTCGACGGTGACCTATGGGAAGAACCTATCCAAGAGGCAATTTCTGGTTTGACGGTGATCTAAGGAGGAACCTAGCCAAGAGGCAATCTAAGGTTCAACGGAGATCTATAGGAAGAACCTTACCTAAGGGCAATCTCAGGTTCGACGGTGATCTATGGGAAGAACCTAGCCAAGAGGCGATCTTAGGTTCGACGATTATCTAAGGAGGAACCTAGCCAAGAGGCGATCTCAGGTTTGACGGTGATCTATGGGAAGAACCTTTCAAAGAGGCAATCTGAGGTTCAACGGTGATCTATGTGAAGAACCTCGCCAAGAGGCGATCTCAGTTTCGACGGTGATCTATGGAAAGAACCTAGGAAAGAGGTGATCTCAGGTTCGACGGTGATCTAAGGAGGAACTTAGCCAAGAGGCGATCTCAGGTTCGACGGTGATCTATGGGAAGAACCTATCCAAGAGGCGATCTCAGGTTCAACGATGACCTATGGGAAGAACCTAGCCAAGAGGTGATCTCAGATTCGATGGTGATCTAAGGAGGAACCTAGCCAAGAGGCAATCTCAGGTTCGACAGTGATCTAAGGAGGAACCTAGCCAGGAGGCAATCTCAGGTTCGACTGTGATCTATGGGAAGAACCTAGCCAAGAGGCAATCTCAGGTTCAACGGTGATCTATGGGAAGAACCTAGCCAAGAGGCGATCTTAGCTTCGACGGTGATCTAAGGAGGAACCTAGCCAAGAGGCGATCTCAGGTTCAACGTTGATCTAAGGAGGAACCTAGCCAAGAGGCGATCTCAGGTTCAACGGTGATCCATGGGAAGAACCTAGCCAAGAGGCGATCTCAGATTCGAAGGTGATATAAGGAGGAACCTAGCCAAGAGGCAATCTCAGGTTCGACGGTGATCTAAGGAGGATCCTATCCAAGAGGCGATCTAATGTTCGATTGTGATCTATGGGAAGAACCTAGCCAAGAGGCGATCTCAGGTTCGACAGTGATCTATGGGAAGAACCTAGCCAAGAGGCGATCTCAGGTTCGACGGTGATCTAAGGGAAGAACCTAGCTAAGAGGCGATCTCAGGTTCGACGGTGATCTAGGGAAGAAACTAGCCAAGAGGCAATCTCAGGTTTGACGGTGATCTATGGGAAGAACCTAGCCAAGAGGCGATCTCAGGTTTGACGGTGATCTAAGTACGAACCTAGCCAAGAGGCAATCTCAGGTTTGACCGTGATCTAAGGAGGAACCTAGCCAAGAGGCCATCTCAAGTTCGACGGAGATATATGGGAAGAACCTAGCCTAAGGGTGATCTCAGGTTTGACGGTGATCTACGGGAAGAACCTAGCCAAGAGGCGATCTTAGGTTCGACGGTGATCTAAGGAAGAACCTAGCCAAGAGGCGATCTCAGATTTGACGGTGATCTAAGGAGGAACCTAGCCAATTGGCGATCTCAGGTTCAATGATGATCTATGGGAAAAACCTAGCCAAGAGGCTATCTCAGATTCGGCGGTGATCTAAGGAGGAACCTAGCCAAGAGGCGATCTCAGGTTCAACGGTGATCTAAGGAGGATCCTAGCCAAGAGGCGATCTCAGGTTCAACGGTGATCCATGGGAAGAACCTAGCCAACAGGCGATCTCATATTCAAAGGTTATCTAAGGAGGAACCTAGCCAAGAGGCAATCTCAGGTTCGACGGTGATCTAAGGAGGAACATAGCCAAGAGGCAATCTAAGGTTCGATTGTGATCTATGGGAAGAACCTAGCCAAGAGGCGATCTTAGGTTCGACAGTGATCTATGGGAAGAACCTAGCCAAGAGGCAATCTTAGGTTCGACGGTGATCTAAGGGAAGAACCTAACTAAGAGGCGATATCAGGTTCGACGGTGATCTAGGGAAGAACCTAGCCAAGAGGCGATCTCAGCTTCGACGGTGATCTATCGGAAGAACCTAGCCAAGAGGCGATCTCAGGTTTGACGGTGATCTAAGGAGGAACCTAACCAAAAGGCAATCTCAGGTTTGACGGTGATCTAAGGAGGAACCTATCCAAGAGGCCATCTCAAGTTCGACGAAGATATATGGGAAGAACCTAGCCTAAGGGTGATCTCAGGTTCGACGGTGATCTACAGGAAGAACCTAGCCAAGAGGCGATCTCAGGTTCGACGATGATCTATGGGAAGAACCTAACCAAGAGGCGATCTAAGGTTCGAAGGTGATCTATGGGAAGAACCTAGCCAAGAGGCGATCTCAGGTTTGTCGGTAATCGATGGGAAGAACATAGCCAAGAGGTGATCTCAGGTTTGACGGTGATCTAAGGAGGAACCTAGCCAAGAGGCGATCTCAGGTTCGATGATGAACTAAGGAAGAACCTAGCCAAGAGGCGATTTCAGGTTCGATGGTGATCTATGGGAAGATGCTAGCCAATAGGCGATCTCGGGTTCGACGGTGACCTATGGGAAGAACCTATCCAAGAGGCGATCTCTGGTTTGACGATGATCTAAGGAGGAACCTAGCCAAGAGGCAATCTAAGGTTCGACGGTGATCTAAGGAGGAACCTAGCCAAGAGGCGATCTCAAGTTCGACAAAGATCTATGGGAAGAACCTTACCTAAGGGCGATCTCAGGTTAGACGGTGATCTATGGGAAGAACCTAGCCAAGAGGCGATCTTAGGTTCGACGATTATCTAAGGAGGAACCTAGCCAAGAGGCGATCTCAGGTTCGACCGTGATCTATGGGAAGAACCTTTCAAAGAGGCAATCTGAGGTTCAACGGTGATCTATGTGAAGAACCTCGCCAAGAGGCAATTTCAGTTTCCACGGTGATCTATGGAAAGAACCTAGCCAAGAGGCAATCTGAGGTTCGATGGTGATCTATGGAAAGAACTTAGGAAAGAGGTGATCTCAGGTTCGACGGTGATCTAAGGAGGAACTTAGACAAGAGGCGATCTCAGGTTCGAAGGTGATCTATGGGAAGAACCTCGCCAAGAGGCGATCTCAGGTTCGACGGTGATCTAACGAACAACCTAGCCAAGAGGCAATCTCAGGTTCAACGATGATCTATGGGAAGAACCTAGCCAAGAGGTGATCTCAGATTCGATGGTGATCTAAGGAGGAACCTAGCCAAGAGGCAATCTCAGGTTCAACGTTGATCTAAGGAGGAACCTAGCCAAGAGGCGATCTCAGGTTCAACGGTGATCCATGGGAAGAACCTAGCCAAGAGGCTATCTCAGATTCGACGGTGATCTAAGGAGGAACCTTGCCAAGAGGTGATCTCAGGTTCAACGGTGATCTAAGGAGGAACCTAGCCAAGAGGCGATCTCAGGCTCAACTGTGATCCATGGGAAGAACCTAGACAAGAGGCGATCTCAGATTCGAAGGTGATCTAAGGAGGAACCTAGCCAAGAGGCAATCTCAGGTTCGACAGTGATCTAAGGAGGATCCTATCCAAGAGGCGATCTAAGGTTCGATTGTGATCTATGGGAAGAACCTAGCCAAGAGGCGATCTCAGGTTCGACAGTGATCTATGGGAAGAACCTAGCCAAGAGGCGATCTCAGGTTCGACGATGATCTATGGGAAGAATCTAGCCAAGAGGCAATCTCAGGTTCGACAGTGATCTATGGGAAGAACATAGCCAAGAGGCGATCTCAGGTTTATCGGTTATCTATGGGAAGAACATAGCCAAGAGGTGATCTCAGGTTTGATGGTGATCTAAGGAGGAACCTAGCCAAGAGGCGATCTCAGGTTCGATGATGAACTAAGGAAGAACCTAGCCAAGAGGCGATCTCAGGTTCGATGGTGATCTATGGGAAGAACCTAGCCAATAGGCGATCTCAGGTTTGATGGTGATCTAAGGGAAGAACCTAGCTAAGAGGCGATCTCAGGTTCGACGGTGATCTATGGAAGAACCTAGCCAAGAGGCGATCTCTGGTTCGACGGTGACCTATGGGAAGAACCTATCCAAGAGGCGATTTCTGGTTTGACGGTGATCTAAGGAGGAACCTAGCCAAGAGGCAAACTAAGGTTCGACGGTGATCTAAGGAGGAACCTAGCCAAGAGGCGATCTCAAGTTCGACGGACATCTATAGGAAGAACCTTACCTAAGGGCAATCTCAGGTTCGACGGTGATCTATGGGAAGAACCTAGCCAAGAGGCGATCTTAGGTTCGACGACTATCTAAGGAGGAACCTAGCCAAGAGGCGATCTCAGGTTCGACGATGATCTATGGGAAGAACCTTTCAAAGAGGCAATCTGAGGTTCGACGGTGATCTATGTGAAGAACCTCGCCAAGAGGCAATCTCAGTTTCGACGGTGATCTATGGAAAGAACCTAGGAAAGAGGTGATCTCAGGTTCGACGGTGATCTAAGGAGGAACTTAGCCAAGAGGCGATCTTAGGTTCGACGGTGATCTATGTGAAGAACCTCGCCAAGAGGCGATCTCAGTTTCGATGGTGATCTATGGAAAGAACCTAGGAAAGAGGTGATCTCAGGTTCGACGGTGATCTAAGGAGGAACTTAGCCAAGAGGCGATCTCAGGTTCAACGGTGACCTATGGGAAGAACCTTGCCAAGAGGTGATCTCAAATTCGATGGTGATCTAAGGAGGAACCTAGCCAAGAGGCAATCTCAGGTTCGACAGTGATCTAAGGAGGAACCTAGCCAAAAGGCAATCTCAGATTCGACTGTGATCTATGGGAAGAACATAGCCAAGAGGCAATCTCAAGTTCAACGGTGATCCATGGGAAGAACCTAGCCAAGAGGCAATCTCAGATTCGAAGGTGATCTAAGGAGGAACCTAGCCAAGAGGCAATCTCAGGTTCGACGGTGATCTAAGGAGGATCCTATCCAAGAGGCGATCTAAGGTTCGATTGTGATCTATGGGAAGAACCTAGACAAGAGGCGATCTCAGGTTCGACAGTGATCTATGGGAAGAACCTAGCCAAGAGGAGATTTAAGGTTCGACGGTGATCTAAGGGAAGAACCTAGCTAAGAGGCGATCTCAGGTTCGACGGTGATCTAGGGAAGAAACTAGCCAAGAGGCAATCTCAGGTTTGACGGTGATCTATGGGAAGAACCTATCCAAGAGGCAATCTCAGGTTTGACGGTGATCTAAGTACGAACCTAGCCAAGAGGCAATCTCAGGTTTGACCGTGATCTAAGGAGGAACCTAGCCAAGGGGCCATCTCAAGTTCGAAGGAGATATATGGGAAGAACCTAGCCTAAGGGTGATCTCAGGTTCGACGGTGATTTTCGGGAAGAACCTAGCCAAGAGGCGATCTCAGGTTCGACGATGATCTATGGGAAGAACCTAGCAAAGAGGCGATCTCAGGTTCGACGGTGATCTATGGGAAGAACCTAGCCAAGAGGCGATCTCAGGTTTGTCGGTTATCTATGGGAAGAACATAGCCAAGAGGTGATCTCAGATTTGATGGTGATCTAAGGAAGAACCTATCCAAGAGGCGATCTCAGGTTCGATGATGAACTAAGGAAGATCCTATCCAAGAGGCGATCTCAGGTTCGATTGTGATCTATGGGAAGAACCTAGCCAATAGGCGATCTCAGGTTCGATGTTGATCTAAGTGAAGAACCTAGCTAAGAGGCGATCTCAGGTTCGACAGTGATATAGGGAAGAACCTAGCCAAGAGGCGATCTCTGGTTCGACGGTGACCTATGGGAAGAACCTATCCAAGAGGCGATTTCTGGTTTGACGGTGATCTAAGGAGGAACCTAGCCAAGAGGCAAACTAAGGTTCGACGGTGATCTAAGGAGGAACCTAGCCAAGAGGCGATCTCAAGTTCGACGGAGATCTATGGGAAGAACCTTACCTAAGGGCGATCTCAGGTTCGATGGTGATCTATGGGAAGATCCTAGCCAAGAGGCGATCTTAGGTTCGACGATTATCTAAGGAGGAACCTAGCCAAGAGGCAATCTCAGGTTCGACAGTGATCTATGGGAAGAACCTTTCAAAGAGGAAATCTGAGGTTCGACGGTGATCTATGTGAAGAACCTCGCCAAGAGGCGATCTCAGTTTCGACGATAATCTATGGAAAGAACCTAGGAAAGAGGTGATCTCAGGTTCGACGGTGATCTAAGGAGGAACTTAACCAAGAGGCGATCTCAGGTTCGACGGTGATCTATGGGAAGAACCTAGCCAAGAGGCGATCTCAGGTTCGACGCTGATCTAACGAACAACCTAGCCAAGACGCAATCTCAGGTTCAACGGTGACCTATGGGAAGAACCTAGCCAAGAGGTGATCTCAGATTTGATGGTGATCTAAGGAGGAACCTAGCCAAGAGGCAATCTCAGGTTCGACAATGATCCAAGGAGGAACCTAGCCAAGAGGCAATCTCAGGTTCAATGGTGATCTATGGGAAGAACCTAGCCAAGTGGCGATCTTAGGTTCGACGGTGATCTAAGGAGGAACCCAGCCAAGAGGCGATCTCAGATTTGACGGTGATCTAAGGAGGAACCTAGCCAATAGGCGATCTCAGGTTCAATGATGATCTATGGGAAAAACCTAGCCAAGAGGCTATCTCAGATTCGACGGTGATCTAAGGAGGAACCTAGCCAAGAGGCGATCTCAGGTTCAACGGTGATCTAAGGAGGAACCTAGCCAAGAGGCAATATCAGGTTCGACGGTGATCTAAGGAGGATCCTAGCCAAGAGGCGGTCTAAGGTTCGACTGTGATCTATGGGAAGAACCTAGCCAAGAGGCGATCTCAGGTTTGACAGTGATCTATGGGAAGAACCTATCCAAGAGGCGATCTCAGGTTCGATGGTGATCTAAGGGAAGAACCTATCTAAGAGGCGATCTCAGGTTTGACGGTGATCTAGGGAAGAACCTGGCCAAGAGGCGATCTCAGGTTCGACGGTGATCTATGGGAAGAACCTAGCCAAGAGGCGATCTCAGGTTTGACGGTGATCTAAGGAGGAACCTAGGGAAGAGGCAATCTCATGTTTGACGGTGATCTAAGGAGGAACCTAGCCAAGAGGCCATCTCAAGTTCGACGGAGATCTATGGGAAGAACCTAGCCTAAAGGTGATCTCAGGTTCAACGGTGATCTACGGGAAGAACCTAGCCAAGAGGCGATCTCAGGTTCGACGATGATCTATGGGAAGAACCTAGCCAAGAGGCGATCTAGGGTTCAACGGCGATCTATGTGAAGAACCTAGCCAAGAGGCGATCTCAGGTTCGACGGTGATCTATGGGAAGAACATAGCCAAGAGGTGATCTCAGGTTTGTCGGTTATCTATGGGAAGAACATAGCCAAGAGGTGATCTCAGGTTTGACGGTGATCTAAGGAGGAACCTAGCCAAGAGGCGATCTCAGGTTCGATGATGAACTAAGGAGGAACCTAGCCAAGAGGCGATCTCAGGTTCGATGGTGATCTATGGGAAGAACCTAGCCAATAGGAGATCTCAGGTTCGATGGTGATCTAAGGGAAGAACCTAGCTAAGAGGCGATCTCAGGTTCGACGGTGATCTAGGGAAGAACCTAGCCAAGAGGCGATCTTAGGTTCGACGGTGACCTATGGGAAGAACCTATCCAAGAGGCGATCTCTGGTTTGACGGTGATCTAAGGAGGAACCTAGCCAAGAGGCAATCTCAGGTTCGACGGTGATCTAAGGAGGAACCTAGCCAAGAGGCGATCTCAAGTTCGACGGAGATCTATGGGAAGAACCTTACCTAAGGGCGATCTCAGGTTCGACGGTGATCTATGGGAAGAACCTAGCCAAGAGGAGATCTTAGGTTCGACGATTATCTAAGGAGGAACCTAGCCAAGAGGCGATCTCAGGTTCGACGGTGATCTATGGGAAGAACCTTACAAAGAGGCAATCTGAGGTTCGACGGTGATCTATGTGAAGAACCTCGCCAAGAGGCGATCTCAGTTTCGACGGTGATCTATGGAGAGAACCTAGCCAAGAGGCAATCTGAGGTTCGATGGTGATCTATGGAAAGAACTTAGGAAAGATGTGATCTCAGATTCGACGGTGATCTAAGGAGGAACCTAGCCAAGAGGCGATCTCAGGTTCGACGGTGATCTTTGGGAAGAACCTAGCCAAGACGCGATCTCAGGTTCGGCGGTGATCTATGGGAAGAACCTAGCTGTTGTACCCCAAAATTTTCCCTCCCATATTCCTCAAGACGTGTCAAGTATAATCTTCAAGTTGCTCAAGTTGGCTCAAGGGTTGGACAGTCAAATCACCTCCTAAGGCAGTCAATTCAAAATTAGGGTTTTGTGTTGCATCAAGGTCCTCACATCCAAATGAAATCAAGTTCTCCCCAATGTCCTAACATGTTCTTAAGTTCATCCATGCCAAATTTCAGGCCTTGCAGAGGAAGTTTGGTCAGTCAATTGCTCAAGAGGTCCAAAAATCGACTATGATAGGGCAAAAGTCAACTGTGACCTACAAACATTCAAACCTCAAGATTTTTTGTCAAAATTCTCATTTTGAAAGATAATTCATCATTTGATCAAGGGTTGGTCATGATTCATCAAGGATTTCTCAAGATTCATCAAGATTCAACAGTTGCTAAATTAGGGTTTTGCAGGAAAAGTCAACTCAACTTTGACCCAGCATAACTTTCTCATACTTTATGATAAATGACCCATCCAAATCTCATTTTGAAGAATATGCAATTTCCTACAGTCCATCTTCACACCCAAAGATCAAGAAATGCTCTCACAAAAAGTTACAAATTTGGACATTATAGGTCATTTTTGAAAGTCAACAAAAACACCTTTTTTTCCAAAGCTTATAACTTGAGAATGGAACATCAAAATGAAGTGAGACAAAAAGTGTTGATTAGAGGACATCTCAAGGTTTCTAAAAAGTCAAAGAATACCTCCAAAAGTTCAAAATTGAAGAAGTTATGAATTGTGGAAGTTGGGCATTTTTCCAAAATTGCCAAAAGTCAACTATCCTCAAAACTCCAATTTTTGACAAAAGGGCCCACTTTTTTCCACTTGATTTGGTCTTGTCATGCCACACACGTGTCCCATCTTTAATTTCATGACCAAACATTTATTTTTCTATTTTATTTAATTTTTATTGATTTAATTCATTTTAAATCTATATTAATTCAAATAAAATCCAAAAATTAATGAAATGGTATCTTTGTGATTTGTACAGCTTGCATATATCATATAACACCTAGTCAATTCGTATCAAAGCTCATTCAAGCATAAAAATAAGATTTGGCCTATTTTTGGAAGTTTGGTTATGGTGATCAAAATCCAATCTTGAATCTTCAATGCATTTGATTTGAGACCAAAAGACCAACCCTAATTCACTCTATAACACTCACATAAGCAATCCAAACCTAGAACACGCATAGAACTCTGCAGAAATGGCCACACAACTTTGAGAAAAAAGCTTGAAAAGTGAGAGATCAAAAACAACATTGGAGGCCAATTCAATCCAAAATCACAACACTACTCCCTTGCCTGATATCCTGTGAAGCTATAGCAATCAAAACCGGACCTTGAGACCATCTAAAACTCGCTGTAAGTGTTCTTGAAAACTCCTCTGCACATGAAATTGTAAATCATTCTCCTTGCATCTTTTTGCCAATTCGTTTGCACATTCATACTTGCCATTAAAATTCCAATGATTCTGCATTGTTTGATTTTTTTTCGTGGCTTCTAACCCCATATCCAGAACCTAGGGTTCTTGTTCTTATTTTTGGGTGTTCTTTATGCAGGTTAAATTAAGGCCAAAAATGGCCATGGATGAGTTCAGGGGAGAGAGACGAGTGCATTGGCACTCTTAGCTTGCATTTACATGGCCTAGGGAGGATTTTGGAGAGATCCTATGAATCTTCCTGCGGATAAAAATCTGCAGGTAATTGAACCAGGTTTCTGTGAAAAAGATGAAGATGTGTCTTAGCGTGATTGGCCCATTTAAACAATTAGCGCGTTTTTATTTTTGCAGGGCATATTGAATTGTTTTTGAATATGTTATTTGATTGTTATTCTTATAACGAATGGAGCAATTTGGTTGAGTGGCAAGCGCGTTGGCATGTGATCATTGGGACCTGGGTTCGAATCCCAAGTCCCCCAAAACTTTGTTACATTTTTTCTTCAGGTACTCAAGTGTAGCATTCCAGGCGTGGTTCACCATACGCCCCAGGGATCAGCATGCCAAGTGGCCCACCAGGCAGATCTAGTGACCCAGATTGCACGCCCATCATAGTCCTCAGTCAATAAACATGTATGGAATCACAAAAAGTCCAACAGGCTGGACGTTTGGGCCTGGAAATTGCAACTCAAACACCTTCTTCAGGCCCAACACCCCCCCTGAGTTTGTTTATTTTATTTTTCTTTTCTTTATTTTCTATTTCTATTTCTATTTTTATTATTATTAGTATTTTAATTAACCAATTAACTAATTAACTTTTTTCATAAAAAATTAGAAAACAAAAAAAATATTTTTTATATAAATTCCATTAATGTTATTATTTATTTTTGTAAATAAAAGTTAACCAATTAATTTAGTTTTAATTAGGTTCAATTTCAATATATTTTGCATTAAATTAAAATCAATATAGAATTAGGTTTTTTTATATTTTTAACCATTCCTTTTTTATTTCCTTAATTAAAATAAAAAACCAAAAATATTTTCATTTAATTTAATTATTAATTTAGACTTTTTTTTTAATTCAAAAATAACAAAAAATATGCTTTATTTAATGAAAAAAGGGTCAAAACCCTAAGAGGCTCCGATTCAATTTTTCTCGCGCGAATTATCTTTGATCCATATATTGTAATTGCTCCGAGGATGTAATAGTTTTAACTTAGGATTTTATTTATCGCTTTTATTTACTTTTGGCAATTTAATTTTCAAGGGTTTGTTTTTGGCGATGTAAATACCCGACGCCTTGTAATAGCTTAGATTTATTTTCCGCAATTTAATTTCCGCAACCATTAACTGTTAGATGTTTGAATAATAGGCTATGCATGACAAGATTAATCTTTAATTTAAAATCAACGGTAGCTCACCATTAACATTTACAAAGATAAATAACTGAAAAAACAATACACTCGCACACGCCACTCTTAGGGTACGCCTCACTTGGTTGCCTCGAAAGTGGTCATTGAGTATAGGGTGTTTTAGAGGTCTCCCTCTTGTCCAAAGATCATAAGTTTCCTCGAAACGGTTGCCTCAGATAAAAATGATCTAAGACATTAGGGTTACCGCTAAGGCATCCTAACATTGCTTTAGTGACCACATGTCCCTTAATCGAATTGACCCGAAAACTCCAACGACGATGCTACCTACTCCTCAATAGTGGGATAGCATTGTCTAAAGGACATTTGTACAACTTAATTCCTTTTTGAGTAGGTAGATGGTTCTTAAGTACTTGCTCCTTTTAAAAACAAAAAACAAAACTTTTCGCACTTACACCCCTTTCAAAACAAAAAATCTTTTCAAACCCACAAACACAAAGAAAAGCAAACTTTTGAAAACATAATGAGCAAGTACCTAAGAGCCCGTGGATAACCACGGATTGAAAGGGTGCTAACACCTTCCCTTTCTATAATCTACCTCCCGAACCCGAGAAATATCTCAAAAAGGAATTTTTCTGTGCTTTTGTCCTTTCCTTGTTGGATAAAATAAAAGACGGTGGCGACTCTTGCTTACCGCGACATTTTGCAAAAACAAACGCAAACGTGAACCAACTTTCCAAAACAGTCAGTTATATTCCCACCGATCACACTAGCCAATAGGCAATCTCAGGTTCTACGGTGATCTATGTGAAGAACCTAGCCAAGAGGCAATCTCAGGTTCGACGGTGATCTATGGGAAGAACCTAGCCAAGAGGCAATCTCAGGTTCGAAGATGATCTATGTGAAGAACCTCGCCAAGAGGCGATCTCAGTTTCGACGGTGATCTATGGAAAGAACCTAGCCAAGAGGCGATCTCAGGTTTGACGGTGATCTATGGGAAGAACCTAGCCAAGATGCGATCTCAGGTTTGACGGTGATCTAAGGAGGAACCTAGCCAAGAGGCGATCGCAGGTTCGACGGTGATCTATGGGAAGAACCTAGCCAAGAGGCGATCTTAGATTCGACGGTGATTTAAGGAGGAACCTAGCCAAGAGGCGATCTCAGCTTCGATGGTGATCTACAGAGGAACCTAGCCAAGAGGCGATCTCAGGTTCAACGGTGATCTATGGGAAGAACCTAGCCAAGAGGCAATCTCAGATTCGACGGTGATCTAAGGAGGAACCTAGCCAAGAGGTGAACTCAGGTTCAACGATGATCTAGGGGAAGAACCTAGCCAAGAGGCGATCTCAAATTCGACGATGATCTAAGGAGGAACCTAGCCAAGAGGCGATCTCAGGTTCGACGATGATCTAAGGAGGAACCTAGCCAAGAGTCAATCTCAGGTTCAACGGTGATCAATGGGAAGAACCTAGCCAAAAGGCAATATCAGGTTCGACGGTGATCTAAGGAGGAACCTACCCAAGAGGCAATCTCAGGTTCGACTGTGATCTATGGAAAGAACCTAGCCAAGAGGCAATCTCAGGTTCGACGGTGATCTATGGGAAGAACCTAGCCAAGAGGCGATCTCAAGTTCGATGGTGATCTATGGGAAGAACGTAGCCAAGAAGCGATCTTAGATTCGACAGTTATCTAAGGAGGAACCTAGCCAAGAGGAAATCTCAGGTTCGACGGTGATCTAAGGAGGAACCTAGCCAAGAGGCGATCTCAAGTTTGACGGAGGTATATGGGAAGAACCTAGCTTAAGGCCGATCTCAGGTTCGACGGTGATCTACGTGAAGAACCTAACCAAGGGGCGATCTCAGGTTCGACGGTGACCTATGGGAAGAACCTAGCCAAGAGGCGATCTTAGATTCGACGGTGATTTAAGGAGGAACCTAGCCAAGAGGCAATCTCAGCTTCGACGGTGATCTAAGGAGGAACCTAGCCAAGAGGCGATCTTAGGTTCAACGGTGTTCTATGCGAAGAACCTAGCTAAGAAGAGATCTCAGGTTCGACTGTGATCTAAGGAGGAACCTAGCCAAGAGGCAATCTCAGGATCGACGGTGATCTATGGGAAGAACCTATCCAAGAGGCGATCTTAGATTCGACGGTGATTTAAGGAGGAACCTAGCCAAGAGGCGATCTCAGCTTCGACGGTGATCTAAGGAGGAACCTAGCCAAGAGGCGATCTCAGGTTCAACGGTGATCTATGGGAAGAACCTAGCCAAGAGGCGATCTCAGATTTGACGATGATCTAAGGAGGAAACTAGCCAAGATGCGATCTCAGGTTCGACCGTGATCTAAGGAGGAACCTAGCCAAGAGGCGATCTCAGGTTCAACGGTGATCTATGGGAAGAACCTAGCCAAGAGGCGATCTCAGGTTTTATGGTGATCTAAGGGAAGAATCTAGCTAAGAGGCAATATCAGGTTCGACGGTGATCTAGGGAAGATCCTAGCCAAGAGGCGATCTCAAGTTCGACGGTGATCTATGGGAAGATCGTAGCCAAGAGGCGATCTCAGGTTCGACAGTTATTTAAGGAGGAACCTAGCCAAGAGGCAATCTCAGGTTCGACGGTGATCTAAGGAGGAACCTAGCCAAGAGGCGATCTCAAGTTCGACGGAGATCTATGGGAAGAACCTAGCCTAAGGCCGATCTCAGGTTCGACGATGATCTACGGGAAGAACCTAACCAAGAGGCGATCTCAGGTTCGACGGTGATCTATGGGAAGAACCTAGCCAAGAGGCGATCTAGGGTACAACGGTGATCTATGTGAAGAACCTAGCCAAGAGGCGATCTAAGGTTCGACGGTGATCTAAGGAGGAACCTAGCCAAGAGGTGAACTCAGGTTCAACGATGATCTAGGGGAAGAACCTAGCCAAGAGGCGATCTCAGATTCGACGATGATCTAAGGAGGAACCTAGCCAAGAGGCGATCTCAGGTTCGACGATGATCTAAGGAGGAACCTAGCCAAGAGGCAATCTCAGGTTCAACGGTGATCAATGGGAAGAACCTAGCCAAAAGGCAATATCAGGTTCGACGGTGATCTAAGGAGGAACCTACCCAAGAGGCAATCTCAGGTTCGACTGTGATCTATGGAAAGAACCTAGCCAAGAGGCGATCTCAGGTTCGACGGTGATCTATGGGAAGAACCTAGCCAAGAGGCGATCTCAAGTTCGATGGTGATCTATGGGAAGAACGTAGCCAAGAAGCGATCTTAGATTCGACAGTTATCTAAGGAGGAACCTAGCCAAGAGGAAATCTCAGGTTCGACGGTGATCTAAGGAGGAACCTAGCCAAGAGGCGATCTCAAGTTCGACGGAGGTATATGGGAAGAACCTAGCTTAAGGCCGATCTCAGGTTCGACGGTGATCTACGTGAAGAACCTAACCAAGGGGCGATCTTAGGTTCGACGGTGACCTATGGGAAGAACCTAGCCAGGAGGCGATCTTAGATTCGACGGTGATTTAAGGAGGAACCTAGCCAAGAGGCAATCTCAGCTTCGACGGTGATCTAAGGAGGAACCTAGCCAAGAGGCGATCTTAGGTTCAACGGTGATCTATGCGAAGAACCTAGCTAAGAGGAGATCTCAGGTTCGACTGTGATCTAAGGAGGAACCTAGCCAAGAGGCGATCTCAGGATCGACGGTGATCTATGGGAAGAACCTATCCAAGAGGCGATCTTAGATTCGACGGCGATTTAAGGAGGAACCTAGCCAAGAGGCGATCTCAGCTTCGACGGTGATCTAAGGAGGAACCTAGCCAAGAGGCGATCTCAGGTTCAACGGTGATCTATGGGAAGAACCTAGCCAAGAGGCGATCTCAGATTTGACGATGATCTAAGGAGGAAACTAGCCAAGATGCGATCTCAGGTTCGACCGTGATCTAAGGAGGAACCTAGCCAAGAGGCGATCTCAGGTTCAACGGTGATCTATGGGAAGAACCTAGCCAAGAGGCGATCTCAGGTTTTACGGTGATCTAAGGGAAGAATCTAGCTAAGAGGCAATCTCAGGTTCGACGGTGATCTAGGGAAGATCCTAGCCAAGAGGCGATCTCAAGTTCGACGGTGATCTATGGGAAGAACGTAGCCAAGAGGCGATCTCAGGTTCGACAGTTATTTAAGGAGGAACCTAGCCAAGAGGCAATCTCAAGTTCGACGGTGATCTAAGGAGGAACCTAGCCAAGAGGCGATCTCAAGTTCGACGGAGATCTATGGGAAGAACCTAGCCTAAGGCCGATCTCAGGTTCGACGATGATCTACGGGAAGAACCTAACCAAGAGGCGATCTCAGGTTCGACGGTGATCTATGGGAAGAACCTAGCCAAGAGGCGATCTAGGGTTCAACGGTGATCTATTTGAAGAACCTAGCCAAGAGGCGATCTAAGGTTCGACGGTGATCTATGGGTAGAACCTAGCCAAGAGGCGATCTCAAGTTTGACGGTTATCTATGGGAAGAACCTAGCCAAGAGGCGATCTCAGGTTCGACGGTGATCTAAGGAGGAACCTATCCAAGAGGCAATCTCAGGTTCGATGATGAACTAAGGAGGAACCTAGCCAAGAGGCGATCTCAGGTTTGACGATGATCTATGGGAAGAACCTGGCCATGATGCGATCTAAGGTTCGATGGTGATCTAAGGGAAGAACCTAGGGAAGAGGCGATCTCAGGTAGGGATGTCAGTTTGGACCTGTTAATGGGGATCCTCGCGGGGAACGCCCCGTTCGGGGCCCCAAAGATGGGGAATTTTCCCCCGTGGGGGCGGGGATGGGGTGAAAAATTCCCCCGAGAGCATTTCGGGGACGGGGACGGGGAATACACCCCCCGCCCCGCGGGGACCCCGCCCCGCCTATTATTTTAATATAGTTAATTTAATATATATATATTTTAGATTAGGTTTTTTAGTCATTTCCTTTATGTTTATTTATAAAAATAAATAAATAAATATTCATGTATTTATTAAGAGAGAGAAATGTAAATATTAGACCCTAAAAAAGTTGAAGCGTTTCATTTTCTTCTGCCAGACATTTAGAGTCTCACACGTTAGACTCCTTTTTTTCTTCTCCAGTCAAATCTCCATTCATCTTCCTCTTCCAATTCCATCTTCTCTATTTGGTGTGCTTCCATTATTCACAGCTCTTACAATTTCATCAATAAGGTTTGATTTTCATAAATTTGTTCATGTAATTATTTATAGGAAAAAATAGATTATTTCTCTTTGATTCTCATAAATCTGTTTATATTATTGTTTATAGAAAAAAGTAGATTGTTTCTCCTTGATTCTCATAAACCTGTTCATAGGGTTGTCAGTTTGGACCTGTTAATGAGGATCCCCGCGGGAAACCTGTTCATAGTATTTTTTAATAACATAATAAATATGTGAATTCTTTGTGCTTTTTATTTTTATAGAAAATATAAAAATTTTTAAAAAATAAAATATTAATGAATAAATGTAGGATCTATGGGGATCCCCGCGGGGAACGGGGATCCGCAGGGAACGGGGATGGGGATAGAAATTCCCCCGTGACGGAGATCGGGGACGGGGACGGGGAATGAATTTGATGGCGGGGAAAAAGATGGGGAAGTGTCCCCCCGGCCCCGCCCCGCCCCATTGACATTCCTAATCTCAGGTTCGACGGTGATCTAGGGAAGAACCTAGCGAAGAGGCGATCTCAGGTTTGACGGTGATCTATGGGAAGAACCTATCTAAGAGGCGATCTCAGGTTTGACGGTGATCTAAGGAGGAACCTAGCCAAGAGGCAATCTCAAGTTCGACAGTGATCTAAGGAGGAACCTAGCCAAGAAGCGATCTCAAGTTCGACGGAGATCTATGTGAAGAACCTTGCCTAAGGGCGACCTCAGGTTCGACGGTGATCTATGGGAAGAACATAGCCAAGAGGCGATCTTAGGTTTGACGATTATCTAAGGAGGAAGCTAGCCAAGAGGCGATCTCAGGTTCGGCGGTGATCTATGGGAAGAACCTAGCCAAGAGGCAATCTCAGTTTCGACGATGATCTATGGAAAGAACCTAGCCAAGAGGCGATTTCAGGTTCGATGGTGATCTATGGAAAGAACCTAGCCAAAAGGCGATCTCAGGTTCGACGGTTATGTAAGGAGGAACCTAGCCAAGAGGCGATCTCAGGTTCGGCAGTGATCTATGGGAAGAACCTAGCCAAGAGGAGATCTCAGGTTCGGCGGTGATCTATGGGAAGAACCTAGCCAATAGGCGATCTCAGATTTGACGGTGATCAATGGGAAGAACCTAGCCAAGAGGCAATCTCAGGTTCGACGGTGATCTATGGGAAGAACCTATCCAAGAGGCAATCTAAGGTTCGACGGTGATCTAAGGAGGAGCATAGCCAAGAGGCGATCTCAGGTTCGACTGTGATCTATGGAAAGAACCTAGCCAAGAGGCGATCTCAGGTTCAACGGTAATCTATGGGAAGAACCTAGCAAAGAGGCGATCTCAGGTTTTACTGTGATCTAAGGGAAGAATCTAGCTAAGAGGCGATCTCAGGTTCGACGGTGATCTAGGGAAGATCCTAGCCAAGAGGCGATCTCAGGTTCGACAGTTATCTAAGGAGGAACCTAGCCAAGAGGCAATCTCAGGTTCGACGGTGATCTAAGGAGGAACCTAGCCAAGAGGCGATCTGAAGTTCGACGGAGATCTATGGGAAGAACCTCGCCTAAGGCCGATCTCAGGCTCGATGATGATCTACGGGAAGAACCTAACCAAGAGGCAATCTCAGGTTCGACGGTGATCTATGAGAAGAACCTAGCCAAGAGGCAATCTAGGGTTCAACGGTGATCTATGTGAAGAACCTAGCCAAGAGGCGATCTAAGGTTCGACGGTGATCTATGGGTAGAACCTAGCCAAGAGGCGATCTCAGGTTTGACAGTTATCTATGGGAAGAACCTAGCCAAGAGGCGATCTCAGGTTCGACGGTGATCTAAGGAGGAACCTAGCCAAGAGGCAATCTCAGGTTCGATGATGAACTAAGGAGGAACCTAGCCAAGAGGCGATCTCAGGTTTGACAATGATCTATGGGAAGAACCTGGCCATGATGCGATCTAAGGTTCGATGGTGATATAAGGGAAGAACCTAGCGAAGAGGCGATCTCAGGTTCGACGGTGATCTATGGGAAGAACCTATCCAAGAGGCGATCTCAGGTTTGACGGTGATCTAAGGAGGAACCTAGCCAAGAGGCAATCCCAGGTTCGACAGTGATCTAAGGAGGAACCTAGCCAAGAAGCGATCTCAAGTTCGACGGAGATCTATGTGAAGAACCTTGCCAAGAGGCAATCTCAGTTTCGACGATGATCTATGGAAAGAACCTAGCCAAGAGGCGATTTCAGGTTCGATGGTGATCTATGGAAAGGACCTAGCCAAGAGGCGATCTCAGGTTTGACGGTTATCTAAGGAGGAACCTAGCCAAGAGGCGATCTCAGGTTCGGCGGTGATCTATGGGAAGAACCTAGCCAAGAGGCGATCTCAGGTTCGACGGTGATCTATGGGAAGAACCTAGCCAATAGGCGATCTCAGATTTGACGTTGATCTATGGGAAGAACCTAGCCAAGAGGCAATCTCAGGTTCGACGGTGATCTATGGGAAGAACCTATCCAAGAGGCGATCTCATGTTCGACGGTGATCTAAGGAGGAACCTAGCCAAGAGGCAATCTGAGGTTCGATGGTGATCTATAAGAAGAACCTAGCCAAGAGGCAATCTCAGATTCGACGGTGATCTAAGGAGGAACCTAGCCAAGAGGCGATCTCAGGTTCGACGGTGATCTAAGGAGGAACCTAGCCAAGAGGCGATCTCAGGTTCAACGGTGATCTAAGGAGGAACCTAGCCAAGAGGCTATCAGGTTCAACGGTGATCTATGGGAAGAACCTAGCCAAGAGGCGATCTCAGATTCGAAGGTGATCTAAGGAGGAACCTAGCCAAGAAGCGATCTCAGGTTCGACGGTGATCTAAGGAGGAACCTATCCAAGAGGCGATCTCAGGTTCGACTGTGATCTATGGGAAGAACCTATCCAAGAGACGATCTCATGTTCGACGGTGATCTAAGGAGGAACCTAGCCAAGAGGCAATCTGAGGTTCGATGGTGATCTATAAGAAGAACCTAGCCAAGAGGCAATCTCAGATTCGACGGCGATCTAAGGAGGAACCTAGCCAAGAGGCGATCTCAGGTTCGACGGTGATCTAAGGAGGAACCTAGCCAAGAGGCGATCTCAGGTTCAACGGTGATCTAAGGAGGAACCTAGCCAAGAGGCTATCAGGTTCAACGGTGATCTATGGGAAGAACCTAGCCAAGAGGCGATCTCAGATTCGAAGGTGCTCTAAGGAGGAACCTAGCCAAGAAGCAATCTCAGGTTCGACGGTGATCTAAGGAGGAACCTATCCAAGAGGCGATCTCAGGTTCGACTGTGATCTATGGGAAGAACCTAGCCAAGAGGCGATCTCAGGTTCGACAGTGATCTATGGGAAGAACCTAACCAAGAGGCGATCTCAGGTTCGACGGTGATCTAAGGGAAGAACCTAGTTAAGAGGCAATCTTAGGTTCGACGCTGATCTAGGGAAGAACCTAGCCAAGAGGCGATCTCAGGGTCGACGATGATCTATGGGAAGAACCTAGCCAAGAGACAATCTCAGGTTCGACGGTGATCTAATGAGGAACCTAGCCAAGAGGCAATCTCAGGTTCGACGGTGATCTAAGGAGGAACCTAGCCAAGAGGCAATCTCATGTTCGACGGAGATCTATGGGAAGATCCTAGCCTAAGGGTGATCTCAGGTTCAATGGTGATCTACGGGAAGAACTTAGCCAAGAGGCGATCTCAGGTTCGACGGTGATCTATGCGAAGAACCTAGCCAAGAGGTGATCTCAAGTTTGAAGGTTATCTATGGGAAGAACATAGCCAAGAGGTGATCTCAGGTTTGACGGTGATCTAAGGAGGAACCTAGCCAAGAGGCAATCTCAGGTTCGATGATGAACTAAGGAGGAACCTAGCCAAGAGGCGATCTCAGGTTCGACGGTGATCTATGGGAAGAACCTATCCAAGAGGCGATCTCAGGTTTGACGATGATCTAAGGAGGAACCTAGCCAAGAGGCAATCTCAGGTTCGACAGTGATCTAAAGAGGAACCTGGCCAAGAGGCAATCTCAAGTTCGACGGAGGTCTATGTGAAGAACCATGCCTAAGGGCGTTCTCAGGTTCAACAGTGATCTATGGGAAGAACCTATCCAAGAGGTGATCTTAGGTTCGACGATTATCTAAGGAGGAACCTAGCCAAGAGGCGATCTCAAGTTCAACGGTGATCTATGGGAAGAACCTAGAAAAGAGGCAATCTCAGGTTCGACGGTGATCTATGTGAAGAACCTCGCCAAAAGGCAATCTCAGTTTCAACGATGATCTATGGAAAGAACCTAGCTAAGAGGCGATCTCAGGTTCGATGGTGATCTATGGAAAGAACCTATCCAAGAGGCGACCTCAGGTTCGACGGTGATCTAAGGAGGAACCTAGCCAATAGGCGATCTCAGGTTCGACGGTGATCTATGGGAAGAACCTAGCCAAGAGGCAATCTCAAGTTCGGCGGTGATCTATGGGAAGAACCTAGACAATAGGCGATCTCAGGTTTGACGGTGATCTATGGGAAGAACCTAGCCAAGAGGCAACCTCAGGTTCGACGGTGATCTATGGGAAGGACCTAGCCACGAGGCGATCTCAGGTTTGACGGTGATCTAAAGAGGAACCTAGCCAAGAGGCAATCTCAAGTTCGACGGTGATATATAGGAAGAACCTAGCCAAGAGGTGATCTCAGATTCGACGGTGGTCTAAGGAGGAACCTAGCCAAGAGGCGATCTCAGGTTCGACGGTGATCTAAGGAGGAACCTAGCCAAGAGGCAATCTCAGGTTCAACGGTGATCTATGGGATGAACCTAGCAAAGAGGCGATCTCAGATTCGACGGTGATCTAAGGAGGAACCTAGCCAAGGGGCGATCTCAAGTTCAACAGTGATCTAAGGAGGAACCTAGCCAAGAGGCGATCTCAGGTTCAACGGTGATCTAAGGAGGAACCTAGCCAAGAGGCGATCTCAGGTTCAACGGGGATCTATAGGAAGAACCTAGCCAAAAGCCGATCTCAAATTCGAAGGTAATCTAAGGAGGAACCTAGCCAAGAGGCGATCTCAGGTTCGACGGTGATCTAAGGAGGAACTTAGCCAAGAGGCGATCTCAGGTTCAACTGTGATCTATGGGAAGAACCTAGCCAAGAGGCGATCTCAGGTTCGATAGTGATCTATGGGATAAACCTAGCCAATAGGCGATCTCAGGTTCGACAGTAATCTAAGGGAAGAACCTAGCTAAGAGGCGATCTCAGGTTCGACGGTGATCTAGGGAAGAACCTAGCCAAGAGGCGATCTCAGGTTCGATGGTGATCTATGGGAAGAACCTAGCCAAGAGGCGATCTCAGGTTCGATGATGATCTAAGGAGGAACCTAGCCAAGTGGAAATCTCAAGTTCGACGGAGATCTATGGGAAGATCCTAGCCTAAGGGTGATCTCAGGTTCGACGGTGATTTATGGGAAGAACTTAGCCAAGAGGCGATCTCAGGTTCGACGGTGATCTAAGGAGGAACCTAGCCAAGAGGCAATCTCAGGTTCGATGATGAACTAAGGAGGAATCTAGCCAAGAGGCGATCTCAGGTTTGACGGTGATCTATGGGAAGAACCTGGCCATGATGCGATCTTAGGTTTGATGGTGATCTAAGGGAAGAACCTATCGAAGAGGCGATCTCAGGTTCGATGGTGATCTAGGGAAGAACCTAGCCAAGAGGCGATCTCAGGTTCGACGGTGATCTATGGGAAGAACCTATCCAAGAGGCGATCTCAGGTTTGACGGTGATCTAGGGAGGAACCTAGCCAAGAGGCAATCTCAGGTTCGACAGTGATCTAAGGAGGAACCTAGCCAAGAGGCAATCTCAAGTTCGATGGAGATCTATGTGAAGAACCTTGCCTAAGGGCGATCTCCGGTTCGACGGTGATCTATGGGAAGAACCTAGCCAAGAGGCGATCTTAGGTTCGACGATTATCTAAGGAGGAACCTAGCCAAGAGGCGATTTCAGCTTCGACGGTGATCTATGGGAAGAACCTAGCAAAGAGGCAATCTCAGGTTCGACAGTGATCTATGTGAAGAACCTCGCCAAGAGGCAATCTCAGTTTCGACGATGATCTATGGGAAGAACCTAGCCAAGAGGCGATTTCAGGTTCGATGGTGATCTATGGAAAGAACCTAGCCAAGAGGCAATCTCAGGTTCGACGGTTATCTAAGGAGGAACCTAGCCAAGAGGCGATCTCAAGTTCGACGGTGATCTATGGGAAGAACCTAGCCAAGAGGCGATCTCAGGTTCGGCGGTGATCTATGGGAAGAACCTAGCCAATAGGAGATCTCAGGTTTGGCGGTGATCTATGGGAAGAACCTAGCCAAGAGACAATCTCAGGTTCGACGATGATCTATGGGAAGAACTTAGCCAAGAGGCGATCTCAGGTTCAACGGTGATCTAAGGAGGAACTTAGCCAAGTGGCAATCTCAGGTTCGACGGTGATCTATAGGAAGAACCTAGCCAAGAGGCGATCTCAGGTTCGACGGTGATCTAAGGAGGAACCTAGCCAAGAGGCGATCTCAGGTTCAACGGTGATCTAAGGAGGAACCTAGCCAAGAGGCAATTTCAGGTTCGACTGTGATCTATGGGAAGAACCTAGCCAAGAGGCAATCTCAGGTTAGACAGTGATCTATGGGAAGAACCAAGCCAAGAGGCGATCTCAGGATCGACGGTGATCTAAGGAGGAAACTAACCAAGAGGCGATCTCAGGTTCAACGGTGATCTATGGGAAGAACCTAGCAATGTGGCAATCTCAGATTCGACATTGATCTAAGGAGGAACCTAGCCAAGAGGCGATCTCAGGTTCGACGGTGATCTAAGGAGGAACCTAGCCAAGAGGCGATGTCAGGTTCAACGGTGATCTATGGGAAGAACCTAGCAAAGAGGAAATCTCAGATTCGACATTGATCTAAGGAGGAACCTAGCCAAGAGGCGATCTCAGGTTCGACGGTGATCTAAGGAGGAACCTAGCCAAGAGGCGATATCAGGTTCAACAGTGATCTAAGGAGGAACCTAGCCAAGAGGCGATCTCAGGTTCAACGGTGATCTATGGGAAGAACCTAGCCAAGAGGCGATCTCATATTCGACGGTGATTTAAGGAGGAACCTAGCCAAGAGGCGATCTCATATTCGACGGTGATTTAAGAAGGAACCTAGCCAAGAGGCAATCTCAGGTTTGGCGGTGATATAAGGAGGAACCTAGCTAAGAGGCGATATCAGGTTCAACGGTGATCTATGGGAAGAACCTAGCCAAGAGGCGATCTCAGATTCGACGGTGATCTAAGGAGGAACCTAGCCAAGAGGCGATCTCAGGTTCGATGGTGATCTAAGGAGGAACCTAGCCAAAAGGCGATCTCAGGTTCGACTGTGATCTATGGGAAGAACCTAGCCAAGAGGGAATCTCAGGTTCAAAGGTTATAGGAAGAACCTAGCCAAGAGGCGATCTTAGGTTTGACGGTGATCTAAGGGAATTACCTAGCTAAGAGGCAATCTCAGGTTCAACGGTGATCTAGGGAAGAACCTAGCTAAGAAGCAATCTCAGGTTCGATAGTGATCTATGGGAAGAACCTAGCCAAGAAGCGATCTCAGGTTCTACGGTGATCTAAGGAGGAACATAGCCAAGAGGCAATCTCAGGTTCAACGGTAATCTATGGAAAGAACCTAGCCAAGAGGAGATCTCAGGTTTGACGGTGATCTAAGGAGGAACGTAGCCAAGAGCCAATCTCAGGTTCGACGGTGATCTATAGGAACAACCTAGCCAAGAGGAGATCTCAGATTTGAGGTTGATCTAAGGAGGAACCTAGCCATGAGTCAATCTAATCTTCGACGGTGATCTAAGGAGGAACCTAGCCAAGAAGCGATCTCAGGTTCAACGGTGATCTATGGGAAGAATATAGCCAAGAGGCGATCTCAGATTCGACGGTGATCTAAGGAGGAACCTAGCCAAGAGGCGATCTCAGGTTCGACGGTGATCTAAGGAGGAACCTAGTCAAGAGGTAATCTCAGGTTCGACTGTGATCTATGGGAAGAACCTAGCCAAGACGCGATCTCAGGTTCGATGGTGATCTATGGGAAGAACCTAGCCAAGAGGCGATCTCAGGTTCGACGGTGATCTAAGGGAAGAACCTAGCTAAGAGGCGATCTCAGATTCGACGATGATCTAGGGAAGAACCTAGCCAAGAGGAGATCTCAGGTTCGACGATGATCTAAGGTGGAACCTAGCCAAGAGGCAATCTCAGGTTCAATGGTGATCTATGGAAAGAACCTAACCAAGAGGCGATCTTAGGTTCGACGGTGATCTAAGGAGGAACCTAGCCAAGAGGCGTTCTCAGGTTCGACGATTATCTATGGGAAGAACCTAGCCAAGAGGCGATCTCAGGTTTGACGGTGATCTAAGGAGGATCCTAGCCAAGAGGCAATCTCAGGTTCGACGGTGATCAATGGGAAGAACCTAGCCAAGAGGCGATCTAAGGTTCGGCGGTGATCTATGGGAAGAACCTAGCCAATAGGTGATCTCAGGTTCGACGGTGATCTATGGGAATAACCTAGCCAAAAGGCAATCTCAGGTTCTACGGTGATCTATGGGAAGAACCTAGCCAAGAGGCGATCTCAGGTTTGACGGTGATCTAAGGAGGAACCTAGCCAAGAGGAAATATCAGGTTCGACGGTGATCTATAGGAAGAACCTAGCCAAGAGGCGATCTCATATTCGACGGTGATTTACGGAGGAACCTAGCCAAGAGGCGATCTCAGGTTTGACGGTGATATAAGGAGGAACCTAGCCAAGAGGCGATCTCAGGTTCAACGGTGATCTATGGGAAGAACCTAGCCAAGAGGCGATCTCAGATTCGATGGTGATCTAAGGAGGAACCTAGCCAAGAGGCGATCTCAGGTTCGATGGTGATCTAAGGAGGAACCTAGCCAAGAGTCAATCTCAGGTTCGACTATGATCTATGGGAAGAACCTAGCCAAGAGGCAATCTCAGGTTTAACGGTTATAGGAAGAACCTAGCCAAGAGGCGATGTTAGGTTCGTCGGTGATCTAAGGGAATTACCTAGCTAGTAGGCAATCTCAGGTTCGACGGTTATCTAGAGAAGAACCTAGCTAAGAGGCAATCTCAGGTTCGATAATGATCTATGGGAAGAACCTAGCCAAGAGGAGATCTCAGGTTCTACGGTGATCTAAGGAGGAACATAGCCAAGAGGCAATCTCAGGTTCGACGGTAATCTATGGGAAGAACCTAGCCAAGAGGAGATCTCATGTTTGACGGTGATCTAAGGAGGAACCTAGCCAAGAGGCAATCTCAGGTTCGACGGTGATCTATAGGAAGAACCTAGCCAAGAGGCAATCTCAGATTCGACGGTGATCTAAGGAGGATTCTAGCCAAGAGGCGATCTCAGCTTCGACGGTGATCTAAGAAGGAACCTATCCAATAGGTGATCTCAAGTTCGACGGTGATCTATGGGAAGAACCTAGCCAAGAGGAAATCTCATATTCGACTGTGATCTAAGGACGAAACTAGCCAAGAGGCGATCTAAGGTTCAACGATGATCTATGGGAAGAACCTAGCCAATAGGCGATATCAGATTCGACCGTGATCTAAGGAGGAACCTAGCCAAGAGGCGATCTCAGGTTTGACGGTGATCTAAGGAGGAACCTAGCGAAGAGGCGATCTCAGGTTCAACGGTGATCTATGGGAAGAACCTAGCCAAGAGGCGATCTCACATTCGAAGGTGATCTAAGGATGAACCTAGCCAAGAGGCGATCTCAGGTTCGACGGTGATCTAAGGAGGAACCTAGCCAAGAGGCGATCTCAGGTCCGACTGTGATCTATGGGAAGAACTTAGCCAAGAGGAAATCTCAGGTTCGACGGTAATCTAAGGAGGAACCTAGCCAAGAGGCGTTCTCAGGGTCGACGGTGATCTATGGGAAGAACCTAGCCAAGAGGCGATCACAGGTTCAACGGTGATCTATGGGAAGAACCTAGCCAATAGGCGATCTCAGGTTCGACTGTGATCTATAGGAAGAACCTAGCCAAGAGGCAATCTCAGGTTCGGCGGTGATCTATAGGAAGAACCTAGCAAAGAGGCAATCTCAGGTTCGACGGTGATCTAAGGAGGATCCTAGCCAAGAGGCAATCTCAGGTTCGACGGTGATCTATAGGAAGAACCTAGCTAAGAGGAGATCTCAGATTCGAGGTTGATCTAAGGAGGAACCTAGCAATGAGGCAATCTCAGCTTCGACGGTGATCTAAGGAGGAACCTAGCCAAGAGGCAATCTCAGGTTCAACGGTGATCTATGGGAAGAATCTAGCCAAGAGGCGATCTCAGATTCGACGGTGATCTAAGGAGGAACCTAGCTAAGAGGGGATCTCAGGTTCGACGGTGATCTAAGGAGGAACCTAGCCAAGAGGCATTCTCAGGTTCGACTGTGATCTATGGGAAGAACCTAGCCAAGAGGCGATCTTAGGTTCGATGGTGATCTATGGGAAGAACCTAGCCAAGAGGCAATCTCAGGTTCGACGGTGATCTAAGGGAAGAACCTAGCTAAGAGGCGATCTCAGATTCGACGGTGATCTAGGGAAGAACCTAGCCATGAGGCGATCTCAGGTTCGACGATGATCTAAGGTGGAACCTAGCCTAGAGGCGATCTCAGGTTCAATGGTGATCTATGGAAAGAACCAAACCAAGAGGCGATCTCAGGTTTGACGGTGATCTAAGGAGGAACCTAGCCAACAGGCAATCTCAGGTTCGACGGTGATCTATGGGAAGAACCTAGCCAAGAGGCGATCTCAAGTTTGACGGTGACCTAAGGAGGAACCTAGCCAAGAGGAAATCTCAGGTTCGACGGTGATCTATAGGAAGAACCTAGCCAAGAGGCGATCTCATATTCGACGGTGATTTAAGGAGGAACCTAGCCAAGAGGCGATCTCATGTTTGACGGTGATATAAGGAGGAACCTAGCCAAGAGGCGATCTCAGGTTCAACGGTGATCTAAGGGAAGAACCTAGCCAAGAGGCAATCTCAGATTCGACGGTGATCTAAGGAGGAACCTAGCCAAGAGGCAATCTCAGGTTCGATGGTGATATAAGGAGGAACCTAGCCAAGAGTCGATCTCAGGTTCAACTGTGATCTATGGGAAGAGCCTAGCCAAGAGGTAATCTCAGGTTTAACGGTTATCTATAGGAAGAACCTAGCCAAGAGGCGATCTTAGGTTCGACGATGATCTAAGGGAATTACCTAGATAAGAGGCAATCTCAGGTTCGACAGTGATCTAGGGAAGAACCTAGCTAAGAGGCAATCTCAGGTTCGATAGTGATCTATGGGAAGAACCTAGCCAAGAGGCGATCTCATGTTCTACGGTGATCTAAGGAGGAACATAGCCAAGAGGCAATCTCTAGTTCGACGGTAATCTATGGGAATAGCCTAGCCAAGAGGAGATCTCAGGTTCGACGGTGATCTATAGGAAGAACCTAGCCAAGAGGGGATCTCATATTCGACGGTGATCTAAGGAGGATTCTAGCCAAGAGGCGATCTCAGCTTCGACGGTGATCTAAGAAGAAACCTATCCAAGAGGCGATCTCAGGTTCAACGGTGATCTATGGGAAGAACCTAGCCAAGAGGCGATCTCACATTCGAAGGTGATCTAAGGATGAACCTAGCCAAGAGGAAATCTCAGGCTCGACGGTGATCTAAGGAGGAACCTAGCCAAGAGGCGATCTCAGGTCCGACTGTGATCTATGGAAAGAACCTAGCCAAGAGGCAATCTCAGGTTCGACGGTGATCTAAGGAGGAACCTAGCCAAGAGGCGTTCTCAGGGTCGTCGGTGATCTATGGGAAGAACCTAGCCAATAGGCGATCACAGGTTCGACGGTGATCTATGGGAAGAACCTAGCCAATAGGCGATCTTAGGGTCGACGGTGATCTATAGGAAGAACCTAGCCATAAGGCAATCTCAGGTTCGACGGTGATCTATGGGAAGAACCTAGCCAAGAGGCGATCTCAGGTTCAATGGTTATCTAAGGAGGAACCTAGCCAAGAGGCGATCTCAGGTTCAACGATGATCTATGGGAAGAACCTAGCAAAGAGGCAATCTCAGGTTCGACAGTGATCTATGTGAAGAAACTCGCCAAGAGGCGATCTCAGGTTTGACGGTGATCTAAGGAGGAACCTAGCCAAGAGGCAATCTCAGGTTCGACGGTGATCTATAGGAAGAACCTAGCCAAGAGGAGATCTCAGATTCGAGGTTGATCTAAGGAGGAACCTAGCCATGAGGCAATCTCAGCTTCGACGGTGATCTAAGGAGGAACCTAGCCAAGAGGCGATCTCAGGTTCAACGATGATCTATGGGAAGAATCTAGCCAAGAGGCGATCTAATATTCGACGGTGATCTAAGGAGGAACCTAGCCAAGAGGCGATCTCTTGTTCAACGGTGATCTATGGGAAGAATCTAGCCAAGAGGCGATCTCAGATTCGACGGTGATCTAAGGAGTAACCTAGCCAAGAGGCGATCACAGGTTCGGCAGTGATCTAAGGAGGAACCTAGCCAAGAGGCAATCTCAGGTTCGACTGTGATCCATGGGAAGTACCTAGCCAAGAGGCGATCTCAGGTTCAATGGTGATCTTTGGGAAGAACCTAGCCATGAGGCAATCTCAGGTTCGACGGTGATCTAAGGGAAGAACCTAGCTAAGAGGCGATCTCAAATTCGACGGTGATCTAGGGAAGAACCTAGCCAAGAGGCGATCTCAGGTTCGACGATGATCTAAGGTGGAACCTAACCAAGAGGCAACCTCAGGTTCAATGGTGATCTATGGAAAGAACCTAACCAAGAGGCGATCTCAGGTTCGACGGTGATCTAAGGAGGAACCTAGCCAAGAGGCGTTCTCAGGTTCGATGGTGATCTATGGGAAGAACCTATCCAAGAGGCGATCTCAGGTTTGACGGTGATCTAAGGAGGAACCTAGCTAAGAGGCAATCTCAGATTCGACGGTGATCTATGGGAAGAACCTAGCCAAGAGGCGATCTCAGGTTCGGCGGTGATCTCTGGGAAGAACCTAGCCAATAGGTGATCTCAGGTTCGACGGTGATCTATGGGAAGAACCTAGCCAAGAGGCAATCTCAGGTTCGACGGTGATCTATGGGAAGAACCTAGCCAAGAGGCGATCTCAGGTTTGACGGTGATCTAAGGAGGAACCTAGCCAAGAGGCAATCTCAGGTTCGACGGTGATCTATAGGAAGAACCTAGCCAAGAGACGATCTCATATTCGACGGTGATTTAAGGAGGAACCTAGCCAAGAGACGATCTCAGGTTTGATGGTGATATAAGGAGGAACCTAGCCAAGAGGCGATCTCAGGTTCAACGGTGATCTATGGGAAGAACTTAGCCAAGAGGCGATCTCAGATTCGACGGTGATCTAAGGAGGAACCTAGCCAAGAGGCAATCTCAGGTTCGATGGTGATCTAAGGAGGAACCTAGCCAAGAGGCAATCTCAGGTTCGACTGTGATCTATGGGAAGAACCTAGCCAAGAGAAAATCTCAGGTTCAACGGTTATCTATAGGAAGAACCTAGCCAAGAGGCAATCTTAGGTTCGACGGTGATCTAAGGAAATTACCTAGCTAAGAGGCAATCTCAGGTTCGACGGTGATCTAGGGAAGAACCTAGCTAAGAGGCAATCTCAGGTTCGATAGTGATCTATGGGAAGAACCTAGCCAGGAGGCGATCTCATGTTCTACGGTGATCTAAGGAGGAACATAGCCAAGAGGCAATCTCAGGTTCGACGGTAATCTATGGGAAGAACCTAGCCAAGAGGAGATCTCAGGTTTGACGGTGATCTAAGGAGGAACCTATCCAAGAGGCGATCTCAGGTTCAACGGTAATTTATGGGAAGAACCTAGCCAAGAGGAGATCTCACATTCGAAGGTGATCTAAGGATGAACCTAGCCAAGATGCAATATCAGGTTCGACGGTGATCTAAGGAGGAACCTAGCCAAGAGGCGATCTCAGGTCCGACTGTGATCTTTGGGAAGAACCTAGCCAAGAGGCAATCTCAGGTTCGACGGTGATCTTAGAAGGAACCTAGCCAAGAGGAATTCTCAGGGTCGACGGTGATATATGGGAAGAACCTAGCCAAGAGGCGATCACAGGTTCGACGGTGATCTATGGGAAGAACCTAGCCAATAGGCGATCTCAGGTTCGACGGTGATCTATAGGAAGAACCTAACCAAGAGGAAATCTCAGGTTCGACGGTGATCTATGGGAAGAACCTAGCCAAGAGGCGATCTCAGGTTCGATGGCTATCTAAGGAGGAACCTAGCCAAGAGGCTATCTCAGGTTCAACGATGATCTATAGGAAGAACCTAGCAAAAAGGCAATCTCAGGTTCGACAGTGATCTATGTGAAGAAACTCGCCAAGAGGCGATCTCAGGTTTGACGGTGATCTAAGGAGGAACCTAGCCATGAGGAGATCTCAGGTTCAACGGTGATATATGGGAAGAATCTAGCCAAGAGGCGATCTCAGATTCGACGGTGATCTAAGGAGGAACCTAGCCAAGAGGCGATCTCAGGTTCGACGGTGATCTAAGGAGGAACCTAGCCAAGAGGCGATCTCAGGTTCAACGATGATCTATGGGAAGAATCTAGCCAAGAGGCGATCTCAGATTAGACGGTGATCTAAGGAGGAACCTAGCCAAGAGGCGATCTCTTGTTCAACGGTGATCTATGGGAAGAATCTAGCCAAGAGGCGATCTCAGATTCGACGCTGATCTAAGGAGGAACCTAGCCAAGAGGTGATCTCAGGTTCGACGGTGATCTAAGGAGGAACCTAGCCAAGAGGCAATCTCAGGTTCGATGGTGATCTATGGGAAGAACCTAGCCAAGAGGCAATCTCAGGTTCGATGGTGATCTATGGGAAGAACCTAGCCAAGAGGCAATCTCAGGTTCGACGGTGATCTAAGGGAATAACCTAGCTAAGAGGCGATCTCAGATTCGACGGTGATCTAGGGAAGAACCTAGCCAAGAGGCGATCTCATGTTCGACGATGATCTAAGGTGGAACCTAACCAAGAGACGGTCTCAGGTTCAATGGTGATCTATGGAAAGAACCTAACCAAGAGGCGATCTCAGGTTCAACGGTGATTTATGGGAAGAACCTAGCCAAGAGGAGATCTCACATTCGAAGATGATCTAAGGATGAACCTAGCCAAGAGGCAATATCAGGTTCGACGGTGATCTAAGGAGGAACCTAGCCAAGAGGCGATCTCAGGTCCGACTGTGATCTTTGGGAAGAACCTAGCCAAGAGGCAATCTCAGGTTCGACGGTGATCTTAGAAGGAACCTAGCCAAGAGGAATTCTCAGGGTCAACGGTGATATATGGGAAGAACCTAGCCAAGAGGCGATCACAGGTTCGACGATGATCTATGGGAAGAACCTAGCCAATAGGCTATCTCAGGTTCGACGGTGATCTATAGGAAGAACCTAGCCAAGAGGAAATCTCAGGTTCGACGGTGATCTATGGGAAGAACCTAGTCAAGAGGCGATCTCAGGTTCGATGGTTATCTAAGGAGGAACCTAGCCAAGAGGCAATCTCAGGTTCAACGATGATCTATAGGAAGAACCTAGCAAAGAGGCAATCTCAGGTTCGACAGTGATCTATGTGAAGAAACACGCCAAGAGGCGATCTCAGGTTTGACGGTGATCTAAGGAGGAACCTAGCCAAGAGGAGATCTCAGGTTCAACAGTGATCTATGGGAAGAATCTAGCCAAGAGGCAATCTCAGATTCGACGGTGATCTAAGGAGGAACCTAGCCAAGAGGCGATCTTAGATTCAACGGTGATCTAAGGAGGAACCTAGCCAAGAGGCGATCTCTTGTTCAACGGTGATCTATGGCAAGAATCTAGCCAAGAGGCGATCTCAGATTCGACGGTGATCTAAGGAGGAACCTAGCCAAGAGGCGATCTCAGGTTCGACGGTGATCTAAGGAGGAACCTAGCCAAGAGGCAATCTCAGGTTCGACGGTGATCTATGGGAAGAACCTAGCCAAGAGGCGATCTCAGGTTCGATGGTGATCTATGGGAAGAACCTAGCCAAGAGGCAATCTCAGGTTCGACGGTGATCTAAGGGAATAACCTAGCTAAGAGGCAATCTCAGATTCGACGGTGATCTAGGGAAGAACCTAGCCAAGAGGCGATCTCATGTTCGACGATGATCTAAGGTGGAACCTAACCAAGAGGCGGTCTCAGGTTCAATGGTGATCTATGGAAAGAACCTAACCAAGAGGCGATCTCAGGTTCGACGGTGATCTAAGGAGGAACCTAGCCAAGAGGCGTTCTCAGGTTCAACGGTGATCTATGGGAAGAACCTAGCCAAGAGGCGATCTCAGGTTTGACGTTGATCTAAGGAGGAATCTAGCCAAGAGGCGATCTCAGATTCGACGGTGATCTAAGGAGGAACCTAGCCAAGAGGCGATCTCAGGTTCGGCGGTGATCTAAGGAGGAACCTAGCCAAGAGGCAATCTCAGGTTCGACTGTGATCCATGGGAAGTACCTAGCCAACAGGCGATCTCAGGTTCGATGGTGATCTTTGGGAAGAACCTAGCCATGAGGAAATCTCAGGTTCGACGGTGATCTAAGGGAAGAACCTAGCTAAGAGGCGATCTCAAATTCGACGGTGATCTAGGGAAGAACCTAGCCAAGAGGCAATCTCAGGTTCGACGATGATCTAAGGTAGAACCTAACCAAGAGGCAACCTCAGGTTCAATGGTGATCTATGGAAAGAACCTAACCAAGAGGCGATCCCAGGTTCGACGGTGATCTAAGGAGGAACCTAGCCAAGAGGCGTTCTCAGGTTCGACGGTGATCTATGGGAAGAACCTAGCCAAGAGGCGATCTCAGGTTTGACGGTGATCTAAGGAGGAACCTAGCCAAGAGGCAATCTCAGGTTCGACGGTGATCTATGGGAAAAACCTAGCCAACAGGCAATCTCAGGTTCGGCGGTGATCTCTGGGAAGAACCTAGCCAATAGGTGATCTCAGGTTCGACGGTGATCTATGGGAAGAACCTAGCCAAGAGGCAATCTCAGGTTCGACGGTGATCTATGGGAAGAACCTAGCCAAGAGGCGATCTCAGGTTTGACGGTGATCTAAGGAGGAACCCAGCCAAGAGGCAATCTCAGGTTCGACGGTGATCTATAGGAAGAACCTAGCCAAGATGCGATCTCATATTCGACGGTGATTTAAGGAGGAACCTAGCCAAGAGGCGATCTCAGGTTTGATGGTGATATAAGGAGGAACCTAGCCAAGAGGCAATCTCAGGTTCAACGGTGATCTATGGGAAGAACTTAGCCAAGAGGCGATCTCAGATTCGATGGTGATCTAAGGAGGAACCTAGCCAAGAGGCAATCTCAGGTTCGACGATGATCTAAGGTGGAACCTAACCAAGAGGCGGTCTTAGGTTAAATGGTGATCTATGGAAAGAACCTAACCAAGAGAGGATCTCATGTTCAACGGTGATTTATGGGAAGAACCTAGCCAAGAGGAGATCTCACATTCGAAGGAGATCTAAGGATGAACCTAGCCAAGAGGCAATATCAGGTTCGACGGTGATCTAAGGAGGAACCTAGCCAAGAGGCGATCTCAGGTCCGACTGTGATCTTTGGGAAGAACCTAGCCAAGAGGCAATCTCAGGTTCGACGGTGATCTTAGGAGGAACCTAGCCAAGAGGAATTTTCAGGGTCGACGGTGATATATGGGAAGATCCTAGCCAAGAGGCGATCACAGGTTCGACGGTGATCTATGGGAAGAACCTAGCCAATAGGCGATCTCAGGTTCGGTGGTGATCTATAGGAAGAACCTAGCCAAGAGGAAATCTCAGGTTCGACGGTGATCTATGGGAAGAACCTAGCCAAGAGGCGATCTCAGGTTCGATGGTTATCTAAGGAGGAACCTAGCCAAGAGGAGATCTCAGGTTCAACGATGATCTATAGGAAGAACCTAGCAAAGAGGCAATCTCAGGTTCGGCATTTATCTATGTGAAGAAACACGCCAAGAGGCGATCTCAGGTTTGACGGTGATCTAAGGAGGAACCTAGCCAAGAGGAGATCTCAGGTTCAACGGTGATCTATGGGAAGAATCTAGCCAAGAGGCGATCTCAGATTCGACGGTGATCTAAGGAGGAACCTAGCCAAGAGGCGATCTCAGATTCAACGGTGATCTAAGGAGGAACCTAGCCAAGAGGCGATCTCTTGTTCAACGGTGATCTATGAGAAGAATCTAGCCAAGAGGCGATCTCAGATTCGACGGTGATCTAAGGAGGAACCTAGCCAAGAGGCGATCTCAGGTTCGACGGTGATCTAAGGAGGAACCTAGCCAAGAGGCAATCTCAGGTTCGACGGTGATCTATGGGAAGAACCTAGCCAAGAGGCGATCTCAGGTTCGATGGTGATCTATGGGAAGAACCTAGCGAAGAGGCAATCTCAGGTTCGACGGTGATCTAAGGGAATAACCTAGCTAAGAGGCAATCTCAGATTCGACGGTGATCTAGGGAAGAACCTAGCCAAGAGGCGATCTCATGTTCGACGATGATCTAAGGTGGAACCTAACCAAGAGGCTGTCTCAGGTTCAATGGTGATCTATGGAAAGAACCTAACCAAGAGGCGATCTCAGGTTCGACGGTGATCTAAGGAGGAACCTAGCCAAGAGGCGTTCTCAGGTTCAACGGTGATCTATGGGAAGAACCTAGCCAAGAGGCGATCTCAGGTTTGACGTTGATCTAAGGAGGAATCTAGCCAAGAAGCGATCTCAGATTCGACGGTGATCTAAGGAGGAACCTAGCCAAGAGGCAATCTCAGGTTCGGCGGTGATCTAAGGAGGAACCTAGCCAAGAGGCAATCTCAGGTTCGACTGTGATCCATGGGAAGTACCTAGCCAAGAGGCGATCTCAGGTTCGATGGTGATCTTTGGGAAGAACCTAGCCATGAGGCAATCTCAGGTTCGACGGTGATCTAAGGGAAGAACCTAGCTAAGAGGCGATCTCAAATTCGACGGTGATCTAGGGAAGAACCTAGCCAAGAGGCAATGTCAGGTTCGACGGTGATCTAAGGAGGAACCTAGCCAAGAGGCGTTCTCAGGTTCGACGGTGATCTATGGGAAGAACCTAGCCAAGAGGCGATCTCAGGTTTGACGGTGATCTAAGGAGGAACCTAGCCAAGAGGCAATCTCAGGTTCGACGGTGATCTATGGGAAAAACCTAGCCAACAGGCAATCTCAGGTTCGGCGGTGATCTCTGGGAAGAACCTACCCAATAGGTGATCTCAGGTTCGACGGTGATCTATGGGAAGAACCTAGCCAAGAGGCAATCTCAGGTTCGACGGTGATCTATGGGAAGAACCTAGCCAAGAGGCGATCTCAGGTTTGACGGTGATCTAAGGAGGAACCTAGCCAAGAGGCAATCTCAGGTTCGACGGTGATCTATAGGAAGAACCTAGCCAAGAGGCGATCTCATATTCGACGGTGATTTAAGGAGGAACCTAGCCAAGAGGCGATCTCAGGTTTGATGGTGATATAAGGAGGAACCTAGCCAAGAGGCAATCTCAGGTTCAACGGTGATCTATGGGAAGAACTTAGCCAAGAGGCGATCTCAGATTCGACGGTGATCTAAGGAGGAACCTAGCCAAGAGGCAATCTCAGGTTCGATGGTGATCTAAGGAGGAACCTAGCCAAGAGGCAATCTCAAGTCCGACTGTGATCTATGGGAAGAACCTAGCCAAGAGGAAATCTCAGGTTCAACGGTTATCTATAGGAAGAACCTAGCCAAGAGGCGATCTTAGGTTCGACGGTGATCTAAGGGAATTACCTAGCTAAGAGGCAATCTCAGGTTCGACGGTGATCTAGGGAAGAACCTAGCTAACAGGAAATCTCAGGTTCGATAGTGATCTATGGGAAGAACCTAGCCAAGAGGCGATCTCATGTTCTACGATGATCTAAGGAGGAACATAGCCAAGAGGCAATCTCAGGTTCGACGGTAATCTATGGGAAGAACCTACCCAAGAGGAGATCTCAGGTTTGACGGTGATCTAAGGAGGAACCTATCCAAGAGGCGATCTCAGGTTCAACGGTGATTTATGGGAAGAACCTAGCCAAGAGGAGATCTCACATTCGAAGGTGATCTAAGGATGAACCTAGCCAAGAGGCAATATCAGGTTCGACGGTGATCTAAGGAGGAACCTAGCCAAGAGGCGATCTCAGGTCCGACTGTGATCTTTGGGAAGAACCTAGCCAAGAGGCAATCTCAGGTTCGACGATGATCTTAGGAGGAACCTAGAAAAGAGGAATTCTCAGGGTCGACGGTGATATATGGGAAGAACCTAGCCAAGAGGCGATCACAGGTTCGACGGTGATCTATGGGAAGAACCTAGCCAATAGGCGATCTCAGGTTCGACGGTGATCTATAGGAAGAACCTAGCCAAGAGGAAATCTCAGGTTCGACGGTGATCTATGGGAAGAACCTAGCCAAGAGGCGATCTCAGGTTCGATGGTTATCTAAGGAGGAACCTAGCCAAGAGGCAATCTCAGGTTCAACGATGATCTATAGGAAGAACCTAGCAAAAAGGCAATCTCAGGTTCGACAGTGATCTATGTGAAGAAACTCGCCAAGAGGCGATCTCAGGTTTGACGGTGATCTAAGGAGGAACCTAGCCATGAGGAGATCTCAGGTTCAACGGTGATCTATGGGAAGAATCTAGCCAAGAGGCGATCTCAGATTCGACGGTGATCTAAAGAGGAACCTAGCCAAGAGGCGATCTCAGGTTCGACGGTGATCTAAGGAGGAACCTAGCCAAGAGGCGATCTCAGGTTCAACGATGATCTATGGGAAGAATCTAGCCAAGAGGCGATCTCAGATTCGACGGTGATCTAAGGAGGAACCTAGCCAAGAGGCGATCTCTTGTTCAACGGTGATCTATGGGAAGAATCTAGCCAAGAGGCGATCTCAGATTCGACGGTGATCTAAGGAGGAACCTAGCCAAGAGGCGATCTCAGGTTCGACGGTGATCTAAGGAGGAACCTAGCCAAGAGGCAATCTCTAGTTCGACGGTGATCTATGGGAAGAACCTAGCCAAGAGGCGATCTCAGGTTCGATGGTGATCTATGGGAAGAACCTAGCCAAGAGGCAATCTCAGGTTCGACGGTGATCTAAGGGAATAACCTAGCTAAGAGGCAATCTCAGATTCGATGGTGATTTAGGGAAGAACCTAGCCAAGAGGCGATCTCATGTTCGACGATGATCTAAGGTGGAACCTAACCAAGAGGCGGTCTCAGGTTCAATGGTGATCTATGGAAAGAACCTAACCAAGAGGCGATCTCAGGTTAAACGGTGATTTATGGGAAGAACCTAGCCAAGAGGAGATCTCACATTCGAAGGTGATCTAAGGATGAACCTAGCCAAGAGGCAATATCAGGTTCGACGGTGATCTAAGGAGGAACCTAGCCAAGAGGCGATCTCAGGTCCGACTGTGATCTTTGGGAAGAACCTAGCCAAGAGGCAATCTCAGGTTCGACGGTGATCTTAGGAGGAACCTAGCTAAGAGGAATTCTCAGGGTCGACGGTGATATATGGGAAGAACCTAGCCAAGAGGCGATCACAGGTTCGACGGTGATCTATGGGAAGAACCTAGCCAATAGGCGATCTCAGGTTCGACGGTGATCTATAGGAAGAACCTAGCCAAGAGGCAATCTCAGGTTCGACGGTGATCTATGGGAAGAACCTAGCCAAGAGGCGATCTCAGGTTCGATGGTTATCTAAGGAGGAAACTAGCCAAGAGGAGATCTCAGGTTCAACGGTGATCTATGGGAAGAATCTAGCCAAGAGGCGATCTCAGATTCGACGGTGATCTAAGGAGGAACCTAGCCAAGAGGCGATCTCAGGTTCGACGATGATCTAAGGAGGAACCTAGCCAAGAGGCGATCTCAGGTTCAACGATGATCTATGGGAAGAATCTAGCCAAGAGGCGATCTCAGATTCGATGGTGATCTAAGGAGGAACCTAGCCAAGAGGCGATCTCTTGTTCAACGGTGATCTATGGGAAGAATCTAGCCAAGAGGCGATCTCAGATTCGTCGGTGATCTAAGGAGGAACCTAGCCAAGAGGCGATCTCAGGTTCGACGGTGATCTAAGGAGGAACCTAGCCAAGAGGCAATCTCAGGTTCGACGGTGATCTATGGGAAGAACCTAGCCAAGAGGCGATCTCAGGTTCGATGGTGATCTATGGGAAGAACCTAGCCAAGAGGCAATCTCAGGTTTGACGGTGATCTAAGGGAATAACCTAGCTAAGAGGCGATCTCAGATTCGACGGTGATCTAGGGAAGAACCTAGCCAAGAGGCGATCTCATGTTCGACGATGATCTAAGGTGGAACCTAACCAAGAGGCGGTCTCAGGTTCAATGGTGATCTATGGAAAGAACCTAACCAAGAGGTGATCTCATGTTCGACGGTGATCTAAGGAGGAACCTAGCCAAGAGGCGTTCTCAGGTTCGACGGTGATCTATGGGAAGAACCTAGCCAAGAGGCGATCTAAGGTTTGACGTTGATCTAAGGAGGAATCTAGCCAAGAGGCGATCTCAGATTCGACGGTGATCTAAGGAGGAACCTAGCCAAGAGGCGATCTCAGGTTCGACTGTGATCTATGGGAAGTACCCACCCAAGAGGCAATCTCAGGTTCGATGGTGATCTTTGGGAAGAACCTAGCCATGAGGCAATCTCAGGTTCGACGGTGATCTAAGGGAAGAACCTAGCTAAGAGGCGATCTCAAATTCGACGGTGATCTAGGGAAGAACCTAGCCAAGAGGCGATCTCAGGTTCGACGATGATCTAAGGTGGAACCTAACCAAGAGGCAACCTCAGGTTCAATGGTGATATATGGAAATAACCTAACCAAGAGGTGATCTCAGGTTCGACGGTGATCTAAGGAGGAACCTAGCCAAGAGGCATTCTCAGGTTCGACGGTGATCTATGGGAAGAACCTAGCCAAGAGGCGATCTCAAGTTTGACGGTGATCTAAGGAGGAACCTAGCCAAGAGGCAATCTCAGGTTCGACGGTGATCTATGGGAAGAACCTAGCCAAGAGGCGATCTCAGGTTCGGCGGCGATCTCTGGGAAGAACGTAGCCAATAGGTGATCTCAGGTTCGACGGTGATCTATGGGAAGAACCTAGCCAAGAGGCAATCTCAGGTTCGACGGTGATCTATGGGAAGAACCTAGCCAAGAGGCGATCTCAGGTTTGACGGTGATCTAAGGAGGAACCTAACCAAGAGGCAATCTCAGGTTCGACGGTGATCTATAGCAAGAACCTAGCCAAGTGGCGATCTCATATTCGACGGTGATTTAAGGAGGAACCAAGCCAAGAGGCAATCTCAGGTTTGACGGTGATATAAGGAGGAACCTAGCCAAGAGGCAATCTCAGGTTCAACGGTAATCTATGGGAAGAACCTAGGCAAGAGGCGATCTCAGATTCGACGGTGATCTAAGGAGGAACCTAGCCAAGAGGCAATCTCAGGTTCGATGGTGATCTAAGGAGGAACCTAGCAAAGAGGCGATCTCAGGTTCGACTGTGATCTATGGGAAGAACCTAGCCAAGAGGCAATCTCAGGTTCAACGGTTATCTATAGGAAGAACCTAGCCAAGAGGCAATCTTAGGTTCGACGATGATCTAAGGGAATTACCTAGCTAAAAGGAAATCTCAGGTTCGACGGTGATCTAGGGAAGAACCTAGCTAAGAGGCAATCTCAGGTTCGATAGTGATCTATGGGAAGAACCTAGCCAAGAGGAGATCTCAGGTTTGACGGTGATCTAAGGATGAACCTAGCCAAGAGGCAATATCAGGTTCGACGGTGATCTAAGGAGGAACCTAGCCAAGAGGCGATCTCAGGTCCGACTGTGATCTTTGGGAAGAACCTAGCCAAGAGGCAATCTCAGGTTCGACGGTGATCTTAGGAGGAACCTAGCTAAGAGGAATTCTCAGGGTCGACGGTGATATATGGGAAGAACCTAGCCAAGAGGCGATCACAGGTTCGACGGTGATCTATGGGAAGAACCTAGCCAATAGGCGATCTCAGGTTCGACGGTGATCTATAGGAAGAACCTAGCCAAGAGGCAATCTCAGGTTCGACGGTGATCTATGGGAAGAACCTATCCAAGAGGCAATCTCAGGTTCGACGGTGATATATGGGAAGAACCTAGCCAAGAGGCGATCTCAGGTTTGACGGTGATCTAAGGAGGAACCTAGCCAAGAGGCAATCTCAGGTTCGACGGTGATCTATAGGAAGAACCTAGCCAAGTGGCGATCTCATATTCGACGGTGATTTAAGGAGGAACCAAGCCAAGAGGCGATCTCAGGTTTGACGGTGATATAAGGAGGAACCTAGCCAAGAGGCAATCTCAGGTTCAACGGTGATCTATGGGAAGAACCTAGGCAAGAGGCGATCTCAGATTCGACGGTGATCTAAGGAGGAACCTAGCCAAGAGGCAATCTCAGGTTCGATGGTGATCTAAGGAGGAACCTAGCAAAGAGGCGATCTCAGGTTCGACTGTGATCTATGGGAAGAACCTAGCCAAGAGGCAATCTCAGGTTCAACGGTTATCTATAGGAAGAACCTAGCCAAGAGGCAATCTTAGGTTCGACGGTGATCTAAGGGAATTACCTAGCTAAGAGGCAATCTCAGGTTAGATGGTGATCTAGGGAAGAACCTAGCTAAGAGGCAATCTCAGGTTCGATAGTGATCTATGGGAAGAACCTAGCCAAGAGGCGATCTCATGTTCTACGGTGATCTATGGAGGAACATAGCCAAGAGGCAATCTCAGGTTCGACGGTAATCTATGGGAAGAACCTAGCCAAGAGGAGATCTCAGGTTTGACGGTGATCTAAGAAGGAACCTATCCAAGAGGCGATCTCAGGTTCAACGGTGATTTATGGGAAGAACCTAGCCAAGAGGAGATCTCACATTCGAAGGTGATCTAAGGATGAACCTAGCCAAGAGGCAATATCAGGTTCGACGGTGATCTAAGGAGGAACCTAGCCAAGAGGCGATCTCAGGTCCGACTGTGATCTATGGAAAGAACCTAGCCAAGAGGCAATCTCAGGTTCGACGGTGATCTTAGGAGGAACCTAGCCAAGAGGCATTCTCAGGGTCGACGGTGATCTATGGGAAGAACCTAGCCAAGAGGCGATCACAGGTTCGACGGTGATCTATGGGAAGAACCTAGCTAATAGGTGATCTCAGGTTCGACGGTGATCTATAGGAAGAACCTAGCCAAGAGGAAATCTTAGGTTCGACGGTGATCTATGGGAAGAACCTAGCCAAGAGGAGATCTCAGGTTCGATGGTTTATGGGAAGAACCTAGCCAAGAGGCAATCTCAGGTTCGACGGTGATCTATGGGAAGAACCTAGCCAAGAGGCGATCTCAGGTTCGGCGGTGATCTCTGGTTTGACGGTGATCTAAGGAGGAACCTAGCCAAGAGGCGATCTCAGGTTTGACGGTGATCTAAGGAGGAACCTAGCCAAGAGGCAATCTCAGGTTCGATGGTGATATATGGAAAGAACCTAACCAAGAGGCGATCTCAGGTTCGACGGTGATCTAAGGAGGAACCTAGCCAAGAGGCATTCTCAGGTTCGACGGTGATCTATGGGAAGAACCTAGACAAGAGGCGATCTCAGGTTTGACGGTGATCTAAGGAGGAACCTAGCCAAGAGGAAATCTCAGGTTCGACGGTGATCTATGGGAAGAACCTAGCCAAGAGGCGATCTCAGGTTCGACGGTGATCTATGGGAAGAATCTAGCCAAGAGGCAATCTCAGATTCGACGGTGATCTAAGGAGGAACCTAGCCAAGAGGCGATCTCAGGTTCGACGGTGATCTAAGGAGGAACCTAGCCAAGAGGCAATCTCAGGTTCGACGGTGATCTATAGGAAGAACCTAGCCAAGAGGCGATCTTAGGTTCAACGATGATCTATGGGAAGAACCTAGCAAAGAGGCAATCTCAAGTTCGACGGTGATCTGAGTGAAGAAACTCGCCAAGAGGCGATCTCAGCTTTGACGGTGATTTAAGGAGGAACCTAGCCAAGAGGTAATCTCAGGTTCGACGGTGATCTAAGGAGGAACCTAGCCAAGAGGAGATCTCAGGTTCGACTGTTATCTATGGGAAGAACCTAGCCAAGAGGCATTCTCAGGTTCGATGGTGATCTATGGGAAGAACCTAGCCAAGAGGCGATATCAGGTTTGAAGGTGATCTAAGGAGGAACCTAGCCAAGAGGCAATCTTAGGTTCGACGGTGATCTATGTGAAGAACCTAGCCAAGAGGCGATCTCAGGATCGGCGGTGATCTCTGGGAAGAACCTAGCCAATAGGTGATCTCAGGTTCGACGGTGATCTATAGGAAGAACATAGCCAAGAGGAGATCTCAGGTTCGACGGTGATCTAAGGAGGAACCTAGCCAAGAGGCAATCTCAGGTTCGACGGTGATCTATGGGAAGAACCTAGCCAAGAGGCGATCTCAGGTTCAACGATGATCTATGGGAAGAACCTAGCAAAGAGGCAATCTCAGGTTCGACGGTGATATATGTGAAGAAACTCGCCAAGAGGCGATCTCAGG
Source organism: Vicia faba (assembly GCA_948472305.1). Classification (NCBI taxonomy): domain Eukaryota; kingdom Viridiplantae; phylum Streptophyta; class Magnoliopsida; order Fabales; family Fabaceae; genus Vicia; species Vicia faba. Next base: position 1,309,328,485 of record OX451741.1, on the reverse strand, counting down.
TTTGACGGTGATTTAAGGAGGAACCTAGCCAAGAGGTAATCTCAGGTCCGACGGTGATCTAAGGAGGAACCTAGCCAAGAGGAGATCTCAGGTTCGACGGTGATCTATGGGAAGAACCTAGCCAAGAGGCATTCTCAGGTTCGACGGTGATCTATGGGAAGAACCTAGCCAAGAGGCGATGTCAGGTTTGACGGTGATCTAAGGAGGAACCTAGCCAAGAGGCAATATTAGGTTCGACGGTGATCTATGTGAAGAACCTAGCCAAGAGGCGATCTCAGGTTCGGCGGTGATCTCTGGGAAGAACCTAGCCAATAGGTGATCTCAGGTTCGACGGTGATCTATAGGAAGAACATAGCCAAGAGGAGATCTCAGGTTCGACGGTGATCTAAGGAGGAACCTAGCCAAGAGGCAATCTCAGGTTCGACGGTGATCTATGGGAAGAACCTAGCCAAGAGGCGATCTAAGGTTTGACGGTGATCTAAGGAGGAACCTAGCCAAGAGGCAATCTTAGGTTCGACGGTGATCTATGGGAAGAACCTAGCCAAGAGGCGATCTCAGGTTCGGCGGTGATCTCTGGGAAGAACCTAGCCAATAGGTGATCTCAGGTTCGACGGTGATCTATGGGAAGAAACTAGCCAAGAGGCGTTCTCAGGTTCGACGGTGATCTATGGGATGAACCTAGCCAAGAGGCGATCTCAGGTTCGATGGTGATCTATAGGAAGAACCTAGCCAAGAGGAGATCTCAGATTCGAGGTTGATCTAAGGAGGAACCTAGCCATGAGGCAATCTCAGCTTCGACGGTGATCTAAGGAGGAACCTAGCCAAGAGGCGATCTCAGGTTCAACGATGATCTATGGGAAGAATCTAGCCAAGAGGCGATCTCAGATTCGACGATGATCTATAGGAAGAACCTAGCTAAGAGGCAATCTCAGGTTCGACAGTGATCTATGTGAAGAAACTCGCCAAGAGGCAATCTCAGGTTTGGCGGTGATCTAAGGAGGAACCTAGCCAAGAGGCAATCTCAGGTTCGACGGTGATTTATGGGAAGAACCTAGCCAAGAGGCGATCTCAGGTTCGACAGTTATCTCTAGGAAGAACCTAGCCAATAGGTGATCTCAGGTTCGACGGTGATCTATGGGAAGAACCTAGCCAAGAGGCAATCTCAGGTTCGATGGTGTTCTATGGGAAGAACCTAGCCAAGAGGCGATCTCAGGTTTGACGGTGATCTAAGGAGGAACCTAGCCAAGAGGAAATCTCAGGTTCGACGGTGATCTATAGGAAGAACCTAGCCAAGAGGCAATCTCATATTCGATGGTTATTTAAGGAGGAACCTAGCCAAGAGGAGATCTCAGGTTTGACGATGATATAAGGAGGAACCTAGCCAAGAGGCGATCTCAGGTTCAAGGGAGATCTAGGGGAAGAACCTAGCCAAGAGGCGATCTCAGATTCGACGGTGATCTAAGGAGGAAACTAGCCAAGAGGCGATCTCAGGTTCAACGGTGATCTATGGGAAGAATCTAGCCAAGAGGCGATCTCAGATTCGACGTTGATCTAAGGAGGAACCTAGCCAAGAGGCGATCTCAGGTTCGACGGTGATCTAAGGAGGAACCTAGCCAAGAGGCAATCTCAGGTTCGACTGTGATCTATGGGAAGAATCTAGCCAAGAGGCAATCTCAGGTTCGACGGTGATCTATGGGAATAACCTAGCCAAGAGGCAATCTCAGGTTCGACGGTGATCTAAGGGAAGAACCTAGCTAAGAGGCGATCTCAGATTCGACGGTGATCTAGGGAAGAACCTAACCAAGAGGCGATCTCAGGTTCGACGATGATCTAAGGTGGAACCTAACCAAGAGGCGATCTCAGGTTCGACGGTGATCTAAGGAGGAACCTAGCCAAGCGGCGATCTCGAGTTCGATAGAGATCTATAGGAAGAACCTAGCCTAAGGGCGATCTCGGGTTCGACGGTGATCTACGGGAAGAACCTAGCCAAGAGACAATCTTAGGTTCGGCGGTTATCTAAGGAGGAACCTAACCAAGAGGCGATCTCAGGTTCGACGGTGATATTTGGGAAGAACCTAGCCATGAGGCGATCTCGGGTTCAACGGTGATCTATGTGAAGAACCTATCCAAGAGGCTATCTCAGGTTCGACAATGATATATGGGAAGAACCTAGCCAAGAGGAGATCTCAGGATTGACGGTGATTTATGGGAAGAAGCTAGACAAGAGGCAATCTCAGGTTCGACGATGATCTAAGGAGGAACCTAGCCAAGAGGCGATCTCAGGTTTGACGGTGATGTAAGAAGGAACCTAGCCAAGAGGCGATCTCAGGTTCGACAGTGATCTATGGGAAGAACCTAACCAAGAGGCAATCTCATATTTGACGGTGATCTAAGTAGGAACCTAGCCAAGAGGAAATCTCAGGTTCGATAGAGATCTATTGGAAGAACCTAGCCTATGGGCAATCTCAGGTTCGACGGTGATCTATGGGAAGAACCTGGCCAAGAGGCAATCTCAGGTTCGACGGTTATCTAAGGAGGAACCTAGCCAAGAGGCGATCTCAGGTTCAACGATGATCTATATGAAGAACCTCGCCAAGAGGTGATCTCAGGTTTGACGGTGATCTAAGGAGGAACCTAGCCAAGAGGCAATCTCAGGTTCGACGGTGATCTATAAGAAGAACCTAGCCAAGAGGAGATATCAGATTCGAGGTTGAGCTAAGGAGGAACCTAGCCCTGAGGCGATCTCAACTTCGACGGTGATCTAAGGAGGAACCTAGCCATGAGGTGATCTCAAGTTCAACGGTGATCTATGGGAAGAATCTATCCAAGAGGCGATCTCAGATTCGACGGTGATCTAAGGAGGAACCTAGCCAAGAGGTGATCTCGGGTTCGACGGTGATCTATGGAGGAACCTAGCCAAGAGGCAATCTCAGGTTCGACTGTGATCTATGGGAAGAACCTAGCCAAGAAGTGATCTCAGGTTCGATGGTGATCTATGGGAAGAACCTAGCCAAGAGGCGATCTCAGTTTCGACGGTGATCTAAGGGAAGAACCTAGCTAAGAGGCGATCACATATTCGATGGTGATCTAGGGAAGAACCTAGCCAAGAGGCGATCTCAGGTTCGACAATGATCTAAGGTGGAACCTAGCCAAGAGGCGATCTCAGGTTTAATGGTGATTTATGGAAAGAACCTAGTTAAGAGGCGATCTCAGGTTCGACGGTGATCTAAGGAGGAACCTAGCCAAGAGGCATTCTCAGGTTTGACGTTGATCTATGGGAAGAACCTATCCAAGAGGAGATCTCAGGTTTGACGGTGATCTAAGGAGGAACCTAGCCAAGAGGCAATCTCAGGTTCGACGATGATCTATGGGAAGAACCTAGCCAAGAGGCGATCTCAGGTTCGGCGGTGATCTATGGGAAGAACCTAGCCAATAGGTGATCTCAGGTTCGACGGTGATCTACGGGAAGAACCTAGCCAAGAGGCAATCTTAGGTTCGACGGTTATCTAAGGAGGAACCTAGCCAAGAGGAGATCTCACGTTTGACGGTGATATATGGGAAGAACCTAGCCATGAGGCGATCTAGGGTTCAACGGTAATCTATGTGAAGAACCTAGCCAAGAGGATATCTCAGGTTCGACAATGATCTATGGGAAGAACCTAGCCAAGAGGCGATCTCAGGTTTGACGGTGATTTATGGGAAGAACCTAGCCAAGAGGCGATCTCAGGTTCGACGGTGATCTAAGAAGGAACCTAACCAAGAGGCGATCTCAGGTTCGACAGTGATCTATGGGAAGAACATAACCAAGAGGCGATCTCATATTTGACGGTGATCTAAGGAGGAACCTAGCCAAGAGGAAATCTCAGGTTCGATAGAGATCTATTGGAAGAACCTAGCCTATAGGCAATCTCAGGTTCGACGGTGATCTATGGGAAGAACCTAGCCAAAAGGAGATCTCAGGTTCGACGGTTATCTAAGGAGGAACCTAGCCAAGAGGCGATCTCAGGTTCAACGATGAGCTATGGGAAGAACCTAGCAAAGAGGCAATCTCAGGTTCGACGGTGATCTATGTGAAGAACCTCGCCAAGAGGCGATCTCAGGTTTGACGGTGATCTAAGGAGGAACCTAGCCAAGAGGCAATCTCAGGTTCGACGGTGATCTATAGGAAGAACCTAGCCAAGAGGAGATCTCAGATTCGAGGTTGATCTAAGGAGGAACCTAGCCATGAGGCAATCTCAGCTTCGACGGTGATCTAAGGAGGAACCTAGCCAAGAGGCGATCTCAGGTTCAACGTTGATCTATGGGAAGAATCTAGCCAAGAGGCGATCTCAGATTCGACGGTGATCTAAGGAGGAACCTAGCCAAGAGGCGATCTCAGGTTCGACGGTGATCTAAGGAGGAACCTAACCAAGAGGCAATCTCAGGTTCGACTGTGATCTATGGGAAGAACCTAGCCAAGAGGCGATCTCAAATTCGACGGGGATCTTGGGAAGAACCTAGCCAAGAGGCGATCTCAGGTTCGACGATGATCTAAGGAGGAACCTAGCCAAGAGGCAATCTCAGGTTTGACGATGATCTATGGGAAGAACCTAGCCAAGAGGCGATCTCAGATTCGACGGTGATCTAAGGAGGAACCTTGCCAAGAGGCGTTCTCAGGTTTGACGGTGATCTATGGGAAGATCCTAGCCAAGAGGCGATCTCAGGTTTGACGGTGATATAAGGTAGAACCTAGCCAAGAGGCAATCTCAGGTTCGACGGTGATCTATGGGAAGAACCTAGCCAAGAGGCGATCTCAGGTTCGACGGTGATCTATGGGAAGAACCTAGCCAATAGGTGATCTCATGTTCGACGGTGATCTATGGGAAGAACCTAGCCAAGAGGCAATCTCAGGTTCGACGGTGATCTATGGGAAGAACCTAGCCAAGAGGCGATCTCAGGTTTGACGGTGATCTAAGGAGGAACCTAGCCAAGAGGCAATCTCAGGTTTGACGGTGATCTATAGGAAGAACCTAGCCAAGAGGCAATCTCATATTCGACGGTGATTTAAGGAGGAACCTAGCCAAGAGGCGATGTCAGGTTTGATAGTGATATAAGGAGGAACCTAGCCAAGAGGCGATCTCAGGTTCAACGGTGATCTATGGGAAGAACCTAGCCAAGAGGCGATCTCAGATTCGACGGTGATCTATGGAGGAACCTAGCCAAGAGTAGATCTCAGGTTCGATGGTGATCTAAGGAGGAACCTATCCAAGAGGTGATCTCAGGTTCGACTGTGATCTATGGGAAGAACCTAGCCAAGAGGCAATCTCAGGTTCAATGGTTATCTATAGGAAGAACCTAGCCAAGAGGCGATCTTAGGTTCGACGGTGATCTAAGGGAATTACCTAGCTAAGAGGAAATCTAAGGTTCGACAGTGATTTAGGGAAGAACCTAGCTAAGAGACAATCTCAGGTTTGATAGTGATCTACGGGAAGAACCTAGCCAAGAGGCGATCTCAGGTTCTACGGTGATCTAAGGAGGAACATAGCCAAGAGGTAATCTCAGGTTCAACGGTGATCTATGGGAAGAACCTAGCCAAGAGGAGATCTCAGGTTTGACGGTGATCTAAGGAGGAACCTAGCCAAGAGGCAATCTCAGGTTCGACGGTGATCTATAGGAAGAACCTAGCCAAGAGGCAATCTCAGATTCGACGGTGATCTAAGGAGGATTCTAGCCAAGAGGCGATCTCAGCTTCGACGGTGATCTAAGAAGGAACCTATATAAGAGGCGATCTCAGGTTCAACGGTGATCTATGGGAAGAACCTAGCCAAGAGGCGATCTCACATTCGAAGGTGATCTAAGGATGAACCTAGCCAAGAGGCGATCTCAGGTTCAACGGTGATCTATGGGAAGAACCTAGCCAAGAGGCGATCTCAGATTCGACATTGATCTAAGGAGGAAACTAGCCAAGAGGCGATCTCAGCTTCAACGATGATCTATGGGAAGAACCTAACTAAAAGGCGATATCAGATTCGGCGGTGATCTAAGGAGGAACGTAGCCAAGAGTCGATCTCAAGTTCGACGATGATCTAAGGAGGAACCTAGCCAAGAGGCGATCTCAGGTTCAACGGTGATCTATGGGAAGAACCTAGCCAAGAGGCGATCTCACATTCGAAGGTGATCTAAGGATGAACCTAGCCAAGAGGCAATCTCAGGTTCAACGATGATCTAAGGAGGAACCTAGCCAAGAGGAGATCTCAGGTTCGACTGTGATCTATGGGAAGAACCTAGCCAAGAGGCAATCTCAGGTTCGACGGTGATCTAAGGAGGAACCTAGCCAAGAGGCATTCTCAGGTTTGACGGTGATCTATAGGAAGAACCTAGCTAAGAGGTGATCTCATGTTCGACGGTGATCTATGGGTAGAACCTAGCCAATAGGCGATCTCATGTTCGACGGTGATCTATAGGAAGAACCTAGCCAAGAGGAAATCGCAGGTTCGACGGTGATCTATGGGAACAACCTAGCCAAGAGGTGATCTCAGGTTTGACGATGATCTAAGGAGGAACCTAGCCAAGAGGAAATCTCGAGTTCGACGGAGATCTATGGGAAGAACCTTGCCTAAGGCCGATCTCAGGTTCGACGGTGATCTACAGGAAGAACCTAGCCAAGAGGCAATCTTAGGTTCGACGGTTATCTAAGGAGGAACCTAGCCAAAAGGCAATCTCAGGTTCGACGGTGATCTATGGGAAGAACCTAGCCATGAGGCGATCTAGGGTTCAACGGTGATCTATGTGAAGAACCTAGCCAAGAGGCTATCTCAAGTTCTACAATGATCTATGGGAAGAACCTAGCCAAGAGGCGATCTCAGGTGTGACGGTGATCTATGGGAAGAACCTGGCCAAGAGGCGATCTCAGGTTCGACGAGGATCGAAGGAGGAACCTAGCCAAGAGGCAATCTCAGGTTTGACGGTGATCTATGGGAAGAACCTAGCCAAGAGGCGATCTCATATTTGACGGTGATCTAAGGAGGAACCTAGCCAAGAGGAAATCTCAGGTTCGACAGAGATCTATGGGAAGAACCTAGCCTATGGGCGATCTCAGGATCGACGGTGATCTATGGGAAGAACCTAGCCAAGAGGCGATCTCAGGTTCGACGGTGATCTACGGGAAGAACCTAGCCAAGAGGCAATCTCAGATTCGACGGTGATCTAAGGAGGATTCTAGCCAAGAGGCGATCTCAGCTTCGACGGTGATCTAAGAAGGAACCTATATAAGAGGCGATCTCAGGTTCAACGGTGATCTATGGGAAGAACCTAGCCAAGAGGCGATCTCAGATTCGACATTGATCTAAGGAGGAAACTAGCCAAGAGGCGATCTCAGCTTCAACGATGATCTATGGGAAGAACCTAACTAAAAGGCGATATCAGATTCGGCGGTGATCTAAGGAGGAACGTAGCCAAGAGTCGATCTCAAGTTCGACGATGATCTAAGGAGGAACCTAGCCAAGAGGCGATCTCAGGTTCAACGGTGATCTATGGGAAGAACCTAGCCAAGAGGCGATCTCACATTCGAAGGTGATCTAAGGATGAACCTAGCCAAGAGGCAATCTCAGGTTCAACGATGATCTAAGGAGGAACCTAGCCAAGAGGAGATCTCAGGTTCGACTGTGATCTATGGGAAGAACCTAGCCAAGAGGCAATCTCAGGTTCGACGGTGATCTAAGGAGGAACCTAGCCAAGAGGCATTCTCAGGTTTGACGGTGATCTATAGGAAGAACCTAGCTAAGAGGTGATCTCATGTTCGACGGTGATCTATGGGTAGAACCTAGCCAATAGGCGATCTCATGTTCGACGGTGATCTATAGGAAGAACCTAGCCAAGAGGAAATCGCAGGTTCGACGGTGATCTATGGGAACAACCTAGCCAAGAGGTGATCTCAGGTTTGACGATGATCTAAGGAGGAACCTAGCCAAGAGGAAATCTCGAGTTCGACGGAGATCTATGGGAAGAACCTTGCCTAAGGCCGATCTCAGGTTCGACGGTGATCTACAGGAAGAACCTAGCCAAGAGGCAATCTTAGGTTCGACGGTTATCTAAGGAGGAACCTAGCCAAAAGGCAATCTCAGGTTCGACGGTGATCTATGGGAAGAACCTAGCCATGAGGCGATCTAGGGTTCAACGGTGATCTATGTGAAGAACCTAGCCAAGAGGCTATCTCAAGTTCGACAATGATCTATGGGAAGAACCTAGCCAAGAGGCGATCTCAGGTGTGACGGTGATCTATGGGAAGAACCTGGCCAAGAGGCGATCTCAGGTTCGACGAGGATCGAAGGAGGAACCTAGCCAAGAGGCAATCTCAGGTTTGACGGTGATCTATGGGAAGAACCTAGCCAAGAGGCGATCTCATATTTGACGGTGATCTAAGGAGGAACCTAGCCAAGAGGAAATCTCAGGTTCGACAGAGATCTATGGGAAGAACCTAGCCTATGGGCGATCTCAGGATCGACGGTGATCTATGGGAAGAACCTAGCCAAGAGGCGATCTCAGGTTCGACGGTGATCTACGGGAAGAACCTAGCCAAGAGGCAATCTAAGATTCGACGGTGATCTAAGGAGGAACCTAGCCAAGAGGCAATCTCAGGTTCGACGGTGATCTAAGGAGGAACCTAGCCAAGAGGCGATCTCAGGTTCAACGGTGATCTATGTGAAGAACCTAGCCAAGAGGCGATCTCACATTCGAAGGTGATCTAAGGATGAACCTAGCCAAGAGGCAATCTCAGGTTCAAGGGTGATCTATGGAGGAACCTAGCCAAGAGGCGATCTCAGGTTTGATGTTGATCTAAGGAGGAACCTAGCCAAGAGGCAATCTCAGGTTCAAGGGTGATCTAAGGAGGAACCTAGCCAAGAGGCGATCTCGAGTTCGACGGAGATCTATGGGAAGAACCTAGCCTAAGGGTGATCCCAAGTTCGACGGTGATCTACGGGAAGAACCTAGCCAAGAGGCGATCTTAGGTTCGACGGTGATCTAAGGGAATTACCTAGCTAAGAGGAAATCTAAGGTTCGACAGTGATTTAGGGAAGAACCTAGCTAAGAGACAATCTCAGGTTTGATAGTGATCTACGGGAAGAACCTAGCCAAGAGGCGATCTCAGGTTCTACGGTGATCTAAGGAGGAACATAGCCAAGAGGTAATCTCAGGTTCAACGGTGATCTATGGGAAGAACCTAGCCAAGAGGAGATCTCAGGTTTGACGGTGATCTAAGGAGGAACCTAGCCAAGAGGCAATCTCAGGTTCGACGGTGATCTATAGGAAGAACCTAGCAAAGAGGCAATCTCAGATTCGACGGTGATCTAAGGAGGATTCTAGCCAAGAGGCGATCTCAGCTTCGACGGTGATCTAAGAAGGAACCTATCCAAGAGGCGATCTCAGGTTCAACGGTGATCTATGGGAAGAAGCTAGCCAAGAGGCGATCTCAGATTCGACAGTGATCTAAGGAGGAAACTAGCCAAGAGGCGATCTCAGGTTCAACGATGATCTATGGGAAGAACCTAGCCAAGAGGCGATATCAGATTCGACGGTGATCTAAGGAGGAACGTAGCCAAGAGTCGATCTCAAGTTCGATGATGATCTAAGGAGGAACCTAGCCAAGAGGCGATCTCAGGTTCAACGGTGATCTATGGGAAGAACCTAGCCAAGAGGCGATCTCACATTCGAAGGTGATCTAAGGATGAACCTAGCCAAGAGGCGATCTCAAGTTCAACGGTGATCTAAGGAGGAACCTAGCCAAGAGGAGATCTCAGGTTCGACTGTGATCTATGGGAAGAACCTAGCCAAGAGGCAATCTCAGGTTCGACAGTGATCTAAGGAGGAACCTAGCTAAGAGGTGATCTCAGGTTTGATGGTGATCTATGGGTAGAACCTAGCCAATAGGCGATCTCATGTTCGACGGTGATCTATGGGAAGAACCTAGCCAAGAGGAAATCACAGGTTCGACGGTGATCTATGGGAAGAACCTAGCCAAGAGGTGATCTCAGGTTTGACGATGATCTAAGGAGGAACCTAGCCAAGAGGCAATCTCGAGTTCGACGGAGATCTATGGGAAGAACCTTGGCTAAGGGCGATCTCAGGTTCGACGGTGATCTACAGGAAGAACCTAGCCAAGAGGCAATCTTAGGTTCGACGGTTATCTAAGGAGGAACCTAGCCAAAAGGCAATCTCAGGTTCGACGGTGATCTATGGGAAGAACCTAGCCATGAGGCGATCTAGGGTTCAACGGTGATCTATGTGAAGAACCTAGCCAAGAGGCTATCTCAAGTTCGACAATGATCTATGGGAAGAACCTAGCCAAGAGGCGATCTCAGGTGTGACGGTGATCTATGGGAAGAACCTGGCCAAGAGGCGATCTCAGGTTCGACGAGGATCGAAGGAGGAACCTAGCCAAAAGGCAATCTCAGGTTTGACGGTGATCTATGTGAAGAACCTAGCCAAGAGGCGATCTCACATTCGAAGGTGATCTAAGGATGAACCTAGCCAAGAGGCAATCTCAGGTTCGACGGTGATCTAAGGAGGAACCTAGCCAAGAGGCGATCTCAGGTTTGACTGTGATCTATGGGAAGAACCTAGCCAAGAGGCCATCTCAGTTTCGACGCTGATTTAAGGAGGAACCTAGCCAAGAGGCGTTCTTAGGTTCAACGGTGATCTATGGGAAGAACCAAGCCAAGAGGCGATCTCAGGTTCGACGGTGATCTATGGGAAGAACGTAGCCAATATGCGATCTCAGGTTCGACGGTGATCTATGGGAAGAACCTAGCCAAGAGGCAATCCCAGGTTCGACAGTGATCTATGGGAAGAACCTAGCCAAGAGGCGATCTCAGGTTTGACGGTGATCTAAGGAGGAACCTATCCAAGAGGAAATCTTAGGTTCGACAGTGATCTATAGGAAGAACCTAGCCAAGAGGCAATCTCATATTCGACGGTGATCTAAGGAGGAACCTAGCCAAGAGACAATCTCAGGTTCGACGGTGATCTAAGGAGGAACCTAGCCAAGAGGCAATCTCAGGTTCAACGGTGATCTATGGGAAGAACCTAGCCAAGAGGCGATCTCAGATTCTACGCTGATCTAAGGAGGAACCTAGCCAAGCGGCGATCTCAGGTTCGACGGTGATCTATGGAGGAACCTAGCCAAGAGGCGATCTCAGGTTTGATGTTGATCTAAGGAGGAACCTAGCCAAGAGGCAATCTCAGGTTCGAGGGTGATCTAAGGAGGAACCTAGCCAAGAGGCGATCTCGAGTTCGACGGAGATCTATGGGAAGAACCTAGCCTAAGGGCGATACCAAGTTCGACGGTGATCTACGGGAAGAACCTAGCCAAGAGGCGATCTTAGGTTCGACGGTTATCTAAGGAGGAACCTAGCCAAGAGCCGATCTCAGGTTCGACGATGATCTATGGGAAGAACCTAGCCATGAGGCGATCTAGGGTTCAACGGTGATCTATGTGAAGAACCTAGCCAAGAGGTTATCTCAAGTTCGACAATGATCTATGGGAAGAACCTAGCCAAGAGGCGATATCAGGTTTGACGGTGATCTTTGGGAAGAACCTAACAAAGAGGCAATCTCAGGTTCGACGGTGATCTAAGTAGGAACCTAGCCAATAGGAAATCTCAGGTTCGACGGTGATCTAAGGAGGAACCTAGCCAAGAGGAAATCTCAGGTTCGACGGTGATCTATAGGAAGAACCTAGCCAAAAGGCGATCATAGATTCGACGATGATCTAAGGAGGAACCTAGCCATGAGGCGATCTCAGCTTCGACGGTGATCTAAGGAGGAACCTAGCCAAGAGGCGATCTCAGGTTCAATGGTGATCTATGGGAAGAACCTAGCCAAGATGCAATCTCAGATTCGACGTTCATCTAAGGAGGAACCTAGCCAAGAGGCGATCTTAGGTTCGACGGTGATCTAAGGAGGAACCAAGCCAAGAGGCAATCTCAGGTTCGACTGTGATCTATGGGAAGAAACTAGCCAAGAGGCGATCTCAGGTTCGATGGTGATCTATGGGAAGAACCTAGCCAAGAGGCGATCTTAGGTTCGACGATTATCTAAGGAGGAACCTAGCCAAGAGGCGATCTCAGGTTCGACGGTGATCTATGGGAAGAACCTAGCTATGAGGCGATCTAGGGTTCAACGGTGATCTATGTGAAGAACCTAGCCAAGAGGTTATCTCAAGTTCGACAATGATCTATGGTAAGAACCTAGCCAAGAGGCGATATCAGGTTTGACGGTGATCTTTGGGAAGAACCTAACAAAGAGGCAATCTCAGGTTCGACGGTGATCTAAGTAGGAACCTAGCCAATAGGAAATCTCAGGTTCGACGGTGATCTAAGGAGGAACCTAGCCAAGAGGAAATCTCAGGTTCGACGGTGATCTATAGGAAGAACCTAGCCAAGAGGCGATCATAGATTCGACGATGATCTAAGGAGGAACCTAGCCATGAGGCGATCTCAGCTTCGACGGTGATCTAAGGAGGAACCTAGCCAAGAGGCGATCTCAGGTTCAACGGTGATCTATGGGAAGAACCTAGCCAAGATGCAATCTCAGATTCGACGTTCATCTAAGGAGGAACCTAGCCAAGAGGCGATCTCAGGTTCGACGATGATCTAAGGAGGAACCAAGCCAAGAGGCAATCTCAGGTTCGACTGTGATCTATGGGAAGAACCTAGCCAAGAGGCGATCTCAGGTTCGATGGTGATCTATGGGAAGAACCTAGCCAAGTGGCAATCTCAAGTTCGACGGTGATCTAACGGAAGAACCTAGCTAAGAGGCGATCTCAGGTTCGACCGTGATCTAGGGAAGAACCTAGCCAAGAGGAAATCTCATGTTAGACAATGATCTAAGGTGGAACCTAGCCAAGAAACGATCTCAGGTTCAATGGTGATCTATGGAAAGAAACTAGCCAAGAGGCAATCTCAGGTTCGACGGTGATCTAAGGAGGAACCTAGCCAAGAGGCGTTCTCAGGGTCGACTGTGATCTATGGGAAGAACCTAGCCAAGAGGCGATCTCAGGTTTGACGGTGGTTTAAGAAGGCACCTAGCCAAGAGGCAATCTCAGGTTCGACGGTGATCTATGGGAAGAACCTAGCCAAGAGGCGATCTAAGGTTCGGCGGTGATCTATGGGAAGAACCTAGTCAATAGGTGATCTCAGGTTCGACGGTGATCTATGGGAAGAACCTATCCAAGAGGCAATCTCAGGTTCGACGGTGATCTATGGGAAGAACCTAGATAAGAGGCGATCTCAGGTTTGACGGTGATCTAAGGAGGAACCTAGCCAAGAGGCAATCTTAGGTTCGATGGTGATCTATAGGAAGAACCTAGCCAAGAGGCGATCTCATATTCGACGATGATTTAAGGAGGAACCTAGCCAAGAGGCGATCTCAGGTTTGACGGTGATATAAGGAAGAACCTAGCCAAGAGGCGATCTCAGGTTCAATGGTGATCTATGGGAAGAACCTAGCCAAGAGGCGATCTCAGATTCGACGGTGATCTAAGGAAGAACCTAGCCAAGAGGCGATCTCAGGTTCGATGGTGATCTAAGGAGGAACCTAGCCAAGAGGCAATCTCAGGTTCGACTGTGATCTATGGGAAGAACCTAGCCAAGAGGCAATCTCAGGTTCAACGGTTATCTATAGGAAGAACCTAGCCAAGAGGCGATCTTAGGTTCGACGGTGATCTAAGGGAATTACCTAACTAAAAGGCAATCTCAGGTTCGACGATGATCTAAGGAAGAACCTAGCTAAGAGGAAAACTCAAGTTCGATAGTGATCAATGGGAAGAACCTAGCCAAGAGGCGATCTCAGGTTCGACGATGATCTAAGGAGGAACATAGCCAAGAGGCAATCTCAGGTTCGATGGTGATCTATGGGAAGAACCGAGCCAAGAGGAGATCTCAAGTTTGACGGTGATCTAAGGAGGAACCTAGACAAAAGGCAATCTCAGGTTCGACGGTGATCTATAGGAAGAACATAGCCAAGAGGCGATCTCAAATTCGACGGTGATCTAAGGAGGATTCTAGCCATGAGGCGATCTCAGCTTCGACGATGATCTAAGAAGGAACCTATCCAAGAGGCGATCTCAGGTTCAACGGTGATCTATGGGAAGAACCTAGCCAAGAGGCGATCTCATATTCGACAGTGATCTATGGAGGAAACTATCCAAGAGGCGATCTCAGGTTCAACGATGATCTATGGGAAGAACCTAGCCAAGAGGCAATATCAGATTCGACGGTGATCTAAGTTGGAACCTAGCCAAGAGGCGATCTCAGGTTTGACGGTGATCTAAGGAGGAACCTAGCCAAGAGGCGATCTCAGGTTCAACGGTGATCTATGGGAAGAACCTAGCCAAGAGGCGATCTCACATTCGAAGGTGATCTAAGGATGAAATTAGCCAAGAGGCGATTTCAGGTTCGACGGTGATCTAAGGAGGAACCTAGCCATGAGGCAATCTCAGGTCCGACTGTGATCTATGGGAAGAACCTAGCCAAGAGGCAATCTCAGGTTCGACGATGATCTAAGGAGGAACCTAGCCAAGAGGCGTTCTCAGGTTCGACGGTGATCTATGAGAAGAACCTAGCCATGAGGCGATCACAGGTTCGACGGTGATCTATGGGAAGAACCTAGCCAATAGGCAATCTCAGGTTCGACGGTGATCTATAGGAAGAACCTAGCCAAGAGGCAATCTCAGGTTCGACGGTGATCTATGGGAAGAACCTAGCCAAGAGGCGATCTGAGGTTTGGCGGTGATCTAAGGAGGAACCTAGCCAAGAGGAAATCTTAGGTTCAACGGTGATCTATAGGAAGAACCTAGCCAAGAGGCAATCTCAGATTCGACGGTGATCTAAGGAGGAACCTAGCCAAGAGGCGATCTCAGGTTCAACGGTGATCTATGGGAAGAACCTAGCCAAGATGTGATCTCAGATTCGACGGTGATCTAAGGAGGAACCTAGCCAAGCGGTGATCTCAGGTTTGACAGTGATCTAAGGAGGAACCTAGCCAAGAGGTGATCTCAGTTTCGACGTTGATCTTAGGAGGAACCTAGCCAAGAGGCAATCTCAGGTTCGACGATGATCTAAGGAGGAACCTAGCCAAGCGGCGATCTCAGGTTTGATGTTGATCTAAGGAGGAACCTAGCCAAGAGGCAATCTCAGGTTCGAGGGTGATCTAAGGAGGAACCTAGCCAAGAGGCGATCTCGAGTTCGACGGAGATCTATGGGAAGAACCTAGCCTAAGGGCGATCCCAAGTTCGACGGTGATCTACGGGAAGAACCTAGCCAAGAGGCGATCTTAGGTTCGACGGTTATCTAAGGAGGAACCTAGCCAAGAGGCGATCTCAAGTTCGACGGTGATCTATGGGAAGAACCTAGCCATGAGGTGATCTAGGGTTCAACGGTGATCTATGTGAAGAACCTAGCCAAGAGGTTATCTCAAGTTCGACAATGATCTATGGGAAGAACCTAGCCAAGAGGCGATATCAGGTTTGACGGTGATCTTTGGGAAGAACCTAACAAAGAGGCATTCTCAGGTTCGACGGTGATCTAAGTAGGAACCTAGCCAATAGGAAATCTCAGGTTCGACGGTGATCTAAGGAGGAACCTAGCCAAGAGGAAATCTCAGGTTCGACGGTGATCTATAGGAAGAACCTAGCCAAGAGGCGATCATAGATTCGACGATGATCTAAGGAGGAACCTAGCCATGAGGCGATCTCAGCTTCGACGGTGATCTAAGGAGGAACCTAGCCAAGAGGCGATCTCATGTTCAACGGTGATCTATGGGAAGAACCTAGCCAAGATGCAATCTCAGATTCGACGTTCATCTAAGGAGGAACCTAGCCAAGAGGCGATCTCAGGTTCGACGGTGATCTAAGGAGGAACCAAGCCAAGAGGCAATCTCAGGTTCGACTGTGATCTATGGGAAGAACCTAGCCAAGAGGCGATCTCAGGTTCGATGGTGATCTATGGGAAGAACCTAGCCAAGTGGCAATCTCAAGTTCGACGGTGATCTAAGGGAAGAACCTAGCTAAGAGGCGATCTCAGGTTCGACCGTGATCTAGGGAAGAACCTAGCCAAGAGGCAATCTCAGGTTCGACAATGATCTAAGGTGGAACCTAGCCAAGAAACGATCTCAGGTTCAATGGTGATCTATGGAAAGAAACTAGCCAAGAGGCGATCTCAGGTTCGACGGTGATCTAAGGAGGAACCTAGCCAAGAGGCGTTCTCAGGGTCGACTGTGATCTATGGGAAGAACCTAGCCAAGAGGCGATCTCAGGTTTGACGGTGGTTTAAGGAGGAACCTAGCCAAGAGGCAATCTCAGGTTCGACGGTGATCTATGGGAAGAACCTAGCCAAGAGGCGATCTAAGGTTCGCCGGTGATCTATGGGAAGAACCTAGTCAATAGGTGATCTCAGGTTCGACGGTGATCTATGGGAAGAAACTATCCAAGAGGCAATCTCAGGTTCGACGGTGATCTATGGGAAGAACCTAGCTATGAGGAGATCTCAGGTTTGACGGTGATCTAAGGAGGAACCTAGCCAAGAGGCAATCTTAGGTTCGATGGTGATCTATAGGAAGAACCTAGCCAAGAGGCGATCTCATATTCGACGATGATTTAAGGAGGAACCTAGCCAAGAGGCGATCTCAGGTTTGACGGTGATATAAGGAGGAACCTAGCCAAGAGGCGATCTCAGGTTCAATGGTGATCTATGGGAAGAACCTAGCCAAGAGGCGATCTCAGATTCGACGGTGATCTAAGGAGGAACCTAGCCAAGAGGCGATCTCAGGTTCGATGGTGATCTAAGGAGGAACCTAGCCAAGAGGCAATCTCAGGTTCGACTGTGATCTATGGGAGGAACCTAGCCAAGAGGCAATCTCAGGTTCAACGGTTATCTATAGGAAGAACCTAGCCAAGAGGCGATCTTAGGTTCGACGGTGATCTAAGGGAATTACCTAACTAAAAGGCAATCTCAGGTTCGACGGTGATCTAAGGAAGAACCTAGCTAAGAGGAAAACTAAAGTTCGATAGTGATCAATGGGAAGAACCTAGCCAAGAGGCGATCTCAGGTTCGACGATGATCTAAGGAGGAACATAGCCAAGAGGCACTCTCAGGTTCGATGGTGATCTATGGGAAGAACCGAGCCAAGAGGAGATCTCAAGTTTGACGGTGATCTAAGGAGGAACCTAGACAAAAGGCAATCTCAGGTTCGACGGTGATCTATAGGAAGAACATAGCCAAGAGGCAATCTCAAATTCGACGGTGATCTAAGGAGGATTCTAGCCATGAGGCGATCTCAGCTTCGACGATGATCTAAGAAGGAACCTATCCAAGACGCGATCTCACGTTCAACGGTGATCTATGGGAAGAACCTAGCCAAGAGGCGATCTCAGATTCGACGGTGATCTATGGAGGAAACTATCCAAGAGGCGATCTCAGGTTCAACGATGATCTATGGGAAGAACGTAGCCAAGAGGCAATATCAGATTCGACGGTGATCTAAGTTGGAACCTAGCCAAGAGGCGATCTAAGGTTTGACGGTGATCTAAGGAGGAACCTAGCCAAGAGGCGATCTCAGGTTCAACGGTGATCTATGGGAAGAACCTAGCCAAGAGGCGATCTCACATTCGAAGGTGATCTAAGGATGAAATTAGCCAAGAGGCGATCTCAGGTTCGACGGTGATCTAAGGAGGAACCTAGCCAAGAGGCAATCTCAGTTCCGACTGTGATCTATGGGAAGAACCTAGCCAAGAGGCAATCTCAGGTTCGACGATGATCTAAGGAGGAACCTAGCCAAGAGGCGTTCTCAGGTTCGACGGTGATCTATGAGAAGAACCTAGCCATGAGGCGATCACAGGTTCGACGGTGATCTATGGGAAGAACCTAGCCAATAGGCAATCTCAGGTTCGACGGTGATCTATAGGAAGAACCTAGCCAAGAGGCAATCTCAGGTTCGACGGTGATCTATGGGAAGAACCTAGCCAAGAGGCGATCTGAGGTTTGGCGGTGATCTAAGGAAGAACCTAGCCAAGAGGAAATCTTAGGTTCAACGGTGATCTATAGGAAGAACCAAGCCAAGAGGCTGTCTCAGATTCGACGGTGATCTAAGGAGGAACCTAGCCAAGAGGCGATCTCAGGTTCAACGGTGATCTATGGGAAGAACCTAGCCAAGATGTGATCTCAGATTCGACGGTGATCTAAGGAGGAACCTAGCCAAGCGGCGATCTCAGGTTTGACAGTGATCTAAGGAGGAACCTAACCAAGAGGTGATCTCAGTTTCGACGTTGATCTAAGGAGGAACCTAGCCAAGAGGCAATCTCAGGTTCGACGGTGATCTAAGGAGGAACCTAGCCAAGCGGCGATCTCAGGTTCGACGATGATCTAAGGAGGAACATAGCCAAGAGGCAATCTCAGGTTCGATGGTGATCTATGGGAAGAACCGAGCCAAGAGGAGATCTCAAGTTTGACGGTGATCTAAGGAGGAACCTAGACAAAAGGCAATCTCAGGTTCGACGGTGATCTATAGGAAGAACATAGCCAAGAGGCGATCTCAAATTCGACGGTGATCTAAGGAGGATTCTAGCCATGAGGCGATCTCAGCTTCGACGATGATCTAAGAAGGAACCTATCCAAGAGGCGATCTCAGGTTCAACGGTGATCTATGGGAAGAACCTAGCCAAGAGGCGATCTCATATTCGACGGTGATCTATGGAGGAAACTATCCAAGAGGCGATCTCAGGTTCAACGATGATCTATGGGAAGAACCTAGCCAAGAGGCAATATCAGATTCAACGGTGATCTAAGTTGGAACCTAGCCAAGAGGCGATCTCAGGTTTGACGGTGATCTAAGGAGGAACCTAGCCAAGAGGCGATCTCAGGTTCAACGGTGATCTATGGGAAGAACCTAGCCAAGAGGCGATCTCACATTCGAAGGTGATCTAAGGATGAAATTAGCCAAGAGGCGATCTCAGGTTCGACGGTGATCTAAGGAGGAACCTAGCCATGAGGCAATCTCAGGTCCGACTGTGATCTATGGGAAGAACCTAGCCAAGAGGCAATCTCAGGTTCGACGATGATCTAAGGAGGAACCTAGCCAAGAGGCGTTCTCAGGTTCGACGGTGATCTATGAGAAGAACCTAGCCATGAGGCGATCACAGGTTCGACGGTGATCTATGGGAAGAACCTAGCCAATAGGCAATCTCAGGTTTGACGGTGATCTATAGGAAGAACCTAGCCAAGAGGCAATCTCAGGTTCGACGGTGATCTATGGGAAGAACCTAGCCAAGAGGCGATCTGAGGTTTGGCGGTGATCTAAGGAGGAACCTAGCCAAGAGGAAATCTTATGTTCAACGGTGATCTATAGGAAGAACCTAGCCAAGAGGCAATCTCAGATTCGACGGTGATCTAAGGAGGAACCTAGCCAAGAGGCGATCTCAGGTTCAACGGTGATCTATGGGAAGAACCTAGCCAAGATGTGATCTCAGATTCGACGGTGATCTAAGGAGGAACCTAGCCAAGCGGTGATCTCAGGTTTGACAGTGATCTAAGGAGGAACCTAGCCAAGAGGTGATCTCAGTTTCGACGTTGATCTTAGGAGGAACCTAGCCAAGAGGCAATCTCAGGTTCGACGATGATCTAAGGAGGAACCTAGCCAACCGGCGATCTCAGGTTTGATGTTGATCTAAGGAGGAACCTAGCCAAGAGGCAATCTCAGGTTCGAGGGTGATCTAAGGAGGAACCTAGCCAAGAGGCGATCTCGAGTTCGACGGAGATCTATGGGAAGAACCTAGCCTAAGGGCGATCCCAAGTTCGACGGTGATCTACGAGAAGAACCTAGCCAAGAGGCGATCTTAGGTTCGACGGTTATCTAAGGAGGAACCTAGCCAAGAGGCGATCTCAAGTTCGACGGTGATCTATGGGAAGAACCTAGCCATGAGGCGATCTAGGGTTCAACGGTGATCTATGTGAAGAACCTAGCCAAGAGGTTATCTCAAGTTCGACAATGATCTATGGGAAGAACCTAGCCAAGAGGCGATATCAGGTTTGACGGTGATCTTTGGGAAGAACCTAACAAAGAGGCAATCTCAGGTTCGACGGTGATCTAAGTAGGAACCTAGCCAATAGGAAATCTCAGGTTCGACGGTGATCTAAAGAGGAACCTAGCCAAGAGGAAATCTCAGGTTCGACGGTGATCTATAGGAAGAACCTAGCCAAGAGGCGATCATAGATTCGACGATGATCTAAGGAGGAACCTAGCCATGAGGCGATCTCAGCTTCGACGGTGATCTAAGGAGGAACCTAGCCAAGAGGCGATCTCAGGTTCAACGGTGATCTATGGGAAGAACCTAGCCAAGATGCAATCTCAGATTCGACGTTCATCTAAGGAGGAACCTAGCCAAGAGGCGATCTCAGGTTCGACGGTGATCTAAGGAGGAACCAAGCCAAGAGGCAATCTCAGGTTCGACTGTGATCTATGGGAAGAACGTAGCCAAGAGGCGATCTCAGGTTCGATGGTGATCTATGGGAAGAACCTAGCCAAGTGGCAATCTCAAGTTCGACGGTGATCTAAGGGAAGAACCTAGCTAAGAGGCGATCTCAGGTTCGACCGTGATCTAGGGAAGAACCTAGCCAAGAGGCAATCTCAGGTTCGACAATGATCTAAGGTGGAACCTAGCCAAGAAACGATCTCAGGTTCAATGGTGATCTATGGAAAGAAACTAGCCAAGAGGCGATCTCAGGTTCGACGGTGATCTAAGGAGGAACCTAGCCAAGAGGCGTTCTCAGGGTCGACTGTGATCTATGGGAAGAACCTAGCCAAGAGGCGATCTCAAGTTTGACGGTGGTTTAAGGAGGAACCTAGCCAAGAGGCTATCTCAGGTTCGACGGTGATCTATGGGAAGAACCTAGCCAAGAGGCGATCTAAGGTTCGCCGGTGATCTATGGGAAGAACCTAGTCAATAGGTGATCTCAGGTTCGACGGTGATCTATGGGAAGAACCTATCCAAGAGGCAATCTCAGGTTCGACGGTGATCTATGGGAAGAACCTAGCTATGAGGAGATCTCAGGTTTGACGGTGATCTAAGGAGGAACCTAGCCAAGAGGCAATCTTAGGTTCGATGGTGATCTATAGGAAGAACCTAGCCAAGAGGCGATCTCATATTCGACGATGATTTAAGGAGGAACCTAGCCAAGAGGCGATCTCAGGTTTGACGGTGATATAAGGAGGAACCTAGCCAAAAGGCGATCTCAGGTTCAATGGTGATCTATGGGAAGAACCTAGCCAAGAGGCGATCTCAGATTCGACGGTGATCTAAGGAGGAACCTAGCCAAGAGGCGATCTCAGGTTCGATGGTGATCTAAGGAGGAACCTAGCCAAGAGGCAATCTCAGGTTCGACTGTGATCTATGGGAAGAACCTAGCCAAGAGGCAATCTCAGGTTCAACGGTTATCTATAGGAAGAACCTAGCCAAGAGGCGATCTTAGGTTCGACGGTGATCTAAGGGAATTACCTAACTAAATGGCAATCTCAGGTTCGACGGTGATCTAAGGAAGAATCTAGCTAAGAGGAAAACTCAAGTTCGATAGTGATCAATGGGAAGAACCTAGCCAAGAGGCGATCTCAGGTTCGACGATGATCTAAGGAGGAACATAGCCAAGAGGCAATCTCAGGTTCGATGGTGATCTATGGGAAGAACCGAGCCAAGAGGAGATCTCAAGTTTGACGGTGATCTAAGGAGGAACCTAGACAAAAGGCAATCTCAGGTTCGACGGTGATCTATAGGAAGAACATAGCCAAGAGGCAATCTCAAATTCGACGGTGATCTAAGGAGGATTCTAGCCATGAGGCGATCTCAGCTTCGACGATGATCTAAGAAGGAACCTATCCAAGAGGCAATCTCAGGTTCAACGGTGATCTATGGGAAGAACCTAGCCAAGAGGCGATCTCAGGTTTGACGGTGGTTTAAGGAGGAACCTAGCCAAGAGGCAATCTCAGGTTCGAAGGTGATCTATGGGAAGAACCTAGCCAAGAGGCGATCTAAGGTTCGGCGGTGATCTATGGGAAGAACCTAGTCAATAGGTAATCTCAGGTTCGACGGTGATCTATGGGAAGAACCTATCCAAGAGGCAATCTCAGGTTCGACGGTGATCTATGGGAAGAACCTAGCTATGAGGAGATCTCAGGTTTGACGGTGATCTAAGGAGGAACCTAGCCAAGAGGCAATCTTAGGTTCGATGGTGATCTATAGGAAGAACCTACCCAAGAGGCGATCTCATATTCGACGATGATTTAAGGAGGAACCTAGCCAAGAGGCGATCTCAGGTTTGACGGTGATATAAGGAGGATCCAAGCCAAGAGGCGATCTCAGGTTCAATGGTGATCTATGGGAAGAACCTAGCCAAGAGGCGATCTCAGATTCGACGGTGATCTAAGGAGGAACCTAGCCAAGAGGCGATCTCAGGTTCGATGGTGATCTAAGGAGGAACCTAGCCAAGAGGCAATCTCAGGTTCGACCGTGATCTAGGGAAGAACCTAGCCAAGAGGCAATCTCAGGTTCGACAATGATCTAAGGTGGAACCTAGCCAAGAAACGATCTCAGGTTCAATGGTGATCTATGGAAAGAAACTAGCCAAGAGGCGATCTCAGGTTCGACGGTGATCTAAGGAGGAACCTAGCCAAGAGGCGTTCTCAGGGTCGACTGTGATATATGGGAAGAACCTTGCCAAGAGGCGATCTCAGGTTTGACGGTGGTTTAAGGAGGAACCTAGCCAAGAGGCAATCTCAGGTTCGACGGTGATCTATGGGAAGAACCTAGCCAAGAGGCGATCTAAGGTTCGGCGGTGATCTATGGGAAGAACCTAGTCAATAGGTGATCTCAGGTTCGACGGTGATCTATGGGAAGAACCTATCCAAGAGGCAATCTCAGGTTCGACGGTGATCTATGGGAAGAACCTAGCTATGAGGAGATCTCAGGTTTGACGGTGATCTAAGGAGGAACCTAGCCAAGAGGCAATCTTAGGTTCGATGGTGATCTATAGGAAGAACCTAGCCAAGAGGCGATCTCATATTCGACGATGATTTAAGGAGGAACCTAGCCAAGAGGCGATCTCAGGTTTGACGGTGATATAAGGAGGAACCTAGCCAAGAGGCGATCTCAGGTTCAATGGTGATCTATGGGAAGAACCTAGCCAAGAGGCGATCTCAGATTCGACGGTGATCTAAGGAGGAACCTAGCCAAGAGGCGATCTCAGGTTCGATGGTGATCTAAGGAGGAACCTAGCCAAGAGGCAATCTCAGGTTCGACCGTGATCTAGGGAAGAACCTAGCCAAGAGGCAATATCAGGTTCGACAATGATCTAAGGTGGAACCTAGCCAAGAAACGATCTCAGGTTCAATGGTGATCTATGGAAAGAAACTAGCCAAGAGGCGATCTCAGGTTCGACGGTGATCTAAGGAGGAACCTAGCCAAGAGGCGTTCTCAGGGTCGACTGTGATCTATGGGAAGAACCTAGCCAAGAGGCGATCTCAGGTTTGACGGTGGTTTAAGGAGGAACCTAGCCAAGAGGCAATCTCAGGTTCGACGGTGATCTATGGGAAGAACCTAGCCAAGAGGCGATCTAAGGTTCGGCGGTGATCTATGGGAAGAACCTAGTCAATAGGTGATCTCAGGTTCGACGGTGATCTATGGGAAGAACCTATCCAAGAGGCAATCTCAGGTTCGACGGTGATCTATGGGAAGAACCTAGCTATGAGGAGATCTCAGGTTTGACGGTGATCTAAGGAGGAACCTAGCCAAGAGGCAATCTTAGGTTCGATGGTGATCTATAGGAAGAACCTAGCCAAGAGGCGATCTCATATTCGACGATGATTTAAGGAGGAACCTAGCCAAGAGGCGATCTCAGGTTTGACGGTGATATAAGGAGGAACCTAGCCAAGAGGCGATCTCAGGTTCAATGGTGATCTATGGGAAGAACCTAGCCAAGAGGCGATCTCAGATTCGACGGTGATCTAAGGAGGAACCTAGCCAAGAGGCGATCTCAGGTTCGATGGTGATCTAAGGAGGAACCTAGCCAAGAGGCAATCTCAGGTTCGACTGTGATCTATGGGAAGAACCTAGCCAAGAGGCAATCTCAGGTTCAACGGTTATCTATAGGAAGAACCTAGCCAAGAGGCGATCTTAGGTTCGACGGTGATCTAAGGGAATTACCTAACTAAAAGGCAATCTCAGGTTCGACGGTGATCTAAGGAAGAACCTAGCTAAGAGGAAAACTCAAGTTCGATAGTGATCAATGGGAAGAACCTAGCCAAGAGGCGATCTCAGGTTCGACGATGATCTAAGGAGGAACATAGCCAAGAGGCAATCTCAGGTTCGATGGTGATCTATGGGAAGAACCGAGCCAAGAGGAGATCTCAAGTTTGACGGTGATCTAAGGAGGAACCTAGACAAAAGGCAATCTCAGGTTCGACGGTGATCTATAGGAAGAACATAGCCAAGAGGCAATCTCAAATTCGACGGTGATCTAAGGAGGATTCTAGCCATGAGGCGATCTCAGCTTCGACGATGATCTAAGAAGGAACCTATCCAAGAGGCGATCTCAGGTTCAACGGTGATCTATGGGAAGAACCTAGCCAAGAGGCGATCTCAGATTCGACGGTGATCTATGGAGGAAACTATCCAAGAGGCGATCTCAGGTTCAACGATGATCTATGGGAAGAACCTAGCCAAGAGGCAATATCAGATTCGATGGTGATCTAAGTTGGAACCTAGCCAAGAGGCGATCTCAGGTTTGACGGTGATCTAAGGAGGAACCTAGCCAAGAGGCGATCTCAGGTTCAACGGTGATCTATGGGAAGAACCTAGCCAAGAGGCGATCTCACATTCGAAGGTGATCTAAGGATGAAATTAGCCAAGAGGCGATCTCAGGTTCGACGGTGATCTAAGGAGGAACCTAGCCAAGAGGCAATCTCAGGTCCGACTGTGATCTATGGGAAGAACCTAGCCAAGAGGCAATCTCAGGTTCGACGATGATCTAAGGAGGAACCTAGCCAAGAGGCGTTCTCAGGTTCGACGGTGATCTATGAGAAGAACCTAGCCATGAGGCGATCACAGGTTCGACGGTGATCTATGGGAAGAACCTAGCCAATAGGCAATCTCAGGTTCGACGGTGATCTATAGGAAGAACCTAGCCAAGAGGCAATCTCAGGTTCGACGGTGATCTATGGGAAGAACCTAGCCAAGAGGCGATCTGAGGTTTGGCGGTGATCTAAGGAGGAACCTAGCCAAGAGGAAATCTTAGGTTCAACGGTGATCTATAGGAAGAACCTAGCCAAGAGGCAGTCTCAGATTCGACGGTGATCTAAGGAGGAACCTAGCCAAGAGGCGATCTCAGGTTCAACGGTGATCTATGGGAAGAACCTAGCCAAGATGTGATCTCAGATTCGACGGTGATCTAAGGAGGAACCTAGCCAAGCGGCGATCTCAGGTTTGACAGTGATCTAAGGAGGAACCTAGCCAAGAGGTGATCTCAGTTTCGACGTTGATCTAAGGAGGAACCTAGCCAAGAGGCAATCTCAGGTTCGACGGTGATCTAAGCAGGAACCTAGCCAAGCGGCGATCTCAGGTTTGATGTTGATCTAAGGAGGAACCTAGCCAAGAGGCAATCTCAGGTTCGAGGGTGATCTAAGGAGGAACCTAGCCAAGAGGCGATCTCGAGTTCGACGGAGATCTATGGGAAGAACCTAGCCTAAGGGCGATCCCAAGTTCGACGGTGATCTACGGGAAGAACCTAGCCAAGAGGCGATCTTAGGTTCGACGGTTATCTAAGGAGGAACCTAGCCAAGAGGCGATCTCAGGTTCGACGGTGATCTATGGGAAGAACCTAGCCATGAGGCGATCTAGGGTTCAACGGTGATCTATGTGAAGAACCTAGCCAAGAGGTTATCTCAAGTTCGACAATGATCTATGGGAAGAACCTAGCCAAGAGGCGATATCAGGTTTGACGGTGATCTTTGGGAAGAACCTAACAAAGAGGCAATCTCAGGTTCGACGGTGATCTAAGTAGGAACCTAGCCAATAGGAAATCTCAGGTTCGACGGTGATCTAAGGAGGAACCTAGCCAAGAGGAAATCTCAGGTTCGACGGTGATCTATAGGAAGAACCTAGCCAAGAGGCGATCATAGATTCGACGATGATCTAAGGAGGAACCTAGCCATGAGGCGATCTCAGCTTCGACGGTGATCTAAGGAGGAACCTAGCCAAGAGGAGATCTCAGGTTCAACGGTGATCTATGGGAAGAACCTAGCCAAGATGCAATCTCAGATTCGACGTTCATCTAAGGAGGAACCTAGCCAAGAGGCGATCTCAGGTTCGACGGTGATCTAAGGAGGAACCAAGCCAAGAGGCAATCTCAGGTTCGACTGTGATCTATGGGAAGAACCTAGCCAAGAGGCGGTCTCATGTTCGATGGTGATCTATGGGAAGAACCTAGCCAAGTGGCAATCTCAAGTTCGACGGTGATCTAAGGGAAGAACCTAGCGAAGAGGCGATCTCAGGTTCGACCGTGATCTAGGGAAGAACCTAGACAAGAGGCAATCTCAGGTTCGACAATGATCTAAGGTGGAACCTAGCCAAGAAACGATCTCAGGTTCAATGGTGATCTATGGAAAGAAACTAGCCAAGAGGCGATCTCAGGTTCGACGGTGATCTAAGGAGGAACCTAGCCAAGAGGCGTTCTCAGGGTCGACTGTGATCTATGGGAAGAACCTAGCCAAGCGGCGATCTCAGGTTTGACGGTGGTTTAAGGAGGAACCTAGCCAAGAGGCAATCTCAGGTTCGACGGTGATCTATGGGAAGAACCTAGCCAAGAGGCGATCTAAGGTTCGGCGGTGATCTATGGGAAGAACCTAGTCAATAGGTGATCTCAGGTTCGACGGTGATCTATGGGAAGAACCTATCCAAGAGGCAATCTCAGGTTCGACGGTGATCTATGGGAAGAACCTAGCTAAGAGGCGATCTCAGGTTTGACGGTGATCTAAGGAGGAACCTAGCCAAGAGGCAATCTTAGGTTCGATGGTGATCTATAGGAAGAACCTAGCCAAGAGGCGATCTCATATTCAACGATGATTTAAGGAGGAACCTAGCCAAGAGGCGATCTCAGGTTTAACGGTGATATAAGGAGGAACCTAGCCAAGAGGCGATCTCAGGTTCAATGGTGATCTATGGGAAGAACCTAGCCAAGAGGCGATCTCAGATTCGACGGTGATCTAAGGAGGAACCTAGCCAAGAGGCGATCTCAGGTTCGATGGTGATCTAAGGAGGAACCTAGCCAAGAGGCAATCTCAGGTTCGACTGTGATCTATGGGAAGAACCTAGCCAAGAGGCAATCTCAGGTTCAACGGTTATCTATAGGAAGAACCTAGCCAAGAGGCGATCGTAGGTTCGACGGTGATCTAAGGGAATTACCTAACTAAAAGGCAATCTCAGGTTCGACGATGATCTAAGGAAGAACCTAGCTAAGAGGAAAACTCAAGTTCGATAGTGATCAATGGGAAGAACCTAGCCAAGAGGCGATCTCAGGTTCGACGATGATCTAAGGAGGAACATAGCCAAGAGGCAATCTCAGGTTCGATGGTGATCTATGGGAAGAACCGAGCCAAGAGGAGATCTCAAGTTTGACGGTGATCTAAGGAGGAACCTAGACAAAAGGCAATCTCAGGTTCGACGGTGATCTATAGGAAGAACATAGCCAAGAGGCGATCTCAAATTCGAGGGTGATCTAAGGAGGATTCTAGCCATGAGGCGATCTCAGCTTCGACGATGATCTAAGAAGGAACCTATCCAAGAGGCGATCTCAGGTTCAACGGTGATCTATGGGAAGAACCTAGCCAAGAGGCGATCTCAGATTCGACGGTGATCTATGGAGGAAACTATCCAAGAGGCGATCTCAGGTTCAACGATGATCTATGGGAAGAACCTAGCCAAGAGGCAATATCAGATTCGATGGTGATCTAAGTTGGAACCTAGCCAAGAGGCGATCTCAGGTTTGACGGTGATCTAAGGAGGAACCTAGCCAAGAGGCGATCTCAGGGTCAACGGTGATCTATGGGAAGAACCTAGCCAAGAGGCGATCTCACATTCGAAGGTAATCTAAGGATGAAATTAGCCAAGAGGCGATCTCAGGTTCGACGGTGATCTAAGGAGGAACCTAGCCAAGAGGCAATCTCAGGTCCGACTGTGATCTATGGGAAGAACCTAGCCAAGAAGCAATCTCAGGTTCGACGATGATCTAAGGAGGAACCTAGCCAAGAGACGTTCTCAGGTTCGACGGTGATCTATGAGAAAAACCTAGCCATGAGGCGATCACAGGTTCGACGGTGATCTATGGGAAGAACCTAGCCAATAGGCAATCTCAGGTTCGACGGTGATCTATAGGAAGAACCTAGCCAAGAGGCAATCTCAGGTTCGACGGTGATCTATGGGAAGAACCTAGCCAAGAGGCGATATGAGGTTTGGCGGTGATCTAAGGAGGAACCTAGCCAAGAGGAAATCTTAGGTTCAACGGTGATCTATAGGAAGAACCTAGCCAAGAGGCAATCTCAGATTCGACGGTGATCTAAGGAGGAACCTAGCCAAGAGGCGATCTCAGGTTCAACGGTGATCTATGGGAAGAACCTAGCCAAGATGTGATCTCAGATTCGACGGTGATCTAAGGAGGAACCTAGCCAAGCGGCG
This sequence comes from Vicia faba, assembly GCA_948472305.1. Classification (NCBI taxonomy): domain Eukaryota; kingdom Viridiplantae; phylum Streptophyta; class Magnoliopsida; order Fabales; family Fabaceae; genus Vicia; species Vicia faba. Next base: position 1,309,299,741 of record OX451741.1, on the reverse strand, counting down.
ATCTCAGGTTTGACAGTGATCTAAGGAGGAACCTAGCCAAGAGGTGATCTCAGTTTCGACGTTGATCTAAGGAGGAACCTAGCCAAGAGGCAATCTCAGGTTCGACGGTGATCTAAGCAGGAACCTAGCCAAGCGGCGATCTCAGGTTTGATGTTGATCTAAGGAGGAACCTAGCCAAGAGGCAATCTCAGGTTCGAGGGTGATCTAAGGAGGAACCTAGCCAAGAGGCGATCTCGAGTTCGACGGAGATCTATGGGAAGAACCTAGCCTAAGGGCGATCCCAAGTTCGACGGTGATCTACGGGAAGAACCTAGCCAAGAGGCGATCTTAGGTTCGACGGTTATCTAAGGAGGAACCTAGCCAAGAGGCGATCTCAGGTTCGACGGTGATCTATGGGAAGAACCTAGCCATGAGGCGTTCTAGGGTTCAACGGTGATCTATGTGAAGAACCTAGCCAAGAGGTTATCTCAAGTTCGACAATGATCTATGGGAAGAACCTAGCCAAGAGGCGATATCAGGTTTGACGGTGATCTTTGGGAAGAACCTAACAAAGAGGCAATCTCAGGTTCGACGGTGATCTAAGTAGGAACCTAGCCAATAGGAAATCTCAGGTTCGACGGTGATCTAAGGAGGAACCTAGCCAAGAGGAAATCTCAGGTTCGACGGTGATCTATAGGAAGAACCTAGCCAAGAGGCGATCATAGATTCGACGATGATCTAAGGAGGAACCTAGCCATGAGGCGATCTCAGCTTCGACGGTGATCTAAGGAGGAACCTAGCAAAGAGGAGATCTCAGGTTCAACGGTGATCTATGGGAAGAACCTAGCCAAGATGCAATCTCAGATTCGACGTTCATCTAAGGAGGAACCTAGCCAAGAGGCGATCTCAGGTTCGACGGTGATCTAAGGAGGAACCAAGCCAAGAGGCAATCTCAGGTTCGACTGTGATCTATGGGAAGAACCTAGCCAAGAGGCGATCTCATGTTCGATGGTGATCTATGGGAAGAACCTAGCCAAGTGGCAATCTCAAGTTCGACGGTGATCTAAGGGAAGAACCTAGCGAAGAGGCGATCTCAGGTTCGACCGTGATCTAGGGAAGAACCTAGACAAGAGGCAATCTCAGGTTCGACAATGATCTAAGGTGGAACCTAGCCAAGAAACGATCTCAGGTTCAATGGTGATCTATGGAAAGAAACTAGCCAAGAGGCGATCTCAGGTTCGACGGTGATCTAAGGAGGAACCTAGCCAAGAGGCGTTCTCAGGGTCGACTGTGATCTATGGGAAGAACCTAGCCAAGAGGCGATCTCAGGTTTGACGGTGGTTTAAGGAGGAACCTAGCCAAGAGGCAATCTCAGGTTCGACGGTGATCTATGGGAAGAACCTAGCCAAGAGGCGATCTAAGGTTCGGCGGTGATCTATGGGAAGAACCTAGTCAATAGGTGATCTCAGGTTCGACGGTGATCTATGGGAAGAACCTATCCAAGAGGCAATCTCAGGTTCGACGGTGATCTATGGGAAGAACCTAGCTAAGAGGCGATCTCAGGTTTGACGGTGATCTAAGGAGGAACCTAGCCAAGAGGCAATCTTAGGTTCGATGGTGATCTATAGGAAGAACCTAGCCAAGAGGCGATCTCATATTCAACGATGATTTAAGGAGGAACCTAGCCAAGAGGCGATCTCAGGTTTGACGGTGATATAAGGAGGAACCTAGCCAAGAGGCGATCTCAGGTTCAATGGTGATCTATGGGAAGAACCTAGCCAAGAGGCGATCTCAGATTCGACGGTGATCTAAGGAGGAACCTAGCCAAGAGGCGATCTCAGGTTCGATGGTGATCTAAGGAGGAACCTAGCCAAGAGGCAATCTCAGGTTCGACTGTGATCTATGGGAAGAACCTAGCCAAGAGGCAATCTCAGGTTCAACGGTTATCTATAGGAAGAACCTAGCCAAGAGGCGATCGTAGGTTCGACGGTGATCTAAGGGAATTACCTAACTAAAAGGCAATCTCAGGTTCGACGATGATCTAAGGAAGAACCTAGCTAAGAGGAAAACTCAAGTTCGATAGTGATCAATGGGAAGAACCTAGCCAAGAGGCGATCTCAGGTTCGACGATGATCTAAGGAGGAACATAGCCAAGAGGCAATCTCAGGTTCGATGGTGATCTATGGGAAGAACCGAGCCAAGAGGAGATCTCAAGTTTGACGGTGATCTAAGGAGGAACCTAGACAAAAGGCAATCTCAGGTTCGACGGTGATCTATAGGAAGAACATAGCCAAGAGGCGATCTCAAATTCGAGGGTGATCTAAGGAGGATTCTAGCCATGAGGCGATCTCAGCTTCGACGATGATCTAAGAAGGAACCTATCCAAGAGGCGATCTCAGGTTCAACGGTGATCTATGGGAAGAACCTAGCCAAGAGGCGATCTCAGATTCGACGGTGATCTATGGAGGAAACTATCCAAGAGGCGATCTCAGGTTCAACGATGATCTATGGGAAGAACCTAGCCAAGAGGCAATATCAGATTCGATGGTGATCTAAGTTGGAACCTAGCCAAGAGGCGATCTCAGGTTTGACGGTGATCTAAGGAGGAACCTAGCCAAGAGGCGATCTCAGGTTCAACGGTGATCTATGGGAAGAACCTAGCCAAGAGGCGATCTCACATTCGAAGGTAATCTAAGGATGAAATTAGCCAAGAGGCGATCTCAGGTTCGACGGTGATCTAAGGAGGAACCTAGCCAAGAGGCAATCTCAGGTCCGACTGTGATCTATGGGAAGAACCTAGCCAAGAAGCAATCTCAGGTTCGACGATGATCTAAGGAGGAACCTAGCCAAGAGGCGTTCTCAGGTTCGACGGTGATCTATGAGAAAAACCTAGCCATGAGGCGATCACAGGTTCGACGGTGATCTATGGGAAGAACCTAGCCAATAGGCAATCTCAGGTTCGACGGTGATCTATAGGAAGAACCTAGCCAAGAGGCAATCTCAGGTTCGACGGTGATCTATGGGAAGAACCTAGCCAAGAGGCGATATGAGGTTTGGCGGTGATCTAAGGAGGAACCTAGCCAAGAGGAAATCTTAGGTTCAACGGTGATCTATAGGAAGAACCTAGCCAAGAGGCAATCTCAGATTCGACGGTGATCTAAGGAGGAACCTAGCCAAGAGGCGATCTCAGGTTCAACGGTGATCTATGGGAAGAACCTAGCCAAGATGTGATCTCAGATTCGACGGTGATCTAAGGAGGAACCTAGCCAAGCGGCGATCTCAGGTTTGACAGTGATCTAAGGAGGAACCTATCCAAGAGGTGATCTCAGTTTCGACGTTGATCTAAGGAGGAACCTAGCCAAGAGGCAATCTCAGGTTCGACGGTGATCTAAGGAGGAACCTAGCCAAGCGGCGATCTCGAGTTCGACGAAGATCTATGGGAAGAACCTAGCCTAAGGGCGATCTCAGGTTCTACGGTGATCTACGGGAAGAATCTAGCCAAGAGGCAATCTTAGGTTCAACAGTTATCTAAGGAGGAACCTAGCCAAGAGGCGATCTCAGGTTCGACGGTGATATATGGGACGAACCTAGCCATGTGGCGATCTAGGGTTCAACGGTGATCTATGCGAAGAAACTAGCCAAGAGGCTATCTCAGGTTCGACAATGATCTATGGGAAGAACCTAGCCAAGAGGCGATCTCAGGTTTGACGGTGATCTATGGGAATAACCTATCCAAGAGGAAATCTCAGGTTCGACGGTGATCTAAGGAGGAACCTAGCCAAGAGGCGATCTCAGGTTCGATGGTGATATAAGAAGGAACCTAGCCAAGAGGCGATCTCAGGTTCGACGGGGATCTTTGGGAAGAACCTAACCAAGAGGCGATCTCATATTTGACGGTGATCTAAGGAGGAACCTAGCCAAGAGAAAATCTCAGGTTCGATAGAGATCTATTGGAAGAACCTAGCCTATGGGCAATCTCAGGTTTAACGGTGATCTATGGGAAGAACCTAGCCAAGAGGCGATCTCAGGTTCGACGGTTATCTAAGGAGGGACCTAGCCAAGAGGCGATCTCAGGTTCAACGATGATCTATGGGAAGAACCTAGCCAAGAGGCAATCTCAGGTTCGACGGTGATCTATGGGAAGAACCTAGCCAAGAGGAGATCTCAGGTGTGAGTGATCTAAGGAGGAACCTAGCCAAGAGGCAATCTCAGGTTCGACGGTGATCTATAAGAAGAACCTAGCCAAGAGGCGATCTCAGATTCGACGGTGATCTAAGGAGGATTCTAGCCATGAGGCGATCTCAGCTTCGACGGTGATCTAAGAAGGAACCTATCTAAGAGGCGATCTCAAGTTCAACGGTGATCTATGGGAAGAACCTACCCAAGAGGCGATCTCAGATTCGATGGTGATATAAGGAGGAAACTAGCCAAGAGGCGATCTGAGGTTCAACGATGATCTATGGGAAGAACCTAGCCAAGAGGAGATATCAGATTCGACAGTGATGTAAGGAGGAACCTAGCCAAGAGGCGATCTCAAGTTCGACGGTGATCTAAGGAGGAACCTAGCCAAGAGGCGATCTCAGGTTCAAAGGTGATCTATGGGAAGAACCTAGCCAATAGGCGATCTCAGGTTCGAAGGTGATCTAAGGATGAACCTAGCGAAGAGGCGATCTCAGGTTCGACGGTGATCTAAGGAGGAACCTAGCCAAGAGGCAATCTCTGGTCCGACTGTGATCTATGGGAAGAACCTAGCCAAGAGGCAATCTCAGGTTCGACGGTGATGTAAGGAGGAACCTAGCCAAGAGGCATTCTCAGGTTCAACGGTGATCTATGGGAAGAACCTAGCCAAGAGGCGATCTCAGGTTCAAAGGTGATCTATGGGAAGAACCTAGCCAATAGGCGATCTCAGGTTCGAAGGTGATCTAAGGATGAACCTAGCCAAGAGGCGATCTCAGGTTCGACGGTGATCTAAGGAGGAACCTAGCCAAGAGGCAATCTCTGGTCCGACTGTGATCTATGGGAAGAACCTAGCCAAGAGGCAATCTCAGGTTCGACGGTGATCTAAGGAGGAACCTAGCCAAGAGGCAATCTCAGGTTCGACGGTGATCTATGGGAAGAACCTAGCCAAGAGGCGATCTCAGGTTTGACGGTGATCTAAGGAGGAACCTAGCCAAGAGGAAATCTTAGGTTCAACGGTGATATATAGGAAGATCCTAGCCAAGAGGAAATCTCAGATTCGACGGTGATCTAAGGAGGAACCTAGCCAAGAGACGATCTCAGGTTCAACAGTGATCTAAGGAGGAACCTAGCCAAGAGGCGATCTCAGGTGCAACGTTGATCTATGGGAAGAACCTAGCCAAGATGCTATCTCAGATTCGACGGTGATCTAAGGAGGAACCTAGCCAAGCGTCGATCTCAGGTTCGACGGTGATCTAAGGAGGAACCTAGCCAAGAGGCGATCTCAGTTTCGAGGCTGATCTAAGGAGGAACCTAGCCAAGAGGCAATCTTAGGTTCGACGGTGATCTAAGGAGGAACCTAGCCAAGCGGCGATCTCGAGTTCGACGGAGATGTATGGGAAGAACCTAGCCTAAGGGCGATCTCAGGTTCGATGGTGATTTACGGGAAGAACCTAGCCAAGAGGGAATCTTAGGTTCAACGGTTATCTAAGGAGGAACCTAGCCAAGAGGCGATCTCAGGTTCGACGGTGATATATGGGAAGAACCTAGCCATGAGGCGATCTAGGGTTCAACGGTGATCTATGCGAAGAACCTAGCCAAGAGGCTATCTCAGGTTCGACAATGATCTATGGGAAGAACCTAGCCAAGAGGCAATCGTAGGTTTGACGGTGATCTATGGGAAGAACCTAGCCAGGAGGCGATCTCAGGTTTGACGGTGATCTAAGGAGGAACCTAGCCAAGAGGCGATCTCAAGTTTGACGGTGATCTAAGAAGGAACCTAGCCAAGAGGCGATCTCAGGTTCGATGGGGATCTATGGGAAGAACCTAACCAAGAGGCGATCTCATATTTGACGGTGATCTAAGGAGGAACCTAGCCAAGAGGAAATCTCATGTTCGATAGAGATCTATTGGAAGAACCTAGCCTATGGGAAATCTCAGGTTCAACGGTGATCTATGGGAAGAACCTAGCCAAGAGGCGATCTCAGGTTCGACGGTTATATAAGGAGGGACCTAGCCAAGAGGCGATCTCAGGTTCAACGATGATCTATGGGAAGAACCTAGCAAAGAGGAAATCTTAGGTTTGAAGGTGATCTATGTGAAGAACCTCGCCAAGAGGCGATCTCAGGTTTGACGATGATCTAAGGAGGAACCAAGCCAAGAGGCAATCTCAAGTTCGACGGTGATCTATAGGAAGAACCTAGCCAAGAGGAGATCTCAGATTCGAGGCTGATCTAAGGAGGAACCTAGCCATGAGGAGATCTCATCTTCGACGGTGATCTAAGGAGGAACCTAACCAAGATGCAATATCAGGTTCAACGGTGATCTATGGGAAGAACCTAGCCAAGAGGCGATCTCAGATTCGACGGTGATCTAAGGATAAACCTAGCCAAGAGGCGATCTCAGGTTCGACGGTGATCTAAGGAGGAACCTAGCCAAGAGGCAATCTCAGGTTCAACTGTGATCTATGGGAAGAACCTAGCCAAGAGGAGATCTCAGGTTCGATGGTGATCTATGGGAAGAACCTAGCCAAGAGGCGATCTCAGGTTCAACATTGATCTAAGGGAAGAACCTAGCTAAGAGGCGATCTCAGATTCGACGGTGATCTAGGGAAGAACCTATCCAAGAGGCGATCTCAGGTTTGACAATGATCTAAGGTGGAACCTAGCCAAGAGGCGATCTCAGGTTCAATGGTGATCTATGGAAAGAACCTAGCCAAGAGGCGATCTCAGGTTCGACGGTGATCTAAGGAGGAACCTAGCCAATAGGCGTTCTCAGGTTCGACGGTGATCTATGGGAAGAACCTAGCCAAGAGGCGATCTCAGGTTTGACGGTGATCTAAGGAGGAACCTAGCCAAGAGGCAATCTCAGGTTCGACAGTAATCTATGGGAAGAACCTAGCCAAGAGGCAATCTCAAGTTCGGTGGTGATCTATGGGAAGAACCTAGCCAATAGGGGATCTCAGGTTCGACGGTGATCTATAGGAAGAACCTAGCCAAGAGGTAATCTCAGGTTCGACGGTGATCTATGGGAAGAACCTAGCCAAGAGGTGATCTCAGGTTTGACGGTGATCTGAGGAGGAACCTAGCCAAGAGGAAATCTTAGGTTCAACGGTGATCTATAGGAAGATCCTAGCCAAGAGGAAATCTCAGATTCGACGGTGATCTAAGGAGGAACCTAGCCAAGAGACGATCTCAGGTTCAACAGTGATCTAAGGAGGAACCTAGCCAAGAGGCAATCTTAGGTGCAACGGTGATCTATGGGAAGAACCTAGCCAAGATGCTATCTCAGATTCGACGGTGATCTAAGGAGGAACCTAGCCAAGCGGCAATCTTAGGTTCGACGGTGATCTAAGGAGGAACCTAGTCAAGAGGCGATCTCAGTTTCGACGTTGATCTAAGGAGGAACCTAGCCAAGAGGCAATCTTAGGTTCGACGGTGATCTAAGGAGGAACCTAGCCAAGCGGCGATCTCGAGTTCGACGGAGATGTATGGGAAGAACCTAGCCTAAGGGCGATCTCAGGTTCGATGGTGATTTACGGGAAGAACCTAGCCAAGAGGGAATCTTAGGTTCAACGGTTATCTAAGGAGGAACCTAGCCAAGAGGCGATCTCAGGTTCGACGGTGATATATGGGAAGAACCTAGCCATGAGGCGATCTAGGGTTCAACGGTGATCTATGCGAAGAACCTAGCCAAGAGGCTATCTCAGGTTCGACAATGATCTATGGGAAGAACCTAGCCAAGAGGCAATCGTAGGTTTGACGGTGATCTATGGGAAGAACCTAGCCAGGAGGCGATCTCAGGTTTGACGGTGATCTAAGGAGGAACCTAGCCAAGAGGCGATCTCAAGTTTGACGGTGATCTAAGAAGGAACCTAGCCAAGAGGCGATCTCAGGTTCGATGGGGATCTATGGGAAGAACCTAACCAAGAGGCGATCTCATATTTGACGGTGATCTAAGGAGGAACCTAGCCAAGAGGAAATCTCATGTTCGATAGAGATCTATTGGAAGAACCTAGCCTATGGGAAATCTCAGGTTCAACGGTGATCTATGGGAAGAACCTAGCCAAGAGGCGATCTCAGGTTCGACGGTTATATAAGGAGGGACCTAGCCAAGAGGCGATCTCAGGTTCAACGATGATCTATGGGAAGAACCTAGCAAAGAGGAAATCTTAGGTTTGAAGGTGATCTATGTGAAGAACCTCGCCAAGAGGCGATCTCAGGTTTGACGATGATCTAAGGAGGAACCAAGCCAAGAGGCAATCTCAAGTTCGACGGTGATCTATAGGAAGAACCTAGCCAAGAGGAGATCTCAGATTCGAGGCTGATCTAAGGAGGAACCTAGCCATGAGGAGATCTCATCTTCGACGGTGATCTAAGGAGGAACCTAACCAAGATGCAATATCAGGTTCAACGGTGATCTATGGGAAGAACCTAGCCAAGAGGCGATCTCAGATTCGACGGTGATCTAAGGATAAACCTAGCCAAGAGGCGATCTCAGGTTCGACGGTGATCTAAGGAGGAACCTAGCCAAGAGGCAATCTCAGGTTCAACTGTGATCTATGGGAAGAACCTAGCCAAGAGGAGATCTCAGGTTCGATGGTGATCTATGGGAAGAACCTAGCCAAGAGGCGATCTCAGGTTCAACATTGATCTAAGGGAAGAACCTAGCTAAGAGGCGATCTCAGATTCGACGGTGATCTAGGGAAGAACCTATCCAAGAGGCGATCTCAGGTTTGACAATGATCTAAGGTGGAACCTAGCCAAGAGGCGATCTCAGGTTCAATGGTGATCTATGGAAAGAACCTAGCCAAGAGGCGATCTCAGGTTCGACGGTGATCTAAGGAGGAACCTAGCCAATAGGCGTTCTCAGGTTCGACGGTGATCTATGGGAAGAACCTAGCCAAGAGGCGATCTCAGGTTTGACGGTGATCTAAGGAGGAACCTAGCCAAGAGGCAATCTCAGGTTCGACAGTAATCTATGGGAAGAACCTAGCCAAGAGGCAATCTCAAGTTCGGTGGTGATCTATGGGAAGAACCTAGCCAATAGGGGATCTCAGGTTCGACGGTGATCTATAGGAAGAACCTAGCCAAGAGGTAATCTCAGGTTCGACGGTGATCTATGGGAAGAACCTAGCCAAGAGGTGATCTCAGGTTTGACGGTGATCTGAGGAGGAACCTAGCCAAGAGGAAATCTTAGGTTCAACGGTGATCTATAGGAAGATCCTAGCCAAGAGGAAATCTCAGATTCGACGGTGATCTAAGGAGGAACCTAGCCAAGAGACGATCTCAGGTTCAACAGTGATCTAAGGAGGAACCTAGCCAAGAGGCAATCTTAGGTGCAACGGTGATCTATGGGAAGAACCTAGCCAAGATGCTATCTCAGATTCGACGGTGATCTAAGGAGGAACCTAGCCAAGCGGCAATCTTAGGTTCGACGGTGATCTAAGGAGGAACCTAGTCAAGAGGCGATCTCAGTTTCGACGTTGATCTAAGGAGGAACCTAGCCAAGAGGCAATCTTAGGTTCGACGGTGATCTAAGGAGGAACCTAGCCAAGCGGAGATCTTGAGTTCGACGGAGATGTATGGGAAGAACCTAGCCTAAGGGCGATCTCAGGTTCGACGGTGATTTACGGGAAGAACCTAGCCAAGAGGGAATCTTAGGTTCAACGGTTATCTAAGGAGGAACCTAGCCAAGAGGCAATCTCAGGTTCGACGGTGATATATGGGAAGAACCTAGCCATGAGGCGATCTAGGGTTCAACGGTGATCTATGCGAAGAACCTAGCCAAGAGGCTATCTCAGGTTCGACAATGATCTATGGGAAGAACCTAGCCAAGAGGCGATCGTAGGTTTGACGGTGATCTATGGGAAGAACCTAGCCAAGAGGCGATCTCAGGTTTGACGGTGATCTAAGGAGGAACCTAGCCAAGAGGCGATCTCAGGTTCGACGGTGATCTAAGAAGGAACCTAGCCAAGAGGCGATCTCAGGTTCGATGGGGATCTATGGGAAGAACCTAACCAAGAGGCGATCTCATATTTGACGGTGATCTAAGGAGGAACCTAGCCAAGAGGAAATCTCATGTTCGATAGAGATCTATTGGAAGAACCTAGCCTATGGGAAATCTCAGGTTCAACGGTGATCTATGGGAAGAACCTAGCCAAGAGGCGATCTCAGGTTCGACGGTTATATAAGGAGGGACCTAGCCAAGAGGCGATCTCAGGTTCAACGATGATCTATGGGAAGAACCTAGCAAAGAGGAAATCTCAGGTTTGAAGGTGATCTATGTGAAGAACCTCGCCAAGAGGCGATCTCAGGTTTGACGATGATCTAAGGAGGAACCAAGCCAAGAGGCAATCTCAAGTTCGACGGTGATCTATAGGAAGAACCTAGCCAAGAGGAGATCTCAGATTCGAGGCTGATCTAAGGAGGAACCTAGCCATGAGGAGATCTCAGCTTCGACGGTGATCTAAGGAGGAACCTAGCCAAGAGGCAATATCAGGTTCAACGGTGATCTATGGGAAGAACCTAGCCAAGAGGCGATCTCAGATTCGTCGGTGATCTAAGGATAAACCTAGCCAAGAGGCGATCTCAGGTTCGACGGTGATCTAAGGAGGAACCTAGCCAAGAGGCAATCTCAGGTTCAACTGTGATCTATGGGAAGAACCTAGCCAAGAGGAGATCTCAGGTTCGATGGTGATCTATGGGAAGAACCTAGCCAAGAGGCGATCTCAGGTTCAACATTGATCTAAGGGAAGAACCTAGCTAAGAGGCGATCTCAGATTCGACGGTGATCTAGGGAAGAACCTATCCAAGAGGCGATCTCAGGTTTGACAATGATCTAAGGTGGAACCTAGCCAAGAGGCGATCTCAGGTTCAATGGTGATCTATGGAAAGAACCTAGCCAAGAGGCGATCTCAGGTTCGACGGTGATCTAAGGAGGAACCTAGCCAAGAGGAGTTCTCATTTTCGACGGTGATCTATGGGAAGAACCTAGCCAAGAGGAGATCTCAGGTTTGACGGTGATCTAAGGAGGAACCTAGCCAAGAGGCAATCTCAGGTTCGACAGTGATCTATGGGAAGAACCTAGCCAAGAGGCAATCTCAAGTTCGGTGGTGATCTATGGGAAGAACCTAGCCAATAGGTGATCTCAGGTTCAAAGGTGATCTATGGGAAGAACCTAGCCAAGAGGCAATCTCAGGTTTGACGGTGATCTATGGGAAGAACCTAGCCAAGAGGCGATCTCAGGTTTGACGGTGATCTAAGGAGGAACCTAGCCAAGAGGCAATCTCAGGTTCGATGGTGATCTATAGGAAGAACCTAGCCAAGAGGCGATCTCATATTCGACGGTGATTTAAGGAGGAACCTAGCCAAGAGGCGATCTCAGGTTCGACGGTGATCTATGGGTAGAACCTAGCCAATAGGCGATCTCAGGTTCGACGATGATCTATAGGAAGAACCTAGCCAAGAGGCAATCTCAAGTTTGACGGTGATCTATGGGAAGAACCTAGCCAAGAGGCGATCTCAGGTTTGACGGTGATCTAAGGAGGAACCTAGCCAAGAGGAAATCTTAGGTTCAACGGTGATCTATAGGAAGAACCTAACCAAGAGGCAATCTCAGATTCGACGGTGATCTAAGGAGGAACCTAGCCAACAGACGATCTCAGGTTCAATGGTGATCTATGGGAAGAACCTAGCCAAGAGGCGATCTCAGATTCGACGGTTATCTAAGGAGGAACCTAGCCAAGCGACAAACTCAGGTTCGACGGTGATCTAAGGAGGAACCTAGCCAAGAGGCGATCTCAGGTTCAACATTGATCTAAGGAGGAACCTAGCCAAGAGGCAATCTCAGGTTCAACGGTGATCTAAGGAGGAACCTAGCCAAGCGGCGATCTCGAGTTCGACGGAGATCTATGGGAAGAACCTAGCCTAAGGGCGATCTCAGGTTCGACGGTGATCTACGGGAAGAACCTAGCCAAGAGGCAATCTTAGGTTCGACGGTTATCTAAGGAGGTACCTAGCCAAAAGGCGATCTCAGGTTCGACGGTGATCTATGGGAAGAACCTAGCCATGAGGCGATCTAGGGTTCAACGGTGATCTATGTGAAGAACCTAGCCAAGAGGTTATCTCAAGTTCGATTATGATCTATGGGAAGAACCTAGCCAAGAGGCGATCTCAGGTTTGACGGTGATCTATGGGAAGAACCTAGCCAAGAGGTGATCTCAGGTTTGACGGTGATCTAAGGAGGAACCTAGCCAAGAGGCGATCTCAGGTTCGACGGTGATCTATAGGAAGAACCTAGCCAAGAGGCAATCTCATATTCGACGGTGATCTAAGGAGGAACCTAGCCAAGAGGCGATCTCAGGTTCGATGGTGATCTAAGGAGGAACCTAGCCAAGAGGCAATCTCAGGTTCGATTGTGATCTATGGGAAGAACCTAGCCAAGAGGCAATCTCAGGTTCAACGGTTATCTATAGGAAGAACCTAGCCAATAGGCGATCTTAGGTTCAACGGTGATCTAAGGGAATTACCTAGCTAAGAGGAAATCTCAGGTTCGAGGGAGATCTATGGGAAGAACCTAGCCAAGAGGAAATCTCAGGTTCTACAGTGATCTAAGGAGGAACATAGCCAAGAGGCAATCTCAGGTTCGACGGTGATCTATAGGAAGAACCTAGCCAAGAGGAGATCTCAGGTTTGACGGTGATTTAAAGAGGAACCTAGCCAAGAGGCAATCTCAGGTTCGACGGTGATCTATAGGAAGAACCTAGCCAAGAGGCGATCTCAGATTCGACGGTGATCTAAGGAGGATTCTAGCAAATAGGCAATCTCAGCTTCAACGGTGATCTAAGAAGTAACCTATCCAAGAGACGATCTCAGGTTCAACGGTGATCTATGGGAAGGACCTAGCCAAGAGGCGATCTTATATTTGACAGTGATCTAAGGAGGAAACTAGACAAGAGGCGATCTCAGGTTCAACGATGATCTATGGGAAGAACCTAGCCAAGAGGCGATGTCAGATTCGACGGTGATCTAAGGAGGAACATAGCCAAGAGGCGATCTCAGGTTCGACGATGATCTAAGGAGGAACCTAGCCAAGAGGCGATCTCAGGTTCAACGGTGATCTATAGGAAGAACCTAGCCAAGAGGCGATCTCACATTCGAAGGTGATCTAAGGATGAACCTAGCCAAGAGGCGATCTCAGGTTCAACGGTGATCTAAGGAGGAACCTAGCCAAGAGGCGATCTCAGGTTCGACTGTGATCTATGGGAAGAACCTAGCCAAGAGGCAATCTCAGGTTCGACGGTGATCTAAGGAGGAACCTAGCCAAGAGGCATTCTCAGGTTCGACGGTGATCTATGGGAAGAACCTAGCTAAGAGGAAATCTCAGGTTCGACGGTGATCTATGGGTAGAACCTAGCCAATAGGCGATCTCAGGTTCGACGGTAATCTATAGGAAGAACCTAGCCAAGAGGCAATCTCAGGTTTGACGGTGATCTATGGGAAGAACCTAGCCAAGAGGAGATCTCAGGGTTGACGGTGATCTAAGGAGGAACCTACCTAAGAGGAAATCTTAGGTTCATTGGTAATCAATAGGAAGAACCTAACCAAGAGGCAATCTCAGATTCGACGGTGATCTAAGGAGGAGGAACCTAGCCAAGAGACGATCTCAGGCTCGATGGTGATCTAAGGAGGAACCTAGCCAAGAGGCGATCTCAGGTTCAACGGTGATCTATGGGAAGAACCTAGCCAAGAGGCGATCTCAGATTCGACGGTTATCTAATGAGGAACCTAGCCAAGCGGCGATCTCAGGTTCGACGGTGATCTAAGGAGGAACCTAGCCAAGAGGCGATCTCAGGTTCAACGTTGATCTAAGGAGGAACCTAGCCAAGAGGCAATCTCAGGTTCGACGGTGATCTAAGGAGGAACCTAGCCAAGCGGCGATCTCGAGTTCGACAGAGATCTATGGGAAGAACCTAGCCTAAGGGCGATCTCAGGTTCGACGGTGATCTACAGGAAGAACCTAGCCAAGAGGAAATCTTAGGTTCGACGGTTATCTAAGGAGGAACCTAGCCAAAAGGCGATCTCAGGTTCGACAGTGATCTATGGGAAGAACCTAGCCAAGAGGCTATCTAGGGTTCAACGGTGATCTATGTGAAGAACCTAGCCAAGAGGCTATCTCAAGTTTGACAATGATCTTTGGGAAGAACCTAGCCAAGAGGCGATATCAGGTTTGACGGTGATCTATGGGAAGAACCTAGCCAAGAGGCGATCTCAGGTTTGACGGTGATCTAAGGAGGAACCTAGCCAAGAGGAAATCTCAGGTTCGACAGAGATCTATGGGAAGAACCTAGCCTATGGGCGATCTCAGGATCGACGGTGATCAATGGGAAGAACCTAGCCAAGAGGCGTTCTCAGATTCGACGGTTATCTAAGGAGGAACCTAGCCAAAAGGGGATCTCAAGTTCAACGGTGATCTATGGGAAGAACCTAGCAAAGAGGAAATCTCAAGTTCGACGGTGATCTATGTGAAGAACCTTGCCAATAGGTGATCTCAAGTTTGACGGTGATCTAAGGAGGAAGCTAGCCAAGAGGCAATCTCAGGTTCGTTGGTGATCTATAGGAAGGACCTAGCCAAGAGGAGATCTCAGATTCGACGGTGATCTAAGGAGGAACCTAGCCATGAGGCGATCTCAGCTTCGACGGTGATCTAATGAGGAACCTAGCCAAGAGGCGATCTCAGGTTCAACGGTGATCTATGGGAAGAACCTAGCCAAGAGGCAATGTCAGATTCAACGGTGATCTAAGGAGGAACCTAGCCCAGAGGCGATCTCAGGTTCGACGGTGATCTAAGGAGGAACCTAGCCAAGAGGCAATCTCAGGTTCGACTATGATCTATGGGAAGAACCTAGCCAAGAGGCGATCTCAGGTTCGATGGTGATCTATGGGAAGAACCTAGCCAAGAGGCGATATAAGGTTCGACAGTGATTTAAGGGAAGAACCTAGCTAAGAGGCGATCTCAGGTTCGACGGTGATCTAGGGAAGAACCTAGCCAAGAGGCGATCTTAGGTTCAATTGTGATCTCTGGAAAGAACCTATCCAAGAGGCGATCTCAGGTTCCACGGTGATCTAAGGAGGAACCTAGCCAAGAGGCATTCTCAGGTTCGATGGTGATCTATGGGAAGAACCTAGCAAGGAGGCGATCTCAGATTCGACGGTGATCTAAGGAGGAACCTATCCAAGAGGCGATCTCAGCTTTGACGATGATCTAAGGAGGAACCTAGCCAAGAGGCGATCTCAGGTTCAATAGTGATCTATGGGAAGAACCTAGCCAAGAGGCAATCTCAGATTCGATGGTGATCTAAGGAGGAACCTAGCCAAGAGGCGATCTCAGGTTCAACGATGATCTATGGGAAGAACCTAGCCAAGAGGCGATCTCAAGTTCGACGGTGATCTAAGGAGGAACCTAGCCAAGAGTCGATCTCAGGTTCGACGGTGATGTAAGAAGGAACCTAGCCAAGAGGAGATCTCAGGTTCGACGGTGATCTATGGGAAGAACCTAGCCAAGAGGCGATCTCATATTTGACGGTGATCTAAGGAGGAACCTAGCCAAGAGGAAATCTCAGGTTCGACGGTGATCTACGGGAAGAACCTAGTAAAGAGGCAATCTCATGTTCGACGATGATCTATGTGAAGAACCTCGCCAAGAGGTGATCTCAGGTTTGACGGTGATCTAAGGAGGAACCTAGCCAAGAGGCAATCTCAGGTTCGTCGGTGATCTATAGGAAGGACCTAGCCAAGAGGAGATCTCAGATTCGACGATGATCTAAGGAGGAACCTAGGCATGAGGCGATCTCAGCTTCGACGGTGATCTAATGAGGAACCAAGCCAAGAGGCGATATCAGGTTCAACGGTGATCTATGGGAAGAACCTAGCCAAGAGGCAATGTCAGATTCAACGTTGATCTAAGGAGGAACCTAGCCAAGAGGCGATATCAGGTTCGACGGTGATCTAAGCGTAGAACCTAGCCAATAGGCGATCTTAGGTTCGACGGTGATCTATAGGAAGAACCTATCCAAGAGGAAATCTCAGGTTTGACGGTGATCTATGGGAAGAACCTAGCCAAGAGGCGATCTCAGGTTTGACGGTGATTTAAGGAGGAACCTAGCCAAGAGGAAATCTCAGGTTCAACGGTGATCTATAGGAAGAACCTAACCAAGAGGAAATCTCAGATTCGACGGTGATCTAAGGAGGAACCTAGACAAGAGACGATCTCAGGTTCGACGATGATCTATGGGTAGAACCTAGACAATAGGCGATCTCAGGTTCGACGGTGATCTATAGGAGGAACCTAGCCAAGAGGCGTTCTCAGGTTCGACAATGATCTATGGGAAGAACCTAGAAAGGAGGCGATCTCAGATTCGACGGTGATCTAAGGAGGAACCTAGCCAAGAGGCGATCTCAGGTTCAACAGTGATCTATGGGAAGAACCTAGCCAAGAGGCAATCTCAGATTCGACGGTGATCTAAGGAGGAACCTAGGCAAGAGGCGATCTCAGGTTCAACGGTGATCTATGGGAAGAAGCTAGCCAAGAGGCGATCTTAGGTTCGACGGTGATCCACGGAGGAACCTAGCCAAGAGGCGATCTCGGGTTCGACGGTGATCTCTGGGAAGAACCTAGCCAAGAGGCGATCTTAGATTTGACGGTTATCTAAGGAGAAACCTAGCCAAGAGGAAATCTCAGGTTCGACGGAGATCTATGGGAATAACCTAGTCTATAGTGATCTCAGGTTCAACGGTGATCTATGGGAAGAACCTAGCCGAGAGGCGATCTCGGTTTCGACGGTTATCTAAGGAGGAACCTAGCCAAGAGGCGATCTCAGGTTAAACGGTGATCTATGTCAAGAACCTCGCCAAGAGGCGATCTCACGTTTGATGGTGATCTAAGGAGGAACCTAGCCAAGAGGAAATCTCAGGTTTGACGGTGATCTAAGGAGGAACCTAGCCAAAAGGAAATCTCAGGTTCGATGGTGATCTAAGGGAAGAACCTAGTTAAAAGGCGATCTCAGGTTCGACGGTGATCTAGGGATGAATCTAGCCAAGAGGCGATCTCAGGTTCGACGATGATCTAAGGAGGAACCTAACCAAGAGGTGATCTCAGGTTCGACGGTGATCTATGGAAAGAACCTAGCCAAGAGGCAATCTCAGGTTCGACGGTGATCTAAGGAGGAACCTAGCCAAGAGGCATTCTCAGGTTCAACGGTGATCTATGGTAAGAACCTAGCCAATAGGGGATCTCAGGTTCGGCGTTGATCTATGGGAAGAACCTAGCCAATAGGCGATCTCAGGTTCGACGGTGATCAATGGGAAGAACCTAGACAAGAGGCAATCTCAGGTTGGACGGTGATCTATATGAAGAACCTAGCCAAGAGGCGATCTCAGGTTTGACGGTGATCTGAGGAGGAACCTAGCCAAGAGGCAATCTCAGGTTCGACGGTGATCTATAGGAAGAAACTAGCCAAGAGGCGATCTAAGATTAGACGGTGATCTAAGGAGGAACCAAGACAAGAGGCGATCTCAGGTTCGACGGTGATCTATGGAGGAACCTAGCAAAGAGGCGATCTCAGGTTCAATTGTGATCTATGGGAAGAACCTAGCTAAGAGGCGATCTCAGATTCGACGGTGATCTAAGGAGGAACCTATCCAAGCGGCGATCTCAGGTTCGACGGTGATCAAAGGAGGAACCAAGCCAAGAGGCAATCTCAGGTTCGATGGTGATATAAGGAGGAACTTAGCCAAGAGGCGATCTCGATTTCGACGGAGATCTATGGGAAGAACCTAGCCTAAGGGCGATCTCAGGTTCGACGGTGATCTACGAGAAGAACCTAGCCAAGAGGCGATCTTAGGTTCGACGGTTATCTAAGGAGGAACCTAGCAAAGAGGCGATCTCAGGTTCGACGGTGATCAATGGGAAGAACCTAGCCAAGAGGCGATCTCAGGTTCGACAATGATCTATGGGAAGAACCTAGCCAAGAGGCGATCTCATGTTTGACAGTGATCTATGGGAAGAACCAAGCCAAGAGGCGATTTCAGGTTCGAAGGTGATCTAAGGTGGAACCTAGCCATGAGGCGATCTCAGGTTCGGCGGTGATCTAAGGAGGAACCTAGCCAAGAGGCAATCTCAGGTTCGACGGTGATCTATGGGAAGAACCTAGCCAAGAGGCAATGTCAGATTCAACGGTGATCTAAGGAGGAACCTAGCCCAGAGGCGATCTCAGGTTCGACGGTGATCTAAGGAGGAACCTAGCCAAGAGGCAATCTCAGGTTCGACTATGATCTATGGGAAGAACCTAGCCAAGAGGCGATCTCAGGTTCGATGGTGATCTATGGGAAGAACCTAGCCAAGAGGCGATATAAGGTTCGACAGTGATTTAAGGGAAGAACCTAGCTAAGAGGCGATCTCAGGTTCGACGGTGATCTAGGGAAGAACCTAGCCAAGAGGCGATCTTAGGTTCAATTGTGATCTCTGGAAAGAACCTATCCAAGAGGCGATCTCAGGTTCCACGGTGATCTAAGGAGGAACCTAGCCAAGAGGCATTCTCAAGTTCGATGGTGATCTATGGGAAGAACCTAGCAAGGAGGCGATCTCAGATTCGACGGTGATCTAAGGAGGAACCTATCCAAGAGGCGATCTCAGGTTCAACAGTGATCTATGGGAAGAACCTAGCCAAGAGGCAATCTCAGATTCGACGGTGATCTAAGGAGGAACCTAGCCAAGAGGCGATCTTAGGTTCAACGGTGATCTATGGGAAGAAGCTAGCCAAGAGGCGATCTTAGGTTCGACGGTGATCCACGGAGGAACCTAGCTAAGAGGCGATCTCGGGTTCGACGGTGATCTCTGGGAAGAACCTAGCCAAGAGGCGATCTTAGATTTGACGGTTATCTAAGGAGAAACCTAGCCAAGAGGAAATATCAGGTTCGACGGAGATCTATGGGAATAACCTAGTCTATAGTGATCTCAGGTTCAACGGTGATCTATGGGAAGAACCTAGCCGAGAGGCGATCTCGGTTTCGACGGTTATCTAAGGAGGAACCTAGCCAAGAGGCGATCTCAGGTTAAACGGTGATCTATGTCAAGAACCTCGCCAAGAGGCGATCTCACGTTTGATGGTGATCTAAGGAGGAACCTAGCCAAGAGGAAATCTCAGGTTCGACGGTGATCTAAGGAGGAACCTAGCCAAAAGGAAATCTCAGGTTCGATGGTGATCTAAGGGAAGAACCTAGTTAAAAGGCGATCTCAGGTTCGACGGTGATCTAGGGAAGAATCTAGCCAAGAGGCGATCTCAGGTTCGACGATGATCTAAGGAGGAACCTAACCAAGAGGTGATCTCAGGTTCGACGGTGATCTATGGAAAGAACCTAGCCAAGAGGCAATCTCAGGTTCGACGGTGATCTAAGGAGGAACCTAGCCAAGAGGCGTTCTCAGGTTCAACGGTGATCTATGGTAAGAACCTAGCCAATAGGGGATCTCAGGTTCGGAGTTGATCTATGGGAAGAACCTAGCCAATAGGCGATCTCAGGTTCGACGGTGATCAATGGGAAGAACCTAGACAAGAGGAAATCTCAGGTTCGACGGTGATCTATATGAAGAACCTAGCCAAGAGGCGATCTCAGGTTTGACGGTGATCTGAGGAGGAACCTAGCCAAGAGGCAATCTCAGGTTCGACGGTGATCTATAGGAAGAAACTAGCCAAGAGGCGATCTAAGATTAGACGGTGATCTAAGGAGGAACCAAGACAAGAGGCGATCTCAGGTTCGACGGTGATCTATGGAGGAACCTAGCGAAGAGGCCATCTCAGGTTCGACGGTGATGTAAGAAGGAACCTAGCCAAGAGGCGATCTCAGGTTCGACGGTGATCTATGGGAAGAACCTAGCCAAGAGGCGATCTCATATTTGACGGTGATCTAAGGAGGAACCTAGCCAAGAGGAAATCTCAGGTTCGACGGTGATCTACGGGAAGAACCTAGTAAAGAGGCAATCTCATGTTCGACGATGATCTATGTGAAGAACCTCGCCAAGAGGTGATCTCAGGTTTGACGGTGATCTAAGGAGGAACCTAGCCAAGAGGCAATCTCAGGTTCGTCGGTGATCTATAGGAAGGACCTAGCCAAGAGGAGATCTCAGATTCGACGATGATCTAAGGAGGAACCTAGCCATGAGGCGATCTCAGCTTCGACGGTGATCTAATGAGGAACCAAGCCAAGAGGCGATATCAGGTTCAACGGTGATCTATGGGAAGAACCTAGCCAAGAGGCAATGTCAGATTCAACATTGATCTAAGGAGGAACCTAGCCAAGAGGCGATCTCAGGTTCGACGGTGATCTAAGCGTAAAACCTAGCCAATAGGCGATCTTAGGTTCGACGGTGATCTATAGGAAGAACCTATCCAAGAGGAAATCTCAGGTTTGACGGTGATCTATGGGAAGAACCTAGCCAAGAGGCGATCTCAGGTTTGACGGTGATCTAAGGAGGAACCTAGCCAAGAGGAAATCTCAGGTTCAACGGTGATCTATAGGAAGAACCTAACCAAGAGGAAATCTCAGATTCGACGGTGATCTAAGGAGGAACCTAGACAAGAGACGATCTCAGGTTCGACGATGATCTATGGGTAGAACCTAGCCAATAGGCGATCTCAGGTTCGACGGTGATCTATAGGAGGAACCTAGCCAAGAGGCGTTCTCAGGTTCGACGATGATCTATGGGAAGAACCTAGAAAGGAGGCGATCTCAGATTCGACGGTGATCTAAGGAGG
Source organism: Vicia faba (assembly GCA_948472305.1). Classification (NCBI taxonomy): domain Eukaryota; kingdom Viridiplantae; phylum Streptophyta; class Magnoliopsida; order Fabales; family Fabaceae; genus Vicia; species Vicia faba. Next base: position 1,309,278,776 of record OX451741.1, on the reverse strand, counting down.
AACCTAGCCAAGAGGCGATCTCAGGTTCAACAGTGATCTATGGGAAGAACCTAGCCAAGAGGCAATCTCAGATTCGACGGTGATCTAAGGAGGAACCTAGCCAAGAGGCGATCTTAGGTTCAACGGTGATCTATGGGAAGAAGCTAGCCAAGAGGCGATCTTAGGTTCGACGGTGATCCACGGAGGAACCTAGCTAAGAGGCGATCTCGGGTTCGACGGTGATCTCTGGGAAGAACCTAGCCAAGAGGCGATCTTAGATTTGACGGTTATCTAAGGAGAAACCTAGCCAAGAGGAAATATCAGGTTCGACGGAGATCTATGGGAATAACCTAGTCTATAGTGATCTCAGGTTCAACGGTGATCTATGGGAAGAACCTAGCCGAGAGGCGATCTCGGTTTCGACGGTTATCTAAGGAGGAACCTATCCAAGAGGCGATCTCAGGTTAAACGGTGATCTATGTCAAGAACCTCGCCAAGAGGCGATCTCACGTTTGATGGTGATCTAAGGAGGAACCTAGCCAAGAGGAAATCTCAGGTTCGACGGTGATCTAAGGAGGAACCTAGCCAAAAGGAAATCTCAGGTTCGATGGTGATCTAAGGGAAGAACCTAGTTAAAAGGCGCTCTCAGGTTCGACGGTGATCTAGGGAAGAATCTAGCCAAGAGGCGATCTCAGGTTCGACGATGATCTAAGGAGGAACCTAACCAAGAGGTGATCTCAGGTTCGACGGTGATCTATGGAAAGAACCTAGCCAAGAGGCAATCTCAGGTTCGACGGTGATCTAAGGAGGAACCTAGCCAAGAGGCGTTCTCAGGTTCAACGGTGATCTATGGTAAGAACCTAGCCAATAGGGGATCTCAGGTTCGGAGTTGATCTATGGGAAGAACCTAGCCAATAGGCGATCTCAGGTTCGACGGTGATCAATGGGAAGAACCTAGACAAGAGGAAATCTCAGGTTCGACGGTGATCTATATGAAGAACCTAGCCAAGAGGCGATCTCAGGTTTGACGGTGATCTGAGGAGGAACCTAGCCAAGAGGCAATCTCAGGTTCGACGGTGATCTATAGGAAGAAACTAGCCAAGAGGCGATCTAAGATTAGACGGTGATCTAAGGAGGAACCAAGACAAGAGGCGATCTCAGGTTCGACGGTGATCTATGGAGGAACCTAGCAAAGAGGCCATCTCAGGTTCAATTGTGATCTATGGGAAGAACCTAGCTAAGAGGCGATCTCAGATTCGACGGTGATCTAAGGAGGAACCTAGCCAAGCGGCGATCTCAGGTTCGACGTTGATCAAAGGAGGAACCAAGCCAAGAGGCAATCTCAGGTTCGACGGTGATATAAGGAGGAACTTAGCCAAGAGGCGATCTCGATTTCGACGGAGATCTATGGGAAGAACCTAGCCTAAGGGCGATCTCAGGTTCGACGGTGATCTACGAGAAGAACCTAGCCAAGAGGAGATCTTAGGTTCGACGGTTATCTAAGGAGGAACCTAGCAAAGAGGCGATCTCAGGTTCGACGGTGATCAATGGGAAGAACCTAGCCAAGAGGCGATCTCAGGTTCGACAATGATCTATCGGAAGAACCTAGCCAAGAGGCGATCTCATGTTTGACAGTGATCTATGGGAAGAACCAAGCCAAGAGGCGATTTCAGGTTCGAAGGTGATCTAAGGTGGAACCTAGCCAAGAGGCCATCTCAGGTTCGGCGGTGATCTAAGGAGGAACCTAGACAAGAGGCAATCTCAGGTTCGACGGTGATCTATGGGAAGAACCTAGCCAAGAGGCAATCTCAGATTTGACGGTTATCTAAGGAGGAACCTAGCCAAGAGGAAATCTTAGGTTCGACGGAGATCTATTGGAAGAACCTAGCCTATGGGCGATCTCAGGTTCGATGTTGATTTATGGGAAGAACCTAGCCAAGAGGTGATCTCAGGTTCGACGGTTATCTAAGGAGGAACCTAGCCAAGAGGCGATCTCAGCTTTGACAGTGATCTAAGGAGGAACCTAGCCAAGAGGACAAACTCAGGTTCAACGGTGATCTATGGGAAGAACCTAGCCAAGAGGCAATCTCAGGTTCGATGGTGATCTATGGGAAGAACCTAGCCAAGAGGCGATCTCAGGTTCGACGGTGATCTAAGGGAAGAACCTAGTTAAAAGGCGATCTCAGGTTCGACGGTGATCTAGGGAAGAACCTAGCTAAGAGGCGATCTCAGGTTCGACAATGATCTAAGGAGGAACCTAGCCAAGAGGTGATCTCAGGTTCGACGGTGATCTATGGAAAGAACCTAGTTAAAAGGCGATCTCAGGTTCGACGGTGATCTACGGAAGAACCTAGCCAAGAGGCGATCTCAGGTTCGACGATGATCTAAGGAGGAACCTAGCAAAGAGGTGATCTCAGGTTCGATGGTCATCTATGGAAAGAACCTAGCCAAGAGGCAATCTCAGGTTCGATGGTGATCTAAGGGAAGAACCTAGTTAAAAGGCGATCTCAGGTTCGACGGTGATCTAGGGAAGAACCTAGCCAAGAGGCGATCTCAGGTTCGACGGTGATCTAAGGAGGAACCTAGCCCAGAGGCGTTCTCAGGTTCGACGGTGATCTATGGTAAGAACCTAGCCAATAGGGGATCTCAGGTTCGGCGTTGATCTATGGGAAGAACCTAGCCAATAGGCGATCTCAGGTTCGACGGTGATCAATGGGAAGAACCTAGACAAGAGGCAATCTCAGGTTCGACGGTGATCTATAGGAAGAACCTAGCCAAGAGGCGATCTAAGATTAGACGGTGATCTAAGGAGGAACCAAGACAAAAGGCGATCTCAGGTTCGACGGTGATCTATGGAGGAACCTAGCCAAGAGGCGATCTCAGGTTCAATTATGATCTATGGGAAGAACCTAGACAAGAGGCGATCTCAGATTCGACGGTGATCTAAGGAGGAACCTAGCCAAGCGGCGATCACAGGTTCGACGGTGATCTAAGGAGGAACCTAGCCAAGAGGCGATCTCAGGTTCGACGGTGATCAAAGGAGGAACCAAGCGAAGAGGCAATCTCAGGTTCGACGGTGATATAAGGAGGAACTTAGCCAAGAGGCGATCTCAATTTCGACGGAGATCTATGGGAAGAACCTAGCCTAAGGGAGATCTCAGGTTCGACGGTGATCTACGAGAAGAACCTAGCCATGAGGCGATCTTAGGTTCGACGGTTATCTAAGGAGGAACCTAGAAAAGAGGCGATCTCAGGTTCGATGGTGATCAATGGGAAGAACCTAGCCAAGAGGCGATCTCAGGTTCGACAGTGATCTATGGGAAGAACCTAGCCAAGAGGCGATCTCATGTTTGACAGTGATCTATAGGAAGAACCAAGCCAAGAGGCGATTTCAGGTTCGAAGGTGATCTAAGGTGGAACCTAGCCAAGAGGCCATCTCAGGTTCGGCGGTGATCTATGGAGGAACCTAGACAAGAGGCAATCTCAGGTTCGACGGTGATCTATGGGAAGAACCTAGCCAAGAGGCAATCTCAGATTTGACGGTTATCTAAGGAGGAACCTAGCCAAGAGGAAATCTTCGGTTCGACGGAGATCTATTGGAAGAACCTAGCCTATGGGCGATCTCAGGTTCGATGTTGATCTATGGGAAGAACCTAGCCAAGAGGTGATCTCAGGTTCGACGGTTATCTAAGGAGGAACCTAGCCAAGAGGCAATCTCAGCTTTGACAGTGATCTAAGGAGGAACCTAGCCAAGAGGACAAACTCAGGTTCAACGGTGATCTATGGGAAGAACCTAGCCAAGAGGCAATCTCAGGTTCGATGGTGATCTATGGGAAGAACCTAGCCAAGAGGCGATCTCAGGTTCGACGGTGATCTAAGGGAAGAACCTAGTTAAAAGCCGATCTCAGGTTCCACGGTGATCTAGGGAAGAACCTAGCTAAGAGGCGATCTCAGGTTCGACAATGATCTAAGGAGGAACCTAGCCAAGAGGTGATCTCAGGTTCGACGGTGATATATGGAAAGAACCTAGTTAAAAGGCGATCTCAGGTTCGACGGTGATCTACGGAAGAACCTAGCCAAGAGGCGATCTCAGGTTCGACGATGATCTAAGGAGGAACCTAGCAAAGAGGTGATCTCAGGTTCGATGGTCATCTATGGAAAGAACCTAGCCAAGAGGCAATCTCAGGTTCGACGGTGATCTAAGGAGGAACCTAGCCAAGAGGCGTTCTCAAGTTCGACGGTGATCTATGGGAAGAACCTAGCCAAGAGGGGATCTCAGGTTCAGCGGTGATCTATGAGAAGAACCTAGACAATAGGCGATCTCAGGTTCGACGTTGATCTATGGGAAGAACCAAGCCAAGAGACAATCTCAGGTTCGACCGTGATCTATAGGAAGAACCTAGCCAAGAGGCGATCTCAGATTCGACGGTGATCTAAGGAGGAACCAAGCCAAGAGTCGATTTCAGGTTCTACGGTGATTTAAGGAGGAACCTAGCCAAGAGGCGATCTCAGGTTCAACGATGATCTATGGGAAGAACCTAGCCAAGAGGCGATCTCATATTGACGGTGATCTAAGAAGGAACCTAGCCAAACGACAATCTCAGGTTCGAAGGTGATCTAAGGAGGAACCTTGCCAAGAGGCGATCTCAGGTTCGAAGGTGATCAAAGGAGGAACCGAGCCAAGAGGCAATCTTAGGTTCGACGGTGATATAAGGAGGAACCTAGCCAAGAGGCAATCTCGAGTTCGACGGAGATCTATGGGAAGAACCTAGCCTAAGGGTGATCTCAGGTTCGATGGTGATCTACGGGAAGAACCTAGCCAAGAGGCGATCTTAGGTTCGAAGGTTATCTAAGGAGGAACCTAGCCAAGAGGCGATCCCAGAATCGACGGTGATCAATGGGAAGAACCTAGCCAAGAGGCAATCTTGGGTTCAACGGTGATCTATGTGAAGAACCTAGCCAAGAGGCGATCTCAGGTTCGACAGTGATCTATGGGAAGAACCTAGCCAAGAGGCGATCTCATGTTTGACGGTGATCTATGGGAAGAACCTAGCCAAGAGGCGATTTCAGGTTCGACGGTGATCTAAGGAGGAACCTAGCCAAGAGGCGATCTCAGGTTCGACGGCGATCTATGGGAAGAACCTAGCCAAGATGCGATCTCAGATTTGACGGTGATCTAAGGAGGAACGTAGCCAAGAGGAAATCTTAGGATCGACGGAGATATATGGGAATAACCTAGCCTATGGGCGATCTCAGGTTCGTAGGTGATCTATGGGAAGAACCTAGCTAAGAGGAGATCTCAGATTCGACAGTTATCTAAGGAGGAACCTAGCCAAGAGGTAATATCAGGTTCAACGGTGATCTATGGGAAGAACCTAGCAAAGAGGCAATCACAGGTTCGACGGTGATCTATGGGAAGAACTTAGAAATGAGGTGATTTCAGGTTTGACGGTGATCAAAGGAGGAACCTAGCCAAGAGGCAATCTCAGGTTCGACGGTTATCGATAGGAAGAACCTAGCCAAGAGGAGATCTCATGTTTGACGGTGATCTATGGGAAGAACCAAGCCAAGAGTAGATTTCAGGTTCGACGGTGATCTAAGGTGGAACCTAGCCAAGAGGCGATCTCAGGTTCGACGGTGAACTAAGGAGGAACCTAGCCAAGAGGCGATCTCAGGTTCGACGGTGATCTATGGGAAGAACCTAGCCAAGAGGCAATCTCAGATTTGACGGTGATCTATAGGAAGAACCTAGCCAAGAGGCGATCTAAGATTAGACGGTGATCTAAGGAGGAACCAAGACAAGAGGCGATCTCAGGTTCGACGGTGATCTATGGAGGAACCTAGCCAAGAGGCGATCTCAGGTTCAATTGTGATCTATGGGAAGAACCTAGCCAAGAGGCGATCTCAGATTCGACGGTGATCTAAGAAGGAGCCTAGCCAAGCGGCGATCTCAGGTTCGACAGTGATCTAAGGAGGAACCTAGCCAAGAGGCGATCTTAGGTTCGACGGTGATCAAAGGAGGAACCAAGCCAAGAGGCAATCTCAGGTTCGACGGTGATATAAGGAGGAACTTAGCCAAGAAGCGATCTCAATTTCGACGGAGATCTATGGGAAGAACCTAGCCTAAGGGCGATCTCAGGTTCGACGGTGATCTACGAGAAGAACCTAGCCAAGAGGCGATCTTAGGTTCGACGGTTATCTAAGGAGGAACCTAGCAAAGAGGCGATCTCAGGTTCGGCGGTAATCAATGGGAAGAACCTAGCCAAAAGGAAATCTAGGGTTCAACGGTGATCTATGTGAAGAACCTAGCCAAGAGGCGATCTCAGGTTCGACAGTGATCTATGGGAAGAACCTAGCCAAGAGGCGATCTCATGTTTGACAGTGATCTATGGGAAGAACCAAGCCAAGAGGCGATTTCAGGTTCGAAGGTGATCTAAGGTGGAACCTAGCCAAGAGGCCATCTCAGGTTCGGCGGTGATCTAAGGAGGAACCTAGACAAGAGGCAATCTCAGGTTCGACGGTGATCTATGGGAAGAACCTACCCAAGAGGCGATCTCAGATTTGACGGTGATCTAAGGAGGAACCTAGCCAAGAAGAAATCTTAGGTTCGACGGAGATCTATTGGAAGAACCTAGCCTATGGGCGATCTCAGGTTCGATGTTGATCTATGGGAAGAACCTAGCCAAGAGGTGATCTCAGGTTCGACGGTTATCTAAGGAGGAACCTAGCCAAGAGGCGATCTCAGCTTTGACAGTGATCTAAGGAGGAACCTAGCCAAGAGGCAATCTCAGGTTCAACGGTGATCTATGGGAAGAACCTAGCCAAGAGGCAATCTCAGGTTCGATGGTGATCTATGGGAAGAACCTAGCCAAGAGGCGATCTCAGGTTCGACGGTGATCTAAGGGAAGAACCTAGTTAAAAGGTGATCTCAGGTTCGACGGTGATCTAGGGAAGAACCTAGCTAAGAGGCGATCTCAGGTTCGACAATGATCTAAGGAGGAACCTAGCCAAGAGGTGATCTCAGGTTCGACGGTGATCTATGGAAAGAACCTAGTTAAAAGGCGATCTCAGGTTCGACGGTGATCTAAGGAAGAACCTAGCCAAGAGACGATCTCAGGTTCGACGATGATTAAAGGAGGAACCTAGCAAAGAGGTGATCTCAGGTTCGATGGTCATCTATGGAAAGAACCTAGCCAAGAGGCAATCTCAGGTTCGACGGTGATCTAAGGAGGAACCTAGCCAAGAGGCATTCTCAAGTTCGACGGTGATCTATGGGAAGAACCTAGACAAGAGGGGATCTCAGGTTCAGCGGTGATCTATGGGAAGAACCTAGCCAAGAGGCGATCTCATGTTTGATGGTGATCTATGGGAAGAACCTAGCTAAGATGCGATTTCAGGTTCGACGGTGATCTAAGGAGGAACCTAGCCAAGAGGCGATCTCAGGTTCGACGGTGATCTATGGGAAGAACCTAGCCAAGAGGCGATCTCAGATTTGACGGTGATCTAAGGAGGAACGTAGCCAAGAGGAAATTTTAGGATCGACGGAGATCTATGGGAATAACCTAGCCTATGGGCGATCTCAGGTTCGTAGGTGATCTATGGGAAGAACCTAGCTAAGAGGAGATCTCAGATTCGACAGTTATCTAAGGAGGAACCTAGCCAAGAGGTAATATCAGGTTCAACGGTGATCTATGGGAAGAACCTAGCAAAGAGGAAATCTCAGGTTCTATGGTGATCTATGTGAAGAACCTCTCCAAGAGGCGATCTCAGGTTTGACGGTGATCTATGGGAAGAAATTAACCAAGAGGCGATCTCAGGATCGACCGTGATCTATGGAAAGAACCTAGACAAGAGGCAATCTCAGGTTCGACGGTGATCTAAGGAAGAACCTAGCCAAGAGGCGATCTCAGGTTCGAAGGTGATCTATGGGAAGAACCTAGCCAAGAGGCGATCTCAGGTTCAGCGGTGATCTATGCGATGAACCTACCCAATAGGCGATCTCAGGTTCGACGATGATCTATAGGAAGAACCTAGCCAAGAGGCAATCACAGGTTCGACGGTGATCTATGGGAAGAACTTAGAAATGAAGTGATTTCAGGTTTGACGGTGATCAAAGGAGGAACCTAGACAAGAGGCAATCTCAGGTTCGACGGTGATCGATAGGAAGAACCTAGCCAAGAGGAGATCTCATGTTTGACGGTGATCTATGGGAAGAACCAAGCCAAGAGTAGATTTCAGGTTCGACGGTGATCTAAGGTGGAACCTAGCCAAGAAGCGATCTCAGGTTCGACGGTGAACTAAGGAGGAACCTAGCCAAGAGGCGATCTCAGGTTCGACGGTGATCTATGGGAAGAACCTAGCCAAGAGGCGATCTCAGATTTGACGGTGATCTATAGGAAGAACCTAGCCAAGAGGCGATCTAAGATTAGACGGTGATCTAAGGAGGAACCAAGACAAGAGGCGATCTCAGGTTCGACGGTGATCTATGGAGGAACCTAGCCAAGAGGCGATCTCAGGTTCAATTGTGATCTATGGGAAGAACCTAGCCAAGAGGCGATCTCAGATTCGACGGTGATCTAAGAAGGAGCCTAGCCAAGCGGCGATCTCAGGTTCAACGGTGATCTAAGGAGGAACCTAGCCAAGAGGCGATCTCAGGTTCGACGGTGATCAAAGGAGGAACCAAGCCAAGAGGCAATCTCAGGTTCGACGGTGATATAAGGAGGAACTTAGCCAAGAAGCGATCTCGATTTCGACGGAGATCTATGGGAAGAACCTAGCCTAAGGGCGATCTCAGGTTCGACGGTGATCTACGAGAAGAACCTAGCCAAGAGGCGATCTTAGGTTCGACGGTTATCTAAGGAGGAACCTAGCAAAGAGGCGATCTCAGGTTCGGCGGTGATCAATGGGAAGAACCTAGCCAAAAGGAAATCTAGGGTTCAACAATGATCTATGTGAAGAACCTAGCCAAGAGGCGATCTCAGGTTCGACAGTGATCTATGGGAAGAACCTAGCCAAGAGGCGATCTCATGTTTGACAGTAATCTATGGCCAGAACCAAGCCAAGAGGCGATTTCAGGTTCGAAGGTGATCTAAGGTGGAACCTAGCCAAGAGGCCATCTCAGGTTCGGCGGTGATCTAAGGAGGAACCTAGACAAGAGGCAATCTCAGGTTCGACGGTGATCTATGGGAAGAACCTACCCAAGAGGCGATCTCAGATTTGACGGTGATCTAAGGAGGAACCTAGCCAAGAGGAAATCTTAGGTTCGACGGAGATCTATTGGAAGAACCTAGCCTATGGGCGATCTCAGATTCGATGTTGATCTATGGGAAGAACCTAGCCAAGAGGTGATCTCAGGTTCGACGGTTATCTAAGGAGGAACCTAGCCAAGAGGCGATCTCAGCTTTGACAGTGATCTAATGAGGAACCTATCCAAGAGGCAATCTCAGGTTCAACGGTGATCTATGGGAAGAACCTAGCCAAGAGGCAATCTCAGGTTCGATGGTGATCTATGGCAAGAACCTAGCCAAGAGGCGATCTCAGATTCGACGGTGATCTAAGGGAAGAACCTAGTTAAAAGGCGATCTCAGGTTCGACGGTGATCTAGGGAAGAACCTAGCTAAGAGGCGATCTCAGGTTCGACAATGATCTAAGGAGGAACCTAGCCAAGAGGTGATCTCAGGTTCGACGGTGATCTATGGAAAGAACCTAGTTAAAAGGCGATCTCAGGTTCGACGGTGATCTAAGGAAGAACCTAGCCAAGAGACGATCTCAGGTTCGACGATGATTAAAGGAGGAACCTAGCATAGAGGTGATCTCAGGTTCGGTGGTCATCTATGGAAAGAACCTAGCCAAGAGGCAATCTCAGGTTCGACGGTGATCTAAGGAGGAACCTAGCCAAGAGGCGTTCTCAAGTTCGACGGTGATCTATGGGAAGAACCTAGCCAAGAGGGGATCTCAGGTTCAGCGGTCATCTATGGGAAGAACCTAGCCAATAAGCGATCTCAGGTTCGACGTTGATCTATGGGAAGAACCAAGCCAAGAGACAATCTCAGGTTCGACCGTGATCTATAGGAAGAACCTAGCCAAGAGGCGATCTCAGATTCGACGGTGATCTAAGGAGGAACCAAGCCAAGAGTCGATTTCAGGTTCTACGGAGATTTAAGGAGGAACCTAGCCAAGATGCGATCTCAGGTTCAACGGTGATCTATGGGAAGAACCTAGCCAAGAGGCGATCTCATATTGACGGTGATCTAAGAAGGAACCTAGCCAAACGACAATCTCAGGTTCGACGGTGATCTAAGGAGGAACCTTGCCAAGAGGCGATCTCAGGTTCGAAGGTGATCAAAGGAGGAACCGAGCCAAGAGGCAATCTCAGGTTCGACGGTGATATAAGGAGGAACCTAGCCAAGAGGCAATCTCGAGTTCGACGGAGATCTATGGGAAGAACCTAGCCTAAGGGTGATCTCAGGTTCGATGGTGATCTACGGGAAGAACCTAGCCAAGAGGCGATCTTAGGTTCGAAGGTTATCTAAGGAGGAACCTAGCCAAGAGGCGATCTCAGGTTCGACGGTGATCAATGGAAAGAACCCAGCAAAGAGGCAATCTAGGGTTCAACGGTGATCTATGTGAAGAACCTAGCCAAGAGGCGATCTCAGGTTCGACAGTCATCTATGGGAAGAACCTAGCCAATAGGCGATCTCATGTTTGACGATGATCTATGGGAAGAACCTATCCAAGATGCGATTTCAGGTTCGACGGTGATCTAAGGAGGAACCTAGCCAAGAGGCAATCTCAGGTTCGACGGTGATCTATGGGAAGAACCTAGCCAAGAGGCGATCTCAGATTTAACGGTGATCTAAGGAGGAACGTAGCCAAGAGGAAATCTTAGGATCGACGGAGATCTATGGGAAGAACCTAGCCTATGGGCGATCTCAGGTTCGTTGGTGATCTAGGGGAAAAACCTAGCCAAGAGGCGATCTCAGATTCGACAGTTATCTAAGGAGGAACCTAGCCAAGAGGTAATATCAGGTTCAACGGTGATCTATGGGAAGAACCTAGCAAAGAGGCAATCTCAGGTTCGATGGTGATCTATGTGAAGAACCTCTCCAAGAGGCGATCTCCGAATTGATGGTGATCTTTGGGAAGAAATTAGCCAAGAGGCGATCTCAGGATCGACCGTGATCTATGGAAAGAACCTAGGCAAGAGGCAATCTCAGGTTCGACGGTGATCTAAGGAAGAACGTAGCCAAGAGGCAATCTCAGGTTCAACGGTGATCTATGGGAAGAACCTAGCCAAGAGTCGATCTCAGGTTCAGCGTTTATCTATGCGATGAACCTAGCCAATAGGCGATCTCAGGTTCGACGATGATCTATAGGAAGAACCTAGCCAAGAGGCAATCACAGGTTCGACGGTGATCTATGGGAAGAACTTAGCAATGAGGCGATTCAGGTTTGACGGTGATCAAAGGAGGAACCTAGCCAAGAGGCAATCTCAGGTTCGATGGTGATAGATAGGAAGAACCTAGCCAAGAGGAGATCTCATGTTTGACGGTGATCTATAGGAAGAACCAAGCCAAGAGTAGATTTCAGGTTCGACGGTGATCTAAGGTGGAACCTATCCAAGAAGCGATCTCAGGTTCGACGGTGAACTAAGGAGGAACCTAGCCAAGAGGCGATCTCAGGTTCGACGGTGATCTATGGGAAGAACCTAGCCAAGAGGCGATCTCAGATTTGACGGTGATCTAAGGAGGAACCTTGCCAAGAGGTAATCTTAGGTTCGACGGAGATCTATTGGAAGAACCTAACCTATGGGCGATCTCAGGTTCGACGGTGATTTATGGGAAGAACCTAGCCAAGAGGTGATCTAAGGTTCGACAGTTATCTAAGGAGGAACCTAGCCAAGAGGCGATCTCAGCTTCGACAGTGATCTAAGGAGGAACCTAGCCAACAGACGATCTCAGGTTCAACGGTGATCTATGGGAAGAACCTAGCCAAGATGCGATCTCAGATTCTACGGTGATCTAAGGAGGAACCTAGCCAAGAGGCGATCTCAGGTTCGACGGTGATCTAAGGAGGAACCTAGCCAAAAGGAAATCTCAGGTTCGACTCTGATCTATGGGAAGAACCTAGCAAAGAGCCGATCTCAGGTTCGATGGGGATCTATGGGAAGAACCTAGCCAAGAGGCAATCTCAGGTTGGACAGTGATCTATGGGAAGAACCTAGCTAAAAGGCGATCTCAGGTTCGACGGTGATCTAAGGAGGAACCTAGCCAAGAGGCGTTCTCAGGTTGGACGGTGATCTATGGGAAGAACCTAGCCAAGAGGGGATCTCAGGTTCAGCGGTGATCTATGGGAAGAACCTAGCCAATAGGCGATCTCAGGTTCGACGTTGATCTATGGGAAGAACCAAGCCAAGAGACAATCTTAGGTTCGACGGTGATCTATAGGAAGAACCTAGCCAATAGGAGATCTCAGATTCGACGGTTATTTAAGGAGGAACCTGGCCAAGAGACAATCTCATGTTCAATGGTGATCTATGGGAAGAACCTAGCCAAGAGGCGATCTCATATTCGACGGTGATCTAAGAAGGAACCTAACCAAGGGGCGATCTCAGGTTCGACGGTGATCTAATGAGGAACCTAGCCAAAAGACGATCTCAGGTTCGACGGTGATCAAAGGAGGAACCTAGCCAAGAAGCAATCTCAGGTTTGACGGTGATATAAGCCGGAACCTAGCCAAGAGGCGATCTCGAGTTCGACGATGATCTATGGGAAGAACCTAGCCTAAGGGCGATCTCAGGTTCGATGGTGATCTACGGGAAGAACCTAGCCCAGACGCGATCTTAGGTTCGACGGTTATCTAAGGAGGAACCTAGCCAAGAGGCAATCTCAGGTTCGACGGTGATCAATGGGAAGAACCTAGCCAAGAGGCAATCTAGGGTTCAATGGTGATCTATGTGAAGAACCTAGCCAAGAGGCGATCTCAGGTTCGACAGTGATCTATGGGAAGAACCTAGCCAAGAGGCGATCTCATGTTTGACGGTGGTCTATAGGAAGATCCTAGCCAAGAGGCGATTTCAGGTTTGACGGTGATCTAAGGAGGAACTTAGCCAAGAGGTGATCTCAGGTTCGACGGTGATCCAAGGTGGAACCTAGCCAAGAGGCGATCTCAGGTTCGACGATGATCTATGGGAAGAACCTAGGCAAGAGGCAATCTCAGATTTGACGGTGATCTAAGGAGGAACGTAGCCAAGAGGAAATCTTAGGTTCGACGGAGATCTATGGGAAGAACCTAACCTATGGGTGATCTCAGGTTCGACGGTGGTCTATGTGAAGAACCTAGCCAAGAGGCGATCTCAGGTTCGACGGTTATCTAAGGAGGAACCTAGCCAAGAGGTGATCTCAGGTTCAACGGTGATCTATGGGAAGAACCTAGAAAAGAGGCAATCTCAGGTTCGACGGTGATCTATGTGAAGAACCTCGCCAAGAGGCGATTTCAGGTTTGACGGTAATCTATGGGAAGAAACTAGCCAAAAGGAGATCTCAGGTTCGACCGTGATCTATGGAAAGAACCTAGCCAAGAGGCGATCTCAGGTTCGACGGTGATCTATGGGAAGAACCTAGCCAAGAGGCGATCTCAGGTTCAGTGGTGATCTATGGGATGAACCTAGCCAATAGGCGATCTCAGGTTCGACGGTGATCTATGAGAAGAACCTAGCCAAGAGGAAATCACAGGTTCGACGATTATCTATGGGAAGAAACTAGCCATGAGGCAATCTCAGGTTTGACGGTGATCAAAGGAGGAACCTAGCCAAGAGGCAATCTCAGGTTCGACGGAGATCTATAGGAAGAACATAGCCAAGAGGCGATCTCAGATTCGATGGTGATCTAAGGAGGAGCCTAGCCAAGAGGAGATCTTAGGTTCGACGGTGATCTAAGGAGGAACCTAGCCAAGAGGAAATATCGGGTTCAATGGTCATCTATGGGAAGAACCTAGCCAAGAGGAGATCTCAGGTTCGACGGTGATCTATGGGAAGAACCTAGCCAAGAGGCGATCTCAGGTTCGACGATGATCTAAGGAGGAACCTAGCAAAGAGGTGATCTCAGGTTCGATGGTGATCTATGGAAAGAACCTAGCCAAGAGGCAATATCAGGTTCGACGGTGATCTAAGGAGGAACCTAGCCAAGAGGCATTCTCAGGTTCGACGGTGATCTATGGGAAGAACCTAGCCAAGAGGGGATCTCAGGTTCAACGGTGATCTATGGGAAGAACCTAGCCAATAGGCGATCTCAGGTTCGACGGTGATCTATGGGAAGAACCAAGCCAAGAGACAATCTCAGGTTCGACGGTGATCTATAGGAAGAACCTAGCCAAGAGGAGATCTCAGATTCGACGGTGATCTAAGGAGGAACCTAGCCAAGAGGCGATCTCAGGTTCGACAGTGATCTATGGGAAGAACCTAGCCAAGAAGCGATCTCAGGTTCGACGATGATCTAAGGAGGAACCTAGCAAAGAGGTGATCTCAGGTTCGATGGTGATCTATGGAAAGAACCTAGCCAAGAGGAAATCTCAGGTTCGACGGTGATATAAGGAGGAACCTAGACAAGAGACAATCTCGAGTTCGACGGAGATCTATGGGAAGAACCTAGCCTAAGGGCGATCTCAGGTTTGATGGTGATCTACGGGAAGAACCTAGCCAAGAGGCGATCTTAGGTTCGACGGTTAACTAAAGAGGAACCTAGCCAAGAGGCGATCTCAGGTTCGACGTTGATCAATGGGAAGAACCTAGCCAAGAGGCAATCTAGGGTTCAACGGTGATCTATGTGAAGAACCTAGCCAAGAGGCGATCTCAGGTTCAACAGTGATCTATGGGAAGAACCTAGCCAAGAGGCGATCTCATTTTTGACGGTGATATATGGGAAGAACCTAGCCAAGAGGCGATTTGAGGTTCGACGGTGATCTAAGGAGGAACCTAGCCAAGAGGCGATCTCAGGTTCGACGGTGATCTAAGGAGGAACCTAGCCAAGAGGCGATCTCAGGTTCGACGGTGATCTATGGGAAGAACCTAGCCAAGAGGCGATCTCAGGTTCAGCGGTGATCTATGGGATGAACTTAGCCAATAGGCGATCTCAGGTTCGACGGTGATCTATGGGAAGAACCTAGCCAAGAGGCAATCACAGGTTCGACGGTTATCTATGGGAAGAACCTAGCCAATAGGCGATCTCAGGTTCGATGGTGATCTATGGGAAGAACCAAGCCAAGAGACAATCTCAGGTTCGACGGTGATCTATGGGAAGAACCTAGCCAAGAGGCGATCTCAGATTTGACGGTGATCTAAGGAGGAACCTTGCCAAGAGGTAATCTTAGGTTCGACGGAGATCTATTGGAAGAACCTAACCTATGGGCGATCTCAGGTTCGACGGTGATTTATGGGAAGAACCTAGCCAAGAGGTGATCTAAGGTTCGACAGTTATCTAAGGAGGAACCTAGCCAAGAGGCGATCTCAGCTTCGACAGTGATCTAAGGAGGAACCTAGCCAACAGACGATCTCAGGTTCAACGGTGATCTATGGGAAGAACCTAGCCAAGATGCGATCTCAGATTCTACGGTGATCTAAGGAGGAACCTAGCCAAGAGGCGATCTCAGGTTCGACGGTGATCTAAGGAGGAACCTAGCCAAAAGGAAATCTCAGGTTCGACTCTGATCTATGGGAAGAACCTAGCAAAGAGCCGATCTCAGGTTCGATGGTGATCTATGGGAAGAACCTAGCCAAGAGGCAATCTCAGGTTGGACAGTGATCTATGGGAAGAACCTAGCTAAAAGGCGATCTCAGGTTCGACGGTAATCTAAGGAGGAACCTAGCCAAGAGGCGTTCTCAGGTTGGACGGTGATCTATGGGAAGAACCTAGCCAAGAGGGGATCTCAGGTTCAGCGGTGATCTATGGGAAGAACCTAGCCAATAGGCGATCTCAGGTTCGACGTTGATCTATGGGAAGAACCAAGCCAAGAGACAATCTTAGGTTCGACGGTGATCTATAGGAAGAACCTAGCCAATAGGAGATCTCAGATTCGACGTTGATTTAAGGAGGAACCTAGCCAAGAGACAATCTCATGTTCAATGGTGATCTATGGGAAGAACCTAGCCAAGAGGCGATCTCATATTCGACGGTGATCTAAGAAGGAACCTAACCAAGGGGCGATCTCAGGTTCGACGGTGATCTAATGAGGAACCTAGCCAAAAGGCGATCTCAGGTTCGACGGTGATCAAAGGAGGAACCTAGCCAAGAAGCAATCTCAGGTTTGACGGTGATATAAGCCGGAACCTAGCCAAGAGGCGATCTCGAGTTCGACGGAGATCTATGGGAAGAACCTAGCCTAAGGGCGATCTCAGGTTCGATGGTGATCTACGGGAAGAACCTAGCCCAGACGCGATCTTAGGTTCGACGGTTATCTAAGGAGGAACCTAGCCAAGAGGCAATCTCAGGTTCGACGGTGATCAATGGGAAGAACCTAGCCAAGAGGCAATCTAGGGTTCAACGGTGATCTATGTGAAGAACCTAGCCAAGAGGCGATCTCAGGTTCGACAGTGATCTATGGGAAGAACCTAGCCAAGAGGCGATCTCATGTTTGACGGTGGTCTATAGGAAGAACCTAGCCAAGAGGCGATTTCAGGTTCGACGGTGATCTAAGGAGGAACTTAGCCAAGAGGTGATCTCAGGTTCGACGGTGATCCAAGGTGGAACCTAGCCAAGAGGCGATCTCAGGTTCGACGATGATCTATGGGAAGAACCTAGGCAAGAGGCAATCTCAGATTTGACGGTGATCTAAGGAGGAACGTAGCCAAGAGGAAATCTTAGGTTCGACGGAGATCTATGGGAAGAACCTAACCTATGGGCGATCTCAGGTTCGACGGTGGTCTATGTGAAGAACCTAGCCAAGAGGCGATCTCAGGTTCGACGGTTATCTAAGGAGGAACCTAGCCAAGAGGTGATCTCAGGTTCAACGGTGATCTATGGGAAGAACCTAGAAAAGAGGCAATCTCAGGTTCGACGGTGACCTATGTGAAGAACCTCGCCAAGAGGCGATTTCAGGTTTGACAGTAATCTATGGGAAGAAACTAGCCAAAAGGAGATCTCAGGTTCGACCGTGATCTATGGAAAGAACCTAGCCAAGAGGCGATCTCAGGTTCGACGGTGATCTATGGGAAGAACCTAGCCAAGAGGCGATCTCAGGTTCAGTGGTGATCTATGGGATGAACCTAGCCAATAGGCGATCTCAAGTTCGACGGTGATCTATCAGAAGAACCTAGCCAAGAGGAAATCACAGGTTCGACGATTATCTATGGGAAGAAACTAGCCATGAGGCAATCTCAGGTTTGACGGTGATCAAAGGAGGAACCTAGCCAAGAGGCAATCTCAGGTTCGACGGAGATCTATAGGAAGAACCTAGCCAAGAGGCGATCTCAGATTCGATGGTGATCTAAGGAGGAGCCTAGCCAAGAGGCGATCTTAGGTTCGACGGTGATCTAAGGAGGAACCTAGCCAAGAGGAAATATCGGGTTCAATGGTCATCTATGGGAAGAACCTAGCCAAGAGGAGATCTCAGGTTCGACGGTGATCTATGGGAAGAACCTAGCCAAGAGGCGATCTCAGGTTTGACGATGATCTAAGGAGGAACCTAGCAAAGAGGTGATCTCAGGTTCGATGGTGATCTATGGAAAGAACCTAGCCAAGAGGCAATCTCAGGTTCGACGGTGATCTAAGCAGGAACCTAGCCAAGAGGCATTCTCAGGTTCGACGGTGATCTATGGGAAGAACCTAGCCAAGAGGGGATCTCAGGTTCAACGGTGATCTATGGGAAGAACCTAGCCAATAGGCGATCTCAGGTTCGACGGTGATCTATGGGAAGAACCAAGCCAAGAGACAATCTCAGGTTCGACGGTGATCTATAGGAAGAACCTAGCCAAGAGGAGATCTCAGATTCGACGGTGATCTAAGGAGGAACCTAGCCAAGAGGAGATCTCAGGTTCGACAGTGATCTATGGGAAGAACCTAGCCAAGAAGCGATCTCAGGTTCGACGATGATCTAAGGAGGAACCTAGCAAAGAGGTGATCTCAGGTTCGATGGTGATCTATGGAAAGAACCTAGCCAAGAGGAAATCTCAGGTTCGACGGTGATATAAGGAGGAACCTAGACAAGAGACAATCTCGAGTTCGACGGAGATCTATGGGAAGAACCTAGCCTAAGGGCGATCTCAGGTTTGATGGTGATCTACGGGAAGAACCTAGCCAAGAGGCGATCTTAGGTTCGACGGTTATCTAAAGAGGAACCTAGCCAAGAGGCGATCTCAGGTTCGACGTTGATCAATGGGAAGAACCTAGCCAAGAGGCAATCTAGGGTTCAACGGTGATCTATGTGAAGAACCTAGCCAAGAGGCGATCTCAGGTTCAACAGTGATCTATGGGAAGAACCTAGCCAAGAGGCGATCTCATGTTTGACGGTGATATATGGGAAGAACCTAGCCAAGAGGCGATTTGAGGTTCGACGGTGATCTAAGGAGGAACCTAGCCAAGAGGCGATCTCAGGTTCGACGGTGATCTAAGGAGGAACCTAGCCAAGAGGCGATCTCAGGTTCGACGGTGATCTATGGGAAGAACCTAGCCAAGAGGCGATCTCAGGTTCAGCGGTGATCTATGGGATGAACTTAGCCAATAGGCAATCTCAGGTTCGACGGTGATCTATGGGAAGAACCTAGCCAAGAGGCAATCACAGATTCGACGGTTATCTATGGGAAGAACCTAGCCAATAGGCGATCTCAGGTTCGACGGTGATCTATGGGAAGAACCAATCCAAGAGACAATCTCAGGTTCGACGGTGATCTATAGGAAGAACCTAGCCAAGAGGCGATCTCAGATTCGACGGTGATCTAAGGAGGAGCCTAGCCAAGAGGCGATCTTAGGTTCGACGGTGATCTAAGGAGGAACCTAGCCAAGAGGCAATATCAGGTTCAATGGTGATCTATGGGATGAACCTAGCCAATAGGAGATCTCAGGTTCGACTGTGATCTATGGGAAGAACCTAGCCAAGAGGAAATCACAGGTTCGACGTTTATCTATGGGAAGAACCTAGCCATGAGGCAATCTCAGGTTTGACGGTGATCAAAGGAGGAACCTAGCCAACAGGCAATCTCAGGTTCGATGGCGATCTATAGGAAGAACCTAGCCAAGAGGCGATCTCAGATTCGAAGGTAATCTAAGGAGGAGCCTAGCCAAGAGGTGATCTTAGGTTCGATGGTGATCTAAGGAGGAACCTAGCCAAGAGGAAATATCAGGTTCAATGGTGATCTATGGGAAGAACCTAGCTAAGAGGAGATCTCAGGTTCAACGGTGATCTATGGGAAGAACCTAGCCAAGAGGGGATCTCAGGTTCAACGGTGATCTATGGGAAGAACCTAGCCAATAGGCGATCTCAGGTTCGACGGTGATCTATGGGAAGAACCAAGCCAAGAGACAATCTCAGGTTCGACGGTGATCTATAGGAAGAACCTAGCCAAGAGGAGATCTCAGATTCGACGGTGATCTAAGGAGGAACCTAGCCAAGAGGCGATCTCAGGTTCGACAGTGATCTATGGGAAGAACCTAGCCAAGAGGCAATCTCAGGTTCGACGATGATCTAAGGAGGAACCTAGCCAATAGGCGATCTCAGGTTCGACGGTGATCTATGGGAAGAACCAAGCCAAGAGACAATCTCAGGTTCGACAGTGATCTATAGGAAGAACCTAGCCAAGAGGCGATCTCAGATTCGACGGTGATCTAAGGAGGAACCTAGCCAAGAGGCAATCTCAGGTTCGACAGTGATCTATGGGAAGAACCTAGCCAAGAGGCAATCTCAGGTTCGACGATGATCTAAGGAGGAACCTAGCAAAGAGGTGATCTCAGGTTCGATGGTGATCTATGGAAAGAACCTAGCCAAGAGGAAATCTCAGGTTCGACGGTGATATAAGGAGGAACCTAGACAAGAGACAATCTTGAGTTCGACGGAGATCTATGGGAAGAACCTAGCCTAAGGGCGATCTCAGGTTCGATGGTGATCTACGGGAAGAACCTAGCCAAGAGGCGATCTCAGGTTCAGTGGTGATCTATGGGATGAACCTAGCCAATAGGCGATCTCAGGTTCGACGTTGATCTATCAGAAGAACCTAGCCAAGAGGAAATCACAGGTTCGACGATTATCTATGGGAAGAAACTAGCCATGAGGCAATCTCAGGTTTGACGGTGATCAAAGGAGGAACCTAGCCAAGAGGAAATCTCAGGTTCAACGGAGATCTATAGGAAGAACCTAGCCAAGAGGCGATCTCAGATTCGATGGTGATCTTAGGAGGAGCCTAGCCAAGAGGCGATCTTAGGTTCGACGGTGATCTAAGGAGGAACCTAGCCAAGAGGAAATATCAGGTTCAATGGTGATCTATGGGAAGAACCTAGCCAAGAGGAGATCTCAGGTTCGACGGTGATCTAAGGAGGAACCTAGCCAAGAGGCATTCTCAGGTTCGACGGTGATCTATGGGAAGAACCTAGCCAAGAGGCGATCTCAGGTTCGACGATGATATAAGGAGGAACCTAGCAAAGAGGTGATCTCAGGTTCGATGGTGATCTATGGAAAGAACCTAGCCAAGAGGCAATCTCAGGTTCGACGGTGATCTAAGGAGGAACCTAGCCAAGAGGCATTCTCAGGTTCGACGGTGATCTATGGGAAGAACCTAGCCAAGAGGGGATCTCAGGTTCAACGGTGATCTATGGGAAGAACCTAGCCAATAGGCGATCTCAGGTTCGACGGTGATCTATGGGAAGAACCAAGCCAAGAGACAATCTCAGGTTCGACGGTGATCTATAGGAAGAACCTAGCCAAGAGGAGATCTCAGATTCGACGGTGATCTAAGGAGGAACCTAGCCAAGAGGCGATCTCAGGTTCGACAGTGATCTATGGGAAGAACCTAGCCAAGAAGCGATCTCAGGTTCGACGATGATCTAAGGAGGAACCTAGCAAAGAGGTGATCTCAGGTTCGATGGTGATCTATGGAAAGAACCTAGCCAAGAGGAAATCTCAGGTTCGACGGTGATATAAGGAGGAACCTAGACAAGAGACAATCTCGAGTTCGACGGAGATCTATGGGAAGAACCTAGCCTAAGGGCGATCTCAGGTTTGATGGTGATCTACGGGAAGAACCTAGCCAAGAGGCGATCTTAGGTTCGACGGTTATCTAAAGAGGAACCTAGCCAAGAGGCGATCTCAGGTTCGACGTTGATCAATGGGAAGAACCTAGCCAAGAGGCAATCTAGGGTTCAACGGTGATCTATGTGAAGAACCTAGCCAAGAGGCGATCTCAGTTTCAACAGTGATCTATGGGAAGAACCTAGCCAAGAGGCGATCTCATGTTTGACAGTGATATATGGGAAGAGCCTAGCCAAGAGGCGATTTGAGGTTCGACGGTGATCTAAGGAGGAACCTAGCCAAGAGGCGATCTCAGGTTCGACGGTGATCTAAGGAGGAACCTAGCCAAGAGGCGATCTCAGGTTCGACGGTGATCTATGGGAAGAACCTAGCCAAGAGGCGATCTCAGGTTCAGCGGTGATCTATGGGATGAACTTAGCCAATAGGCGATCTCAGGTTCGACGGTGATCTATGGGAAGAACCTACCCAAGAGGCAATCACAGGTTCGACGGTTATCTATGGGAAGAACCTAGCCAATAGGCGATCTCAGGTTCGACGGTGATCTATGGGAATGATCCAAGCCAAGAGAAAATCTCAGGTTCGACGGTGATCTATAGGAAGAACCTAGCCAAGAGGCGATCTCAGATTCGACGGTGATCTAAGGAGGAGCCTAGCCAAGAGGCGATCTTAGGTTCGACGGTGATCTAAGGAGGAACCTAGCCGAGAGGCAATATCAGGTTCAATGGTGATCTATGGGATGAACCTAGCCAATAGGAGATCTCAGGTTCGACTGTGATCTATGGGAAGAACCTAGCCAAGAGGAAATCACAGGTTCGACGGTTATCTATGGGAAGAACCTAGCCATGAGGCAATCTCAGGTTTGACGGTGATCAAAGGAGGAACCTAGCCAACAGGCAATCTCAGGTTCGACGGTGATCTATAGGAAGAACCTAGCCAAGAGGCGATCTCAGATTCAAAGGTAATCTAAGGAGGAGCCTAGCCAAGAGGTGATCTTAGGTTCGATGGTGATCTAAGGAGGAACCTAGCCAAGAGGAAATATCAGGTTCAATGGTGATCTATAGGAAGAACCTAGCTAAGAGGAGATCTCAGGTTCAACGGTGATCTATGGGAAGAACCTAGCCAAGAGGGGATCTCAGGTTCAACGGTGATCTATGGGAAGAACCTAGCCAATAGGCGATCTCAGGTTCGACGGTGATCTATGGGAAGAACCAAGCCAAGAGACAATCTCAGGTTCGACGGTGATCTATAGGAAGAACCTAGCCAAGAGGAGATCTCAGATTCGACGGTGATCTAAGGAGGAACCTAGCCAAGAGGAGATCTCAGGTTCGATAGTGATCTATGGGAAGAACCTAGCCAAGAGGCGATCTCAGGTTCGACGATGATCTAAGGAGGAACCTAGCCAATAGGCGATCTCAGGTTCGACGGTGATCTATGGGAAGAACCAAGCCAAGAGACAATCTCAGGTTCGACGGTGATCTATAGGAAGAACCTAGCCAAGAGGCGATCTCAGATTCGACGGTGATCTAAGGAGGAACCTAGCCAAGAGGCGATCTCAGGTTCGACAGTGATCTATGGGAAGAACCTATCCAAGAGGCAATCTCAGGTTCGACGATGATCTAAGGAGGAACCTAGCAAAGAGGTGATCTCAGGTTCGATGGTGATCTATGGAAAGAACCTAGCCAAGAGGAAATCTCAGGTTCGACGGTGATATAAGGAGGAACCTAGACATGAGACAATCTTGAGTTCGACGGAGATCTATGGGAAGAACCTAGCCTAAGGGCGATCTCAGGTTCGATGGTGATCTACGGGAAGAACCTAGCCAAGAGGCGATCTTAGGTTCGACGGTTATCTAAAGAGGAACCTAGCAAAGAAGCGATCTCAGGTTCGACGGTGATCAATGGGAAGAACCTAGCCAAGAGGCAATCTAGGGTTCAACGGTGATCTATGTGAAGAACCTAGCCAAGAGGCGATCTCAGGTTCAACAGTGATCTATGGGAAGAACCTAGCCAAGAGGCGATCTCATGTTTGACGGTGATATATGGGAAGAACCTAGCCAAGAGGCGATTTCAGGTTCGACGGTGATCTAAGGAGGAACCTAGCCAAGAGGCGATCTCAGGTTCGACGGTGATCTAAGGAGGAACCTAGCCAAGAGGCGATCTCAGGTTCGACGGTGATCTATGGGAAGAACCTAGCCAAGAGGCGATCTCAGGTTCAGCGGTGATCTATGGGATGAACTTAGCCAATAGGCGATCTCAGGTTCGACGGTGATCTATGGGAAGAACCTAGCCAAGAGGCAATCACAGGTTCGACGATTATCTATGGGAAGAACCTAGCCAATAGGCGATCTCAGGTTCGACGGTGATCTATGGGAAGAACCTAGGCAAGAGGCAATCTCAGATTTGACGGTGATCTAAGGAGGAACGTAGCCAAGAGGAAATCTTAGGTTCCACGGAGATCTATGGGAAGAACCTAGCCTATGGGCGATCTCAGGTTCGACGGTGGTCTATGGGAAGAACCTAGCCAAGAGGCGATCTCAGGTTCGACGGTTATCTAAGGAGGAACCTAGCCAAGAGGTGATCTCAGGTTCAACGGTGATCTATGGGAAGAACCTAGCAAAGAGGCAATCTCAGGTTCGACGGTGATCTATGTGAAGAACCTCGCCAAGAGGCGATTTAAGGTTTGACAGTGATCTATGGGAAGAAACTAGCCAAAAGGAGATCTCAGGTTCGACCATGATCTATGGAAAGAACCTAGCCAAGACGCGATCTCAGGTTCGACGGTGATCTATGGGAAGAACCTAGCCAAGAGGCGATCTCAGGTTCAACGGTGATCTATGGGATGAACCTAGCCAATAGGCGATCTCAGGTTCGACGGTGATCTATGGGAAGAACCTAGCCAAGAGGTAATCACAGGTTCGACGATTATCAATGGGAAGAAACTAGCCATGAGGCAATCTCAGGTTTGACGGTGATCAAAGGAGGAACCTAGCCAAGAGGCAATCTCATGTTCGACGGCGATCTATAGGAAGAACCTAGCCAAGAGGCGATCTCAGATTCGACGGTGATCTAAGGAGGAGCCTAGCCAAGAGGCGATCTTAGGTTCGACGGTGATCTAAGGAGGAAACTAGCCAAGAGGCAATATCAGGTTCAATGGTGATCTATGGGAAGAACCTAGCCAAGAGGAGATCTCAGGTTCGACGGTGATCTAAGGAGGAACCTAGCCAAGAGGCGTTCTCAGGTTCGACGGTGATCTATGGGAAGAACCTAGCCAAAAGGCGATCTCAGGTTCGACGATGATCTAAGGAGGAACCTAGCAAAGAGGTGATCTCAGGTTCGATGGGATCTATGGAAAGAACCTAGCCAAGAGGCAATCTCAGGTTCAACGGTGATCTAAGGAGGAACCTAGCCAAGAGGCATTCTCACGTTCGACGGTGATCTATGGAAAGAACCTAGCCAAGAGGGGATCTCAGGTTCAACGGTGATCTATGGGAAGAACCTAGCCAATAGGCGATCTCAGGTTTGACTGTGATCTATGGGAAGAACCAAGCCAAGAGACAATCTCAGGTTCGACGGTGATCTATAGGAAGAACCTATCCAAGAGGAGATCTCAGATTCGACGGTGATCTAAGGAGGAACCAAGCCAAGAGGCGATCTCAGGTTCGACGGTTATTTAAGGAGGAACCTAGCCAAGAGACAATCTCAGGTTCAACGGTGATCTATGGGAAGAACCTAGCCAAGAGGCGATCTCATATTCGACGGTGATCTAAGAAGGAACCCAGCCAAGCGGCAATCTCAGGTTCGATGGTGATCTTAGGAGGAACCTAGCCAAGAGGTGATCTCAAGTTCGACGGTGATCAAAGGAAGAACCTAGCCAAGAGGTTATCTGACGGTGATATAAGGAGGAACCTAGACAAAGACAATCTCAAGTTCGACGGAGATCTATGGGAAGAACCTAGCCTAAGGGCGATCTCAGGTTCGATGGTGATCTACGGGAAGAACCTAGCCAAGAGGCGATCTTAGGTTCGATGGTTATCTAAGGAGGAACCTAGCCAAGAGGCAATCTCAGGTTCGACGGTGATCAATGGGAAGAACCTAGCCAAGAGGCAATCTAGGGTTCAACGGTGATCTATGTGAAGAACCTAGCCAAGAGGCGATATCAGGTTCGAAAGTGATCTATGGGAAGAACCTAGCCAAGAGGCGATCTCATGTTCGACGGTGATCTATGGGAAGAATCTAGCCAAGAGGCGATCTCAGGTTCAGCGATGATCTATGGGATGAACTTAGCCAATAGGCGATCTCAGGTTTGACAGTGATCTATGGGAAGAACCTAGCCAAGAGGCAATCACAGGTTCGACGGTTATCTATGGGAAGAACCTAGCCATGAGGCAATCTCAGGTTTGACGGTGATCAAAGGAGGAACCTAGCCAAGAGGCAATCTCAGGTTCGACGGCGATCTATAGGAAGAACCTAGCCAAGAGTCGATCTTAGATTCGACGGTGGTCTAAGGAGGAGCCTAGCCAAGAGGCGATCTTAAGTTCGACGGTGATCTAAGGAGGAACCTAGCCAAGAGGCAATATCAGGTTAAATGGTGATCTATGGGATGAACCTAGCCAATAGGCGATCTCAGGTTCGACGTTGATATATGGGAAGAACCTAGCCAAGAGGCAATCACAGGTTCGACGGTTATCTATGGGAAGAACCTAGCCAAGAGGCGATCTCATATTCGACGGTGATCTAAAGAGGAGCCTAGCCAAGAGGCGATCTTAGGTTCGACGGTGATATAAGGAGGAACCTAGCCAAGAGGAAATATCGGAATCAATGGTGATCTATGGGAAGAACCTAGCCAAGAGGAGATCTCAGTTTCGACGATGATCTAAGGAGGAACGTAGCCAAAAGGAAATCTTAGGTTCGACGGAGATCTATGGGAAGAACCTAGCCTATGGGCGATCTAAGGTTCGACGGTGATCTATGGGAAGAACCTAGCCAAGAGGCAATCACAGGTTCGACGGTGATCAATGGGAAGAACCTAGCCATGAGGCAATCTTAGATTCTACGATGATCTAAGGAGGAACCAAGCAAAGAGGATATCTCAGGTTCGACGGTGATCTAAGGAGGAACCTAGCCAAGAGACGATCTCAGGTTCAACGGTGATCTATGGGAAGAACCTAGCCAAGAGGTGATCTCATATTCGACGGTGATCTAAGGAGGAACCTAGCCAAGCGGCGATCTCAGGTTCGACGGTGATCTAAGGAGGAATCTAGCCAAGAGGCAATCTCAGGTTCGACGGTGATCTAAGGAGGAACCTAGCCAAGAGGAAATCTCAGGTTCGACAGTGATATAAGGAGGAACCTAGCCAAGAGCCGATCTCAGGTTCGACGGTGATATAAGGAGGAACCTAGCCAAGAGGCGATATCGAGTTCAACGGAGATCTGTGGGAAGAACCTAGCCTAAGGGCGATCTCAGGTTTGACGGTGATCTACGGGAAGAACCTAGCCAAGAGGCGATCATAGGTTCGACGGTTATCTAAGGAGGAACCTAGCCAAGAGGAAATCTCAGGTTCGACGGTGATCAATGGGAAGAAACTAGCCAAGAGGCAATCTAGGGTTCAACGATGATCTATGTGAAGAATCAAGCCAAGAGGCGATCTCAGGTTTGATAGTGATCTATGGGAAGAACATAGCCAAGACGCGATATCATGTTTGACGGTGATCTATGGGAAGAACCTAGCCAAGAGGCGATTTCAGGTTCGACGATGATCTAAAGAGGAACATAGCCAAGAGGCAATCTCAGGTTCAATGGTGATCTAAGGAGGAACCTAGCCAAGAGGCGATCTCAGGTTCGACGGTGATTAATGGGAAGAACCTATCCAAGAGGCAATCTAGGGTTCAACGATGATCTATGTGAAGAATCTAGCCAAGAGGCGATCTCAGGTTTGATAGTGATCTATGGGAAGAACATAGCCAAGAGGCGATCTCATGTTTGACGGTGATCTATGGGAAGAACCTAGCCAAGAGGCGATTTCAGGTTCGACGGTTATCTAAGGAGGAACCTAGCCAAGAGGCGATCTCAGGTTCGACGGTGATCTATGGGAAGAACCTAGCCAAGAGGCGATCTCAGATTTGACGGTGATCTAAGGAGGAACGTAGCCAAAAGGAAATCTTAGGTTCGACGGAGATCTATGGGAAGAACCTAGCCTATGGGCGATCTAAGGTTCGACGGTGATCTATGGGAAGAACCTAGACAAGAGGCAATCACAGGTTCGACGGTGATCAATGGTAAGAACCTAGCCATGAGGCGATCTCAGGTTTGACGGTGAACAAAGGAGGAACCTAGCCAAGAGGTGATCTCAGGTTCGACGGTGATCTTAGGGAAGAACCTAGCTAAAAGGGGATCTCAGGTTCGACGGTGATCTAGGGAAGAACCTAGCCAAGAAGCGATCTCAGGTTCGACGGTGATATATGGGAAGAACCTAGGCAAGAGGCGATCTCAGGTTTGACGGTGATCTAAGGAGGAACCTAGACAAGAGACGATCTCAGGTTCGACGGTTATCTATGGAGGAACCTAGCCAAGAGGCAATCTAAGGTTCAATGGTGATCTATGGGAAGAACCTAGCAAAGAGGAAATCTCAGGTTCAACGGTGATCTATGTAAAGAATCTCGCCAAGAGGCGATGTCGAGTTTGACGGTGATCTTTGGGAATAACCTAGCCAAGAGGCGATTTCAGGTTCGACGGTGATCTATGGAAAGAACCTAGCCAAGAGGCGATCTCAGGTTCGACAGTGATCTATGGGAAGAACCTAGCCAAGAGGCGATCTCAGGTTCAGCGGTGATCTATGGGAAGAACCTAGCCAATAGGCGATCTCCGGTTCGAAGGTGATTTATGGGAAGAACTTAGCCAAGAGGCAATTTCAGGTTCCACGGTGATCTATGGGAAGAATCTAGCCATGAGGCGATCTCAGGTTTGACGGTGATCAAAGAAGGAACCTAGCCAAGAGGCAATCTCAGGTTCGACGGTGATCTATAGGAAGAACCTAGCCAAGTGGCGATCTCAGATTCGACGGTGATCTAAGGAGGAACCTAGCCAAGTGGCGATCTCAGGTTCGATGGTGATCTAAGGAGGAACCTAGCCAAGAGGAAATCTCAGGGTCGAATGTGATATATGGGATAAACCTAGCCAAGAGGCAATCTCAGGTTCGACGGTGATCTATGGGAAGAACCTAGCCAAGAGGCGATCTCAGGTTCGATGGTGATCTAAGCGAAGAACCTAGCTAAGAGGCGATCTCAGGTTCGACGGTGATCTAAGGAGGAACCTAGCCAAGAGGCAATCTCATATTCAACGGTGATCTAAGGAAGAACCTAGCCAAGAGGCAATCTCTGGTTCGACGATTATCTATGGAGGAACCTAGCCAAGAGGCGATCTCAGGTTCAACGGTGATCTATGGTAAGAACCTAGCTAAGAGGCGATCTCAGCTTCGACGGTGATCTAACGAGGAACCTAGCCATGAGGCGATCTCAGGTTCGACGGTGATCTAAGGAGGAACCTAGCCAAGAGGTAATATCAGGTACAACGGTGATCTATGGGAAGAACCTAGCCAAGAGGTGATCTCAGGTTAGACGGTGATCTAAGGAGGAACCTAGCGAAGAGGTGATATCAGGTTCAATGGTGATCTAAGGAGGAACCTAGCCAAGAGGCGATCACTGGTTCGAATGTGATCTATGGGAAGAACCTAGCCAAGAGGCAATCTCAGGTTCAACGGTGATCTATGGGAGGAACCTAGCCAAGAGGCGATCTCAGATTCGACGGTGATCTAAGGAGGAACCTAGCCAAGAGGCAATCTCAGGTTCGACGGTTATCTATGGTGGAACCTAGCCAAGAGGCAATCTCAGGTTCAACGGTGATCTATGGGAAGAACCTAGCTAAGAGGCAATCTCAGCTTCGACGGTGATCTAAGGAGGAACCTAGCCAAGAGGCGATCTCAGGTTCAACGGTGATCTATGGGAAGAACCTAGCCAAGGGGATATCTCAGATTCGACGGTGATCTAAGGAGGAACCTAGCGAAGAGGTGATCTCATGTTCGACGGAGATCTATGGGAAGAACCTAGCCTAAGGGAGATCTCAGGTTCGACTGTGATCTACGGGAAGAACCTAACCAAGAGGCGATCTCAGGTTCGACGGTGATCTATGGGTAGAACCTAGCCAAGAGGCGATCTAGGGTTCAACGGTGATCTATGTGAAGAACCTAGCCAAGAGGCGATCTCAGGTTCGACGGTGATCTATGGGAAGAACCTAGCCAAGAGGCAATCTCAGGTTCGACGGTGATCTAAGGAGGAACCTAGCCAAGAGGCGATCTCAGGTTCGACGGTGATCTATGGGAAGAACCTAGCCAAGAGGCAATCTCAGGTTCAGAGGTGATCCATGGGAAGAACCTAGTCAATAGGCGATCTCAGGTTCGACAGTTATCTATGGGAAGAACCTAGCCAACAGGCAATCTCAGGTTCAACGGTGATCTATGGGAAGAACCTAGCCATGAGGCGATCTAAGGTTTGACGGTGATCAAAGGAGGAACCTAGCCAAGAGGCAATCTCACGTTTGATAGTGATCTATAGGAAGAACCTAGCCTAGAGGCGATATCAGATTCGACGGTGATCTAAGGAGGAACCTAGTCAAGAGGTGATCTCAGGTTCGACGGTGATCTAAGGAGGAACCTAGCCAAGAGGCGATATCAGGTTCAATGGTGATCTATGGGAAGAACCTAGCCAAGAGGCGATCTCAGGTTCGACGGTGATCTAAGGAGGAACCTAGCCAAGAGGCGATCTCAGGTTCGACTGTGATCTAAGGAGGAACCTATCCAAGAGGCAATCTCAGGTTCGACTGTGATCTATGGGAAGAACCTAGCCAAGAGGCAATCTCAGGTTCCGTGGTGATCTGTGGGAAGAACCTAGCCAAGAGGCGATCTCAGGTTCGATAGTGATCTATGGAAAGAACATAGCCAAGAGGCAATCTCAGATTCGACGGTGATCTAAGGGAAGAACCTAGCTAAGAGTCAATCTCAGGTTCGATGGTGATCTAGGGAAGAACCTAGCTAAGAAGCGATCTCAGGTTTGACGATGATCTAAGGAGGAACCTAGCCAAGAGGCAATCTCAGGTGCGACAGTGATCTATAGTAAGAACTTAGCCAATAGGCAATCTCAGATTTGACGGTGATCTAAGGAGGAACCCATCCAAGAGGCGATCTCAGCTTCGACGGTGATCTAAGGAGGAACCTAGCCATGAGGCAATCTCAGGTTCGACGGTGATCTAAGGAGGAACCTAGCCAAGAGGCAATCTTAGGTTCGACTATGATCTATGGGAGGAACCTAATCAAGAGGAAATCTCAGGTTCGATGGTGATCTATGGGAAGAACCTAGCCAAGAGGCGATCTTAGGTTCGACGGTGATCTAAGGAGGAACCTAGCCAAGAGGCAATATCAGGTTCAATGGTGATCTATGGGATGAACCTAGCCAATAGGAGATCTCAGGTTCGAATGTGATCTATGGGAAGAACCTAGCCAAGAGGCAATCACAGGTTCGACGGTTATCTATGGGAAGAACCTAGCCATGAGGCAATCTCAGGTTTGACGGTGATCAAAGGAGGAACCTAGCCAACAGGCAATCTCAGGTTCGACGGCGATCTATAGGAAGAACCTAGCCAAGAGGCGATCTCAGATTCGAAGGTGATCTAAGGAGGAGCCTAGCCAAGAGGTGATCTTAGGTTCGATGGTGATCTAAGGAGGAACCTAGCCAAGAGGAAATATCAGGTTCAATGGTGATCTATGGGAAGAACCTAGCTAAGAGGAGATCTCAGGTTCAACGGTGATCTAAGGAGGAACCTAGCCAAGAGGCAATCTCAGGTTCGACGGTGATCTATAGGAAGAAACTAGCCAAGAGGCGATCTCAGATTCTACGGTGATCTAAGGAGGAACCAAGCGAAGAGGTGATCTCAGGTTCGACTGTGATCTAAGGAGGAACCTAGCCAAGAGACGATCTCAGGTTCAACGGTGATCTATTGGAAGAACCTAGCCAAGAGGCGATCTCATATTCGACGGTGATCTAAGGAGGAACCTAGCCAAGCGGTGATCTCAGGTTCGACGGTGATATAAGGAGGAACCTAGCCAAGAGGCAATCTCAGGTTCGACGGTGATCTAAGGAGGAACCTAGCCAAGAGGCAATCTCAGGTTCGACGGTGACATAAGGAGGAACCTAGCCAAGAGGCGATCTCAGGTTCGACGGTGATATAAGGAGGAACCTAGCCAAGAGGCGATCTCGAGTTCGACGGAGATCTATGGGAAGAACCTAGCCTAAGGGCGATCTCAGGTTCGACGGTGATCTACGGGAAGAACCTAGCCAAGAGGAGATCTTAGGTTCGACGATTATCTAAGGAGGAACCTAGCCAAGAGGCAATCTCAGGTTCGACGGTGATCAATGGGAAGAACCTAGCCAAGAGGCAATCTAGGGTTCAACGATGATCTATGTGAAGAATCTAGCCAAGAGGCGATCTCAGGTTTGACAGTGATCTATGGGAAGAACATAGCCAAGAGGCGATCTCATGTTTGACGGTGATCTATGGGAAGAACCTAGCCAAGAGGAGATATCAGGTTCGACGGTGATCTAAGGAGGAACCTAGCCAAGAGGAGATCTCAGGTTCGATGGTGATCTATGGGAAGAACCTAGCCAAGAGGCGATCTCAGATTTGATGGTGATCTATGGAGGAACGTAGCCAAGAGGCAATCTCAGGTTCGACGGTGATCTAGGGAAGAACCTAGCCAAGAGGCGATCTCAGGTTCGAAGATGATCTAAGGAGGAACCTAGCAAAGAGGTGATCTCAGGTTCGATGGTGATCTATGGAAGAACCTAGCCAAGAGGCAATCTCAGTTTCGACGGTGATCTAAGGAGGAACCTAGCCAAGAGGCGTTCTCAGGTTCGACGGTGATCTATGGGAAGAACCTAGCCAAGAGGGGATCTCAGGTTTAGCGGTGATCTATGGGAAGAACCTAGCCAATATGCGATCTCAGGTTCGACGGTGATCTATGGGAAGAACCAAGCCAAGAGACAATCTCAGGTTCGACGGTGATCTATAGGAAGAACCTAGCCAAGAGGCAATCTCAGATTCGACGGTGATCTAAGGAGGAACCAAGCCAAGAGGCGATCTCAGGTTCGACGGTTATTTAAGGAGGAACCTAGCCAAGAGACAATCTCAGGTTCAACGGTGATCTATGGGAAGAACCTAGCCAATAGGCGATCTCATATTCGACGGTGATCTAAGAAGGAACCCAGCCAAGCGGCAATCTCAGGTTCGACGGTGATCTAAGGAGGAACCTAGCCAAGAGGTGATCTCAAGTTCGACGGTGATCAAAGGAAGAACCTAGCCAAGAGGTTATCTGACGGTGATATAAGGAGGAACCTAGACAAAGACAATCTCAAGTTCGACGGAGATCTATGGGAAGAACCTAGCCTAAGGGCGATCTCAGGTTCGATGGTGATCTACGGGAAGAACCTAGCCAAGAGGCGATCTTAGGTTCGATGGTTATCTAAGGAGGAACCTAGCCAAGAGGCGATCTCAGGTTCGACGGTGATCAATGGGAAGAACCTAGCCAAGAGGCAATCTAGGGTTCAACGGTGATCTATGTGAAGAACCTAGCCAAGAGGCGATATCAGGTTCGGAAGTGATCTATGGGAAGAACCTAGCCAAGAGGCGATCTCATGTTTGACGGTGATCTATGGGAAGAACCTAGCCAAGAGGCGATTTCAGGTTCGACGGTGATCTAAGGAGGAACCTAGCCAAGAGGCGATCTCAGGTTCGACGGTGATCTAAGGAGGAACCTAGCCAAGAGGAGAGCTCATGTTCGACGCTGATCTATGGGAAGAATCTAGCCAAGAGGCGATCTCAGGTTCAGCGATGATCTATGGGATGAACTTAGCCAATAGGCGATCTCAGGTTCGACGGTGATCTATGGGAAGAACCTAGCCAAGAGGCAATCACAGGTTCGACGGTTATCTATGGGAAGAACCTAGCCATGAGGCAATCTCAGGTTTGACGGTGATCAAAGGAGGAACCTAGCCAAGAGGCAATCTCAGGTTCGACGGCGATCTATAGGAAGAACCTAACCAAGAGTCGATCTTAGATTCGACGGTGGTCTAAGGAGGAGCCTAGCCAAGAGGCGATCTTAAGTTCGACGGTGATCTAAGGAGGAACCTAGCCAAGAGGCAATATCAGGTTAAATGGTGATCTATGGGATGAACCTAGCCAATAGGCGATCTCAGGTTCGACGTTGATATATGGGAAGAACCTAGCCAAGAGGCAATCACAGGTTCGACGGTGATCAATGGGAAGAACCTAGCCATGAGGCGATCTCAGATTCTACGATGATCTAAGGAGGAACCAAGCAAAGAGGATATCCAAGGTTCGACGGTGATCTAAGGAGGAACCTAGCCAAGAGACGATCTCAGGTTCAACGGTGATCTATGGGAAGAACCTAGCCAAGAGGTGATCTCATATTCGACGGTGATCTAAGGAGGAACCTAGCCAAGCGGCGATCTCAGGTTCGACGGTGATCTAAGGAGGAATATAGCCAAGAGGCAATCTAAGGTTCGATGGTGATATAAGGAGGAACCTAGCCAAGAGGCGATCTCGAGTTCGACGGAGATCTATGGGAAGAACCTAGCCTAAGGGCGATCTCAGGTTCGACGG
Organism: Vicia faba; assembly: GCA_948472305.1. NCBI lineage: Eukaryota > Viridiplantae > Streptophyta > Magnoliopsida > Fabales > Fabaceae > Vicia > Vicia faba. The sequence continues at coordinate 1,309,244,844 of OX451741.1, read as the reverse complement.
TGATCTACGGGAAGAACCTAGCCAAGAGGAGATCTTAGGTTCGACGATTATCTAAGGAGGAACCTAGCCAAGAGGCAATCTCAGGTTCGACGGTGATCAATGGGAAGAACCTAGCCAAGAGGCAATCTAGGGTTCAACGATGATCTATGTGAAGAATCTAGCCAAGAGGCGATCTCAGGTTTGACAGTGATCTATGGGAAGAACATAGCCAAGAGGCGATCTCATGTTTGACGGTGATCTATGGGAAGAACCTAGCCAAGAGGAGATATCAGGTTCGACGGTGATCTAAGGAGGAACCTAGCCAAGAGGAGATCTCAGGTTCGATGGTGATCTATGGGAAGAACCTAGCCAAGAGGCGATCTCAGATTTGATGGTGATCTAAGGAGGAACGTAGCCAAGAGGCAATCTCAGGTTCGACGGTGATCTAGGGAAGAACCTAGCCAAGAGGCGATCTCAGGTTCGAAGATGATCTAAGGAGGAACCTAGCAAAGAGGTGATCTCAGGTTCGATGGTGATCTATGGAAGAACCTAGCCAAGAGGCAATCTCAGTTTCGACGGTGATCTAAGGAGGAACCTAGCCAAGAGGCGTTCTCAGGTTCGACGGTGATCTATGGGAAGAACCTAGCCAAGAGGGGATCTCAGGTTTAGCGGTGATCTATGGGAAGAACCTAGCCAATATGCGATCTCAGGTTCGACGGTGATCTATGGGAAGAACCAAGCCAAGAGACAATCTCAGGTTCGACGGTGATCTATAGGAAGAACCTAGCCAAGAGGCAATCTCAGATTCGACGGTGATCTAAGGAGGAACCAAGCCAAGAGGCGATCTCAGGTTCGACGGTTATTTAAGGAGGAACCTAGCCAAGAGACAATCTCAGGTTCAACGGTGATCTATGGGAAGAACCTAGCCAATAGGCGATCTCATATTCGACGGTGATCTAAGAAGGAACCCAGCCAAGCGGCAATCTCAGGTTCGACGGTGATCTAAGGAGGAACCTAGCCAAGAGGTGATCTCAAGTTCGACGGTGATCAAAGGAAGAACCTAGCCAAGAGGTTATCTGACGGTGATATAAGGAGGAACCTAGACAAAGACAATCTCAAGTTCGACGGAGATCTATGGGAAGAACCTAGCCTAAGGGCGATCTCAGGTTCGATGGTGATCTACGGGAAGAACCTAGCCAAGAGGCGATCTTAGGTTCGATGGTTATCTAAGGAGGAACCTAGCCAAGAGGCGATCTCAGGTTCGACGGTGATCAATGGGAAGAACCTAGCCAAGAGGCAATCTAGGGTTCAACGGTGATCTATGTGAAGAACCTAGCCAAGAGGCGATATCAGGTTCGGAAGTGATCTATGGGAAGAACCTAGCCAAGAGGCGATCTCATGTTTGACGGTGATCTATGGGAAGAACCTAGCCAAGAGGCGATTTCAGGTTCGACGGTGATCTAAGGAGGAACCTAGCCAAGAGGCGATCTCAGGTTCGACGGTGATCTAAGGAGGAACCTAGCCAAGAGGAGAGCTCATGTTCGACGGTGATCTATGGGAAGAATCTAGCCAAGAGGCGATCTCAGGTTCAGCGATGATCTATGGGATGAACTTAGCCAATAGGCGATCTCAGGTTCGACGGTGATCTATGGGAAGAACCTAGCCAAGAGGCAATCACAGGTTCGACGGTTATCTATGGGAAGAACCTAGCCATGAGGCAATCTCAGGTTTGACGGTGATCAAAGGAGGAACCTAGCCAAGAGGCAATCTCAGGTTCGACGGCGATCTATAGGAAGAACCTAACCAAGAGTCGATCTTAGATTCGACGGTGGTCTAAGGAGGAGCCTAGCCAAGAGGCGATCTTAAGTTCGACGGTGATCTAAGGAGGAACCTAGCCAAGAGGCAATATCAGGTTAAATGGTGATCTATGGGATGAACCTAGCCAATAGGCGATCTCAGGTTCGACGTTGATATATGGGAAGAACCTAGCCAAGAGGCAATCACAGGTTCGACGGTGATCAATGGGAAGAACCTAGCCATGAGGCGATCTCAGATTCTACGATGATCTAAGGAGGAACCAAGCAAAGAGGATATCTCAGGTTCGACGGTGATCTAAGGAGGAACCTAGCCAAGAGACGATCTCAGGTTCAACGGTGATCTATGGGAAGAACCTAGCCAAGAGGTGATCTCATATTCGACGGTGATCTAAGGAGGAACCTAGCCAAGCGGCGATCTCAGGTTCGACGGTGATCTTAGGAGGAATCTAGCCAAGAGGCAATCTAAGGTTCGACGGTGATCTAAGGAGGAACCTAGCCAAGAGGAAATCTCAGGTTCGACAGTGATATAAGGAGGAACCTAGCCAAGAGCCGATCTCAGGTTCGACGGTGATATAAGGAGGAACCTAGCCAAGAGGCGATATCGAGTTCGACGGAGATCTGTGGGAAGAACCTAGCCTAAGGGCGATCTTAGGTTTGACGGTGATCTACGGGAAGAACCTAGCCAAGAGGCGATCATAGGTTCGACGGTTATCTAAGGAGGAACCTAGCCAAGAGGAAATCTCAGGTTCGACGGTGATCAATGGGAAGAAACTAGCCAAGAGGCAATCTAGGGTTCAACGATGATCTATGTGAAGAATCAAGCCAAGAGGCGATCTCAGGTTTGATAGTGATCTATGGGAAGAACATAGCCAAGACGCGATATCATGTTTGACGGTGATCTATGGGAAGAACCTAGCCAAGAGGCGATTTCAGGTTCGACGATGATCTAAAGAGGAACATAGCCAAGAGGCAATCTCAGGTTCGATGGTGATCTAAGGAGGAACCTAGCCAAGAGGCGATCTCAGGTTCGACGGTGATCAATGGGAAGAACCTATCCAAGAGGCAATCTAGGGTTCAACGATGATCTATGTGAAGAATCTAGCCAAGAGGCGATCTCAGGTTTGATAGTGATCTATGGGAAGAACATAGCCAAGAGGCGATCTCATGTTTGACGGTGATCTATGGGAAGAACCTAGCCAAGAGGCGATTTCAGGTTCGACGGTTATCTAAGGAGGAACCTAGCCAAGAGGCGATCTCAGGTTCGACGGTGATCTATGGGAAGAACCTAGCCAAGAGGCGATCTCAGATTTGACGGTGATCTAAGGAGGAACGTAGCCAAAAGGAAATCTTAGGTTCGACGGAGATCTATGGGAAGAACCTAGCCTATGGGCGATCTAAGGTTCGACGGTGATCTATGGGAAGAACCTAGCCAAGAGGCAATCACAGGTTCGACGGTGATCAATGGGAAGAACCTAGCCATGAGGCGATCTCAGGTTTGACGGTGAACAAAGGAGGAACCTAGCCAAGAGGTGATCTCAGGTTCGACGGTGATCTTAGGGAAGAACCTAGCTAAAAGGGGATCTCAGGTTCGACGGTGATCTAGGGAAGAACCTAGCCAAGAAGCGATCTCAGGTTCGACGGTGATATATGGGAAGAACCTAGGCAAGAGGCGATCTCAGGTTTGACGGTGATCTAAGGAGGAACCTAGACAAGAGACGATCTCAGGTTCGACGGTTATCTATGGAGGAACCTAGCCAAGAGGCAATCTAAGGTTCAATGGTGATCTATGGGAAGAACCTAGCAAAGAGGAAATCTCAGGTTCAACGGTGATCTATGTAAAGAATCTCGCCAAGAGGCGATGTCGGGTTTGACGGTGATCTTTGGGAATAACCTAGCCAAGAGGCGATTTCAGGTTCGACGGTGATCTATGGAAAGAACCTAGCCAAGAGGCGATCTCAGGTTCGACAGTGATCTATGGGAAGAACCTAGCCAAGAGGCGATCTCAGGTTCAGCGGTGATCTATGGGAAGAACCTAGCCAATAGGCGATCTCCGGTTCGAAGGTGATTTATGGGAAGAACTTAGCCAAGAGGCAATCTCAGGTTCCACGGTGATCTATGGGAAGAATCTAGCCATGAGGCGATCTCAGGTTTGACGGTGATCAAAGAAGGAATCTAGCCAAGAGGCAATCTCAGGTTCGACGATGATCTATAGGAAGAACCTAGCCAAGTGGCGATCTCAGATTCGACGGTGATCTAAGGAGGAACCTAGCCAAGTGGCGATCTCAGGTTCGATGGTGATCTAAGGAGGAACCTAGCCAAGAGGAAATCTCAGGGTCGAATGTGATATATGGGATAAACCTAGCCAAGAGGCAATCTCAGGTTCGACGGTGATCTATGGGAAGAACCTAGCCAAGAGGCGATCTCAGGTTCGATGGTGATCTAAGCGAAGAACCTAGCTAAGAGGCGATCTCAGGTTCGACGGTGATCTAAGGAGGAACCTAGCCAAGAGGCAATCTCATATTCAACGGTGATCTAAGGAAGAACCTAGCCAAGAGGCAATCTCTGGTTCGACGATTATCTATGGAGGAACCTAGCCAAGAGGCGATCTCAGGTTCAACGGTGATCTATGGTAAGAACCTAGCTAAGAGGCGATCTCAGCTTCGACGGTGATCTAACGAGGAACCTAGCCATGAGGCGATCTCAGGTTCGACGGTGATCTAAGGAGGAACCTAGCCAAGAGGTAATATCAGGTACAACGGTGATCTATGGGAAGAACCTAGCCAAGAGGTGATCTCAGGTTAGACGGTGATCTAAGGAGGAACCTAGCGAAGAGGTGATATCAGGTTCAATGGTGATCTAAGGAGGAACCTAGCCAAGAGGCGATCACTGGTTCGAATGTGATCTATGGGAAGAACCTAGCCAAGAGGCAATCTCAGGTTCAACGGTGATCTATGGGAGGAACCTAGCCAAGAGGCGATCTCAGATTCGACGGTGATCTAAGGAGGAACCTAGCCAAGAGGCAATCTCAGGTTCGACGGTTATCTATGGTGGAACCTAGCCAAGAGGCAATCTCAGGTTCAATGGTGATCTATGGGAAGAACCTAGCTAAGAGGCAATATCAGCTTCGACGGTGATCTAAGGAGGAACCTAGCCAAGAGGCGATCTCAGGTTCAACGGTGATCTATGGGAAGAACCTAGCCAAGGGGATATCTCAGATTCGAAGGTGATCTAAGGAGGAACCTAGCGAAGAGGTGATCTCATGTTCGACGGAGATCTATGGGAAGAACCTAGCCTAAGGGAGATCTCAGGTTCGACTGTGATCTACGGGAAGAACCTAACCAAGAGGCGATCTCAGGTTCGACGGTGATCTATGGGGAGAACCTAGCCAAGAGGCGATCTAGGGTTCAACGGTGATCTATGTGAAGAACCTAGCCAAGAGGCGATCTCAAGTTCGACGGTGATCTATGGGAAGAACCTAGCCAAGAGGCGATCTCAGGTTCGACGGTGATCTAAGGAGGAACCTAGCCAAGAGGAGATCTCAGGTTCGACGGTGATCTATGGGAAGAACCTAGCCAAGAGGCGATCTCAGGTTCAGAGGTGATCCATGGGAAGAACCTAGTCAATAGGCGATCTCAGGTTCGACAGTTATCTATGGGAAGAACCTAGCCAACAGGCAATCTCAGGTTCAACGGTGATCTATGGGAAGAACCTAGCCATGAGGCGATCTAAGGTTTGACGGTGATCAAAGGAGGAACCTATCCAAGAGGCAATCTCATGTTTGATAGTGATCTATAGGAAGAACCTAGCCTAGAGGCGATATCAGATTCGACGGTGATCTAAGGAGGAACCTAGTCAAGAGGTGATCTCAGGTTCGACGGTGATCTAAGGAGGAACCTAGCCAAGAGGCGATATCAGGTTCAATGGTGATCTATGGGAAGAACCTAGCCAAGAGGCGATCTCAGGTTCGACGGTGATCTAAGGAGGAACCTAGCCAAGAGGCGATCTCAGGTTCGAATGTGATCTAAGGAGGAACCTATCCAAGAGGCAATCTCAGGTTCGACTGTGATCTATGGGAAGAACCTAGCCAAGAGGCAATCTCAGGTTCCGTGGTGATCTGTGGGAAGAACCTAGCCAAGAGGAGATCTCAGGTTCGATAGTGATCTATGGAAAGAATATAGCCAAGAGGCGATCTCAGATTCGACGGTGATCTAAGGGAAGAACCTAGCTAAGAGTCAATCTCAGGTTCGATGGTGATCTAGGGAAGAACCTAGCTAAGAAGCGATCTCAGGTTTGACGATGATCTAAGGAGGAACCTAGCCAAGAGGCAATCTCAGGTGCGACAGTGATCTATAGTAAGAACTTAGCCAATAGGCAATCTCAGATTCGACGGTGATCTAAGGAGGAACCCATCCAAGAGGCGATCTCAGCTTCGACGGTGATCTAAGGAGGAACCTAGCCAAGAGGCAATCTCAGGTTCGACGGTGATCTAAGGAGGAACCTAGCCAAGAGGCAATCTTAGGTTTGACTGTGATCTATGGGAGGAACCTAATCAAGAGGAAATCTCAGGTTCGATGGTGATCTATGGGAAGAACCTAGCCAAGAGGAGATCTCATGTTCGACGGTGATATAAGGGAAGAACCTAGCTAAAAGGCGATCTCAGGTTCGACGGTTAACTAGGGAAGAACCTAGCCAAGAGGAAATCTCAGGTTCGACGGTGATCTATGAAAGAACCTAGCCAAGATGCAATCTCAGGTTTGACGGTGATCTAAGGAGGAACGTAGCCAAGAGGCGATCTCGAGTTTGACGGAGATCTATGGTAAGAACCAAGCCTAAGGGCGATCACAGGTTCGACGGTGATCTACAGGAAAAACCTAGCCAAGAGGCAATCTTAGGTTCGACGGTTGTCTAAGGAGGAACCTAGCCAAGAGGCGATCTAGGTCTCAACGGTGATCTATGTGAAGAACCTAGCCAAGAGGCGATCTCAGGTTCGACTGTGATCTATGGGAAGAACCTAGCCAAGAGGCGATCTCAAGTTCGACGGTGATCTAAGGGAAGAACCGAGCTAAAAGGCGATCTCATGTTCGACGGTGATCTAGGGAAGAACCTAGCCAAGAGGCGATCTCAGGTTCGACAGTGATCTATGGGAAGAACCTAGCCAAGAGACGATCTCAGGTTCGACGATGATCTAAGGAAGAACCTAGCCAAGAGGCAATCTCAGGTTCGACGGTGATCTAAGGAGGAACCTAGCCAAGAGGCAATCTCGTATTCGATGTAGATCTATGGGAAGAACCTAGCGTAAGGCCGATCTCAGGTTCGATGGTGATCTATGGGAATAACATAGCCAAGAGGCGATCTCAGGTTTGACGATGATCTATGGAAAGAACCTAGCCAAGAGGAGATCTCAGGTTCGACGGTGATCTAAGGAGGAACCTAGCCAAGAGGTGATCTGAGGTTCGACGGTGATCTATGGGAAGAATCTAGTCAAGTGGCGATCTCAGGTTCAACGGTGATCTATGGGAAGAACCTAGCCAATAGACCATCTCAGGTTCGACGGTGATCTATGGGAAGAACCTATCCAAGAGGCAATCTCAGGTTCGACGGTGATCTATGGGAAGAACCTAGCCATGAGGCGATCTCAGGTTTGACGGTGATCAAAGGAGGAACCTAGCCAAGAGGCAATCTTAGGTTCGACGTTGATCTATAGGAAGAACCTAGCCAAGAGGCAATCTCAGATTCGACGGTGATCTAAGGAGGAACCTAGCCAAGAGGCGATCTCAGGTTCGACGGTGATCTAAGGAGGAACCTAGCCAAGAGACAATATAAGGTTCAACGGTGATCTATGGGAAGTACCTAGCCAAGAGGCGATCTCAGGTTCGACGGTGATCTAAGGAGGAACCTAGACAAGGGGCGATCTCAGGTTCGATGGTGATCTAAGGAGGAACCTAGCCAAGAGCCGATCTTAGGTTCGACGGTGATCTATGGGAAAAACCTAGCCAAGAGGCAATCTCAGGTTCGACTGTGATCTATGGGAAAAACCTAGCCAAGAGGCGATCTCAGGTTCGACGGTGATCTAAGGGAAGAACCTAGCTAAAAGGCGATCTCATGTTCGACGGTGATCTAGGGAAGAACCTAGCCAAGAGGCGATTTCAGGTTCGACAATGATCTATGGGAAGAACCTAGCCAAGAGACGATCTCAGAATCGACGATGATCTAAGGAGGAACCTAGCCAAGAGGCAATCTCAGGTTCGACGGTGATCTAAGGAGGAACCTAGCCAAGAGGCAATCTCGAGTTCGACGGAGATCTAAGGGAAGAACCTAGCCTAAGGGCGATCTCAGGTTCGATGGTGATCTATGGGAAGAACCTAGCCAAGAGGCGATCTCAGGTTCGACGGTGATCTATGGAAAGAACCTAGCCAAGAGGCGATCTCAGGTTCGACGGTGATCTAAGGAGGAACCTAGCCAAGAGGCGATCTTAGGTTCGACGGTGATCTATGGGAAGAACCTAGCCAAGAGGCGATCTCAGGTTAGACGGGGATCTAAGGAGGAACCTAGCCAAGAGGCAATCTCAGGTTCGACGGTGATATAAGGAGGAACCTAGCCAAGAGGCAATCTCAGGTTCGACGATGATCTATAGGAAGAACCTAGCCAAGAGGCAATCTCAGATTCGACGGTGATCTAAGGAGGAACCTAGCCAAGAGGCGATCTCAGCTTCGAAGGTGATCTGAGGAGGAACCTAGCCAAGAGGCGATCTAAGGTTCAACGGTGATCTATGGGAGGAACCTAGCCAAGAGGCGATCTCAGATTCGACGGTGATCTAAGGAGGAACCTAACCAAGAGGCGATCTCATGTTCGAAGGTGATCTAAGGAAGAACCTATCCAAGAGGCGATCTCAGGTTCGACGGTGATCTATGAAAGAACCTAGCCAAGAGGCAATCTCAGGTTCGACGGTGATCTAAGGAGGAACCTAGCCAAGAGGCGATCTCGAGTTCGACGGAGATCTATGGGAAGAACCAAGCCTAAGGGCGATCTCAGGTTCAACGGTGATCTACAGGAAGAACCTAGCGAAGAGGCGATCGTAGTTTCGACGATTATCTAAGGAGGAACCTAGCCAAGAGGCAATCTCAGGTTCGACGGTGATCTATGGGAAAAACTTAGCCAAGAGGTGATCTAGGGTTCAACGGTGATCTATGTGAAGAACCTAGCCAAGAGGCAATCTCAGGTTCGACGATGATCTAAGGAGGAACCTAGCCAAGAGGCGATCTCAGGTTCGATGGTGATCTAAGGAGGAACCTAGCCAAGAGGCGATCTCAGATTCGACGGTGATCTAAGGAGGAACCTAGCCAAGATGCAATCTCAGGTTCGACGGTTATCTATGGAGGAACCTAGCCAAGAAGCGATCTCAGGTTCAACGGTGATCTATGGGAAGAACCTAGCTAAGAGGCGATCTCAGCTTCGACGGTGATCTAAGGAGGAACCTAGCCAAGAGGCGATCTCAGGTTCAACGGTGATCTATGGGAAGAACCTAGCAAAGGGGAGATCTCAGTTTCGACGGTGATCTAAGGAGGAACCTAGCAAAGAGGTGATCTCAAGTTCGACGAAGATCTATGTGAAGAACCTAGCCTAAGGGAGATATCAGGTTCGACTGTGATCTACGGGAAGAACCTAACCAAGAGGCGATCTTAGGTTCGACGGTGATCTATGGGAAGAACCTAGCCAAGAGGCGATCTAGGGTTCCACGGTGATCTATGTGAAGAACCTAGCCAAGAGGCGATCTCAGGTTCGACGGTGATCTATGGGAAGAACCTAGCCAAGAGGCGATCTCAGGTTCGACGGTGATCTAAGGAGGAACCTAGCCAAGAGGCGATCTCAGGTTCGACGGTGATCTATGGGAAGAACCTAGCCAAGAGGCGATCTCAGGTTCAGAGGTGATCTATGGGAAGAACCTAGCCAATAGGCGATCTCAGGTTCAACGGTGATCTATGGGAAGAACCTATCCAAGAGGCAATCTGTGGTTCGACGGTGATCTATGGGAAGAACCTAGCCATGAGGCAATCTCACATTCGACAGTGATATATAGGAAGAACCTAGCCAAGAGGCAATCTCAGATTCGACGGTGATCTAAGGAGGAACCTAGCCAAGAGGCGATCTCAGGTTCGACGGTGATCTAAGGAGGAACCTAGCCAAGAGGCGATATCAGGTTCACCGGTGATCTATGAGAAGAACCTAGCCAAGAGGTGATCTCAGGTTCGACGGTGATCTAAGGAGGAACCTAGCCAAGAGGCAATCTCAGGTTTGACGGTGATCTAAGGAGGAACCTAGCCAAGAGGCAATCTCAGGTTCGACTGTGATCTATGGGAAGAACCTAGCTAAGAGGAAATCTCAGGTTCCATGGTGATCTATGGGAAGAACCTAGCCAAGAGGCGATCTCAGGTTCGAAAGTGATCTATGGGAAGAACATAGCCAAGAGGCGATCTCAGATTCGACGGTGATCTAAGGGAAGAACCTAGCTAAGAGTCGATCTCAGGTTAGATGGTGATCTAGGGAAGAACCTAGCTAAGAGGCGATCTCAGGTTCGACGGTGATCTATGGGAAGAACCTAGCCAAGAGGCGATCTCAGGTTAGACGGGGATCTAAGGAGGAACCTAGCCAAGAGGCAATCTCAGGTTCGACGGTGATCTAAGGAGGAACCTAGCCAACAGGCAATCTCAAGTTCGAAGGTGATCTATGGGAAGAACCTAGCCAAGAGGCGATCTCAGGTTTGACGATGATCTAAGGAGGAACTTAGTCAAGAGAAATTCTCAGGTTCGACGGAATTCTATAGGAAGAACTTAGCCAAGAGGCAATCTCAGATTCAACGGTGATCTAAGGAGGAACCTAGCCAAGAGGCGATCTCAGCTTCGACGGTGATCTATGGAGGAACCTAGCCAAGAGGCAATCTCAGGTTCGACGGTGATCTTAGGAGGAACCTAGCCAAGAGGCAATCTCAGGTTCGACGGTGATCTTAGGAGGAACCTAGCCAAGAGGCAATCTTAGGTTCGACTGTGATCTATGGGAAGAACCTAGCCAAGAGGCAATCTCAGGTTCGATGGTGATCTATGGGAAGAACCTAGCCAAGAGGCAATCTCAGGTTCGACGGTGATATAAGGGAAAAACCTAGCTAAAAGGCGATCTCAGGTTCGACGGTGAACTATGGGAAGAACCAAGCCTAAGGGCGATCTCAGGTTCGACGGTGATCTACAGGAAGAATCTAGCCAAGAGGGGATCTTAGGTTTGACGGTCATCTAAGGAGGAACCTAGCCAAGAGGCCATCTCAGGTTCGAAGGTGATCTATGAGAAGAACCTAGCAAAGAGGCGATCTAGGGTTCAACGGTGATCTATTTGAAGAACCTAGCCAAGAGGCAATCTCAGGTTCGACAGTGATATATGGGAAGAACCTAGCCAAGATGCAATCTCAGGTTCGACTGTGATCTATGGGAAGAACCTAGCCAAGAGGCGATCTCAGATTCGACGGTGATCTAAGGGAAGAATGTAGCTAAAAGGCGATATCAGGTTCGACGGTGATCTAGGGAAGAACCTAGCCAAGAGGCGATCTCAGGTTCGACGGTGATCTATGAAAGAACCTAGCCAAGATGCAATCTCAGGGTCGACGGTGATCTAAGGAGGAACCTAGCCAAGAGGCAATCTCAGGTTCGACGGTGATCTAAGGAGGAACCTAGCCAAGAGGCGATCTCGAGTTCGACGGAGATCTATGGGAAGAACCAAGCCTAAGGGCGATCTCAGGTTCGACGGTGATCTACAGGAAGAACCTAGCCAAGAGGGGATCTTAGGTTCGACGGTCATCTAAGGAGGAACCTAGCCAAGAGGCAATCTCAGGTTCGAAGGTGATCTATGAGAAGAACCTAGCCAAGAGGCGATCTAGGGTTCAATGGTGATCTATGTGAAGAACCTAGCCAAGAGGCAATCTCAGGTTCGACAGTGATCTATGGGAAGAACCTAGCCAAGAGGCAATCTCAGGTTCGACAGTGATCTATGGGAAGAACCTAGCCAAGCGGCAATCTCAGATTCGACGGTGATCTAAGGAGGAACCTAGCCAAGAGGCAATCTCGAGTTCAACGGAGATCTATGGGAAGAACCAAGCCTAAGGGTGATCTCAGGTTCGACGGTGATCTACAGGAAGAACCTAGCCAAGAGGCGATCTTAGGTTCGACGATTATCTAAGGAGGAACCTAGCCAAGAGGCAATCTCAGGTTCGACGGTGATCTTTGAGAATAACCTAGCCAAGAGGCGATCTAGGGTTCAACGGTGATCTATGTGAAGAACCTAGCCAAGAGGCGACCTCAGGTTCGACAGTGATCTAAGGAGGAACCTAGCGAAGAGGCGATATCAGGTTCAATGGTGATCTAAGCAGGAACCTAGCCAAGACGCGATCACTGGTTCGAATGTGATCTATGGGAAGAACCTAGCCAAGAGGCAATCTCAGGTTCGACGGTGATCTAAGGGAAGAACCTAGCTAAGAGGCGATCTCAGGTTCGACGGTGATCTAAGGAGGAACCTAGCCAAGAGGCGATCTCAGATTAGACGGTGATCTAAGGAGGAACCTAGCCAAGAGGCAATCTCAAGTTCGACGGTTATATATGGAGGAACCTAGCCAAGAGGCGATCTCAGGTTCAACGGTGATCTATGGGAAGAACCTAGCTAAGAGGCGATCTCAGCTTCGACGGTTATCTAAGGAGGAACCTAGCCAAGAGGCGATCTCAGGTTCAACGGTGATCTATGGGAAGAACCTAGCCAAGGGGAGATCTCAGATTCGACGGTGATCTAAGGAGGAACCTAGCCAAGAGGTGATCTCAAGTTCGACTGTGATCTACGGGAAGAACCTAACCAAGAGTCGTTCCCAGGTTCGACGGTGATCTATGGGAAGAACCTAGCCAAGAGGCGATCTATGGTTCAACGGTGATCTATGTGAAGAACCTAGCCAAGAGGCGATCTCAGGTTCGACGGTGATCTATGGGAAGAACCTATCCAAGAGGCGATCTCAGGTTCGACGGTGATCTAAGGAGGAACCTAGCCAAGAGGCGATCTCATGTTCGACGGTGATCTAAGGAGGAACCTATACAAGAGGCGATCTCAGGTTTGACGGTGATCAATGGGAAGAACCTAGCTAAGAGGCGATCTCAGGTTCATCGGTGATCTATGGGATGAATTTAGCCAATAGGCGATCTCAGGTTCGACGGTGATCTATGGGAAGAACATAGCCAAGAGGCAATCACAGGTTCGACGGTTATCTATGGGAAGAACCTAGCCATGAGGCAATCTCAGGTTTGAAAGTGATCAAAGGAGGAACCTAGCCAAGAGGCAATCACAGGTTCAACGGCTATCTATAGGAAGAACCTAGCCAAGAGGCGATCTTAGATTCGACGGTGATCTAAGGAGGAGCCTAGCCAAGAGGCGATCTTAGGTTCGACGGTGATCTAAGGAGGAACCTAGCCAAGAGGCAATATCAAGTTCAATGGTGATCTATGGGATGAACCTAGCCAATAGGCGATCTCAGGTTCGACGGTGATCTATGGGAAGAACCTAGCCAAGAGGCAATCACAGGTTCGATGGTTATCTATGGGAAGAACCTAGCCATGAGGCAATCTCAGGTTTGACGGTGATCAAAGGAGGAACCTAGCCAAGAGGTAATCTCAGGTTCGATGGCGATCTATAGGAAGAACCTAGCCAAGAGGCAATCTCAGATTCGACGGTGATCTAAGGAGGAGCCTAGCCAAGAGGCGATCTTAGGTTCGACGGTGATCTAAGGAGGAACCTAGCCAAGAGGAAATATCAGGTTCAATGGTGATCTATGGGAAGAACCTAGCCAAGAGGAGATCTCAGGTTCGACGGTGATCTAAGGAGGAACCTAGCCAAGAGGCGATCTCAGGTTCGATGGTGATCTATGGAGGAACCTAGCCAAGAGGCGATCCCAGGTTCGAAGGTGAACTAGGGAAGAACCTAGCCAAAAGGCGATCTCAGGTTCGACGGTGATCTATGAAAGAACCTAGCCAAGATGCAATCTCAGGGTTGACGGTGATCTAAAGAGGAACCTAGCCAAGAGGCAATCTCAGGTTCGACGGTGATATAAGGAGGAACCTAGCCAAGAGGCGATCTCGAGTTCGACGGAGATCTATGGGAAGAACCAAGCCTAAGGGCGATCTCAGGTTCGACGGTAATCTACAGGAAGAACCTAGCCAAGAGGGGATCTTAGGTTCGACGGTCATCTAAGGAGGAACCTAGCCAAGAGGCAATCTCAGGTTCGAAGGTGATCTATGAGAAGAACCTAGCCAAGAGGCAATCTAGGGTTCAACGGTGATCTATGTGAAGAACCTAGCCAAGAGGCAATCTCAGGTTCGACAGTGATCTATGGGAAGAACCTAGCCAAGCGGCAATCTCAGATTCGACGGTGATCTAAGGAGGAACCTAGCCAAGAGGCAATCTCGAGTTCAACGGAGATCTATGGGAAGAACCAAGCCTAAGGGTGATCTCAGGTTCGACGGTGATCTACAGGAAGAACCTAGCCAAGAGGCGATCTTAGGTTCGACGATTATCTAAGGAGGAACCTAGCCAAGAGGCAATCTCAGGTTCGACGGTGATCTTTGAGAATAACCTAGCCAAGAGGCGATCTAGGGTTCAACGGTGATCTATGTGAAGAACCTAGCCAAGAGGCGACCTCAGGTTCGACAGTGATCTAAGGAGGAACCTAGCGAAGAGGCGATATCAGGTTCAATGGTGATCTAAGCAGGAACCTAGCCAAGACGCGATCACTGGTTCGAATGTGATCTATGGGAAGAACCTAGCCAAGAGGCAATCTCAGGTTCGACGGTGATCTAAGGGAAGAACCTAGCTAAGAGGCGATCTCAGGTTCGACGGTGATCTAAGGAGGAACCTAGCCAAGAGGCGATCTCAGATTAGACGGTGATCTAAGGAGGAACCTAGCCAAGAGGCAATCTCAAGTTCGACGGTTATATATGGAGGAACCTAGCCAAGAGGCGATCTCAGGTTCAACGGTGATCTATGGGAAGAACCTAGCTAAGAGGCGATCTCAGCTTCGACGGTTATCTAAGGAGGAACCTAGCCAAGAGGCGATCTCAGGTTCAACGGTGATCTATGGGAAGAACCTAGCCAAGGGGAGATCTCAGATTCGACGGTGATCTAAGGAGGAACCTAGCCAAGAGGTGATCTCAAGTTCGACTGTGATCTACGGGAAGAACCTAACCAAGAGTCGTTCCCAGGTTCGACGGTGATCTATGGGAAGAACCTAGCCAAGAGGCGATCTATGGTTCAACGGTGATCTATGTGAAGAACCTAGCCAAGAGGCGATCTCAGGTTCGACGGTGATCTATGGGAAGAACCTATCCAAGAGGCGATCTCAGGTTCGACGGTGATCTAAGGAGGAACCTAGCCAAGAGGCGATCTCATGTTCGACGGTGATCTAAGGAGGAACCTATACAAGAGGCGATCTCAGGTTTGACGGTGATCAATGGGAAGAACCTAGCTAAGAGGCGATCTCAGGTTCATCGGTGATCTATGGGATGAATTTAGCCAATAGGCGATCTCAGGTTCGACGGTGATCTATGGGAAGAACATAGCCAAGAGGCAATCACAGGTTCGACGGTTATCTATGGGAAGAACCTAGCCATGAG
Organism: Vicia faba; assembly: GCA_948472305.1. Lineage (NCBI taxonomy): Eukaryota > Viridiplantae > Streptophyta > Magnoliopsida > Fabales > Fabaceae > Vicia > Vicia faba. The sequence continues at coordinate 1,309,229,366 of OX451741.1, read as the reverse complement.
GCAATCTCAGGTTTGAAAGTGATCAAAGGAGGAACCTAGCCAAGAGGCAATCACAGGTTCAACGGCTATCTATAGGAAGAACCTAGCCAAGAGGCGATCTTAGATTCGACGGTGATCTAAGGAGGAGCCTAGCCAAGAGGCGATCTTAGGTTCGACGGTGATCTAAGGAGGAACCTAGCCAAGAGGCAATATCAAGTTCAATGGTGATCTATGGGATGAACCTAGCCAATAGGCGATCTCAGGTTCGACGGTGATCTATGGGAAGAACCTAGCCAAGAGGCAATCACAGGTTCGATGGTTATCTATGGGAAGAACCTAGCCATGAGGCAATCTCAGGTTTGACGGTGATCAAAGGAGGAACCTAGCCAAGAGGTAATCTCAGGTTCGATGGCGATCTATAGGAAGAACCTAGCCAAGAGGCAATCTCAGATTCGACGGTGATCTAAGGAGGAGCCTAGCCAAGAGGCGATCTTAGGTTCGACGGTGATCTAAGGAGGAACCTAGCCAAGAGGAAATATCAGGTTCAATGGTGATCTATGGGAAGAACCTAGCCAAGAGGAGATCTCAGGTTCGACGGTGATCTAAGGAGGAACCTAGCCAAGAGGCGATCTCAGGTTCGATGGTGATCTATGGAGGAACCTAGCCAAGAGGCGATCTCAGGTTCGAAGGTGAACTAGGGAAGAACCTAGCCAAAAGGCGATCTCAGGTTCGACGGTGATCTATGAAAGAACCTAGCCAAGATGCAATCTCAGGGTCGACGGTGATCTAAAGAGGAACCTAGCCAAGAGGCAATCTCAGGTTCGACGGTGATATAAGGAGGAACCTAGCCAAGAGGCGATCTCGAGTTCGACGGAGATCTATGGGAAGAACCAAGCCTAAGGGCGATCTCAGGTTCGACGGTAATCTACAGGAAGAACCTAGCCAAGAGGGGATCTTAGGTTCGACGGTCATCTAAGGAGGAACCTAGCCAAGAGGCAATCTCAGGTTCGAAGGTGATCTATGAGAAGAACCTAGCCAAGAGGCAATCTAGGGTTCAACGGTGATCTATGTGAAGAACCTAGCCAAGAGGCAATCTCAGGTTCGACAGTGATCTATGGGAAGAACCTAGCCAAGAGGCAATCTCAGGTTCGACTGTGATCTATGAGAAGAACCTAGCCAAGAGGCGATCTCAGATTCGACGGTGATCTAAGGAGGAACCTAGCCAAGAGGCAATCTCGAGTTCAACGGAGATCTATGGGAAGAACCAAGCCTAAGGGTGATCTCAGGTTCGACGGTGATCTACAGGAAGAACCTAGCCAAGAGGCGATCTTAGGTTCGACGATTATCTAAGGAGGAACCTAGCCAAGAGGAAATCTCAGGTTCGACGGTGATCTTTGAGAATAACCTAGCCAAGAGGCGATCTAGGGTTCAACGGTGATCTATGTGAAGAACCTAGCCAAGAGGCGACCTCAGGTTCGACGGTGATCTAAGGAGGAACCTAGCGAAGAGGCGATATCAGGTTCAATGGTGATCTAAGGAGGAACCTAGCCAAGACGCGATCACTGGTTCGAATGTGATCTATGGGAAGAACCTAGCCAAGAGGCAATCTCAGGTTCGACGGTGATCTAAGGGAAGAACCTAGCTAAGAGGCGATCTCAGGTTCGACGGTGATCTAAGGAGGAACCTAGCCAAGAGGCGATCTCAGATTAGACGGTGATCTAAGGAGGAACCTAGCCAAGACGCAATCTCAGGTTCGACGGTTATATTTGGAGGAACCTAGCCAAGAGGCGATCTCAGGTTCAACGGTGATCTATGGGAAGAACCTAGCTAAGAGGCGATCTCAGCTTCGACGGTGATCTAAGGAGGAACCTAGCCAAGAGGCTATCTCAGCTTCAACGGTGATCTATGGGAAGAACCTAGCCAAGGGGAGATCTCAGATTCAACGGTGATCTAAGGAGGAACCTAGCCAAGAGGTGATCTCAAGTTCGACTGTGATCTACGGGAAGAACCTAACCAAGAGTCGTTCCCAGGTTCGACGGTGATCTATGGGAAGAACCTAGCCAAGAGGCGATCTATGGTTCAACGGTGATCTATGTGAAGAACCTAGCCAAGAGGCGATCTCAGGTTCGACGGTGATCTATGGGAAGAACCTATCCAAGAGGCGATCTCAGGTTCGACGGTGATCTAAGGAGGAACCTAGCCAAGAGGCGATCTCATGTTCGACGGTGATCTAAGGAGGAACCTAGCCAAGAGGCGATCTCAGGTTTGACGGTGATCTATGGGAAGAAACTAGCTAAGAGGCGATCTCAGGTTCAGCGGTGATCTATGGGATGAATTTAGCCAATAGGCGATCTCAGGTTCGACGATGATCTATGGGAAGAACATAGCCAAGAGGCAATCACCGGTTCGACGGTTATCTATGGGAAGAACCTAGCCATGAGGCAATCTCAGGTTTGAAAGTGATCAAAGGAGGAACCTAGCCAAGAGGCAATCACAGGTTCGACGGCTATCTATAGGAAGAACCTAGCCAAGAGGCAATCTTAGATTCGACGGTGATCTAAGGAGGAGCCTAGCCAAGAGGCGATCTTAGGTTCCACGGTGATCTAAGGAGGAACCTAGCCAAGAGGCAATATCAAGTTCAATGGTGATCTATGGGATGAACCTAGCCAATAGGCGATCTCAGGTTCGACGGTGATCTATGGGAAGAACCTAGCCAAGAGGCAATCACAGGTTCGATGGTTATCTATGGGAAGAACCTAGCCATGAGGCAATCTAAGGTTTGACGGTGATCAAAGGAGGAACCTAGCCAAGAGGTAATCTCAGGTTCGATGGCGATCTATAGGAAGAACCTAGCCAAGAGGCAATCTCAGATTCGACGGTGATCTAAGGAGGAGCCTAGCCAAGAGGCGATCTTAGGTTCGACGGTGATCTAAGGAGGAACCTAGCCAAGAGGAAATATCAGGTTCAATGGTGATCTATGGGAAGAACCTAGCCAAGAGGAGATCTCAGGTTCGACGGTGATCTAAGGAGGAACCTAGCCAAGAGGCGATCTCAGGTTCGATGGTGATCTATGGAGGAACCTAGCCAAGAGGCGATCTCAGGTTCGAAGGTGATCTATAGGATGAAACTAGCCAAGAGGCGATCTCAGATTCTACGGTGATCTAAGGAGGAACCAAGCGAAGAGGCGATCTCAGGTTCGACGGTGATCTAAGGAGGAACCTAGCCAAGAGATGATCTCAGGTTCAACGGTGATCTATGGGAAAAACCTAGCCAAGAGGCGATCTCATATTCGACGGTGATCTAAGGAGGAACCTAGTTAAGCGGCGATCTCAGGTTCGACGGTGATCTAAGGAGGAACCTAGCCAAGAGGCAATCTCAGGTTCGACGATGATATAAGGAGGAACCTAGCCAAGAGGCGATCTCAGGTTCGACGGTGATATAAGGAGGAACCTAGCCAAGAGGCGATCTCGAGTTCGACGGAGAACTATGGGAAGAACCTAGCCTAAGGGAAATCTCAGGTTCGACGGTGATCTACGGGAAGAACCTAGCCAAGAGGCAATCTTAGGTTCGACGGTTATCTAAGGAGGAACCTAGCCAAGAGGCGATCTCAGATTTGACGGTGATCTAAGGAGGAACATAGCCAAGAGGAAATCTTAGGTTCGACGGAGATCTATGGGAAGAACCTAGCCTATGGGCGATCTCAGGTTCGACAGTGATCTATGGAAAGAACCTAGCCAAGAGGCAATCACAGGTTCAACGGTGATCAATGGGAAGAACCTAGCCATGAGGCGATCTCAGGTTTGACGGTGAACAAAGGAGGAACCTAGCCAAGAGGTGATCTCAGGTTCGACGGTGATCTTAGGGAAGAACCTAGCTAAAAGGGGATCTCAGGTTCGACGGTGATCTTGGGAAGAACCTATCCAAGAGGCGATCTCAGGTTCGACGGTGATCCATGGGAAGAACCTAGCCAAGAGACGATCTCAGGTTCAACGATGATCTAAGGAGGAGCCTAGCCAAGAGGCAATCTCAGGTTCGACGATGATCTAAGGAGGAACCTAGCCAAGAGGGAATCTCAGGTTCGACGGAGATTTAAGGAGGAACCTAGCCAAGAGGCAATCTCAGGTTCGAATGAGATCTATGGGAAGAACCTAGCCAAGAGGCGATCTCAGGTTCGACGTTGATCTATGGGAAGAACCTAGCCAAGAGGTGATCTCAGGTTCGACGGTGATCTAAGGGAAGAACCTAGCTAAGAGGAGATCTCAGGTTCGACAATGATATAGGGAACAACCTAGCCAAGAGGAGATCTTAGGTTCGACGGTGATCTATGGGAAGAACCTAGCCAAGAGGCGATCTCAGGTTCGACGGGGATCTAAGGAGGAACCTAGCCAAGAGGCAATCTCATGTTCGACAGAGATCTATTGAGGAACCTAGCCAAGAGGCGATCTTAAGTTCGACGGTGATATATGGGAAGAAACTAGCCAAGAGGCGATCTCAGGTTTGACGGTGATCTAAGGAGGAACCTAGCCAAGAGGCAATCTTAGGTTCGACGGTGATCTATAGGAAAAACCTAGCCAAGAGACAATCTCAGATTCAACGATTATCTAAGGAGGAACCTAGCCAAGAGGCGATCTCATATTTGACGGTGATCTAAGGAGAAACCTAGCTAAGAGGCGATCCCAGGTTCAACGGTGATATATGTGAAAAACCTAGCCAAGAGGCGATCTCAGATTCGACGGTGATCTAAGGAGGAACCTAGCCAAGAGACGATCTCAGGTTCGACGGTTATCTATGGAGGAACATAGCCAAGAGGCGATCTAAGGTTCAATGGTGATCTATGGGAAGAACCTAGTAAATAGGAAATCTCAGGTTCAACGGTGATCTATGTAAAGAATCTCGCCAAGAGGCGATGTCGGGTTTGACGGTGATCTTTGGGAATAACCTAGCCAAGAGGCAATCTCAGGTTCGAAGGTGATTTATGGAAAGAACCTAGCCAAGAGGCGATCTCAGGTTCGACGGTGATCTAAAGAGGAACCTAGCCAAGAGGAAATCTCAGGTTCGACGGTGATCTATTGGAAGAACCTAGCCAAGAGGCAATCTCAGGTTCAGCGGTGATCTATGGGAAGAACCTAGCCAATAGGCGATCTCCGGTTCGACGGTGATCTATGGGAAGAATCTAGCCAAGAGGCAATCTCAGGTTCGAATGTGATCTATGGGATGAACCTAGCCAAGAGGCAATCTCAGGTTCGACGGTGATCTATGGGAAGAACCTAGCCAAGAGGCAATCTCAGGTTCGACGGTGATCTAAGCGAAGAACCTAGCTAAGAGGCGATCTCAGGTTCGACAGTGATCTAAGGAGGAACCTAGCCAAGAGGCAATCTCAGATTCAACGGTGATCTAAGGAAGAACCTAGCCAAAAGGCAATCTCAGGTTCGACGATTATCTATGGAGGATCCTAACCAAGAGGCGATCTCAGGTTCAACGGTGATCTATGGTAAGAACCTAGCTAAGAGGCGATCTCAGCTTTGACGGTGATCTAAGGAGGAACCTAGCCAAGAGGCGATCTCAGGTTCGACGGTGATCTAAGGAGGAGCCTCGCCAAGAGGCAATCTCAGGTTCGACAATGATCTATTGAGGAACCTAGCCAAGAGGCGATCTCAGGTTCAGCGGTGATCTATGGGAAGAACCTAGCCAATAGGCGATCTCCGGTTCGACGGTGATCTATGGGAAGAACCTAGCCAAGAGGCAATCTCAGGTTCGAATGTGATCTATGGGATGAACCTAGCCAAGAGGCAATCTCAGGTTCGACGGTGATCTATGGGAAGAACCTAGCCAAGAGGCAATCTCAGGTTCGAATGTGATCTATGGGAAGAACCTAGCCAAGAGGAGATCTTAGGTTCGACGGTGATCTATGGGAAGAACCTAGCCAAGAGGCGATCTCAGGTTCGACGGGGATCTAAGGAGGAACCTAGCCAAGAGGAAATCTCAGGTTCGACAGTGATCTATTGATGAACCTAGCCAAGAGGCGATCTTAAGTTCGACGGTGATATATGGGAAGAAACTAGCCAAGAGGCGATCTCAGGTTTGACGGTGATCTAAGGAGGAACCTAGCCAAGAGGCAATCTTAGGTTCGACGGTGATCTATAGGAAAAACCTAGCCAAGAGACAATCTCAGATTCAACGATTATCTAAGGAGGAACCTAGCCAAGAGGCGATCTCATCTTTGACGGTGATCTAAGGAGGAACCTAGCTAAGAGGCGATCCCAGGTTCAACGGTGATATATGTGAAAAACCTAGCCAAGAGGCAATCTCAGAATCGACGGTGATCTAAGGAGGAACCTAAACAAGAGACGATCTCAGGTTCGACGGTTATCTATGGAGGAACATAGCCAAGAGGCGATCTAAGGTTCAATGGTGATCTATGGGAAGAACCTAGTAAAGAGGAAATCTCAGGTTCAACGGTGATCTATGTAAAGAATCTCGCCAAGAGGCGATGTCGGGTTTGACGGTGATCTTTGGGAATAACCTAGCCAAGAGGCAATCTCAGGTTCGAAGGTGATCTATGGAAAGAACCTAGCCAAGAGGCGATCTCAGGTTCGACGGTGATCTAAGGAGGAACCTAGCCAAGAGGAAATCTCAGGTTCGACGGTGATCTATTGGAAGAACCTAGCCAAGAGGCGATCTCAGGTTCAGCGGTGATCTATGGGAAGAACCTAGCCAATAGGCGATCTCCGGTTCGACGGTGATCTATGGGAAGAACCTAGCCAAGAGGCAATCTCAGGTTCGAATGTGATCTATGGGATGAACCTAGCCAAGAGGCAATCTCAGGTTCGACGGTGATCTATGGGAAGAACCTAGCCAAGAGGCAATCTCAGGTTCGACGGTGATCTAAGCGAAGAACCTAGCTAAGAGGCGATCTCAGGTTCGACAGTGATCTAAGGAGGAACCTAGCCAAGAGGCAATCTCAGATTCAACGGTGATCAAAGGAAGAACCTAGCCAAAAGGAAATCTCAGGTTCGACGATTATCTATGGAGGAACCTAGCCAAGAGGCGATCTCAGGTTCAACGGTGATCTATGGTAAGAACCTAGCTAAGAGGCGATCTCAGCTTTGACGGTGATCTAAGGAGGAACCTAGCCAAGAGGCGATCTCGTCTTTGACGGTTATCTAAGGAGGAACCTAGCTAGGAGGCGATCCCAGGTTCAACGGTGATATATGTGAAAAACCTAGCCAAGAGGCGATCTCATATTCGACGGTGATCTAAGGAGGAACCTAGATAAGAGACGATCTCAGGTTTGACGGATTTCTATGGAGGAACATAGCCAAGAGGCGATCTAAGGTTCAATGGTGATCTATGGGAAGAACCTAGCAAAGAGGAAATCTCAGGTTCAACGGTGATCTATGTAAAGAATCTCGCCAAGAGACGATGTCGAGTTTGACGGTGATCGTTGGGAATAACCTAGCCAAGAGGCAATCTCAGGTTCGAAGGTGATCTATGGAAAGAACCTAGCCAAGAGGCGATCTCAGGTTCGACGGTGATCTAAGGAGGAACCTAGCCAAGAGGAAATCTCAGGTTCGACGGTGATCTATTGGAAGAACCTAGCCAAGAGGCGATCTCAGGTTCAGCGGTGATCTATGGGAAGAACCTAGCCAATAGGCGATCTCCGGTTCGACGGTGATCTATGGGAAGAACCTAGCCAAGAGGCAATCTCAGGTTCGAATGTGATCTATGGGATGAACCTAGCCAAGAGGCAATATCAGGTTCAACGGTGATCTATGGGAAGAACCTAGCCAAGAGGCAATCTCAGGTTCGACGGTGATCTAAGGAGGAACCTAGCGAAGAGGCGATATCAGGTTCAATGGTGATCTAAGGAGGAACCTAGCCAAGAGGCGATCACTGGTTCGAATGTGATCTATGGGAAGAACCTAGCGAAGAGGCAATCTTAGGTTCGACGGTGATCTATGGGAAGAACCTAGCCAGGAGGCGATCTCAGTTTCGACGGTGATCTAAGGGAAGAACCTAGCTAAGAGGCGATCTCAGGTTCGACGGTGATCTAAGGAGGAACCTAGCCAAGAGGCAATCTCAGATTCGACGGTGATATAAGGAGGAACCTAGCCAAGAGGCGATCTCAGGTTAAACGGTGATCTATGGGAAGAACCTAGCTAAGAGGCGATCTCAGCTTCGACGGTGATCTAAGGAGGAACCTAGCCAAGAGGCCATCTCAGGTTCAACGGTAATCTATGGGAAGAACCTAGCCAAGGGGAGATCTCAGATTCGACGGTGATCTAAGGAGGAACCTAGCGAAGAGGGGATCTCAAGTTCGATGGAGATCTATGGGAAGAACCTATCCTAAGGGAGATCTCAGGTTCGACTGTGATCTACGGGAAGAACCTAACCAAGAGGCGATCTCAGGTTCGACGGTGATCTATGGGAAGAACCTAGCCAAGAGGCGATCTAGGGTTCAACGGTGATCTATGTGAAGAACCTAGCCAAGGGGAGATCTCAGATTCGACGGTGATCTAAGGAGGAACCTAGCGAAGAGGGGATCTCAAGTTCGACGGAGATCTATGGGAAGAACCTATCCTAAGGGAGATCTCAGGTTCGACTGTGATCTACGGGAAGAACCTAACCAAGAGGCAATCTCAGGTTCGACGGTGATCTATGGGAAGAACCTAGCCAAGAGGCGATCTAGGGTTCAACGGTGATCTATGTGAAGAACCTAGCCAAGAGGCGATCTCAGGTTCAGCGGTGATCTAAGGAGGAACCTAGACAAGAGACGATCTCAGGTTCGACGGTTTTCTATGGAGGAACATAGCCAAGAGGCGATCTAAGGTTCAATGGTGATCTATGGGAAGAACCTAGCAAAGAGGAAATCTCAGGTTCAACGGTGATCTATGTAAAGAATCTCGCCAAGAGGCGATGTCGGGTTTGACGGTGATCTTTGGGAATAACCTAGCTAAGAGGCAATCTCAGGTTCGAAGGTGATCTATGGAAAGAACCTAGCCAAGAGGCGATCTCAGGTTCGACGGTGATCTAAGAAGGAACCTAGCCAAGAGGAAATCTCAGGTTCGACGGTGATCTATGGGAAGAACCTAGCCAATAGGCGATCTTCGGTTCGACGGTGATCTATGGGAAGAACCTAGCCAAGAGGCAATATCAGGTTCGAATGTGATCTATGGGATGAACCTAGCCAAGAGGCAATATCAGGTTCAACGGAGAACTATGGGAATAACCTAGCCAAGAGGCAATCTCAGGTTCGACGGTGATCTAAGGAGGAACCTAGCGAAGAGGCGATATCAGGTTCAATGGTGATCTAAGGAGGAACCTAGCCAAGAGACGATCACTGGTTCGAATGTGATCTATGGGAAGAACCTAGCCAAGAGGCAATCTCAGGTTCGACGGTGATCTATGGGAAGAACCTAGCCAAGAGGCGATCTCAGGTTCGACGGTGATCTAAGGGAAGAACCTAGCTAAGAGGCGATCTCAGGTTCGACGGTGATCTAAGGAGGAACCTAGCCAAGAGGCAATCTCAGATTCGACGGTGATATAAGGAGGAACCTAGCCAAGAGGCGATCTCAGGTTAAACGGTGATCTATGGGAAGAACCTAGCTAAGAGGCGATCTCAGCTTCGACGGTGATCTAAGGAGGAACCTAGCCAAGAGGCCATCTCAGGTTCAACGGTGATCTATGGGAAGAAACTAGCCAAGGGGAGATCTCAGATTCGACAGTGATCTAAGAAGGAACCTAGCGAAAAGGGGATCTAAAGTTCGACGGAGATCTATGGGAAGAACCTATCCTAAGGGAGATCTCAGGTTCGACTGTGATCTACGGGAAGAACCTAACCAAGAGGCAATCTCAGGTTCGACGGTGATCTATGGGAAGAACCTAGCCAAGAGGCGATCTAGGGTTCAACGGTGATCTATGTGAAGAACCTAGCCAAGGGGAGATCTCAGATTCGACGGTGATCTTAGGAGGAACCTAGCGAAGAGGGGATCTCAAGTTCGACGAAGATCTATGGGAAGAACCTATCCTAAGGGAGATCTCAGGTTCGACTGTGATCTATGGGAAGAACCTAACCAAGAGGCAATCTCAGGTTCGACGGTGATCTATGGGAAGAACCTAGCCAAGAGGCGATCTAGGGTTCAACGGTGATCTATGTGAAGAACCTAGCCAAGAGGCGATCTCAGGTTCGACGGTGATCTATGGGAAGAACCTAGCCAAGAGGCGATCTCAGGTTCAGAGGTGATCCATGGGAAGAACCTAGCCAATAGGCGATCTCAGGTTCGACGGTGATCTATGGGAAGAACCTAGCCAAGAGGCAATCTCAGGTTCGACGGTGATCTATGGGAAGAAACTATCCATGAGGCGATCTCAGGTTTGACGGTGATCAAAGGAGGAACCTAGCCAAGAGGCAATCTCACATTCGATAGTGATCTATTGGAAGAACCTAGCCAAGAGGCGATATCAGATTCGGCGGTGATCTAAGGAGGAACCTAGCCAAGAGGTGATCTCAGGTTCGACGGTGATCTAAGGAGGAACCTAGCCAAGAGGCGATATCAGGTTCAACGGTGATCTATGAGAAGAACATAGCCAAGAGGCGATCTCAGGTTCGACGGTGATCTAAGGAGGAACCTAGCCAAGAGGCGATCTCAGGTTCGAAGGTGATCTAAGGAGCAACCTAGCCAAGAGGCAATCTGAGGTTCGACTATGATCTATGGGAAGAACCTAGCCAAGAGGCAATCTCAGTTCCATGGTGATCTGTGGGAAGAACCTAGCCAAGAGGCAATCTCAGGTTCGATAATGAACTATGGGAAGAACATAGCCAAGAGGCGATCTCAGATTCGACGGTGATCTAAGGGAAGAACCTAGCTAAGAGTCGATCTCAGGTTCGATGGTGATCTAGGGAATAACCTAGCTAAGAGGCGATCTCAGGTATGACGATGATCTAAGGAGGAACCTAGCCAAGAGGCAATCTCAGGTTCGACGGTGATCTATAGTAAGAACTTAGCCAAGAGGCGATCTCAGATTCGACGGTGATCTAAGAAGGAACCTAGCCAAGAGGCGATCTCAGTTTCGACGGTGATCTAAGGAGGAACCTAGCCAAGAGGCTATCTCACGTTCGATAGTGATCTATTGGAAGAACCTAGCCAAGAGGCGATATCAGATTCGGAGGTGATCTAAGGAGGAACCTAGCCAAGAGGCGACCTCAGGTTCGACGATGATCTAAGTAGGAACCTAGCCAAGAGGCGATATCAGGTTCAATGGTGATCTATGGGAAGAACCTAGCCAAGAGGCGATCTCAGGTTCGACGGTGATCTAAGGAGGAACCTAGCCAAGAGGCGATCTCAGGTTCGAAGTTGATCTAAGGAGAAACCTAGCCAAGAGGCAATCTGAGGTTCGACTGTGATCTATGGGAAGAATCTAGCCAAGAGGCAATCTCAGTTCCATGGTGATCTGTGGGAAGAACCTAGCCAAGAGGCAATCTCAGGTTCGATAATGAACTATGGGAAGAACATAGCCAAGAGGCGATCTCAGATTCGGCGGTGATCTAAGGGAAGAACCTAGCTAAGAGTCGATCTCAGGTTCGATGGTGATCTAGGGAATAACCTAGCTAAGAGGCGATCTCAGGTATGACGATGATCTAAGGAGGAACCTAGACAAGAGGCAATCTCAGGTTCGACGGTGATCTATAGTAAGAACTTAGCCAAGAGGCGATCTCAGATTCGACGGTGATCTAAGAAGGAACCTAGCCAAGAGGCGATCTCAGCTTCGACGGTGATCTAAGGAGGAACCTAGCCAAGAGGCAATCTCAGGTTTGACGGTGATCTAAGGAGGAACCTAGCCAAGAGGCAATCTTAGGTTCGACTGTGATCTATGGGAGGAGCCTAATCAAGAGGAAATCTCAAGTTCGATGGTGATCTATGGGAAGAACCTAGCCAAGAGGCGATCTCAGGTTCGACTGCGATATAAGGGAAGAACCTAGCTAAAAGGCGATCTCAGGTTTGACGGTTAACTAGGGAAGAACCTAGCCAAGAGGCAATCTCAGGTTCGACTGTGATCTATGAAAGAACCTAGCCAAGATGCAATCTCAAGTTTGACGGTGATCTAAGGAGGAACCTAGCCAAGAGGCTATCTCGAGTTCGACGGAGATCTATGGGAAAAACCAAGCCTAAGGGCGATTTCAGGTTCGACGGTGATCTACAGGAAAAACCTAGCCAAGAGGCGATCTTAGGTTCGACGTTTATCTAAGGAGGAACCTAGCCAAGAGGCAATCTCAGGTTCGACGGTGATCTATGAGAAGAACCTAGCCAAGAGGAGATCTCAGGTTCGAAAGTGATCTATGGGAGGAACCTAGCCAAGAGGAAATCTCAGGTTCGCCTGTGATCTATGGGAAGAACCTAGCCAAGAGGCGATCTCAGGTTCGACAGTGATCTAAGGGAAGAACCTAGCTAAGAGGCGATCTCAGGTTCGACGGTGATCTAAGGAAGAACCTAGCCAAGAGGCGATCTCAGATTCGACGGTGATCAAAGGAGGAACCTATCCAAGAGGCGATCTCATCTTTGACGGTGATCTAAGGAGTAACCTAGCTAAGAGGCGATCCCAGGTTCAACGGTGATCTATTTGAAAAACCTAGCCAAGAGGCGATCTCAGATTCGACGGTGATCTAAGGAGGAACCTAGACAAGAGACTATCTCAGGTTCGACGGTTATCTATGGAGGAACATAGCCAAGAGGCGATCTAAGGTTCAATGGTGATCTATGGGAAGAACCTAGCAAAGAGGAAATCTCAGGTTCAACGGTAATCTATGTAAAGAATCTCGCCAAGAGGCGATGTCGGGTTTGACGGTGATCTTTGGGAATAACCTAGCTAAGAGGCAATCTCAGGTTCGAAGGTGATCTATGGAAAGAACCTAGCCAAGAGGCGATCTCATGTTCGACGGTGATCTAAGAAGGAACCTAGCCAAGAGGAAATCTCAGGTTCGACGGTGATCTATGGGAAGAACCTAGCCAATAGGCGATCTTCGGTTCGACGGTGATCTATGGGAAGAACCTAGCCAAGAGGCAATCTCAGGTTCGAATGTGATCTATGGGATGAACCTAGCCAAGAGGCAATATCAGGTTCAACGGAGAACTATGGGAATAACCTAGCCAAGAGGCAATCTCAGGTTCGACGGTGATCTAAGGAGGAACCTAGCGAAGAGGCGATATCAGGTTCAATGGTGATCTAAGGAGGAACCTAGCCAAGAGGCGATCACTGGTTCGAATGTGATCTATGGGAAGAACCTAGCCAAGAGGCAATCTCAGGTTCGACGGTGATCTATGGGAAGAACCTAGCCAAGAGGCGATCTCAGGTTCGACGGTGATCTAAGGGAAGAACCTAGCTAAGAGGCGATCTCAGGTTCGACGGTGATCTAAGGAGGAACCTAGCCAAGAGGCGATCTCAGGTTAAACGGTGATCTATGGGAAGAACCTAGCTAAGAGGCGATCTCAGCTTCGACGGTGATCTAAGGAGGAACCTAGCCAAGAGGCCATCTCAGGTTCAACGGTGATCTATGGGAAGAAACTAGCCAAGGGGAGATCTCAGATTCCATAGTGATCTAAGAAGGAACCTAGCGAAAAGGGGATCTAAAGTTCGACGGAGATCTATGGGAAGAACCTATCCTAAGGGAGATCTCAGGTTCGACTGTGATCTACGGGAAGAACCTAACCAAGAGGCAATCTCAGGTTCGACGGTGATCTATGGGAAGAACCTAGCCAAGAGGCGATCTAGGGTTCAACGGTGATCTATGTGAAGAACCTAGCCAAGGGGAGATCTCAGATTCGACGGTGATCTAAGGAGGAACCTAGCGAAGAGGGGATCTCAAGTTCGACGAAGATCTATGGGAAGAACCTATCCTAAGGGAGATCTCAGGTTCGACTGTGATCTATGGGAAGAACCTAACCAAGAGGCAATCTCAGGTTCGACGGTGATCTATGGGAAGAACCTAGCCAAGAGGCGATCTAGGGTTCAACGGTGATCTATGTGAAGAACCTAGCCAAGAGGCGATCTCAGGTTCGACGGTGATCTATGGGAAGAACCTAGCCAAGAGGCGATCTCAGGTTCAGAGGTGATCCATGGGAAGAACCTAGCCAATAGGCGATCTCAGGTTCGACGGTGATCTATGGGAAGAACCTAGCCAAGAGGCAATCTCAGGTTCGACGGTGATCTATGGGAAGAAACTATCCATGAGGCGATCTCAGGTTTGACGGTGATCAAAGGAGGAACCTAGCCAAGAGGCAATCTCACATTCGATAGTGATCTATTGGAAGAACCTAGCCAAGAGGCGATATCAGATTCGGCGGTGATCTAAGGAGGAACCTAGCCAAGAGGCGATCTCAGGTTCGACGGTGATCTAAGGAGGAACCTAGCCAAGAGGCGATCTCAGGTTCGAAGGTGATCTAAGGAGCAACCTAGCCAAGAGGCAATCTGAGGTTCGACTGTGATCTATGGGAAGAACCTAGCCAAGAGGCAATCTCAGTTCCATGGTGATCTGTGGGAAGAACCTAGCCAAGAGGCAATCTCAGGTTCGATAATGAACTATGGGAAGAACATAGCCAAGAGGCGATCTCAGATTCGACGGTGATCTAAGGGAAGAACCTAGCTAAGAGTCGATCTCAGGTTCGATGGTGATCTAGGGAATAACCTAGCTAAGAGGCGATCTCAGGTATGACGATGATCTAAGGAGGAACCTAGCCAAGAGGCAATCTCAGGTTCGACGGTGATCTATAGTAAGAACTTAGCCAAGAGGCGATCTCAGATTCGACGGTGATCTAAGAAGGAACCTAGCCAAGAGGCGATCTCAGCTTCGACGGTGATCTAAGGAGGAACCTAGCCAAGAGGCTATCTCACGTTCGATAGTGATCTATTGGAAGAACCTAGCCAAGAGGCGATATCAGATTCGGAGGTGATCTAAGGAGGAACCTAGCCAAGAGGCGACCTCAGGTTCGACGGTGATCTAAGTAGGAACCTAGCCAAGAGGCGATATCAGGTTCAACGGTGATCTATGGGAAGAACCTAGCCAAGAGGCGATCTCAGGTTCGACGGTGATCTAAGGAGGAACCTAGCCAAGAGGCGATCTCCGGTTCGAAGGTGATCTAAGGAGCAACCTAGCCAAGAGGCAATCTGAGGTTCGACTGTGATCTATGGGAAGAATCTAGCCAAGAGGCAATCTCAGTTCCATGGTGATATGTGGGAAGAACCTAGCCAAGAGGCAATCTCAGGTTCGATAATGAACTATGGGAAGAACATAGCCAAGAGGCGATCTGAGATTCGGCGGTGATCTAAGGGAAGAACCTAGCTAAGAGTCGATCTCAGGTTCGATGGTGATCTAGGGAATAACCTAGCTAAGAGGCGATCTCAGGTATGACGATGATCTAAGGAGGAACCTAGCCAAGAGGCAATCTCAGGTTCGACGGTGATCTATAGTAAGAACTTAGCCAAGAGGCGATCTCAGATTCGACGGTGATCTAAGAAGGAACCTAGCCAAGAGGCGATCTCAGCGTCGACGGTGATCTAAGGAGGAACCTAGCCAAGAGGCAATCTCAGGTTTGACGGTGATCTAAGGAGGAACCTTGCCAAGAGGCAATCTTAGGTTCGACTGTGATCTATGGGAGGAGCCTAATCAAGAGGAAATCTCAAGTTCGATGGTGATCTATGGGAAGAACCTAGCCAAGAGGCGATCTCAGGTTCGACTGTGATATAAGGGAAGAACCTAGCTAAAAGGAGATCTCAGGTTTGACGGTTAACTAGGGAAGAACCTAGCCAAGAGGCAATCTCAGGTTCGACTGTGATCTATGAAAGAACCTAGCCAAGATGCAATCTCAAGTTCGACGGTGATCTAAGGAGGAACCTAGCCAAGAGGCTATCTCGAGTTCGACGGAGATCTATGGGAAAAACCAAGCCTAAGGGCGATTTCAGGTTCGACGGTGATCTACAGGAAAAACCTAGCCAAGAGGCGATCTTAGGTTCGACGTTTATCTAAGGAGGAACCTAGCCAAGAGGCAATCTCAGGTTCGACGGTGATCTATGAGAAGAACCTAGCCAAGAGGAGATCTCAGGTTCGAAAGTGATCTATGGGAGGAACCTAGCCAAGAGGAAATCTCAGGTTCGCCTGTGATCTATGGGAAGAACCTAGCCAAGAGGCGATCTCAGGTTCGACAGTGATCTAAGGGAAGAACCTAGCTAAGAGGCGATCTCAGGTTCGACGGTGATCTAAGGAAGAACCTAGCCAAGAGGCGATCTCAGATTCGACGGTGATCAAAGGAGGAACCTATCCAAGAGGCGATCTCATCTTTGACGGTGATCTAAGGAGTAACCTAGCTAAGAGGCGATCCCAGGTTCAACAGTGATCTATTTGAAAAACCTAGCCAAGAGGCGATCTCAGATTCGACGGTGATCTAAGGAGGAACCTAGACAAGAGACTATCTCAGGTTCGACGGTTATCTATGGAGGAACATAGCCAAGAGGCGATCTAAGGTTCAATGGTGATCTATGGGAAGAACCTAGCAAAGAGGAAATCTCAGGTTCAACGGTGATCTATGTAAAGATTCTCGCCAAGAGGCGATGTCGGGTTTGACGGTGATATTTGGGAATAACCTAGCAAAGAGGCAATCTCAGGTTCAACGGTGATCTATGGAAAGAACCTAGCCAAGAGGCAATCTCAGGTTCGACGATGATCTAAGGAGGAACCTAGCCAAGAGGAAATCTCAGGTTCGACGGTGATCTATTGGAAGAACCTAGCCAAGAGGCAATCTCAGGTTCAGCGGTGATCTATGGGAAGAACCTAGCCAATAGGCGATCTCCGGTTCGACGGTGATCTATGGGAAGAACCTAGCCATGAGGAAATCTCAGGGTCGAATGTGATCTATGGGATGAACCTAGCCAAGAGGCAATCTCAGGTTCGACGGTGATCTATGGGAAGAACCTAGCCAAGAGGCAATCTCAGGTTCGACGGTGATCTAAGCGAAGAACCTAGCTAAGAGGCGATCTCATGTTCGACGGTGATCTAAGGAGGAACCTAGCCAAGAGGCAATGTCAGATTCAACGATGATCTAAGGAAGAACCTAGCCAAGAGGAAATCTCAGGTTCGACGATTATCTATGGAGGAACCTAGCCAAGAGGCGATCTCAGGTTCAACGGTGATCTATGGTAAGAACCTAGCTAAGAGGCGATCTCAGCTTTGACGGTGATCTAAGGAGGAACCTAGCCAAGAGGCGATCTCAGGTTCGACGGTGATCTAAGGAGGAACCTATCCAAGAAGCAATATCAGGTTCAACGGTGATCTATGGGAAGAACCTAGCCAAGAGGCGATCTCAGGTTCGACGGTGATCTAAGGAGGAACCTATCCAAGAAGAAATATCAGGTTCAACGGTGATCTATGGGAAGAACCTAGCCAAGAGGCGATCTCAGGTTCGACGGTGATCTATGGGAAGAACCTAGCCAAGAGGCGATCTCAGGTTCGACGGTGATCTAAGGGAAGAACCTAGCTAAGAGGCGATCTCAGGTTCGACGGTGATCTAAGGAGGAACCTAGCCAAGAGGCAATGTCAGATTCGACGGTGATATAAGGAGGAACCTAGCCAAGAAGCGATCTCAGGTTAAATGGTGATCTATGGGAAGAACCTAGCTAAGAGGCGATCTCAGCTTCGACGGTGATCTAAGGAGGAACCTAGCCAAGAGGCCATCTCAAGTTCAACGGTGATCTATGGGAAGAACCTAGCCAAGGGGAGATCTCAGATTCGACGGTGATCTAAGGAGGAACCTAGCGAAGAGGGGATCTCAAGTTCGATGGTGATCTATGGGAAGAACCTATCCTAAGGGAGATCTCAGGTTCGACTGTGATCTACGGGAAGAACCTAACCAAGAGGCAATCTCAGGTTCGACGGTGATCTATGGGAAGAACCTAGCCAAGAGGCGATCTAGGGTTCGACGGTGATCTATGTGAAGAACCTAGCCAAGAGGCGATCTCAGGTTCGACGGTGATCTATGGGAAGAACCTAGCCAAGAGGCGATCTCAGGTTCGACGGTGATCTAAGGCGGAACGTAGCCAAGAGGCGATCTCAGGTTCGACCATGATCTATGGGAAGAACCTAGCCAAGAGGCGATCTCAGGTTCAGAGTGATCCATCGGAAGAACCTAGCCAATTGGTGATCTCAGGTTCGACGGTGATCTATGGGAAGATACTAGCCAAGAGGAAATCTCAGGTTCGACGGTGATCTATGGGAAGAAACTATCCATGAGGCGATCTCAGGTTTGATGGTGATCAAAGGAGGAACCTAGCCAAGAGGCAATCTCATGTTCGATAGTGATCTATTGGAAGAACCTAGCCAAGAGGCGATATCAGATTCGGCGGTGATCTAAGGAGGAACCTAGCCAAGAGGCAATCTCAGGTTCGACGGTGATCTAAGGAAGAACCTAGCAAAGAGGAGATATCAGGTTCAACGGTGATCTATGGGAAGAACCTAGCCAAAAGGCGATCTCAGGTTCGACGGTGATCTAAGGAGGAACCTAGCCAAGAGGCGATCTCAGGTTCGAAGGTGATCTAAGGAGCAACCTAGCCAAGAGGCAATCTCAGGTTCGACTGTGATCTATGGGAAGAACCTAGCCAAGAGGCAATCTCAGGGTCCATGGTGATCTGTGGGAAGAACCTAGCCAAGAGGCAATCTCAGGTTCGATAATGATCTATGTGAAGAACATAGCCAAGAGGCGATCTCAGATTCGACGGTGATCTAAGGGAAGAACCTAGCTAAGAGTCGATCTCAGGTTCGATGGTGATCTAGGGAATAACCTAGCTAAGAGGCTATCTCAGGTTTGAGGATGATCTAAGGAGGAACCTAGCCAAAAGGCAATCTCAGGTTCGACGGTGATCTATAGTAAGAACTTAGCCAAGAGGCGATCTCAGATTCGACGGTGATCTAAGAAGGAACCTAGCCAAGAGGCGATCTCAGCTTCGACGGTGATCTAAGGAGGAACCTGGCCAAGAGGCAATCTCAGGTTTGACGGTGATCTAAGGAGGAACCTAGCCAAGAGGCAATCTTAGGTTCGACTGTGATCTATGGGAGGAGCCTAATCAAGAGGAAATCTCAAGTTCGATGGTGATCTATGGGAAGAACCTAGCCAAGAGGCGATCTCAGGTTCGACGGTGATATAAGGGAAGAACCTAGCTAAAAGGCGATCTCAGGTTCGACGGTTAACTAGGGAAGAACCTAGCCAAGAGGCGATCTCAGGTTTGACGGTGATCTATGAAAGAACCTAGCCAAGATGCAATCTCAGGTTCGACGGTGATCTAAGGAGAAACCTAGCCAAGAGGCAATCTCAGGTTCGACGGAGATCTATGGGAAGAACTAAGCCTAAGGGCGATCTCAGGTTCGACGGTGATCTACAGGAAAAACCTAGCCAAGAGGCGATCTTAGGTTCGACGGTTATCTAAGGAGGAACCTAGCCAAGAGGAAATCTCAGGTTCGACGGTGATCTATGAGAAGAACCTAGCCAAGAGGAGATCTAGGGTTCAACGATGATCTATGTGAAGAACCTAGCCAAGAGGCGATCTCAGGTTCGACAGTGATCTATGGGAGGAACCTAGCCAAGAGGAAATCTCAGGTTCGACTGTGATCTATGGGAAGAACCTAGCCAAGAGGCGATCTCAGGTTCGACGGTGATCTAAGGGAATAACCTAGCTAAGAGGCGATCTCAGGTTCGACGGTGATCTAAGGAAGAACCTAGCCAAGAGGCTATCTCAGATTCGACGGTGATCTAAGGAGGAACCAATCCAAGAGGCGATCTCATCTTTGACGGTGATCTAAGGAGGAACCTAGCTAAGAGGCGATCCCAGGTTCAACGGTGATCTATTTGAAAAACCTAGCCAAGAGGCGATCTCAGATTCGACGGTGATCTAAGGAGGAACCTAGACAAGAGACGATCTCAGGTTCGACGATTATCTATGGAGGAACATAGCCAAGAGGCGATCTAAGGTTCAATGGTGATCTATGGGAAGAACCTAGCAAAGAGGAAATCTCAGGTTCGACGGTGATCTATGGCTAGAACCTAGCCAAGAGGCGATCTCAGGTTCGACGGTGATCTAAGGAGGAACCTAGCCAAGAGGAAATCTCAGGTTCGACGGTGATCTATTGGAAGAACCTAGCCAAGAGGCGATCTCAGGTTCAGCGGTGATCTATGGGAAGAACCTAGCCAATAGGCGATCTCCGGTTCGACGGTGATCTATGGGAAGAACCTAGCCAAGAGGCAATCTCAGGGTCGAATGTGATTTATGGGATGAACCTAGCCAAGAGGCAATCTCAGGTTCGACGGTGATCTATGGTAAGAACCTAGCTAAGAGGCGATCTCAGCTTTGACGGTGATCTAAGGAGGAACCTAGCCAAGAGGCGATCTCAGGTTCGACGGTGATCTAAGGAGGAACCTATCCAAGAAGCAATATTAGGTTCAACGGTGATTTATGGGAAGAACCTAGCCAAGAGGCGATCTCAGGTTCGACGGTGATCTAAGGAGGAACCTAGCAAAGAGGCGATATCAGGTTCAATGGTGATCTATGGAGGAACCTAGCCAAGAGACGATCACTGGTTCGAATGTGATCTATGGGAAGAACCTAGCCAAGAGGCAATCTCAGGTTCGACGGTGATCTTTGGGAAGAACCTAGCCTAGAGGCGATCTCAAGTTCGACGGTGATCTAAGGGAAGAACCTAGCTAAGAGGCGATCTCAGGTTCGACGGTGATCTAAGGAGGAACCTAGCCAAGAGGCAATCTCAGATTCGACGGTGATCTAAGGAGGAACCTAGCCAAGAGGCAATCTCAGGTTCGACGGTTATCTATGGAGGAACCTAGCCAAGAGGCGATCTCAGGTTAAACGGTGATCTATGGGAAGAACCTAGCTAAGAGGCGATCTCAGCTTCGACAGTGATCTAAGGAGGAACCTAGCCAAGAGGCCATCTCAGGGTCAACGGTGATCTATGGGAAGAACCTAGCCAAGGGGAGATCTCAGATTCGACGGTGATCTAAGGAGGAACCTAGCGAAGAGGTGATCTCAAGTTCGACGGAGATCTATGGGAAGAATCTATCCTAAGGGAGATCTCAGGTTCGACTGTGATCTACGGGAAGAACCTAACCAAGAGGCGATCTTAGGTTCGACGGTGATCTATGGGAAGAACCTAGCCAAGAGGCGATCTAGGGTTCAACGGTGATCTATGGGAAGAACCTAGCCAAGAGGCAATCTCAGGTTCGACGGTGATCTAAGGAGGAACCTAGCCAAGAGGCGATCTCAGGTTCGACCGTGATCTATGGGAAGAACCTAGCCAAGAGGCGATCTCAGGTTCAGAGGTGATCCATGGGAAGAACCTAGCCAATAGGCGATCTCAGGTTCGACTGTGATCTATGGGAAGAACCTAGCCAAGAGGCAATCTCAGGTTCGACGGTGATCTATGGGAAGAAACTATCCATGAGGCGATCTCAGGTTTGACGGTGATCAAAGGAGGAACCTAGCCAAGAGGAAATCTCACGTTCGATAGTGATCTATAGGAAGAACCTAGCCAAGAGGCGATATCAGATTCGGCGGTGATCTAAGGAGGAACCTAGCCAAGAGGCGATCTCAGGTTCGACGGTGATATAAGGAGGAACCTAGCCAAGAGGCGATATCAGGTTCAACGGTGATCTATGGGAAGAACCTAGCCAAGAGGCGATCTCAGGTTCGACGGTGATCTAAGGAGGATCATAGCCAAGAGGCGATCTCAGGTTCGAAGGTGATCTAAGGAGCAACCTAGCCAAGAGGCAATCTCAGGTTCGACTGTGATCTATGGGAAGAACCTAGCCAAGAGGCAATCTCAGGTTCCATGGTGATCTGTGGGAAGAACCTAGCCAAGAGGCAATCTCAGGTTCGATAATGATATATGGGAAGAAGATAGCCAAGAGGCAATCTCAGATTCAACGGTGATCTAAGGGAAGAACCTAGCTAAGAGTCGATCTTAGGTTCGATGGTGATCTAGGGAAGAACCTAGCTAAGAGGCGATCTCAGGTTTGACGATGATCTAAGGAGGAACCTAGCCAAGAGGCAATCTCAGGTTCGACGGTGATCTATAGTAAGAACTTAGCCAAGAGGCGATCTCAGATTCGACGGTGATCTATGGGAAGAACCTAGCCAAGGGGAGATCTCAGATTCGACGGTGATCTAAGGAGGAACCTAGCGAAGAGGTGATCTCAAGTTCGACGGAGATTTATAGGAATAACCTAGTCTAAGGGAGATCTCAGGTTCGACTGTGATCTACGGGAAGAACCTAACCAAGAGGCGATCTCAGGTTCGACGGTGATCTATGGGAAGAACCTAGCCAAGATGTGATCTAGGGTTCAACGGTGATCTATGTGAAGAACCTAGCCAAGAGGCGATCTCAGGTTCGACGGTGATCTATGGGAAGAACCTAGCCGAGAGGCGATCTCAGGTTCGACGGTGATCTAAGGCAGAACCTAGCCAAGAGGCGATCTCAGGTTCGACGGTGATCTATGGGAAGAACCTAGCCAAGAGGCGATCTCAGGTTCAGAGGTGATCCATGGGAAGAACCTAGCCAATAGGCGATCTCAGGTTCGACGGTGATCTATGGGAAGAACCTAGCCAAGAGGAAATCTCAGGTTCGACGGTGATCTATGGGAAGAACCTATCCATGAGGCGATCTCAGGTTTGACGGTGATCAAAGGAGGAACCTAGCCAAGAGGCAATCTCACGTTCGATAGTGATCTATAGGAAGAACCTAGCCATGAGGCGATATCAGATTCGGAGGTGATCTAAGGAGGAACCTATCCAAGAGGCGATCTCAGGTTCGACGGTGATCTAAGGAGGAACCTAGCCAAGAGGCGATATCAGGTTCAACGGTGATCTATAGGAAGAACCTAGCCAAGAGGCGATCTCAGGTTCGACGGTGATCTAAGGAGGAACCTAGCCAAGAGGGGATCTCAGGTTCGAAGGTGATCTAAGGAGCAACCTAGCCAAGAGGCAATCTCAGGTTCGACTTTGATCTATGGGAAGAACCTAGCCAAGAGGTAATCTCAGGTTCCGTGGTGATCTGTGGGAAGAACCTAGCCAAGAGGCGATCTCAGGTTCGATAGTGATCTATGGGAAGAACATAGCCAAGAGGCGATCTCAGATTCGACGGTGATCTAAGGGAAGAACCTAGCTAAGAGTCGATCTCAGGTTCGATGGTGATCTACGGAGAAACCTAGCTAAGAGGCGATCTCAGGTTTGACGATGATCTAAGGAGGAACCTAGCCAAGAGGCAATCTCAGGTTCGACGGTGATCTATAGTAAGAACTTAGCCAAGAGGCGATCTCAGATTCAACGGTGATCTAAGAAGGAACCTAGCCAAGAGGCGATCTCAGCTTCGACGGTGATCTAAGGAGGAACCTAGCCAAGAGGCAATCTCAGGTTTGACGGTGTTCTAAGGAGGAACCTAGCCAAGAGGCAATCTTAGGTTCGACTGTGATCTATGGGAGGAGCCTAATCAAGAGGAAATCTCAGGTTCGATGGTGATCTATGGGAAGAACCTAGCCAAAAGGCGATCTCAGGTTCGACGGTGATATAAGGGAAGAACCTAGCTAAAAGGAGATCTCAGGTTCGACGGTTAACTAGGGAAGAACCTAGCCAAGAGGCAATCTCAGGTTCGACCGTGATCTATGAAAGAACCTAGCCAAGATGCAATCTCAGTTTCGACGGTGATCTAAGGAGGAACCTAGCCAAGAGGCTATCTCGAGTTCGACGGAGATCTATTGGAAGAACCACACCTAAGGGCGATCTCAGGTTCGACGGTGATCTACAGGAAAAACCTAGCCAAGAGGCGATCTTAGGTTCGACGGTTATCTAAGGAGGAACCTAGCCAAGAGGCAATCTCAGGTTCGACGGTGATCTATGAGAAGAACCTAGCTAAGAGGAGATCTAGGGTTCAACGGTGATCTATGTGAAGAACCTAGCCAAGAGCCGATCTCAGGTTCGACAGTGATCTATGGGAGGAACCTAGCCAAGAGGAAATCTCAGGTTCGACTGTGATCTATGGGAAGAACCTAGCCAAGAGGCGATCTCAGGTTCGACGGTGATCTAAGGGAAGAACCTAGCTAAGAGGCGATCTCAGGTTCGACGGTGATCTAAGGAAGAACCTAGCCAAGAGGCGATCTCAGATTCGACGGTGATCTAAGGAGGAACCTAGCCAAGAGACGATATCAGGTTCGACGGTTATCTGTGGAGGAACCTAGCCAAGAGGCGATCTCAGGTTCAACGGGTATCTAAGGAGGAACCTAGCCTAGAGGCAATCTCGAGTTCGACGGAGATCTATGGGAAGAACCTAGCTTAAGGGCGATATCAGGTTCGATAGAGATCTATGGGAAGAACCTAGCCAAGAGGCGATCTCAGGTTCGACGGTGATCTATGGAAAGAACCTACCCAAGAGGCGATCTCAGGTTCGACGGTGAACTATGGAGGAACCTAGCCAAGAGGCTATCTCAGGTTCGACGATGATCTATGGGAAGAATCTAGCCAAGTGGCGATCTCAGGTTCAGCGGTGATCTATGGGAAGAACCTAGCCAATAGACGATCTCAGGTTCGACAGTGATCTATGGGAAGAACCTATCCAAGTGGCAATCTCAGGTTCGACGGTGATCTATGGGAAGAACCTGGCCATGAGGCAATCTCAGGTTTGACGGTGATCAAAGGAGGAACCTAGCCAAGATGCAATCTTAGGTTCGACGGTGATCTATAGGAAGAACCTAGCCAAGAGGCGATCTCAGATTCGACGGTGATCTAAGGAGGAACCTAGCCAATAGGCGATCTCAGGTTCGACGGTTATCTAAGGAGGAACCTAGCCAAGAGGCAATATCAGGTTCAACGGTGATCTATGGGAAGAACCTAGCCAAGAGGCGATCTCAGGTTCGACGGTGATCTAAGGAGGAACCTAGCCAAGAGGCGATCTCAGGTTTGATGGTGATCTAAGGAGGAACCTAGCCAAGAGCCGATCTCAGGTTCGAATGTGATCTATGGGAAGAACCTAGACAAGAGGCAATCTCAGGTTCGACGGTGATCTATGGAAAGAACCTAGCCAAGAGGCGATCTCAGGTTCGACGATGATCTAAGGGAAGAACCTAGATAAAAGGCGATCTCATGTTCGACGGTGATCTAGGGAAGAACCTAGCCAAGAGGCGATCTCAGGTTCGACGGTGATCTATGGGAAGAACCTAGCCAAGAGGTGATCTAGGGTTCAACGGTGATCTATGTGAAGAACCTAGCCAAGAGGCGATCTCAGGTTCGACGGTGATCTATGGGAAGAACCTAGCCGAGAGGCGATCACAGGTTCGACGGTGATCTAAGGCAGAACCTAGCCAAGAGGCGATCTCAGGTTCGACGGTGATCTATGGGAAGAACCTAGCCAAGAGGCGATCTCAGGTTCAGAGGTGATCCATGGGAAGAACCTAGCCAATAGGCGATCTCAGGTTCGACGGTGATCTATGGGAAGAACCTAGCCAAGAGGAAATCTCAGGTTCGACGGTGATCTATGGGAAGAACCTATCCATGAGGCGATCTCAGGTTTGACGGTGATCAAAGGAGGAACCTAGCCAAGAGGCAATCTCACGTTCGATAGTGATCTATAGGAAGAACCTAGCCATGAGGCGATATCAGATTCGGCGGTGATCTAAGGAGGAACCTAGCCAAGAGGCGATCTCAGGTTCGACGGTGATCTAAGGAGGAACCTAGCCAAGAGGCGATATCAGGTTCAACGGTGATCTATGGGAAGAACCTACCCAAGAGGCGATTTCAGGTTTGACGGTGATCTAAGGAGGAACCTAGCTAAGAGGCAATCTCCTGTTCGACGATGATCTATAGGAAGAACCTAGCAAAGAGGTGATCTCAGATTCGACGGTGATCTAAGGAGGAACCTAGCCAAGAGGTGATCTCAGCTTCGACGGTGATCTAAAAAGGAACCTAGCCAAGAGGCGATCTCAGGTTCAACGGTGATCTATGGGAAGAACCTAGCCAAGAGGCAATCTCAGATTCGACGGTGATCTAAGGAGGAACCTAGCCAAGAGGCGATCTCATGTTCGACGGTGATCTAAGGAACAACCTAGCCAAGAGGCGATCTCAGGTTCGACGGTGATCTATGAAAGAACCTAGCCAAGATGCAATCTCAGGTTCGACGGTGATCCAAGGAGGAACCTAGCCAAAAGGCAATCTCAGGTTCGACGATGATCTAAGGAGGAACCTAGCCAAGAGGCGATCTCGAGTTCGATGGAGATCTATGGGAATAACCAAGCCTAAGGGCGATTTCAGGTTCAACGGTGATCTACAGGAAGAACCTAACCAAGAGGCGATCTTAGGTTCGACGATTATCTAAGGAGGAACCTAACCAAGAGGCAATCTCAGGTTCGACGGTGATCTATGTGAAGAACCTAGCCAAGAGGCGATCTCAGGTTCAACGGTGATCTAAGGAGGAACCTAGCGAAGAGGCGATATCAGTTTCGATGGTGATCTAAGGAGGAACCTAGCCAAGAGGCGATCACTGGTTCTAATGTGATTTATGGGAAGAACCTAGCCAAGAGGCAATCTCAGGTTCGACGGTGATCTATGGGAAGAACCTAGCCAAGAGGCAATCTCAGGTTCGACAGTGATCTAAGGGAAGAACCTAGCTAAGAGGCGATCTCAGGTTCGACGGTGATCTAAGGAGGAACCTAGCCAAGATGCGATCTCAGATTCGACGGTGATCTAAGGAGGAACCTAGCCAAGAGGCAGTCTCAGGTTCGACGGTTATCTATGGAGGATCCTAGCCAAGAGGCGATCTCACGTTCAACGGTGATCTATGGGAAGAACCTAGCTAAGAGGCGATCTCAGCTTCGAAGGTGATCTAAGGAGGAACCTAGCCAAGAGGCGATCTCAGGTTCAACGGTGATCTATGGGAAGAACCTAGCCAAGGGGAGATCTCAGATTCGACGGTGATCTAAGGAGGAACCTAGCCAAGAGGTGATCTCAAGTTCGACGGTGATCTTTGGGAAGAACCTAGCCAAGAGGCAATCTCAGGTTTGACGGTGATCTAAGGAGGAACCTAGCTAAGAGGCAATCTCCGGTTCGACGATGATCTATAGGAAGAACCTAGCAAAGAGGTGATCTCAGATTCGACGGTGATCTAAGGAGGAACCTAGCCAAGAGGCGATCTCAGCTTCGACGGTGATCTGAGGAGGAACCTAGCCAAGAGGCGATCTCAGGTTCAACGGTGATCTAGGGGAAGAACCTAGCCAAGAGGCAATCTCAGATTCGACGGTGATCTAAGGAGGAACCTAGCCAAGAGGCGATCTCATGTTCGACGGTGATCTAAGGAAGAACCTAGCCAAGAGGCGATCTCAGGTTCGATGGTGATCAATGAAAGAACCTAGCCAAGATGCAATCTCAGGTTCGACGGTGATCTAAGGAGGAACCTAGCCAAGAGGCAATCTCAGGTTCGACGATGATCTAAGGAGGAACCTAGCCAAGAGGCGATCTCGAGTTCGACGGAGATCTATGGGATTAACCAAGCCGAAGGGCGATCTCAGGTTCAACGGTGATCTACAGGAAGAACCTAACCAAGAGGCGATCTTAGGTTCGACGATTATCTAAGGAGGAACCTAACCAAGAGGAAATCTCAGATTCGACGGTGATCTATGTGAAGAACCTAGCCAAGAGGCGATCTCAGGTTCAACGGTGATCTAAGGAGGAACCTAGCGAAGAGGCGATATCAGGTTCAATGGTGATCTAAGGAGGAACCTAGCCAAGAGGCGATCACTGGTTCAAATGTGATTTATGGGAAGAACCTAGGCAAGAGGCAATCTCAGGTTCGACGGTGATCTATGGGAAGAACCTAGCCAAGAGGCAATCTCAGGTTCGACGGTGATCTAAGGGAAGAACCTAGCTAAGAGGCGATCTCAGGTTCGACGGTGATCTAAGGAGGAACCTAGCCAAGAGGCGATCTCAGATTCGACGGTGATCTAAGGAGGAACCTAGCCAAGAGGCAGTCTCAGGTTCGACGGTTATCTATGGAGGATCCTAGCCAAGAGGCGATCTCAGGTTCAACGGTGATCTATGGGAAGAACCTAGCTAAGAGGCGATCTCAGCTTCGAAGGTGATCTAAGGAGGAACCTAGCCAAGAGGCGATCTCAGGTTCAACGGTGATCTATGGGAAGAACCTAGCCAAGGGGAGATCTCAGATTCGACGGTGATCTAAGGAGGAACCTAGCCAAGAGGTGATCTCAAGTTCGACGATGATCTTTGGGAAGAACCTAGCCAAGAGGCGATCTCATGTTTGACGGTGATCTAAGGAGGAACCTAGCTAAGAGGCAATCTCCGGTTTGACGATGATCTATAGGAAGAACCTAGCAAAGAGGTGATCTCAGATTCGACGGTGATCTAAGGAGGAACCTAGCCAAGAGGCGATCTCAGCTTCGACGGTGATCTGAGGAGGAACCTAGCCAAGTAGCGATCTCAAGTTCAACGGTGATCTATGGGAAGAACCTAGCCAAGAGGCAATCTCAGATTCGATGGTGATCTAAGGAGGAACCTAGCCAAGAGGCGATCTCATGTTCGACGGTGATCTATGGAAGAACCTAGCCAAGAGGCGATCTCAGGTTCGACGGTGATCTATGAAAGAACCTAGCCAAGATTCAATATCAGGTTCGACGGTGATCTAAGGAGGAACCTAGCCAAGAGGCAATCTCAGGTTCGACGATGATCTAAGGAGGAACCTAGCCAAGAGGCGATCTCAGGTTCGATGGTGATCTATGGGAAGAACCTAGCCAAGAGGCAATCTCAGGTTCGACGGTGATCTATGGAAAGAACCTAGCCAAGAGGCGATCTCAGGTTCGACGGTGATCTAAGGAGGAACCTAGCCAAGAGGCGATCTCAGGTTCGAATGTGATCTATGGGAAGAACCTAGACAAGAGGCAATCTCAGGTTCGACGGTGATCTATGGGAAGAACCTAGCCAAGAGGCGATCTCAGGTTCGACGGTGATCTATGGGAAGGACCTAGACAAGAGGCGATCTCAGGTTCAACGGGGATCTAAGGAGGAACCTAGCCAAGTGGCAATCTCAGGTTCGACGGTGATCTAAGGAGGAACCTAGCCAAGAGGTGATCTCAAGTTCGACGGTGATCTTTGGGAAGAACCTAGCCAAGAGGCGATCTCAGGTTTGACGGTGATCTAAGGAGGAACCTAGCTAAGAGGCAATCTCCGGTTCGACGATGATCTATAGGAAGAACCTAGCAAAGAGGTGATCTCAGATTCGACGGTGATCTAAGGAGGAACCTAGCCAAGAGGCAATCTCAGCTTCGACGGTGATCTAAAAAGGAACCTAGCCAAGAGGCGATCTCAGGTTCAACGGTGATCTATGGGAAGAACCTAGCCAAGAGGCAATCTCAGATTCGACGGTGATCTAAGGAGGAACCTAGCCAAGATGCGATCTCATGTTCGACGGTGATCTAAGGAACAACCTAGCCAAGAGGCGATCTCAGGTTCGACGGTGATCTATGAAAGAACCTAGCCAAGATGCAATCTCAGGTTCGACGGTGATCTAAGGAGGAACCTAGCCAAGAGGCAATCTCAGGTTCGACGATGATCTAAGGAGGAACCTAGCCAAGAGGCGATCTCGAGTTCGACGGAGATCTATGGGATTAACCAAGCCTAAGGGCGATCTCAGGTTCAACGGTGATCTACAGGAAGAACCTAACCAAGAGGCGATCTTAGGTTCGACGATTATCTAAGGAGGAACCTAACCAAGAGGAAATCTCAGATTCGACGGTGATCTATGTGAAGAACCTAGCCAAGAGGCGATCTCAGGTTCAACGGTGATCTAAGGAGGAACCTAGCGAAGAGGCGATATCAGGTTCAATGGTGATCTAAGGAGGAACCTAGCCAAGAGGCGATCACTGGTTCAAATGTGATTTATGGGAAGAACCTAGGCAAGAGGCAATCTCAGGTTCGACGGTGATCTATGGGAAGAACCTAGCCAAGAGGCAATCTCAGGTTCGACGGTGATCTAAGGGAAGAACCTAGCTAAGAGGCGATCTCAGGTTCGACGGTGATCTAAGGAGGAACCTAGCCAAGAGGCGATCTCAGATTCGACGGTGATCTAAGGAGGAACCTAGCCAAGAGGCAGTCTCAGGTTCGACGGTTATCTATGGAGGATCCTAGCCAAGAGGCGATCTCAGGTTCAACGGTGATCTATGGGAAGAACCTAGCTAAGAGGCGATCTCAGCTTCGAAGGTGATCTAAGGAGGAACCTAGCCAAGAGGCGATCTCAGGTTCAACGGTGATCTATGGGAAGAACCTAGCCAAGGGGAGATCTCAGATTCGACGGTGATCTAAGGAGGAACCTAGCCAAGAGGTGATCTCAAGTTCGACGGTGATCTTTGGGAAGAACCTAGCCAAGAGGCGATCTCAGGTTTGACGGTGATCTAAGGAGGAACCTAGCTAAGAGGCAATCTCCGGTTTGACGATGATCTATAGGAAGAACCTAGCAAAGAGGTGATCTCAGATTCGACGGTGATCTAAGGAGGAACCTAGCCAAGGGCGATCTCAGCTTCGACGGTGATCTGAGGAGGAACCTAGCCAAGAGGCGATCTCAAGTTCAACGGTGATCTATGGGAAGAACCTAGCCAAGAGGCAATCTCAGATTCGACGGTGATCTAAGGAGGAACCTAGCCAAGAGGCGATCTCATGTTCGACGGTGATCTAAGGAAGAACCTAGCCAAGAGGCGATCTCAGGTTCGACGGTGATCTATGAAAGAACCTAGCCAAGATGCAATATCAGGTTCGACGGTGATCTAAGGAGGAACCTAGCCAAGAGGCAATCTCAGGTTCGACGATGATCTAAGGAGGAACCTAGCCAAGAGGCGATCTCAGGTTCGATGGTGATCTATGGGAAGAACCTAGCCAAGAGGCAATCTCAGGTTCGACGGTGATCTATGGAAAGAACCTAGCCAAGAGGCGATCTCAGGTTCGACGGTGATCTAAGGAGGAACCTAGCCAAGAGGCGATCTCAGGTTCGAATGTGATCTATGGGAAGAACCTAGACAAGAGGCAATCTCAGGTTCGACGGTGATCTATGGGAAGAACCTAGCCAAGAGGCGATCTCAGGTTCGACGGTGATCTATGGGAAGGACCTAGACAAGAGGCGATCTCAGGTTCAACGGGGATCTAAGGAGGAAACTAGCCAAGTGGCAATCTCAGGTTCGACGGTGATCTAAGGAGGAACCTAGCCAAGAGGTGATCTCAAGTTCGACGGTGATCTTTGGGAAGAACCTAGCCAAGAGGCGATCTCAGGTTTGACGGTGATCTAAGGAGGAACCTAGCTAAGAGGCAATCTCCGGTTCGACGATGATCTTTAGGAAGAACCTAGCAAAGAGGTGATCTCAGATTCGACGGTGATCTAAGGAGGAACCTAGCCAAGAGGCAATCTCAGCTTCGACGGTGATCTAAAAAGGAACCTAGCCAAGAGGCGATCTCAGGTTCAACAGTGATCTATGGGAAGAACCTAGCCAAGAGGCAATCTCAGATTCGACGGTGATCTAAGGAGGAACCTAGCCAAGATGCGATCTCATGTTCGACGGTGATCTAAGGAACAACCTAGCCAAGAGGCGATCTCAGGTTCGACGGTGATCTATGAAAGAACCTAGCCAAGATGCAATCTCAGGTTCGACGGTGATCTAAGGAGGAACCTAGCCAAAAGGCAATCTCAGGTTCGACGATGATCTAAGGAGGAACCTAGCCAAGAGGCGATCTCGAGTTCGATAGAGATCTATGGGAATAACCAAGCCTAAGGGCGATCTCAGGTTCAACGGTGATCTACAGGAAGAACCTAACCAAGAGGCGATCTTAGGTTCGACGATTATCTAAGGAGGAACCTAACCAAGAGGCAATCTCAGGTTCGATGGTGATCTATGTGAAGAACCTAGCCAAGAGGCGATCTCAGGTTCAACGGTGATCTAAGGAGGAACCTAGCAAAGAGGCGATATCAGGTTCGATGGTGATCTAAGGAGGAACCTAGCCAAGAGGCGATCACTGGTTCGAATGTGATTTATGGGAAGAACCTAGCCAAGAGGCAATCTCAGGTTTGACGGTGATTTATGGGAAGAACCTAGCCAAGAGGCAATCTCAGGTTCGACGGTGATCTAAGGGAAGAACCTAGCTAAGAGGCGATCTCAGGTTCGACGGTGATCTTAGGAGGAACCTAGCCAAGATGCGATCTCAGATTCGACGGTGATCTAAGGAGGAACCTAGCCAAGAGGCAGTCTCAGGTTCGACGGTTATCTATGGAGGATCCTAGCCAAGAGGCGATCTCAGGTTCAACGGTGATCTATGGGAAGAACCTAGCTAAGAGGCGATCTCAGCTTCGAAGGTGATCTAAGGAGGAACCTAGCCAAGAGGCGATCTCAGGTTCAACGGTGATCTATGGGAAGAACCTAGCCAAGGGGAGATCTCAGATTCGACGGTGATCTAAGGAGGAACCTAGCCAAGAGGTGATCTCAAGTTCAACGGTGATCTTTGGGAAGAACCTAGCCAAGAGGCGATCTCAGGTTTGACGGTGATCTAAGGAGGAACCTAGCTAAGAGGCAATCTCCGGTTCGACGATGATCTATAGGAAGAACCTAGCAAAGAGGTGATCTCAGATTCACGGTGATCTAAGGAGGAACCTAGCCAAGAGGCAATCTCAGCTTCGACGGTGATCTAAAAAGGAACCTAGCCAAGAGGCAATCTCAGGTTCAACGGTGATCTATGGGAAGAACCTAGCCAAGAGGCAATCTCAGATTCGACGGTGATCTAAGGAGGAACCTAGCCAAGATGCGATCTCATGTTCGATGGTGATCTAAGGAACAACCTAGCCAAGAGGCGATCTCAGGTTCGACGGTGATCTATGAAAGAACCTAGCCAAGATGCAATCTCAGGTTCGACGGTGATCTAAGGAGGAACCTAGCCAAAAGGCAATCTCAGGTTCGACGATGATCTAAGGAGGAACCTAGCCAAGAGGCGATCTCGAGTTCGATGGAGATCTATGGGAATAACCAAGCCTAAAGGCGATCTCAGGTTCAACGGTGATCTACAGGAAGAACCTAACCAAGAGGCGATCTTAGGTTCGACGATTATCTAAGGAGGAACCTAACCAAGAGGCAATCTCAGGTTCGACGGTGATCTATGTGAAGAACCTAGCCAAGAGGCGATCTCAGGTTCAACGGTGATCTAAGGAGGAACCTAGCAAAGAGGCGATATCAGGTTCGATGGTGATCTAAGGAGGAACCTAGCCAAGAGGCGATCACTGGTTCGAATGTGATTTATGGGAAGAACCTAGCCAAGAGGCAATCTCAGGTTCGACGGTGATTTATGGAAAGAACCTAGCCAAGAGGCAATCTCAGGTTCGACGGTGATCTAAGGGAAGAACCTAGCTAAGAGGCAATCTCAGGTTCGACGGTGATCTAAGGAGGAACCTAGCCAAGATGCGATCTCAGATTCGACGGTGATCTAAGGAGGAACCTAGCCAAGAGGCAGTCTCAGGTTCGACGGTTATCTATGGAGGATCCTAGCCAAGAGGCGATCTCAGGTTCAACGGTGATCTATGGGAAGAACCTAGCTAAGAGGCGATCTCAGCTTCGAAGGTGATCTAAGGAGGAACCTAGCCAAGAGGCGATCTCAGGTTCAACGGTGATCTATGGG
Organism: Vicia faba; assembly: GCA_948472305.1. Lineage (NCBI taxonomy): Eukaryota > Viridiplantae > Streptophyta > Magnoliopsida > Fabales > Fabaceae > Vicia > Vicia faba. The sequence continues at coordinate 1,309,195,649 of OX451741.1, read as the reverse complement.
AAGAACCTAGCCAAGGGGAGATCTCAGATTCGACGGTGATCTAAGGAGGAACCTAGCCAAGAGGTGATCTCAAGTTCAACGGTGATCTTTGGGAAGAACCTAGCCAAGAGGCGATCTCAGGTTTGACGGTGATCTAAGGAGGAACCTAGCTAAGAGGCAATCTCCGGTTCGACGATGATCTATAGGAAGAACCTAGCAAAGCGGTGATCTCAGATTCGACGGTGATCTAAGGAGGAACCTAGCCAAGAGGCGATCTCAGCTTCGACGGTGATCTGAGGAGGAACCTAGCCAAGAGGCGATCTCAGGTTCAACGGTGATCTATGGGAAGAACCTAGCCAAGAGGCAATCTCAGATTCGACGGTGATCTAAGGAGGAACCTAGCCAAGAGGCAATCTCATGTTCGACGGTGATCTAAGGAAGAACCTAGCCAAGAGGCGATCTCAGGTTCGACGGTGATCTATAAAAGAACCTAGCCAAGATGCAATCTCAGGTTCGACGGTGATCTAAGGAGGAACCTAGCCAAGAGGCAATCTCAGGTTCGACGATGATCTAAGGAGGAACCTAGCCAAGAGGCGATCTCGGGTTCGACGGAGATCTATGGGAATAACCAAGCCTAAGGGTGATCTCAGGTTCAACGGTGATCTACATAAAGAACCTAACCAAGAGGCGATCTTAGGTTCGACGATTATCTAAGGAGGAACCTAACCAAGAGGCAATCTCAGGTTCGACGGTGATCTATGTGAAGAACCTAGCCAAGAGGCGATCTCAGGTTCAACGGTGATCTAAGGAGGAACCTAGCGAAGAGGCGATATGAGGTTCAATGGTGATCTAAGGAGGAACCTAGCCAAGAGGCGATCACTGGTTCAAATGTGATTTATGGGAAGAACCTAGCCAAGAGGCAATCTCAGGTTCGACGGTGATCTAAGGGAAGAACCTAGCTAATAGGAGATCTCAGGTTCGACGGTGATCTAAGGAGGAACCTAGCCAAGAGGCGATCTCAGATTCGACGGTGATCTAAGGAGGAACCTAGCCAAGAGGCAGTCTCAAGTTCGACGGTTATCTATGGAGGATCCTAGCCAAGAGGCGATCTCAGGTTCAACGGTGATCTATGGGAAGAACCTAGCTAAGAGGCGATCTCAGCTTCGAAGGTGATCTAAGGAGGAACCTAGCCAAGAGGCGATCTCAGGTTCAACGGTGATCTATGGGAAGAACCTAGCCAAGGGGAGATCTCAGATTCGACGGTGATCTAAGGAGGAACCTAGCCAAGAGGTGATCTCAAGTTCGACGGTGATCTTTGGGAAGAACCTAGCCAAGAGGCGATCTCAGGTTTGACGGTGATCTAAGGAGGAACCTAGCTAAGAGGCAATCTCCGGTTTGACGATGATCTATAGGAAGAACCTAGCAAAGAGGTGATCTCAGATTCGACGGTGATCTAAGGAGGAACCTAGCCAAGAGGCGATCTCAGCTTCGACGGTGATCTGAGGAGGAACCTAGCCAAGAGGCGATCTCAGGTTCAACGGTGATCTATGGGAAGAACCTAGCCAAGAGGCAATCTCAGATTCGACGGTGATCTAAGGCGGAACCTAGCCAAGAGGCGATCTCATGTTCGACGGTGATCTAAGGAAGAACCTAGCCAAGAGGCGATCTCAGGTTCGACGGTGATCTATGAAAGAACCTAGCCAAGATGCAATCTCAGGTTCGACGGTGATCTAAGGAGGAACCTAGCCAAGAGGCAATCTCAGGTTCGACGATGATCTAAGGAGGAACCTAGCCAAGAGTTGATCTCGAGTTCGACGGAGATCTATGGGAATAACCAAGCCTAAGGGCGATCTCAGGTTCAACGGTGATCTACAGGAAGAACCTAACCAAGAGGCGATCTTAGGTTCGACGATTATCTAAGGAGGAACCTAACCAAGAGGCAATCTCAGGTTCGACGGTGATCTATGTGAAGAACCTAGCCAAGAGGCGATCTCAGGTTCAACGGTGATCTAAGGAGGAACCTAGCGAAGAGGCGATATCAGGTTCAATGGTGATCTAAGGAGGAACCTAGCCAAGAGGCGATCACTAGTTCAAATGTGATTTATGGGAAGAACCTAGCCAAGAGGCAATCTCAGGTTCGACGGTGATCTATGGGAAGAACCTAGCCAAGAGGCAATATCAGGTTCGACGGTGATCTAAGGGAAGAACCTAGCTAAGACGCGATCTCAGGTTCGACGGTGATCTAAGGAGGAACCTAGCCAAGAGGCGATCTCAGATTCGATGTTGATCTAAGGAGGAACCTTTGCCAAGAGGCAGTCTCAGGTTCGACGGTTATCTATGGAGGATCCTAGGCAAGAGGCGATCTCAGGTTCAACGGTGATCTATGGGAAGAACCTAGCTAAGAGGCGATCTCAGCTTCGAAGGTGATCTAAGGAGGAACCTAGCCAAGAGGCGATCTCAGGTTCAACAGTGATCTATGGGAAGAACCTAGCCAAGGGGAGATCTCAGAATCGACGGTGATCTAAGGAGGAACCTAGCCAAGAGGTGATCTCAAGTTCGACGAAGATCTATGGGAAGAACCTAGCCTAAGGGAGATCTCAGGTTCGACTGTGATCTATGGGAAGAACCTAGCCAAGAGGCGATCTAGCGTTCAACGGTGATCTATGTGAAGAACCTAACCAAGAGGCGATCTCAGGTTCGACGGTGATCTATGGGAAGAACCTAGCCAAGAGGCGATCTCAGGTTCGACGGTGATCTAAGAATGAACCTAGCCAAGAGGCGATCTCAGGTTCGACGGTGATCTATGGGAAGAACCTAGCCAAGAGGCGATCTCAGGTTCAGAGGTGATCTATGGGAAGAACCTAGCCAATAGGCGATCTCAGGTTCAACAATGATCTATGGGAAGAACCTAGCCAAGAGGCAATCTGAGGTTCGACGGTGATCTCTGGGAAGAACCTAGCCATGAGGCGATCTCAGGTTTGACGGTGATTAAAGGAGGAACCTAGCCAAGAGGCAATCTCATATTCTACAGTAATCTATAGGAAGAACCTAGCCAAAAGGCAATCTGATATTCGACGGTGATCTAAGGAGGAACCTAGCCAAGAGGCGATCTCAGGTTCGACGGTGATCTAAGGAGGAACCTAGCCAAGAGGCGATATCAGGTTCACCGGTGATCTATGGGAAGAACCTAGCCAAGAGGCAATCTCAGGTTCGACGGTGATCTAAGGAGGAACCTAGACAAGAGGCAATCTCAGGTTCGACGGTGATCTAAGGAGGAACCTAGCCAAGAGGCAATCTCAGGTTCGACTGTGATCTATGGGAAGAACCTAGCCAAGAGGAAATCTCAGGTTCCATGGTGATCTATGGGAAGAACCTAGCCAAGAGGCGATCTCAGGTTCGACAGTGATCTATGGGAAGAACATAGCCAAGAGGCGATCTCAGATTCGACGGTGATCTAAGGGAAGAACCTAGATAAGAGTCGATCTCAGGTTCGATGGTGATCTAGGGAAGAACCTAGCTAAGAGGCGATCTCAGGTTCGATGGTGATCTATGGGAAGAACCTAGCCAAGAGGCAATCTCAGGATAGACGAGGATCTAAGGAGGAACCTAGCCAAGAGGCAATCTCAGGTTCGACGCTGATCTAAGGAGGAACCTAGCCAAGAGGCGATCTCAAGTTCGAATGTGATCTATGGGAAGAACCTAGCCAAGAGGCGATCTCAGGTTCGACAGTGATCTATGGGAAGAACCTAGCCAAGAGGCAATCTCAGATTCGACGGTGATCTAAGGGAAGAATGTAGCTAAAAGGCGATCTCAGGTTCGACGGTGATCTAGGGAAGAACCTAGCCAAGAGGAGATCTCAGGATCGACAGTGATCTATGGGAAGAACTTAACCAAGAGACGATCTCAGGTTCGACGATGAACTAAGGAGGAACCTAGCCAAGAGGCAATCTCAGGTTCGACTGTGATCTATGGGAAGAACCTAGCCAAGAGGCGATCTAGCGTTCAACGGTGATCTATGTGAAGAACCTAACCAAGAGGCGATCTCAGGTTCGACGGTGATCTATGGGAAGAACCTAGCCAAGAGGCGATCTCAGGTTCGACGGTGATCTAAGAATGAACCTAGCCAAGAGGCGATCTCAGGTTCGACGGTGATCTAAGGAGGAACCTAGCCAAGAGGCAATCTCAGGTTCGACGGTGATCTAAGGAGGAACCTAGCCAAGAGGCAATCTTGAGTTCAACAGAGATTTATGGGAAGAACCAAGCCTAAGGGCGATGTCAGGTTCGACGGTGATCTACAGGAATAACCTAGCCAAGAGGCAATCTCAGGTTCGACGGTGATCTATGAGAAGAACCTAGCCAAGAGGAGATCTAGGGTTCAACGGTGATCTATGTGAAGAACCTAGCCAAGAGGCGATCTCAGGTTTGACAGTGATCTATGGGAAGAACCTAGCCAAGAGGCAATCTTAGGTCCGACTATGATCTATGGGAAGAACCTAGCCAAGAGGCGATCTCAGTTTCGACGGTGATCTAAGGTAAGAACCTAGCCAACAGGCGATCTCAGGTTCGACGGTGATCTATGGGAAGAACCTAGCCAATATGCGATCTCAGGTTCGACGGTGATCTATGGGAAGAACCTATCCAAGAGGCAATCTCAGGTTCGACGGTGATCTATGGGAAGAACCTGTCCATGAGGCGATCTCAGGTTTGACGGTGATCAAAGGAGGAACCTAGCCAAGAGGCAATCTTAGGTTCGACGGTGATTTATAGGAAGAACCTAGCCAAGAGGCGATCTCAGATTCGACGGTGATCTAAGGAGGAACCTAGCCAAGAGGCGATCTCAGGTTCGACGGTTATCTAAGGAGGAACCTAGCAAAGAGGCAATATCAGGTTCAACGGTGATCTATGGGAAGAACCTAGCCAAGAGGCGATCTCAGGTTCGACGGTGATCTAAAAAGGAACCTAGCCAAGAGGCGATCTCAAGTTCGATGGTGAGCTAAGGAGGAAACTAGCCAAGAGCCGATCTAAGGTTCGAATGTGATCTATGGGAAGAACCTAGACAAGAGGAAATCTCAGGTTCGACGGTGATCTATGGGAAGAACCTAGCCAAGAGGCGATCTAAGGTTCAACGGTGATCTAAGGGAAGAACCTAGCTAAAAGGCGATCTCATGTTCGACGATGATCTAGGGAAGAACCTAGCCAAGAGACAATCTCAGGTTCAACGATGATCTAAGGAGCAACCTAGCCAAGAGGCAATCTCAGGTTCGATGGTGATCTAAGGAGGAACCTAGCCAAGAGGCAATCTCGAGTTCGACGGAGATCTATGGGAAGAACCTAGCCTAAGGGCGATCTCAGGTTCGATGGTGATCTATGGGAAGAACCTAGCCAAGAGGCGATCTCAGGTTTGAGGGTGATCTATGGAAAGAACCTAGCCAAGAGGCGATCTCAGGTTCGACAGTGATCTAAGGAGGAACCTAGCCAAGAGTCGATCTCAGGTTCGACGGTGATCTAAGGAGGAACCTAGCCAAGAGGCAATCTCAAGTTCGAAGGTGATCTATGGGAAGAACCTAGCCAAGAGGCAATCTCAGGTTTGACGATGATCTAAGGAGGAACTTAGTCAAGAGGAATTCTCAGGTTCGACGGTATTCTATAGGAAGAACTTAGCCAAGAGGCGATCTCAGATTCGATGGTGATCTAAGGAGGAACCTAGCCAAGAGGAGATCTCAGCTTCGACGGTGATCTAAGGAGGAACCTAGCCAAGAGGCAATCTCAGGTTCAACGGTTATCTATGGGTAGAACCTAGCCAAGAGGCAATCTCAGATTTGACGGTGATCTAAGGAGGAACCTAGCCAAGAGGCAATCTCAGGTTCGACGGTGATCTAAGGTGGAACCTAGCCAAGAGGCAATCTTAGGTTCGACTGTGATCTATGGGAAGAACCTAGCCAAGAGGCAATCTCAGGTTCGATGGTGACCTATGGGAAGAACCTAGCCAAGAAGCAATCCCAGGTTCGACATTGATATAAGGGAAGAACCTAGCTAAAAGGTGATCTCAGGTTCGACGGTGAACTAGGGAAGAACCAAGCCAAGAGGCGATCTCAGGTTCGACGGTGATCTAAGGAGGAACCTAGCCAAGAGGCGATCTCAGATTCGACGGTGATCTAAGGAGGAACCTAGCCAAGAGGCAGTCTCAGGTTCGACGGTTATCTATGGAGGATCCTAGCCAAGAGGCGATCTCAGGTTCAACGGTGATCTATGGGAAGAACCTAGCTAAGAGGCGATCTCAGCTTCGAAGGTGATCTAAGGAGGAACCTAGCCAAGAGGCGATCTCAGGTTCAACGGTGATCTATGGGAAGAACCTAGCCAAGGGGAGATCTCAGATTCGACGGTGATCTAAGGAGGAACCTAGCCAAGAGGTGATCTCAAGTTCGACGGTGATCTTTGGGAAGAACCTAGCCAAGAGGCGATCTCAGGTTTGACGGTGATCTAAGGAGGAACCTAGCTAAGAGGCAATCTCCGGTTTGACGATGATCTATAGGAAGAACCTAGCAAAGAGGTGATCTCAGATTCGACGGTGATCTAAGGAGGAACCTAGCCAAGAGGCGATCTCAGCTTCGACGGTGATCTGAGGAGGAACCTAGCCAAGAGGCGATCTCAGGTTCAACGGTGATCTATGGGAAGAACCTAGCCAAGAGGCAATCTCAGATTCGACGGTGATCTAAGGAGGAACCTAGCCAAGAGGCGATCTCATGTTCGACGGTGATCTAAGGAAGAACCTAGCCAAGAGGCGATCTCCGGTTCGACGGTGATCTATGAAAGAACCTAGCCAAGATGCAATCTCAGGTTCGACGGTGATCTAAGGAGGAACCTAGCCAAGAGGCAATCTCAGGTTCGACGATGATCTAAGGAGGAACCTAGCCAAGAGTTGATCTCGAGTTCGACGGAGATCTATGGGAATAACCAAGCCTAAGGGCGATCTCAGGTTCAACGGTGATCTACAGGAAGAACCTAACCAAGAGGCGATCTTAGGTTCGACGATTATCTAAGGAGGAACCTAACCAAGAGGCAATCTCAGGTTCGACGGTGATCTATGTGAAGAACCTAGCCAAGAGGCGATCTCAGGTTCAACGGTGATCTAAGGAGGAACCTAGCGAAGAGGCGATATCAGGTTCAATGGTGATCTAAGGAGGAACCTAGCCAAGAGGCGATCACTGGTTCAAATGTGATTTATGGGAAGAACCTAGCCAAGAGGCAATCTCAGGTTCGACGGTGATCTATGGGAAGAACCTAGCCAAGAGGCAATCTCAGGTTCGACGGTGATCTAAGGGAAGAACCTAGCTAAGAGGCGATCTCAGGTTCGACGGTGATCTAAGGAGGAACCTAGCCAAGAGGCGATCTCAGATTCGATGGTGATCTAAGGAGGAACCTTTTCCAAGAGGCAGTCTCAGGTTCGACGGTTATCTATGGAGGATCCTAGCCAAGAGGCGATCTCAGGTTCAACGGTGATCTATGGGAAGAACCTAGCTAAGAGGCGATCTCAGCTTCGAAGGTGATCTAAGGAGGAACCTAGCCAAGAGGCGATCTCAGGTTCAACAGTGATCTATGGGAAGAACCTAGCCAAGGGGAGATCTCAGAATCGACGGTGATCTAAGGAGGAACCTAGCCAAGAGGTGATCTCAAGTTCGACGAAGATCTATGGGAAGAACCTAGCCTAAGGGAGATCTCAGGTTCGACTGTGATCTATGGGAAGAACCTAGCCAAGAGGCGATCTAGCGTTCAACGGTGATCTATGTGAAGAACCTAACCAAGAGGCGATCTCAGGTTCGACGGTGATCTATGGGAAGAACCTAGCCAAGAGGCGATCTCAGGTTCGACGGTGATCTAAGAATGAACCTAGCCAAGAGGCGATCTCAGGTTCGACGGTGATCTATGGGAAGAACCTAGCCAAGAGGCGATCTCAGGTTCAGAGGTGATCTATGCGAAGAACCTAGCCAATAGGCGATCTCAGGTTCAACAATGATCTATGGAAGGAACCTAGCCAAGAGGCAATCTGAGGTTCGACGGTGATCTCTGGGAAGAACCTAGCCATGAGGTGATCTCAGGTTTGACGGTGATTAAAGGAGGAACCTAGCCAAGAGGCAATCTCATATTCTACAGTAATCTATAGGAAGAACCTAGCCAAGAGGCAATCTCATATTCGACGGTGATCTAAGGAGGAACCTAGCCAAGAGGCGATCTCAGGTTCGACGGTGATCTAAGGAGGAACCTAGCCAAGAGGCGATATCAGGTTCGACGGTGATCTAAGGAGGAACCTAGACAAGAGGCAATCTCAGGTTCGACGGTGATCTAAGGAGGAACCTAGCCAAGAGGCAATCTCAGGTTCGACTGTGATCTATGGGAAGAACCTAGACAAGAGGAAATCTCAGGTTCCATGGTGATCTATGGGAAGAACCTAGCCAAGAGGCGATCTCAGGTTCGACAGTGATCTATGGGAAGAACATAGCCAAGAGGCGATCTCAGATTCGACGGTGATCTAAGGGAAGAACCTAGATAAGAGTCGATCTCAGGTTCGATGGTGATCTAGGGAAGAACCTAGCTAAGAGGCGATCTCAGGTTCGATGGTGATCTATGGGAAGAACCTAGCCAAGAGGCAATCTCAGGATAGACGGGGATCTAAGGAGGAACCTAGCCAAGAGGCAATCTCAGGTTCGACGGTGATCTAAGGAGGAACCTAGCCAAGAGGCGATCTCAAGTTCGAATGTGATCTATGGGAAGAACCTAGCCAAGAGGCGATCTCAGGTTCGACAGTGATCTATGGGAAGAACCTAGCCAAGAGGCAATCTCAGATTCGACGGTGATCTAAGGGAAGAATGTAGCTAAAAGGCGATCTCAGGTTCGACGGTGATCTAGGGAAGAGCCTAGCCAAGAGGAGATCTCAGGATCGACAGTGATCTATGGGAAGAACTTAACCAAGAGACGATCTCAGGTTCGACGATGAACTAAGGAGGAACCTAGCCAAGAGGCAATCTCAGGTTCGACGGTGATCTATGGGAAGAACCTAGCCAAGAGGCGATCTAGCGTTCAACGGTGATCTATGTGAAGAACCAAGCCTAAGGGCGATGTCAGGTTCGACGGTGATCTACATGAATAACCTAGCCAAGAGGCAATCTCAGGATCGACGGTGATCTATGAGAAGAACCTAACCAAGAGGAGATTTAGGGTTCAACGGTGATCTATGTGAAGAACCTAGCCAAGAGGCGATCTCAGGTTTGACAGTGATCTATGGGAAGAACCTAGCCAAGAGGCAATCTTAGGTCCGACTATGATCTATGGGAAGAACCTAGCCAAGAGGCGATCTCAGTTTCGACGGTGATCTAAGGTAAGAACCTAGCCAACAGGCGATCTCAGGTTCGACGGTGATCTATGGGAAGAATCTAGCCAAGTGGCGATCTCAGGTTCAGCGGTGATCTATGGGAAGAACCTAGCCAATATGCGATCTCAGGTTCGACGGTGATCTATGGGAAGAACCTATCCAAGAGGCAATCTCAGGTTCGACGGTGATCTATGGGAAGAACCTGGCCATGAGGCGATCTCAGGTTTGACGGTGATCAAAGGAGGAACCTAGCCAAGAGGCAATCTTAGGTTCGACGGTGATTTATAGGAAGAACCTAGCCAAGAGGCGATCTCAGATTCGACGGTGATCTAAGGAGGAACCTAGCCAAGAGGCGATCTCAGGTTCGACGGTTATCTAAGGAGGAACCTAGCAAAGAGGCAATATCAGGTTCAACGGTGATCTATGGGAAGAACCTAGCCAAGAGGCGATCTCAGGTTCGACGGTGATCTAAAAAGGAACCTAGCCAAGAGGCGATCTCAAGTTCGATGGTGAGCTAAGGAGGAAACTAGCCAAGAGCCGATCTCAGGTTCGAATGTGATCTATGGGAAGAACCTAGACAAGAGGAAATCTCTGGTTCGACGGTGATCTATGGGAAGAACCTAGCCAAGAGGCGATACAAGGTTCAACGGTGATCTAAGGGAAGAACCTAGCTAAAAGGCGATCTCATGTTCGACGATGATCTAGGGAAGAACCTAGCCAAGAGACAATCTCAGGCTCAACGATGATCTAAGGAGCAACCTAGCCAAGAGGCAATCTCAGGTTCGATGGTGTTCTAAGGAGGAACCTAGCCAAGAGGCAATCTCGAGTTCGACGGAGATCTATGGGAAGAACCTAGCCTAAGGGCGATCTCAGGTTCGATGGTGATCTATGGGAAGAACCTAGCCAAGAGGCGATCTCAGGTTTGAGGGTGATCTATGGAAAGAACCTAGCCAAGAGGCGATCTCAGGTTCGACAGGGATCTAAGGAGGAACCTAGCCAAGAGTCGATCTCAGGTTCGACGGTGATCTAAGGAGGAACCTAGCCAAGAGGAAATCTCAAGTTCGAAGGTGATCTATGGGAAGAACCTAGCCAAGAGGCAATCTCAGGTTTGACGATGATCTAAGGAGGAACTTAGTCAAGAGGAATTCTCAGGTTCGACGGTATTCTATAGGAAGAACTTAGCCAAGAGGCGATCTCAGATTCGATGGTGATCTAAGGAGGAACCTAGCCAAGAGGAGATCTCAGCTTCGACGGTGATCTAAGGAGGAACCTAGCCAAGAGGCAATCTCAGGTTCAACGGTGATCTATGGGTAGAACCTAACCAAGAGGCAATCTCAGATTTGACGGTGATCTAAGGAGGAACCTAGCCAAGAGGCAATCTCAGGTTCGACGGTGATCTAAGGAGGAACCTAGCCAAGAGGCAATCTTAGGTTCGACTGTGATCTATGGGAAGAACCTAGCCAAGAGGCAATCTCAGGTTCGATGGTGACCTATGGGAAGAACCTAGCCAAGAAGCAATCTCAGGTTCGACATTGATATAAGGGAAGAACCTAGCTAAAAGGTGATCTCAGGTTTGACGGTGAACTAGGGACGAACCTAGCCAAGAGGCGATCTCAGGTTCGACGGTGATCTATGAAAGAACATAGCCAAGATGCAATCTCAGGTTCGACGGTGGTCTAAGGAGGAACCTAGCCAAGAGGCAATCTCAGGTTCGACGGTGATCTAAGGAGGAACCTAGCCAAGAGGCGATCTCGAGTTCGACGGAGATCTATGGGAAGAACCAAGCCTAAGGGCAATCTCAGGTTCGACGGTGATCTACAAGAAGAACCTAGCCAAGAGGCCATCTTAGGTTCGATGGTTATCTAAGGAGGAACCTAGCCAAGAGGCAATCTCAGGTTCGAAGGTGATCTATAAGAAGAACCTAGCCAAGAGGCGATCTAGGGTTCAACGGTGATCTATGTGAAGAACCTATCCAAGAGGCGATCTCAAGTTCGACGGTGATCTAAGGAGGAACCTAGCCAAGAGGCGATCTCATGTTCGACGGTGATCTAAGGAAGAACCTAGCCAAGAGGCGATCTCAGGTTCGACGGTGATCTATGAAAGAACCTAGCCAAGATGCAATCTCAGGTTCGACGGTGATCTAAGGAGGAACCTAGCCAAGAGGCAATATCGAGTTCGACGGTGATCTAAGGAGGGACCTAGCCAAGAGGCGATCTCGATTTCGACGGAGATCTATGGGAATAACCAAGCCTAAGGGCGATCTCAGGTTCAACGGTGATCTACAGGAAGAACCTAGCCAAGAGGCGATCTTAGGTTCGACGATTATCTAAGGAGGAACCTAGCCAAGAGGCAATCTCAAGTTCGACGGTGATCTATGAGAAAAACCTAGCCAAGAGGCGATCTAGGGTTCAACGGTGATCTATGTGAAGAACCTAGCCAAGAGGCAATCTCAGGTTCGACGGTGAACTAAGGAGGAACCTAGCGAAGAGGCGATATCAGGTTCGATGGTGATCTAAGGAGGAACCTAGCAAAGAGGCGATCACTGGTTCGAATGTGATTTATGGGTAGAACCTAGCCAAGAGGCAATCTCAAGTTCGACGGTGATCTATAGGAAGAACCTAGCCAAGAGGCAATCTCAGGTTTGACGGTGATCTAAGGGAAAAACCTAGCTAAGAGGCGATCTCAGGTTCGACGGTGATCTAAGCAGGAACCTGGCCAAGAGGCGATCTCAGATTCGACGGTGATCTAAGGAGGAACCTAGCCAAGAGGAAATCTCAGGTTCGACGGTTATCTATGGAGGAACCTAGCCAAGAGGCGATCTCAGGTTCAACGGTGATCTATGGGAAGAACCTAGCTAAGAGGCGATCTCAGCTTCGACGGTGATCTAAGGAGGAACCTAGCCAAGAGGCGATCTCAGATTCGACGATGATCTAAGGAGGATCCTAGCCAAGAGGAGATCTCAGCTTCGACGGTGATCTAAGGAGGAACCTAGCCAAGAGGCAATCTCAGGTTCAACGGTGATCTATGGGAAGAACCTAGCCAAGAGGCAATCTCAGATTTGACGGTGATCTAAGGAGGAACCTAGCCAAGAGGCAATCTCAGGTTCGACGGTGATCTAAGGAGGAACCTAGCCAAGAGGCAATCTCAGGTTCGATGGTGATCTATGGGAAGAACCTAGCCAAGAGGCAATCTCAGGTTCGACAGTGATATAAGGGAAGAACCTAGCCAAGAGGCGATCTCAGGTTAGACGGTGATCTATGAAAGAACATAGCCAAGATGCAATCTCAGGTTCGACGGTGATCTAAGGAGGAACCTAGCCAAGAGGCAATCTCAGGTTCGACGGTGATCTAAGGAAGAACCTAGCCAAGAGGCGATCTCGAGTTCGACGGAGATCTATGGGAAGAACCAAGCCTAAGGGCGATCTCAGGTTCGAAGGTGATCTACAGGAAGAACCTAGCAAAGAGGCGATCATAGGTTCGATGGTTATCTAAGGAGGAACCTAGCCAAGAGGCAATCTCAGGTTCGAAGGTGATCTATGAGAAGAACCTAGCCAAGAGGCGATCTAGGTTTCAACGGTGATCTATGTGAAGAACCTAGCCAAGAGGCAATCTCAGGTTCGACAGTGATCTATGGGAAGAACCTAGCCAAGAGGCAATCTCAGGTTCGACTGTGATCTATGGGAAGAACCTAGCCAAGAGGCGATCTCAGATTCGACGGTGATCTAAGGGAAGAATGTAGCTAAAAGGCGATCTCAGGTTCGACGGTGATCTAGGGAAGAACCTAGCCAAGAGGCGATCTCAGGTTCGACAGTGATCTATGGGAAGAAATTAACCAAGAGACGATCTCAGGTTCGACGATGATCTAAGGAGGAACCTAGCCAGGAGACAATCTCAGGTTCGACGGTGATCTAAGGAGGAACCTAGCCAAGAGGCAATCTTGAGTTCAACGGAGATCTATGGGAAGAACCAAGCCTAAGGGCGATCTCAGGATCAACGGTGATCTACAGGAAGAACCTAGCCAAGAGGAGATCATAGGTTCGACGATTATCTAAGGAAGAACCTAGCCAAGAGGCAATCTCAGGTTCGACGGTGATGTATGAGAATAACCTAGCCAAGAGGCGATCTAGGGTTCAACGGTGATCTATGTGAAGAACCTAGCCAAGAGGCAATCTCAGGTTCGACGGTGATCTAAGGAGGAACCTAGCGAATAGGCGATATCAGGTTCGATGGTGATCTAACGAGGAACCTAGCCAAGAGGCGATCACTGGTTCGAATGTGATCTATGGGAAGAACCTAGCCAAGAGGCAATCTCAGGTTTGATGATGATCTATGGGAAGAACCTAGCCAAGAGGCAATCTCAGGTTCGACGGTGATCTAAGGGAAGAACCTAGCTAAGAGGCGATCTCAGGTTCGACGGTGATCTAAGGAGGAACCTAGCCAAGAGGCAATCTCAGGTTCGACGGTTATCTATGGAGGAACCTAGCCAAGAGGCAATCTCAGGTTCGACGGTGATCTATGAGAAGAACCTAGCCAAGAGGAGATCTAGGGTTCAACGGTGATCTATGTGAAGAACCTAGCCAAGAGGCCATCTCAGGTTCGACAGTGATCTATGGGAAGAACCTAGCCAAGAGGCAATCTCAGGTTCGACTGTGATCTATGGGACGAACCTAGCCAAGAGGCGATCTCAGGTTCGACGGTGATCTAAGGGAAGAACCTAGCTAAAAGGCGATCTCATGTTCGATGGTGATCTAGGGAAGAACCTAGCCAAGAGGCGATCTCAGGTTCGACAGTGATCTATGGGAAGAACCTAGCCAAGAGACGATCTCAGGTTCGACGATGATCTAAGGAGGAACCTATCCAAGAGGAAATCTCAGGTTCGACGGTGATCTAAGGAGGAACCTAGCCTAGAGGCAATCTCGAGTTCGACGGAGATCTATTGGAAGAACCTAGCCTAAGGGCGATCTCAGGTTCGATGGTGATCTATGGGAAGAACCTAGCCAAGAGGCAATCTCAGGTTCGACGGTGATCTATGGAAAGAACCTAGCCAAGAGACGATCTCAGGTTCGACGGTGATCTATGGGAAGAATCTAGCCAAGTGGCGATCTCAGGTTTAGCGGTGATCTATGGATAGAACCTAGCCAATAGACGATCTCAGGTTCGACGCTGGTCTATGGGAAGAACCTATCCAAGAGGCAATCTCAGGTTCGACGGTGATCTATGGGAAGAACCTGGCCATGAGGCGATCTCAGGTTTGACGGTGATCAAAGTAAGAACCTAACCAAGAGGCAATCTTAGGTTCGACGGTGATTTATAGGAAGAACCTAGCCAAGAGGCGATCTCAGATTCGACGGTGATCTATGGGAAGAACCTAACAAAGAGGCGATCTCAGGTTCGACGGTGATCTAAGGAGGAACCTAGCCAAGAGGCGATCTCAGGTTCGATGGTGATCTAAGGAGTAAACTAGCCAAGAGCCGATCTCAGGTTTAAAAGTGATCTATGGGAAGAACCTAGACAAGACGCAATCTCAGGTTCGACGGTGATCTATGAGAAGAACCTAGCCAAGAGGCGATCTCAGGTTCGACGGTGATCTAAGGGAAGATCCTAGCTAAAAGGCGATCTCATGTTCGACGGTGATCTAGGGAAGAACCTAGCCAAGAGGCGATCTCAGGTTCGACAATGATCTATGGGAAGAACCTAGCCAAGAGACGATCTCAGGTTCGACGATGATCTAAGGAGGAACCTAGCCAAGAGGCAATCTCAGGTTCGACGGTGATCTATGGGAAGAACCTAGACAAGAGGCGATCTCGAGTTCGACGGTGATCTATGGGAAGAACCTAGCCAAGAGGCGATCTCAGGTTTAACGGTGATCTATGGAATGAACCTAGCCAAGAGGCAATCTCAGGTTCGACGGTGATCTAAGGAGGAACCTAGCCAAGAGGCGATCTCAGGTTCAACGGGGATCTAAGGAGGAACCTAGCCAAGTGGCGATCTCAGGTTCGACGGTGATCTAAGGAGGAACCTAGCCAAGAGGCGATCTCAGGTTCGACGGTGATCTTTGGGAAGAACCTAGCCAAGAGGCGATCTCAGGTTTGACGGTGATCTAAGGAGGAGCCTAGCCAAGAGGCAATCTCAGGTTCGACGGTGATCTATAGGAAGAACCTAGCCAAGAGGCGATCTCAGCTTCGACGGTGATCTGAGGAGGAACCTAGCCAAGAGGCGATCTCAGGTTTAACGGTGGTCTATGGGAAGAACCTAGCCAAGAGGCAATCTCAGATTCGACAGTGATCTAAGGAGGAATCTAGCCAAGAGGCGATCTCATGTTCGACGGTGATCTAAGGAAGAACCTAGCCAAGAGGCGATCTCAGGTTCGACGGTGATCTATGAAAGAACCTAGCCAAGATGCAATCTCAGGTTCGACGGTGATCTAAGGAGGAACCTTGCCAAGAGACAATATCAGGTTCGACGGTGATCTAAGGAGGGACCTAGCCAAAAGGCGATCTCGAGTTCGACGGAGATCTATGGGAATAACCAAGCCTAAGGGCGATCTCAGGTTCAACGGTGATCTACAGGAAGAACCTAGCCAAGAGGCGATCTTAGGTTCGACGATTATCTAAGGAGGTACCTAGCCAAGAGACAATCTCAGGTTCGACGGTGATCTATGAGAAGAACCTAGCCAAGAGGCGATCTAGGGTTCAACGGTGATCTATGTGAAGAACCTAGCCAAGAGGCAATCTCAGGTTCGACGGTGATCTAAGGAGGAACCTAGCGAATAGGCGATATCAGGTTCGATGGTGATCTAAGGAGGAACCTAGCCAAGAGGCGATCACTGGTTCGAATGTGATCTATGGGAAGAATCTAGCCAAGAGGCAATCTCAGGTTCGACGGTGATCTAAGGGAAGAACCTAGCTAAGAGGCGATCTCAGGTTCGACGATGATCTAAGGAGGAACCTAGCCAAGAGGCGATCTCAGATTCGACGGTGATCTAAGGAGGAACCTAGCCATGAGGCAATCTCAGGTTCGACGGTTATCTATGGAGGAACCTAGCCAAGAGGCGATCTCAGGTTCAACGGTGATCTATGGGAAGAACCTAGCTAAGAGGCGATCTCAGCTTCGACGGTAATCTAAGGAGGAACCTAGCCAAGAGGAGATCTCAGGTTCAACGGTGATCTATGGGAAGAACCTAGCCAAGGGGAGATCTCCGATTCGACGGTGATCTAAGGAGGAACCTAGCCAAGAGGTGATCTCAAGTTCGACGAAGATCTATGGGAAGAACCTAGCCTAAGGGAGATCTCAGGTTCGACTGTGATCTACGGGAAGAACCTAACCAAGAGGCGATCTTAGGTTCGACGGTGATCTATGGGAAGAACCTAGCCAAGAGGCGATCTAGGGTTCAACGGTGATCTATGTGAAGAACCTATCCAAGAGGCGATCTCAGGTTCGACGGTGATCTATGGGAAGAACCTAGCCAAGAGGGGATCTCAGGTTCGACGTTGATCTAAGGAGGAACCTAGCCAAGAGGCGATCTCAGGTTCGACGGTGATCTATGGGAATAACCTAGCCAAGAGGCGATCTCAGGTTCAGAGGATATCTATGGGAAGAACCTAGCCAATAGGCGATCTCAGGTTCAACGGTGATCTATGGGAAGAACCTAGCCAAGAGGCAATCTAAGGTTCGACGGTGATATAAGGAGGAACCTAGCCAAGAGGCATTCTCACATTCGACAGTGATCTATAGGAAGAACCTAGCCAAGAGGCGATCTCAGATTTGACGGTGATCTAAGGAGGAACCTAGCCAAGAGGCGATCTCAGGTTCGACGGTGATCTAAGAAGGAACCTAGCCAAGAGGCGATATCAGGTTCACCGGTGATCTATGGGAAGAACCTAGCCAAGAGGCGATCTCAGGTTCGACGGTGATCTATGGAGGAACCTAGACAAGAGGCGATCTCAGGTTCGACGATGATCTAAGGAGGAACCTAGCCAAGAGACAATCTCAGGTTCGACTGTGATCTATGGGAAGAACCTAGCCAAGAGGAAATCTCAGGTTCCATGGTGATCTATGGGAAGAACCTAGCCAAGAGGCGATCTCAGGTTCGATAGTGATCTATGGGAAGAACATAGCCAAGAGGCGATCTCAGATTCGACGGTGATCTAAGGGAAGAACCTAGATAAGAGTCGATCTCAGGATCGATGGTGATCTAGGGAAGAACCTAGCTAAGAGGTGATCTCAGGTTCGACGGTGATCTATGGGAAGAACCTACCTAAGAGGCGATCTCAGGTTAGATGGGGATCTAGGAGGAACCTAGCCAAGAGGCAATCTCAGGTTTGACGGTGATCTAAGGAGGAACCTAGCCAAGAGGCGATCTCAAGTTCGAAGGTGATCTAAGGGAAGATCCTAGCTAAAAGGCGATCTCATGTTCGACAGTGATCTAGGGAAGAACCTAGCCAAGAGGCGATCTCAGGTTCGACAATGATCTATGGGAAGAACCTAGCCAAGAGACGATCTCAGGTTCGACGATGATCTAAGGAGGAACCTAGCCAAGAGGCAATCTCAGGTTCGACGGTGATCTATGGGAAGAACCTAGACAAGAGGCGACCTCGAGTTCGACGGAGATCTATGCGAAGAACCTAGCCAAGAGGCGATCTCAGGTTCGACGGTGATCTATGGGAAGAACCTAGCCAAGAGGCGATCTCAGGTTTGACGGTGATCTATGGAATGAATCTAGCCAAGAGGCGATCTCAGGTTCAACGGTGATCTAAGGAGGAACCTAGCCAAGAGGCGATCTCAGGTTCAACGGGGATCTAAGGAGGAACCTAGCCAAGTGGCGATCTCAGGTTCGACGGTGATCTAAGGAGGAACCTAGCCAAGAGGCGATCTCAGGTTCGACGGTGATCTTTGGGAAGAACCTAGCCAAGAGGCGATCTCAGGTTTGACGGTGATCTAAGGAGGAGCCTAGCCAAGAGGAAATCTCAGGTTCGACGGTGATCTATAGGAAGAACCTAGCCAAGAGGCGATCTCAGCTTCGACGGTGATCTGAGGAGGAACCTAGCCAAGAGGCGATCTCAGGTTTAACGGTGATCTATGGGAAGAACCTAGCCAAGAGGCAATCTCAGATTCGACAATGATCTAAGGAGGAATCTAGCCAAGAGGCGATCTCATGTTCGACGGTGATCTAAGGAAGAACCTAGCCAAGAGGCGATCTCAGGTTCGACGGTGATCTATGAAAGAACCTAGCAAAGATGCAATCTCAGGTTCGACGGTGATCTAAGGAGGAACCTTGCCAAGAGACAATCTCAGGTTCGACGGTGATCTAAGGAGGGACCTAGCCAATAGGCGATCTCGAGTTCGACGGAGATCTATGGGAATAACCAAGCCTAAGGGCGATCTCAGGTTCAACGGTGATCTACAGGAAGAACCTAGCCAAGAGGCGATCTTAGGTTCGACGATTATCTAAGGAGGTACCTAGCCAAGAGACAATCTCAAGTTCGACGGTGATCTATGAGAAGAACCTAGCCAAGAGGCGATCTAGGGTTCAACGGTGATTTATGTGAAGAACCTAGCCAAGAGGCAATCTCAGGTTCGACGGTGATCTAAGGAGGAACCTAGCGAATAGGAGATATCAGGTTCGATGGTGATTTAAGGAGGAACCTAGCCAAGAGGCGATCACTGGTTCAAATGTGATTTATGGGAAGAACCTAGCCAAGAGGCAATCTCAAGTTCGACGGTGATCTATGGGAAGAATCTAGCCAAGAGGCAATCTCAGGTTCGTCGGTGATCTAAGGGAAGAACCTAGCTAAGAGGCGATCTCAGGTTCGACGGTGATCTAAGGAGGAACCTAGCCAAGAGGCAATCTCAGATTCGACGGTGATCTAAGGAGGAACCTAGCCAAGAGGCAATCTCAGGTTCGACGGTTATCTATGGAGGAACCTAGCCAAGAGGCGATCTCAGGTTCAACGGTGATCTATGGGAAGAACCTAGCTAAGAGGCGATCTCAGCTTCGACGGTGATCTAAGGAGGAACCTAGCCAAGAGGAGATCTCAGGTTCAACGGTGATCTATGGGAAGAACCTAGCCAAGGGGAGATCTCAGATTCGACGGTGATCTAAGGAGGAACCTAGCCAAGAGGTGATCTCAAGTTCGACGAAGATCTATGGGTAGAACCTAGCCTAAGGGAGATCTCAGGTTCGACTATGATCTACGGGAAGAACCTAACCAAGAGGCGATCTTAGGTTCGACGGTGATCTATGGGAAGAACCTAGCCAAGAGGCGATCTAGGGTTCAACGGTGATCTATGTGAAGACCCTATCCAAGAGGCGATCTCAGGTTCGACGGTGATCTATGGGAAGAACCTAGCCAAGAGGGGATCTCAGGTTCGACGTTGATCTAAGGAGGAACCTAGCCAAGAGGCGATCTCAGGTTCGAAGGTGATATATGGGAAGAACCTAGCCAAGAGGCGATCTCAGGTTTAGAGGATATCTATGGGAAGAACCTAGCCAATAGGCGATCTCAGGTTCAACGGTGATCTATGGGAAGAACCTAGCCAAGAGGCAATCTAAGGTTCGACGGTGATCTAAGGAGGAACCTAGCCAAGAGGCATTCTCACATTCGACAGTGATCTATAGGAAGAACCTAGCCAAGAGGCGATCTCAGATTTGACGGTGATCTAAGGAGGAACCTAGCCAAGAGGCGATCTCAGGTTCGACGGTGATCTAAGGAGGAACCTAGCCAAGAGGCGATATCAGGTTCACCGGTGATCTATGGGAAGAACCTAGCCAAGAGGCGATCTCAGGTTCGACGGTGATCTAAGGAGGAACCTAGACAAGAGGCGATCTCAGGTTCGACGGTGATCTAAGGAGGAACCTAGCCAAGAGACAATCTCAGGTTCGACTGTGATCTATGGGAAGAACCTATCCAAGAGGAAATCTCAGGTTCCATGGTGATCTATGGGAAGAACCTAGCCAAGAGGCGATCTCAGGTTCGATAGTGATCTATGGGAAGAACATAGCCAAGAGGCGATCTCAGATTCGACGGTGATCTAAGGGAAGAACCTAGATAAGAGTCGATCTCAGGATCGATGGTGATCTAGGGAAGAACATAGCTAAGAGGCGATCTCAGGTTCGACAGTGATCTATGGGAAGAACCTAGCCAAGAGGCGATCTCAGGTTAGACGGGGATCTAGGAGGAACCTAGCCAAGAGGCAATCTCAGGTTTTAACGGTGATCTAAGGAGGAACCTAGCCAAGAGGCGATCTCAAGTTCGAAGGTGATCTATGGGAAGAACCTAGCCAAGAGGCGATCTCAGGTTTGACGATGATCTAAGGAGGAACCTAGCCAAGAGGCGATCTCAGGTTCGACGGTGATCTATGGGAAGAACCTAGCCAAGAGGCGATCTCAGGTTCAGAGGAGATCTATGGGAAGAACCTAGCCAATAGGCGATCTCAGGTTCAACGGTGATCTATGGGAAGAACCTAGCCAAGAGGAAATCTGAGGTTCGACGGTGATCTCTAGGAAGAACCTAGCCATGAGGCGATCTCAGGTTTCACGGTGATCAAAGGAGGAACCTAGCCAAGAGGCAATGTCACATTCGACAGTGATCTATAGGAAGAACCTAGCCAAGAGGCGATCTCAGATTTGACGGTGATCTAAGGAGGAACCTAGCCAAGAGGTGATCTCAGGTTCGACGGTAATCTAAGGAGGAACCTAGCCAAGAGGCGATATCAGGTTCACCGATGATCTATGGGAAGAACCTAGCTAAGAGGCGATCTCAGGTTCGACGGTGATCTATGGAGGAACCTAGCCAAGAGGCAATCTCAAGTTCGACTGTGATCTATGGGAAGAACCTAGCCAAGAGGCGATCTAAGATTCGACGGAGATCCATAGGAAGAACTTAGCCAAGAGGCGATCTCAGATTCGACGGAGATCTAAGGAGGAACCTAGCCAAGAGGCGATCTCAGCTTCGACGGTGATCTAAGGAGGAACCTAGCCAAGATGCAATCTCAGGTTCGACAATGATCTATGGGAAGAACCTAGCCATGAGGCGATCTCAGGTTTGAGGGTGATCAAAGGAGGAACTTAGCCAAGAGGCAATCTCATGTTCGACAGTGATCTATAGGAAGAACCTAGCCAAGAGGCGATCTCAGATTCGACGGTGATCTAAGGAGGAACCTAGCCAAGAGGCGATCTCAGGTTCGACGTTGATCTAAGGAGGAACCTAGCCAAGAGGCGATATCAGGTTCACCGGTGATCTATGGGAAGAACCTAGCCAAGAGGCGATCTCAGGTTCGACTGTGATCTACGGGAAGAACCTAACCAAGAGGCAATCTTAGGTTCGACGATGATCTATGGGAAGAACCTAGCCAAGAGGCGATCTAGGGTTCAACGGTGATCTATGTGAAGAACCTATCCAAGAGGCGATCTCAGGTTCGACGGTGATCTATGGGAAGAACCTAGCCAAGAGGTAATCTCAGGTTCGACGATGATCTAAGGAGGAACCTAGCCAAGAGGCGATCTTAGGTTCGACGGTTATCTAAGGAGGAACCTAGCCAAGAGGTGATCTCAAGTTCGACGAAGATCTATGGGAAGAACCTAGCCTAAGGGAGATCTCAGGTTCGACTGTGATCTACGGGAAGAACCTAACCAAGAGTCGATCCCAAGTTCGACGGTGATCTATGGGAAGAACCTAGCCAAGAGGCGATCTATGGTTCAACGATGATCTATGTGAAGAACCTAGCCAAGAGGCGATCTCAGGTTCGACGGTGATCTATGGGAAGAACCTAGCCAAGAGGCAATCTCAGGTTCGACGGTGATCTAAGGAGGAACCTAGCCAAGAGGCGATCTCAGGTTCGATGGTGATCTATGGGAAGAACCTAGCCAAGAGGCGATCTTAGGTTCAGAGGTGATCTATGGGATGAACCTAGCCAATAGGCGATCTCAGGTTCGACGATGATCTATGGGAAGAACCTAGCCAAGATGCAATCTCAGGTTCGACGATGATCTATGGGAAGAACCTAGCCATGTGGCGATCTCAGGTTTGAGGGTGATCAAAGGAGGAACCTAGCCAAGAGGCAATCTCATGTTCGACGGTGATCTATAGGAAGAACCTAGCCAAGAGGCAATCTCAGATTCGACGGTGATCTAAGGAGGAACCTAGCCAAGAGGCGATCTCAGGTTCGATGGTGATCTAAGGAGGAACCTAACCAAGAGGCGATATCAGGTTCACCAGTGATCTATGGGAAGAACCTAGCCAAGAGGCGATCTCAGGTTCGACTGTGATCTACGGGAAGAACCTAACCAAGAGGCAATCTTAGGTTCGACGGTGATCTATGGGAAGAACCTAGCCAAGAGGCGATCTAGGGTTCAACAGTGATCTATGTGAAAATCCTATCCAAGAGGCGATCTCAGGTTCGACGGTGATTTATGGGAAGAACCTAGCCAAGAGGCGATCTCAGGTTCGACGATGATCTAAGGAGGAACCTAGCCAAGAGGCGATCTCAGGTTTGACGGTGATCTATGGGAAGAACCTAGCCAAGAGGCGATCTCAGGTTCAGAGGAGATCTATGGGAAGAACCTAGCCAATAGGCGATCTCAGGTTCAACGGTGATCTATGGGAAGAACCTAGCCAAGAGGCAATCTGAGGTTCGACGGTGATCTCTAGGAAGAACCTAGCCATGAGGCGATCTCAGGATTCACGGTGATCAAAGGAGGAACCTAGCCAAGAGGCAATGTCACATTCGACAGTGATCTATAGGAAGAACCTAGCCAAGAGGCGATCTCAGATTTGACGCTGATCTAAGGAGGAACCTAGCCAAGAGGCGATCTCAGGTTCGACGGTAATCTAAGGAGGAACCTAGCCAAGAGGCGATATCAGGTTCACCGATGATCTATGGGAAGAACCTAGCTAAGAGGCGATCACAGGTTCGACGGTGATCTAAGGAGGAACCTAGACAAGAGGCGATCTCAGGTTCGACGGTGATCTAAGGGGGAACCTAGCCAAGAGGCAATCTCAGGTTCGACTGTGATCTATGGGAAGAACCTAGCCAAGAGGAAATATCAGGTTCCATGGTGATCTATGGGAAGAACTTAGCCAAGAGGCGATCTCAGGTTCGATAGTGATCTATGGGAAGAACATAGCCAAGAGGCGATCTCAGATTCGACGGTGATCTAAGGGAAGAACCTAGATAAGAGTCGATCTGAGGTTCGATGGTGATCTAGGGAAGAACCTAGCTAAGAGGCGATCTCAGGTTCGACGGTGATCTATGGGCAGAACCTAGCCAAGAGGCGCTCTCAGGTTAGACGGGGATCTAAGGAGGAACCTCACCAAGAGGCAATCTCAGGTTCGACGGTGATCTAAGGAGGAACCTAGCCAAGAGGCGATCTCAAGTTCGAAGGTGATCTATGGGAAGAACCTAGCCAAGAGGCGATCTCAGGTTAGGCGATCTCAGGTTTGATGATGATCTAAGGAGGAACTTAGTCAAGAGGAATTCTCAGGTTCGACGGTAGTCTATAGGAAGAACTTAGCCAAGAGGCGATCTTTGATTCGACGGTGATCTAAGGAGGAACCTAGCCAAGAGGCGATCTCAGCTTCGATGGTGATCTAAGGAGTAACCTAGCCAAGAGGCAATCTCAGGTTCAACGGTGATCTATGGGAAGAACCTAGCCAAGAGGCGATCTCAGCTTCGACGGTGATCTATGGAGGAACCTAGCCAAGAGGAGATCTCAGGTTCAACGGTGATCTATGGGAAGAACCTAGCCAAGGGGAGATCTCAGATTCGACGGTGATCTAAGGAGGAACCTAGCCAAGAGGTGATCTCAAGTTCGACGAAGATCTATGGGAAGAACCTATCCTAAGGGAGATCTCAGGTTCGACTGTGATCTACGGGAAGAACCTAACCAAGAGGCGATCTTAGGTTCGACGGTGATCTATGGGAAGAACCTAGCCAAGAGGCGATCTCAGGTTCGATGGTGATCTATGGGAAGAACCTAGCCAAGAGGCGATCTCAGGTTCGACGTTGATCTAAGGAGGAACCTAGCCAAGAGGCGATCTCAAGTTAGACGGTGCTCTATGGGAAGAACCTAGCCAAGAGGCGATCTCATGTTCAGATTAGATCTATGGGAAGAACCTAGCCAATAGGCGATCTCAGGTTCAACGGTGATCTATGGGAAGAACCTAGCCAAGAGGCAATCTCAGGTTCGACGGTGATCTAAGGAGGAACCTAGCCAAGAGGCGATCTCAGGTTCGATGGTGATCTATGGGAAGAACCTAGCCAAGAGGCGATCTTAGGTTCAGAGGTGATCTATGGGATGAACCTAGCCAATAGGCGATCTCAGGTTCGACGATGATCTATGGGAAGAACCTAGCCAAGATGCAATCTCAGGTTCGACGATGATCTATGGGAAGAACCTAGCCATGTGGCGATCTCAGGTTTGAGGGTGATCAAAGGAGGAACCTAGCCAAGAGGCAATCTCATGTTCGACGGTGATCTATAGGAAGAACCTAGCCAAGAGGCAATCTCAGATTCGACGGTGATCTAAGGAGGAACCTAGCCAAGAGGCGATCTCAGGTTCGACGGTGATCTAAGGAGGAACCTAACCAAGAGGCGATATCAGGTTCACCAGTGATCTATGGGAAGAACCTAGCCAAGAGGCGATCTCAGGTTCGACTGTGATCTACGGGAAGAACCTAACCAAGAGGCGATCTTAGGTTCGACGGTGATCTATGGGAAGAACCTAGCCAAGAGGCGATCTAGGGTTCAACGGTGATCTATGTGAAAATCCTATCCAAGAGGCGATCTCAGGTTCGACGGTGATTTATGGGAAGAACCTAGCCAAGAGGCGATCTCAGGTTCGACGATGATCTAAGGAGGAACCTAGCCAAGAGGCGATCTCAGGTTCAGAGGAGATCTATGGGAAGAACCTAGCCAATAGGCGATCTCAGGTTCAACGGTGATCTATGGGAAGAACCTAGCCAAGAGGCAATCTGAGGTTCGACGGTGATCTCTAGGAAGAACCTAGCCATGAGGCGATCTCAGGATTCACGGTGATCAAAGGAGGAACCTAGCCAAGAGGCAATGTCACATTCGACAGTGATCAATAGGAAGAACCTAGCCAAGAGGCGATCTCAGATTTGACGCTGATCTAAGGAGGAACCTAGCCAAGAGGCGATCTCAGGTTCGACGGTAATCTAAGGAAGAACCTAGCCAAGAGGCGATATCAGGTTCACCGATGATCTATGGGAAGAACCTAGCTAAGAGGCGATCACAGGTTCGACGGTGATCTAAGGAGGAACCTAGACAAGAGGCGATCTCAGGTTCGACGGTGATCTAAGGGGGAACCTAGCCAAGAGGCAATCTCAGGTTCGACTGTGATCTATGGGAAGAACCTAGCCAAGAGGAAATATCAGGTTCCATGGTGATCTATGGGAAGAACTTAGCCAAGAGGCGATCTCAGGTTCGATAGTGATCTATGGGAAGAACATAGCCAAGAGGCGATCTCAGATTCGACGGTGATCTAAGGGAAGAACCTAGATAAGAGTCGATCTGAGGTTCGATGGTGATCTAGGGAAGAACCTAGCTAAGAGGCGATCTCAGGTTCGACGGTGATCTATGGGCAGAACCTAGCCAAGAGGCGCTCTCAGGTTAGACGGGGATCTAAGGAGGAACCTCGCCAAGAGGCAATCTCAGGTTCGACGGTGATCTAAGGAGGAACCTAGCCAAGAGGCGATCTCAAGTTCGAAGGTGATCTATGGGAAGAACCTAGCCAAGAGGCGATCTCAGGTTAGGCGATCTCAGGTTTGATGATGATCTAAGGAGGAACTTAGTCAAGAGGAATTCTCAGGTTCGACGGTAGTCTATAGGAAGAACTTAGCCAAGAGGCGATCTTTGATTCGACGGTGATCTAAGGAGGAACCTAGCCAAGAGGCGATCTCAGCTTCGATGGTGATCTAAGGAGTAACCTAGCCAAGAGGCAATCTCAGGTTCAACGGTGATCTATGGGAAGAACCTAGCCAAGAGGCGATCTCAGCTTCGACGGTGATCTATGGAGGAACCTAGCCAAGAGGAGA
This sequence comes from Vicia faba, assembly GCA_948472305.1. Taxonomy (NCBI): domain Eukaryota; kingdom Viridiplantae; phylum Streptophyta; class Magnoliopsida; order Fabales; family Fabaceae; genus Vicia; species Vicia faba. The sequence continues at coordinate 1,309,169,250 of OX451741.1, read as the reverse complement.
TCTCAGGTTCAACGGTGATCTATGGGAAGAACCTAGCCAAGGGGAGATCTCAGATTCGACGGTGATCTAAGGAGGAACCTAGCCAAGAGGTGATCTCAAGTTCGACGAAGATCTATGGGAAGAACCTATCCTAAGGGAGATCTCAGGTTCGACTGTGATCTACGGGAAGAACCTAACCAAGAGGCGATCTTAGGTTCGACGGTGATCTATGGGAAGAACCTAGCCAAGAGGCGATCTAGGGTTCAACGGTGATCTATGAGAAGAACCTATCCAAGAGGCGATCTCAGGTTCGATGGTGATCTATGGGAAGAACCTAGCCAAGAGGCGATCTCAGGTTCGACGTTGATCTAAGGAGGAACCTAGCCAAGAGGCGATCTCAAGTTAGACGGTGCTCTATGGGAAGAACCTAGCCAAGAGGCGATCTCATGTTCAGAGGAGATCTATGGGAAGAACCTAGCCAATAGGCGATCTCAGGTTCAACGGTGATCTATGGGAAGAACCTAGCCAAGAGGCAATCTAAGGTTCGACGGTGATCTAAGGAGGAACCTAGCCAAGAGGCATTCTCACATTCGACAGTGATCTATAGGAAGAACCTAGCCAAGAGGCGATCTCAGATTTGACAGTGATCTAAGGAGGAACCTAGCCAAGAGGCGATCTCAGGTTCGACGGTGATCTAAGGAGGAACCTAGCCAAGAGGCGATATCAGGTTCACCGGTGATCTATGGGAAGAACCTAGCCAAGAGGCGATCTCAGGTTCGACGGTGATCTTAGGAGGAACCTAGACAAGAGGCAATCTCAGGTTCGACGGTGATCTAAGGAGGAACCTAGCCAAGAGGCAATCTCAGGTTCGACTGTGATCTATGGGAAGAACCTAGCCAAGAGGAAATCTCAGGTTCCATGGTGATCTATGGGAAGAACCTAGCCAAGAGGCGATCTCAGGTTCGATAGTGATCTATGGGAAGAACATAGCCAAGAGGCGATCTCAGATTCGACGGTGATCTAAGGGAAGAACCTAGATAAGAGTCGATCTCAGGATCGATGGTGATCTAGGGAAGAACCTAGCTAAGAGGCGATCTCAGGTTCGACGGTGATCTATGGGAAGAACCTAGCCAAGAGGCGATCTCAGGTTAGACGGTGATCTAGGAGGAACCTAGCCAAGAGGCAATCTCAGGTTTGACGGTGATCTAAGGAGGAACCTAGCCAAGAGGCGATCTCAAGTTCGAAGGTGATCTATGGGAAGAACCTAGCCAAGAGGCGATCTCAGGTTTGACGATGATCTAAGGAGGAACCTAGCCAAGAGGCAATCTCAGGTTCGACGGTATTCTATAGGAAGAACTTAGCCAAGAGGCGATCTCAGATTCGACGGAGATCTAAGGAGGAACCTAGCCAAGAGGCGATCTCAGCTTCGACGGTGATCTATAGAGGAACCTAGCCAAGATGAAATCTCAGGTTCGACGATGATCTATGGGAAGAACCTAGCCATGAGGCGATCTCAGGTTTGAGGGTGATCAAAGGAGAAACCTAGCCAAGAGGCAATCTCATGTTCGACAGTGATCTATAGGAAGAACCTAGCCAAGAGGCGATCTCAGATTTGACGGTGATCTAAGGAGGAACCTAGCCAAGAGGCGATCTCAAGTTCGACGGTGATCTAAGGAGGAACCTAGCCAAGAGGCGATATCAGGTTCACCGGTGATCTATAGGAAGAACCTAGCCAAGAGGCGATCTCAGGTTCGACTGTGATCTACGGGAAGAACCTAACCAAGAGGCAATCTTAGGTTCGACGGTGATCTATGGGAAGAACCTAGCCAAGAGGCGATCTCAGGTTCGACGATGATCTAAGGAGGAACCTAGCCAAGAGGCGATCTTAGGTTCGACGGTTATCTAAGGAGGAACCTAGCCAAGAGGTGATCTCAAGTTCGACGAAGATCTATGGGAAGAACCTAGCCTAAGGGAGATCTCAGGTTCGACTGTGATCTACGGGAAGAACCTAACCAAGAGTCGATCCCAAGTTCGACGGTGATCTATGGGAAGAACCTAGCCAAGAGGCGATCTATGGTTCAGCGATGATCTATGTGAAGAACCTAGCCAAAAGGCGATCTCAGGTTCGACGGTGATCTATGGGAAGAACCTAGCCAAGAGGTAATCTCAGGTTCGACGGTGAGCTAAGGAGGAACCTAGCCAAGAGGCGATCTCAGGTTCGATGGTGATCTATGGGAAGAACCTAGCCAAGAGGCGATCTTAGGTTCAGAGGTGATCTATGGGATGAACCTAGCCAATAGGCGATCTCAGGTTCGACGATGATCTATGGGAAGAACCTAGCCAAGATGCAATCTCAGGTTCGACGATGATCTATGGGAAGAACCTAGCCATGAGGCGATCTCAGGTTTGAGGGTGATCAAAGGAGGAACCTAGCCAAGAGGCAATCTCATGTTCGACGGTGATCTATAGGAAGAACCTAGCCAAGAGGCGATCTCAGATTCGACGGTGATCTAAGGAGGAACCTAGCCAAGAGGCGATCTCAGGTTCGACGGTGATCTAAGGAGGAACCTAACCAAGAGGCGATATCAGGTTCACCAGTGATCTATGGGAAGAACCTAGCCAAGAGGCGATCTCAGGTTCGACTATGATCTACTGGAAGAACCTAACCAAGAGGCGATCTTAGGTTCGACGGTGATCTATGGGAAGAACCTAGCCAAGAAGCGATCTAGGGTTCAACGGTGATCTATGTGAAGAACCTATCCAAGAGGCGATCTCAGGTTCGACGGTGATTTATGGGAAGAACCTAGCCAAGAGGCGATCTCAGGTTCGACGATGATCTAAGGAGGAACCTAGCCAAGAGGCGATCTCAGGTTCGACGGTGATCTATGGGAAGAACCTAGCCAAGAGGCGATCTCAGGTTCAGAGGAGATCTATGGGAAGAACCTAGCCAATAGGCGATCTCAGGTTCAACGGTGATCTATGGGAAGAACCTAGCCAAGAGGCAATCTGAGGTTCGACGGTGATATCTAGGAAGAACCTAGCCATGAGGCGATCTCAGGTTTCACGGTGATCAAAGGAGGAACCTAGCCAAGAGGCAATCTCACATTCGACAGTGATCTATAGGAAGAACCTAGCCAAGAGGCGATCTCAGATTTGACGGTGATCTAAGGAGGAACCTAGCCAAGAGGCGATCTCAGGTTCGACGGTAATCTAAGGAGGAACCTAGCCAAGAGGCGATATCAGGTTCACCGATGATCTATGGGAAGAACCTAGCTAAGAGGCGATCACAGGTTCGACGATGATCTAAGGAGGAACCTAGACAAGAGGCGATCTCAGGTTCGACGGTGATCTAAGGAGGAACCTAGCCAAGAGGAAATCTCAGGTTCGACTGTGATCTATGGGTAGAACCTAGCCAAGAGGAAATATCAGGTTCCATGGTGATCTATGGGAAGAACTTAGCCATGAGGCGATCTCAGGTTCGATAGTGATCTATGGGAAGAACATAGCCAAGAGGCGATCTCAGATTCGACAGTGATCTAAGGGAAGAACCTAGATAAGAGTCGATCTGAGGTTCGATGGTGATCTAGGGAAGAAACTAGCTAAGAGGCGATCTCAGGTTCGACGGTGATCTATGGGCAGAACCTAGCCAAGAGGCGCTCTCAGGTTAGACGGGGATCTAAGGAGGAACCTCGCCAAGAGGCAATCTCAGGTTCGACGGTGATCTAAGGAGGAACCTAGCCAAGAGGCGATCTCAAGTTTGAAGGTGATCTATGGGAAGAACCTATCCAAGAGGCGATCTCAGGTTTGATGATGATCTAAGGAGGAACTTAGTCAAGAGGAATTCTCAGGTTCGACGGTAGTCTATAGGAAGAACTTAGCTAAGAGGCGATCTTTGATTCGACGGTGATCTAAGGAGGAACCTAGCCAAGAGGCGATCTCAGCTTCGACGGTGATCTAAGGAGTAACCTAGCCAAGAGGCAATCTCAGGTTCGACGGTGATCTATGGGAAGAACCTAGCCAAGAGGCAATCTCAGATTTGACGGTGATCTAAAGAGGAACCTAACAAAGAGGCAGTCTCAGGTTCAAAGGTGATCTAAGTAGGAACCTAGCCAAGAGGCAATCTTAGGTTCGACTGTGATCTGTTGGAAGAACCTATGCAAGAGGCAATCTCAGGTTCGATGGTGATCTATGGGAAGAACCTAGCCAAGAGGCAATCTCAGGTTCGACGGTGATATAAGGGAAGAACCTAGCTAAAAGGTGATCTCAGGTTCGACGGTGAACTAGGGAAGAACCTAGCCAAGAGGCGATCTCAGGTTCGACGGTGATCTATGAAAGAACATAGCCAAGATGCAATCTCAGGTTCAACGGTGATCTAAGGAGGAACCTAGCCAAGAGGCAATATCAGGTTCGACGGTGATCTAAGGAGGAACCTAGCCAAGAGGCGATCTCGAGTTCGACGGAGATCTATGGGAAGAACCAAGCCTAAGGGCGATCTCAGGTTCGACGGTGATCTACAGGAAGAACCTAGCCAAGAGGCGATCTTAGGTTCGACGGTTATCTAAGGAGGAACCTAGCCAAGAGGTAATCTCAGGTTCAAAGGTGATCTATGAGAAGAACCTAGCCATGAGGCGATCTAGGGTTCAACGGTGATCTATGTGAAGAACCTAGCCAAGAGGCGATCTCAGGTTCGACAGTGATCTATGGGAAGAACCTAGCCAAGAGGCAATCTCAAGTTCGACTGTGATCTATGGGAAGAACCTAGCCAAGAGGCGATCTCAGATTCGACGGTGATCTAAGGGTAGAATGTAGCTAAAAGGCGATCTCAGGTTCGACGTTGATCTAGGGAAGAACCTAGCCAAGAGGCGATCTTAGGTTCGACAGTGGTCAATGGGAAGAACCTAACGAAGAGACGATCTCAGGTTCGAAGATGATCTAAGGAGGAACCTAGCCAAGAGGAAATCTCAGGTTCGACGGTGATCTAAGGAGGAACCTAGCCAAGAGGTAATCTCGGGTTCAACGGAGATCTATGGGAAGAACCAAGCCTAAGGGCGATCTTAGGTTCGACGGTGATCTACAGGAAGAACCTAGCCAAGAGGAGATCTTAGGTTCGACGATTATCTAAGGAGGAACCTAGCCAAGAGGCAATCTCAGTTTCGATGGTGATCTTTGAGAATAACCTATCCAAGAGGCGATCTAGGGTTCAACAGTGATCTATTTGAAGAACCTAGCCAAGAGGCGATCTCAGGTTCGACGGTGATCTAAGGAGGAACCTAGCCAAGAGGCGATCTCAGGTTCAACGGTGATATATGGGAAGAACCTAGCCAAGGGGAGATCTCAGATTCGACGGTGATATAAGGAGGAACCTAGCCAAGAGGTGATCTCATGTTCGACGAAGATCTATGGGAAGAACCTAGCTTAAGGGAGATCTCAGGTTCGACTGTGATCTACGGGAAGAACCTAACCAAGAGTCGATCCCAAGTTCGACGGTGATCTATGGGAAGAACCTAGCCAAGAGGCGATCTATGGTTCAACGATGATCTATGTGAAGAACCTAGCCAAGAGGCGATCTCAGGTTCGACGGTGATCTATGGGAAGAACCTAGCCAAGAGGAAATCTCAGGTTTGACGGTGATCTAAGGAGGAACCTTGCCAAGAGGCGATCTCAGGTTCGACGGTGATCTATGGGAAGAACCTAGCCAAGAGGCGATCATAGGTTCAGAGGTGATCTATGGGATGAACCTAGCCAATAGGCGATCTCAGGTTCGACGATGATGTATGGGAAGATCCTAGCCAAGATGCAATCTCAGGTTCGACGATGATGTATGGGAAGAACCTAGCCATGAGGCGATCTCAGGTTTGACGGTGATCAAAGGAGGAACCTAGCCAAGAGGCAATCTCATGTTCGACAGTGATCTATAGGAAGAACCTAGCCAAGAGGCGATCTGAGATTCGACGGTGATCTAATGAGGAACCTAGCCAAGAGGCGATCTCAGGTTCGACGGTGATCTAAGGAGGAACCTAGCCAGGAGGCGATATCAGGTTCACCAGTGATCTATTGGAAGAACCTAGCCAATAGGAGATCTTAGGTTCGACGGTGATCTAAGGAGGAACCTAGCCAAGAGGCGATCTCAGGTTCGACGGTGATCTAAAGAGGAACCTAGCCAAGAGGAAATCTCAGGTTCGACTGTGATCTATGGGAAGAACCTAGCCAAGAGGAAATCTCAAGTTCCATGGTGATCTATGGGAAGAACCTAGCCAAGAGGCGATCTCAGGTTCGACAGTGATCTATGGGAAGAACATAGCCAAGAGGCGATCTAAGATTCAACTGTGATCTAAGGGAAGAACCTAGGTAAGAGTCGATCTCAGGATCGATGGTGATCTAAGGAAGAACCTAGCTAAGAGGCGATCTCAGGTTCGACGGTGATCTATGGGAAGAACCTAGTCAAGAGGTGATCTCAGGTTAGACGGGGATCTAGGAGGAACCTAGCCAAGAGGCAATCTCAGGTTTGACGGTGATCTAAGGAGGAACCTAGCCAAGAGGCGATCTCAAGTTCGAAGGTGATCTATGCGAAGAACCTAGCCAAGAGGCGATCTCAGGTTTGACGATGATCTAAGGAGGAACCTAGCCAAGAGGCAATCTCAGGTTCGACGGTATTCTATAGGAAGAACTTAGCCAAGAGGCGATCTCATATTTGACGGAGATCTAAGGAGGAACCTAGCCAAGAAGCGATCTCAGCTTCGACGGTGATCTAAGGAGGAACCTAGCCAAGAGGCCATCTCAGGTTCAACGGTAATCTATGGGAAGAACCTAGCCAAGAGGCAATCTCAGATTTGACGGTGATCTAAGGAGGAACCTAGCCAAGAGGCAATCTCAGGTTCGACGGTGATCTAAGGAGGAACCTAGCCAAGAGGAAATCTTAGGTTCGACTGTGATCTATGGGAAGAACCTAGCCAAGAGGCAATCTCAGGTTCGACGGTGATATAAGGGAAGAACCTAGCTAAAAGGCGATCTCAGGTTCGATGGTGAACTAGGGTAGAACCTAGCCAAGAGGCGATCTCAGGTTCGACGATGATCTATGAAAGAACCTAGCCAAGATGCAATCTCAGGTTCGACGGTGATCTAAGGAGGAACCTAGCCAAGAGGCAATCTCAGGTTCGAAGGTGATCTAAGGAGGAACCTAGCCAAGAGGCAATCTCGAGTTCGACGGAGATATATGGGAAGAACCAAGCCTAAGGGCGATCTCAGGTTCGACGGTGATCTACAGGAAGAACCTAGCCAAGAGGCGATCTTAGGTTCGACGGTTATCTAAGGAGGAACCTAGCCAAGAGGCGATCTTAGGTTCGACGGTTATCTAAGGAGGAACCTAGCCAAGAGGTGATCTCAAGTTCGACGAAGATCTATGGGAAGAACCTAGCCTAAGGGAGATCTCAGGTTCGACTGTGATCTACGGGAAGAACCTAACCAAGAGTCGATCCCAAGTTCGACGGTGATCTATGGGAAGAACCTAGCCAAGAGGCGATCTATGGTTCAACGATGATCTATGTGAAGAACCTAGCCAAAAGGCGATCTCAGGTTCGACGGTGATCTATGGGAAGAACCTAGCCAAGAGGCAATCTCAGGTTCGACGGTGAGCTAAGGAGGAACCTAGCCAAGAGGCGATCTCAGGTTCGATGGTGATCTATGGGAAGAACCTAGCCAAGAGGCGATCTTAGGTTCAGAGGTGATCTATGGGATGAACCTAGCCAATAGGCGATCTCAGGTTCGACGATGATCTATGGGAAGAACCTAGCCAAGATGCAATCTCAGGTTCGACGATGATCTATGGGAAGAACCTAGCCATGAGGCGATCTCAGGTTTGAGGGTGATCAAAGGAGGAACCTAGCCAAGAGGCAATCTCATGTTCGACGGTGATCTATAGGAAGAACCTAGCCAAGAGGCGATCTCAGATTCGACGGTGATCTAAGGAGGAACCTAGCCAAAAGGCGATCTCAGGTTCGACGGTGATCTAAGGAGGAACCTAACCAAGAGGCGATATCAGGTTCACCAGTGATCTATGGGAAGAACCTAGCCAAGAGGCGATCTCAGGTTCGACTATGATCTACTGGAAGAACCTAACCAAGAGGCGATCTTAGGTTCGACGGTGATCTATGGGAAGAACCTAGCCAAGAAGCGATCTAGGGTTCAACGGTGATCTATGTGAAGAACCTATCCAAGAGGCGATCTCAGGTTCGACGGTGATTTATGGGAAGAACCTAGCCAAGAGGTGATCTCAGGTTCGACGATGATCTAAGGAGGAACCTAGCCAAGAGGCAATCTCATGTTCGACGGTGATCTATGGGAAGAACCTAGCCAAGAGGCGATCTCAGGTTCAGAGGAGATCTATGCGAAGAACCTAGCCAATAGGCAATCTCAGGTTCAACGGTGATCTATGGGAAGAACCTAGCCAAGAGGCAATCTGAGGTTCGACGGTGATCTCTAGGAAGAACCTAGCCATGAGGCGATCTCAGGTTTCACGGTGATCAAAGGAGGAACCTAGCCAAGAGGCAATCTCACATTCGACAGTGATCTATAGGAAGAACCTAGCCAAGAGGCGATCTCAGATTTGACGGTGATCTAAGGAGGAACCTAGCCAAGAGGCGATCTCAGGTTCGACGGTAATCTAAGGAGGAACCTAGCCAAGAGGCGATATCAGGTTCACCGATGATCTATGGGAAGAACCTAGCTAAGAGGCGATCACAGGTTCGACGATGATCTAAGGAGGAACCTAGACAAGAGGCGATCTCAGGTTCGACGGTGATCTAAGGAGGAACCTAGCCAAGAGGAAATCTCAGGTTCGACTGTGATCTATGGGTAGAACCTAGCCAAGAGGAAATATCAGGTTCCATGGTGATCTATGGGAAGAACTTAGCCATGAGGCGATCTCAGGTTCGATAGTGATCTATGGGAAGAACATAGCCAAGAGGCGATCTCAGATTCGACGGTGATCTAAGGGAAGAACCTAGATAAGAGTCGATCTGAGGTTCGATGGTGATCTAGGGAAGAACCTAACTAAGAGGCGATCTCAGGTTCGACGGTGATCTATGGGCAGAACCTAGCCAAGAGGCGCTCTCAGGTTAGACGGTGATCTAAGGAGGAACCTAGCCAAGAGGCGATCTCAAGTTTGAAGGTGATCTATGGGAAGAACCTATCCAAGAGGCGATCTCAGGTTTGATGATGATCTTAGGAGGAACTTAGTCAAGAGGAATTCTCAGGTTCGACGGTAGTCTATAGGAAGAACTTAGCTAAGAGGCGATCTTTGATTCGACGGTGATCTAAGGAGGAACCTAGCCAAGAGGCGATCTCAGCTTCGACGGTGATCTAAGGAGTAACCTAGCCAAGAGGCAATCTCAGGTTCGACGGTGATCTATGGGAAGAACCTAGCCAAGAGGCAATCTCAGATTTGACGGTGATCTAAAGAGGAACCTAACAAAGAGGCAGTCTCAGGTTCAAAGGTGATCTAAGTAGGAACCTAGCCAAGAGGCAATCTTAGGTTCGACTGTGATCTATTGGAAGAACCTAGCCAAGAGGCAATCTCAGGTTCGATGGTGATCTATGGGAAGAACCTAGCCAAGAGGCAATCTCAGGTTCGACGGTGATATAAGGGAAGAACCTAGCTAAAAGGTGATCTCAGGTTCGACGGTGAACTAGGGAAGAACCTAGCCAAGAGGCGATCTCAATTCGACGGTGATCTATGAAAGAACATAGCCAAGATGCAATCTCAGGTTCAACGGTGATCTAAGGAGGAACCTAGCCAAGAGGCAATATCAGGTTCGACGGTGATCTAAGGAGGAACCTAGCCAAGAGGCGATCTCGAGTTCGACGGAGATCTATGGGAAGAACCAAGCCTAAGGGCGATCTCAGGTTCGACGGTGATCTACAGGAAGAACCTAGCCAAGAGGCGATCTTAGGTTCGACGGTTATCTAAGGAGGAACCTAGCCAAGAGGTAATCTCAGGTTCAAAGGTGATCTATGAGAAGAACCTAGCCATGAGGCGATCTAGGGTTCAACGGTGATCTATGTGAAGAACCTAGCCAAGAGGCGATCTCAGGTTCGACAGTGATCTATGGGAAGAACCTAGCCAAGAGGCAATCTCAGGTTCGACTGTGATCTATGGGAAGAACCTAGCCAAGAGGCGATCTCAGATTCGACGGTGATCTAAGGGTAGAATGTAGCTAAAAGGCGATCTCAGGTTCGACATTGATCTAGGGAAGAACCTAGCCAAGAGGCGATCTTAGGTTCGACAGTGGTCTATGGGAAGAACCTAACGAAGAGACGATCTCAGGTTCGAAGATGATCTAAGGAGGAACCTAGCCAAGAGGAAATCTCAGGTTCGACGGTGATCTAAGGAGGAACCTAGCCAAGAGGTAATCTCGGGTTCAACGGAGATCTATGGGAAGAACCAAGCCTAAGGGCGATCTTAGGTTCGACGGTGATCTACAGGAAGAACCTAGCCAAGAGGAGATCTTAGGTTCGACGATTATCTAAGGAGGAACCTAGCCAAGAGGCAATCTCAGTTTCGATGGTGATCTTTGAGAATAACCTATCCAAGAGGCGATCTAGGGTTCAATAGTGATCTATTTGAAGAACCTAGCCAAGAGGCGATCTCAGGTTCGACGGTGATCTAAGGAGGAACCTAGCGAAGAGGCGATATCGGGTTCGATGGTGATCTAAGGAGTAACCTAGCCAAGAGGCGATCATTGGTTTGAATGTCATCTATGGAAAGAACCTAGCCAAGAGGGAATCTCAGGTTCAACGGTGATCTATGTGAAGAACCTAGCCAAGATGAAATCTCAGGTTCGACGGTGATTTAAGGGAAGAACCTAGCTAAGAGGTGATCTCAAGTTCGACGGTGATCTAAGGAGGAACCTAGCCAAGAGGCAATCTCAGGTTCGACGGTTATCTATGGAGGAACCTAGCCAAGAGGCGGTCTCAGGTTCAACGGTGATCTATGGGAAGAACCTAACTAAGCGGCAATCTCAGCTTCGACGGTGATCTAAGGAGGAACCTAGCCAAGAGGCGATCTCAGGTTCAACGGTGATCTATGGGAAGAACCTAGCCAAGGGGAGATCTCAGATTCGACGGTGATATAAGGAGGAACCTAGCCAAGAGGTGATCTCAAGTTCGACGAAGATCTATGGGAAGAACCTAGCTTAAGGGAGATCTCAGGTTCGACTGTGATCTACGGGAAGAACCTAACCAAGAGTCGATCCCAAGTTCGACGGTGAACTATGGGAAGAACCTAGCCAAGAGGCGATCTATGGTTCAACGATGATCTATGTGAAGAACCTAGCCAAGAGGCGATCTCAGGTTCGACGGTGATCTATGGGAAGAACCTAGCCAAGAGGAAATCTCAGGTTTGACGGTGATCTAAGGAGGAACCTTGCCAAGAGGCGATCTCAGGTTCGACGGTGATCTATGGGAAGAACCTATCCAAGAGGCGATCATAGGTTCAGAGGTGATCTATGGGATGAACCTAGCCAATAGGCGATCTCAGGTTCGACGATGATCTATGGGAAGATCCTAGCCAAGATGCAATCTCAGGTTCGACGATGATGTATGGGAAGAACCTAGCCATGAGGCGATCTCAGTTTTGACGGTGATCAAAGGAGGAACCTAGCCAAGAGGCAATCTCATGTTCGACAGTGATCTATAGGAAGAACCTAGCCAAGAGGCGATCTGAGATTCGACGGTGATCTAAGGAGGAACCTAGCCAAGAGGCGATCTCAGGTTCGACGGTGATCTAAGGAGGAACCTAGCCAGGAGGCGATATCAGGTTCACCAGTGATCTATTGGAAGAACCTAGCCAATAGGAGATCTCAGGTTCGACGGTGATCTAAGGAGGAACCTAGCCAAGAGGCGATCTCAGGTTCGACGGTGATCTAAAGAGGAACCTAGCCAAGAGGAAATCTCAGGTTCGACTGTGATCTATGGGAAGAACCTAGCCAAGAGGAAATCTCAGGTTCCATGGTGATCTATGGGAAGAACCTAGCCAAGAGGCGATCTCAGGTTCGATAGTGATCTATGGGAAGAACATAGCCAAGAGGCGATCTAAGATTCAACTGTGATCTAAGGGAAGAACCTAGGTAAGAGTCGATCTCAGGATCGATGGTGATCTAAGGAAGAACCTAGCTAAGAGGCGATCTCAGGTTCGACGGTGATCTATGGGAAGAACCTAGTCAAGAGGTGATCTCAGGTTAGACGGGGATCTAGGAGGAACCTAGCCAAGAGGCAATCTCAGGTTTGACGGTGATCTAAGGAGGAACCTAGCCAAGAGGCGATCTCAAGTTCGAAGGTGATCTATGCGAAGAACCTAGCCAAGAGGCGATCTCAGGTTTGACGATGATCTAAGGAGGAACCTAGCCAAGAGGCAATCTCAGGTTCGACGGTATTCTATAGGAAGAACTTAGCCAAGAGGCGATTTCATATTTGACGGAGATCTAAGGAGGAACCTAGCCAAGAAGCGATCTCAGCTTCGACGGTGATCTAAGGAGGAACCTAGCCAAGAGGCCATCTCAGGTTCAACGGTAATCTATGGGAAGAACCTAGCCAAGAGGCAATCTCAGATTTGACGGTGATCTAAGGAGGAACCTAGCCAAGAGGCAATCTCAGGTTCGACGGTGATCTAAGGAGGAACCTAGCCAAGAGGAAATCTTAGGTTCAACTGTGATCTATGGGAAGAACCTAGCCAAGAGGCAATCTCAGGTTCGACGGTGATATAAGGGAAGAACCTAGCTAAAAGGCGATCTCAGGTTCGACGGTGAACTAGGGTAGAACCTAGCCAAGAGGCGATCTCAGGTTCGACGATGATCTATGAAAGAACCTAGCCAAGATGCAATCTCAGGTTCGACGGTGATCTAAGGAGGAACCTAGCCAAGAGGCAATCTCAGGTTCGACGGTGATCTAAGGAGGAACCTAGCCAAGAGGCTATCTCGAGTTCGACGGAGATATATGGGAAGAACCAAGCCTAAGGGCGATCTCAGGTTCGACGGTGATCTACAGGAAGAACCTAGCCAAGAGGCGATCTTAGGTTCGACGGTTATCTAAGGAGGAACCTAGCCAAGAGGCAATCTCAGGTTCGAAGGTGATCTATGAGAAGAACCTAGCCAAGAGTCGATCTAGGGTTCAACTGTGATCTATGTTAAGAACCTAGCCAAGAGGCGATCTCAGGTTCGACAATGATCTATGGGAAGAACCTAGCCAAGAGGCAATCTCAGGTTCGACTGTGATCTATGGGAAGAACCTAGCCTAGAGGCGATCTCAGATTCGACGGTGATCTAAGGGAAGAACGTAGATAAAAGGAGATCTCAGGTTCGACGGTGATCTAGGGAAGAACCTAGCCAAGAGGCGATCTCAGGTTCGACAGTGATCTATGGGAAGAACCTAACCAAGAGACGATCTCAGGTTCGACGATGATCTAAGGAGGAACCTAGCCAAGAGGCAATCTCAGGTTCGACGGTGATCTAAGGAGGAACCTAGCCAAGAGGAAATCTCGAGTTCAATGGAGATCTATGGGAAGAACCTAGCCTAAGGGCGATCTCAGGTTCGATGGCGATCTATGGGAAGAACCTAGCTAAGAGGCGACCTCAGGTTTTACGGTGATCTATGGAAAGAACCTAGCCAAGAGGCAATCTCAAGTTCGACGGTGATCTAAGGAGGAACCTAGCCAAGAGGCAATCTCAGGTTCAGTGGTGATCTATGGGAAGAACCTAGCCAATAGACGATCTCAGGTTCGACGGTGATCTAAGGGAAGAACCTAGCTAAGAGGCGATCTCAAGTTCGACGGTGATCTAAGGAGGAACCTAGCCAAGAGGTGATCTCAGATTCAATGGTGATCTTAGGAGGAACTTAGCCAAGAGGCAATCTCAGGTTCGACGGTTATCTATGGAGGAACCTAGCCAAGAGGCGATGTCAGGTTCAACGGTGATCTATGGTAAGAACCTAGATAAGAGGCGATCTCAGCTTCGACGGTGATCTAAGGAGGAACCTAGCCAAGAGGCGATCTCAGGTTCGATGGTGATCTAAGGAGGAACCTAGCCAAGAGGCAATATCAGGTTCAATGGTCATCTATGGGAAAAACCTAGCCAAGAGGCAATCTCAGGTTCGACGGTGATCTAAGGAGGAACCTAGTGAAGAGGCGATATCAGGTTCGATGGTGATCTAAGGAGGAACCTAGCCAAGAGGCGATCTCAGTTTCGATGGTGATCTATGGGAAGAACCTAGCCAAGAGGCGATCTCAAGTTCTACGGTGATCTAAGGGAAGAACCTAGCTAAGAGGCAATCTCAGGTTCCACGGTGATCTAAGGAGGAACCTAGCCAAGAGGCGAGCTCAGATTCGACGGTGATCTAAGGAGGAACCTAGCAAAAAGGCAATCTCAGGTTTGACGGTTATCTATGGAGGAACCTAGCCAAGAGGCGATCTCAGGTTTAACAGCGATCTATGGGAAGAACCTAGCTAAGAGGCGATCTACGCTTCGACGGTGATCTAAGGAGGAACCTAGCCAAGAGGCGGTCTCAGGTTCAACGGTGATCTATGGGAAGAACCTATCCAAGGGGAGATCTCAGATTCGACGGTGATATAAGGAGGAACCTAGCCAAGAGGAAATCTCGAGTTCAACGGAGATCTATGGGAAGAACCAAGCCTAAGGGCGATCTCAGGTTCGACGGTGATCTACAGGAAGAACCTAGCTAAGAGGAGATCTTAGGTTCGACGATTATCTAAGGAGGAACCTAGCCAAGAGGCAATCTCAGGTTCGACGGTGATCTTTGAGAATAACCTAGCCAAGAGGCGATCTAGGGTTCAACGGTGATCTATGTTAAGAACCTAGCCAAGAGGCGATCTCAGGTTCGACGGTGATCTAAGGAGGAACCTAGCGAAGAGGCGATATCAGGTTCGATGGTGATCTAAGGAGGAACCTAGCCAAGAGGCGATCACTGGTTCAAATGTCATTTATGGGAAGAACCTAGCCAAGAGGCAATCTCAGGTTCGACGGTGATCTATGGGAAGAACCTAGCCAAGAGGCAATCTCAGGTTCGACTGTGATCTAAAAGAAGAACCTAGCCAAGAGGAGATCTCCGATTCGACGGTGATCTAAGGGAAGAACGTAGCTAAAAGGCGATCTCAGGTTCGACGGTGATCTAGGGAAGAACCTAGCCAAAAGGCGATCTCAGGTTCGACAGTGATCTATGGGAAGAACCTAACCAAGAAACGATCTCAGGTTCGACGATGATCTAAGGAGGAACCTAGCCAAGAGGCAATCTCAGGTTTGACGGTGATCTAAGGAGAAACCTAGCCAAGAGGCAATCTCGAGTTCAACGGAGATCTATGGGAAGAACCTAGCCAAAGGGCGATCCCAGGTTCGATGGTGATCTATGGGAAGAACCTAGCTAAGGGGCGACCTCAGGTTCGACGGTGATCTATGGAAAGAACCTAGACAAGAGGAAATCTCAGGTTCGACGGTGATCTAAGGAGGAACCTAGCCAAGAGGCAATCTCAGGTTCGACAATGATCTATGGGAAGAATCTAGCCAAGTGGCAATCTCAGGTTCAATGGTGATCTATGGGAAGAACCTAGCCAATAGACGATCTCAGGTTCGACGGTGATCTAAGGGAAGAACCTAGCTAAGAGGCAATCTCAACTTCGACGGTGATCTAAGGAGGAACCTAGCCAAGAGGCAATCTCAGATTCAACGGTGATCTAAGGAGGAACCTAGCCAAGAGGCAATCTCAGGTTCAACGGTTATCTATGGAGGAACCTAGCTAAGAGGTGATCTCAGGTTCAACGGTGATCTATGGTAAGAACCTAGCTAAGAGGCAATCTCAGCTTCGACGGTGATCTAAGGAGGAACCTAGCCAAGAGGCGATCTCAGGTTCGATGGTGATCTAAGGAGGAACCTAGCCAAGAGGCAATATCAGGTTCAACGGTGATCTATGTGAAGAACCTAGCCAAGAGGCAATCTCAGGTTCGACGGTGATCTAAGGAGGAACCTAGTGAAGAGGCGATATCAGGTTCAATGGTGATCTAAGGAGGAACCTAGCCAAGAGGCGATCACTGGTTCGAATGTGATCTATTGGAAGAACCTAGCCAAGAGGCAATCTCAGCTTCGATGGTCATCTATGGGAAGAACCTAGCCAAGAGGCGATCTCAAGTTCGACAGTGATCTAAGGGAAGAACCTAGCTAAGAGGCAATCTCAGGTTCGACGGTGATCTAAGGAGGAACCTAGCCAAGAGGCGATCTCAGGTTCAACAGTGATCTATGGGAAGAACCTAGCCAAGGGGAGATCTCAGATTCGACGGTGATATAAGGAGGAACCTAGGCAAGAGGCAATCTCGAGTTCAACGGAGATCTATGGGAAGAACCAAGCCTAAGGGCGATCTCAGGTTCGACGGTGATCTACTGGAAGAACCTAGCCAAGAGGAGATCTTAGGTTCGACGATTATCTAAGGAGGAAACTAGCCAAGAGGCAATCTCAGGTTCGACGGTGATCTTTGAGAATAACCTAGCCAAGAGGCGATCTAGGGTTCAACGGTGATCTATGTGAAGAACCTAGCCTAGAGGCGATCTCAGGTTCGACGGTGATCTAAGGAGGAACCTAGCGAAGAGGCGATATCGGGTTCGATGGTGATCTAAGGAGGAACCTAGCCAAGAGGCGATCACTGGTTCGAATGTCATCTATGGGAAGAACCTAGCCAAGAGGTAATCTCAGGTTCGACGGTGATCTATGGGAAGAACCTAGCCAAGAGGCAATCTCAGGTTCGACGGTGATCTAAGGGAAGAACCTAGCTAAGAGGCGATCTCAAGTTCGACGGTGATCTAAGGAGGAACCTAGACAAGAGGCAATCTCAGGTTCGACGGTTATCTATGGAGGAACCTAGCCAAGAGGCGATCTCAGGTTCAACGGTGATCTATGGGAAAAACCTAGCTAAGAGGCAATCTCAGCTTCGACGGTGATCTAAGGAGGAACCTAGCCAAGAGGCGATCTCAGGTTCAACGGTGATCTATGGGAAGAACCTAGCCAAGGGGAGATCTCAGATTCGACGGTGATATAAGGAGGAACCTAGCCAAGAGGTGATCTCAAGTTCGACGAAGATCTATGGGAAGAACCTAGCCTAAGGGAGATCTCAGGTTCGACTGTGATCTACGGGAAGAACCTAACCAAGAGTCGATCCCAAGTTCGACGGTGATCTATGAGAAGAACCTAGCCAAGAGGAGATCTATGGTTCAACGATGATCTATGTGAAGAACCTAGCCAAGAGGCGATCTCAGGTTCGACGATGATATATGGGAAGAACCTAGCCAAGAGGCAACCTCAGGTTCGACGGTGATCTAAGGAGGAACCTAGCCAAGAGGCGATCTCAGGTTCGACGGTGATCTATGGGAAGAACCTAGCCAAGAGGCGATCTTAGGTTCAGAGGTGATCTATGGGATGAACCTAGCCAAAAGGCGATCTCAGGTTCGATGGTGATCTATGGGAAGAACCTAGCCAAGAGGCAATATCAGGTTCGACGATGATCTATGGGAAGAACCTAGCCATGAGGCGATCTCAGGTTTGACGGTGATCAAAGGAGCAACCTAGCCAAGAGGCAATCTCATGTTCGACAGTGATCTATAGGAAGAACCTAGCCAAGAGGCCATCTCAGATTCGACGGTGATCTAAGGAGGAACCTAGTGAAGAGGCGATATCAGGTTCGATGGTGATCTATGGAGGAACCTAGCCAAGAGGCGATCACTGGTTCGACTATGATCTATTGGAATAACCTAGCCAAGAGGCAATCTCAGTTTCGATGGTGATCTATGGGAAGAACCTAGCCAAGAGGCGATCTCAAGTTCTACGGTGATCTAAGGGAAGAACCTAGCTAAGAGGCAATCTCAGGTTCCACGGTGATCTAAGGAGGAACCTAGCCAAGAGGCGAGCTCAGATTCGACGGTGATCTAAGGAGGAACCTAGCAAAAAGGCAATCTCAGGTTTGACGGTTATCTATGGAGGAACCTAGCCAAGAGGCGATCTCAGGTTTAACAGCGATCTATGGGAAGAACCTAGCTAAGAGGCGATCTACGCTTCGACGGTGATCTAAGGAGGAACCTAGCCAAGAGGCGATCTCAGGTTCAACGGTGATCTATGGGAAGAACCTATCCAAGGGGAGATCTCAGATTCGACGGTGATATAAGGAGGAACCTAGCCAAGAGGCAATCTCGAGTTCAACGGAGATCTATGGGAAGAACCAAGCCTAAGGGCGATCTCAGGTTCGACGGTGATCTACAGGAAGAACCTAGCTAAGAGGAGATCTTAGGTTCGACGATTATCTAAGGAGGAACCTAGCCAAGAGGCAATCTCAGGTTCGACGGTGATCTTTGAGAATAACCTAGCCAAGAGGCGATCTAGGGTTCAACGGTGATCTATGTTAAGAACCTAGCCAAGAGGAGATCTCAGGTTCGACGGTGATCTAAGGAGGAACCTAGCGAAGAGGCGATATCAGGTTCGATGGTGATCTAAGGAGGAACCTAGCCAAGAGGCGATCACTGGTTCAAATGTCATCTATGGGAAGAACCTAGCCAAGAGGCAATCTCAGGTTCGACGGTGATCTATGGGAAGAACCTAGCCAAGAGGCAATCTCAGGTTCGACTGTGATCTAAAAGAAGAACCTAGCCAAGAGGAGATCTCCGATTCGACGGTGATCTAAGGGAAGAATGTAGCTAAAAGGCGATCTCAGGTTCGACGGTGATCTAGGGAAGAACCTAGCCAAGAGGCGATCTCAGGTTCGACAGTGATCTATGGGAAGAACCTAACCAAGAGACGATCTCAGGTTCGACGATGATCTAAGGAGGAACCTAGCCAAGAGGCAATCTCAGGTTCGACGGTGATCTAAGGAGAAACCTAGCCAAGAGGCAATCTCGAGTTCAACGGAGATCTATGGGAAGAACCTAGCCAAAGGGCGATCCCAGGTTCGATGGTGATCTATGGGAAGAACCTAGCTAAGGGGCAACCTCAGGTTCGACGGTGATCTATGGAAAGAACCTAGACAAGAGGAAATCTCAGGTTCGACGGTGATCTAAGGAGGAACCTAGCCAAGAGGCGATCTCAGGTTCGACAATGATCTATGGGAAGAATCTAGCCAAGTGGTGATCTCAGGTTCAATGGTGATCTATGGGAAGAACCTAGCCAATAGACGATCTCAGGTTCGACGGTGATCTAAGGGAAGAACCTAGCTAAGAGGCAATCTCAACTTCGACGGTGATCTAAGGAGGAACCTAGCCAAGAGGCAATCTCAGATTCAACGGTGATCTAAGGAGGAACCTAGCCAAGAGGCAATCTCAGGTTCGACGGTTATCTATGGAGGAACCTAGCTAAGTGGTGATCTCAGGTTCAACGGTGATCTATGGTAAGAACCTAGCTAAGAGGCAATCTCAGCTTCGACGGTGATCTAAGGAGGAACCTAGCCAAGAGGCGATCTCAGGTTCGATGGTGATCTAAGGAGGAACCTAGCCAAGAGGCAATATCAGGTTCAACGGTGATCTATGTGAAGAACCTAGCCAAGAGGCAATCTCAGGTTCGACGGTGATCTAAGGAGGAACCTAGTGAAGAGGCGATATCAGGTTCGATGGTGATCTAAGGAGGAACCTAGCCAAGAGGCGATCACTGGTTCGAATGTGATCTATTGGAAGAACCTAGCCAAGAGGAAATCTCAGCTTCGATGGTGATCTATGGGAAGAACCTAGCCAAGAGGCGATCTCAAGTTCGACGGTGATCTAAGGGAAGAACCTAGCTAAGAGGCAATCTCAGGTTCGACGGTGATCTAAGGAGGAACCTAGCCAAGAGGCGATCTCAGGTTCAACAGTGATCTATGGGAAGAACCTAGCCAAGGGGAGATCTCAGATTCGACGGTGATATAAGGAGGAACCTAGGCAAGAGGCAATCTCGAGTTCAACGGAGATCTATGGGAAGAACCAAGCCTAAGGGCGATCTCAGGTTCGACGGTGATCTACAGGAAGAACCTAGCCAAGAGGAGATCTTAGGTTCGACGGTTATCTAAGGAGGAAACTAGCCAAGAGGCAATCTCAGGTTCGACGGTGATCTTTGAGAATAACCTAGCCAAGAGGCGATCTAGGGTTCAACGGTGATCTATGTGAAGAACCTAGCCAAGAGGCGATCTCAGGTTCGACGGTGATCTAAGGAGGAACCTAGCGAAGAGGCGATATCGGGTTCGATGGTGATCTAAGGAGGAACCTAGCCAAGAGGCGATCACTGGTTCGAATGTCATCTATGGGAAGAACCTAGCCAAGAGGCAATCTCAGGTTCGACGGTGATCTATGGGAAGAACCTAGCCAAGAGGCAATCTCAGGTTCGACGGTGATCTAAGGGAAGAACCTAGCTAAGAGGCGATCTCAAGTTCGACGGTGATCTAAGGAGGAACCTAGACAAGAGGCAATCTCAGGTTCGACGGTTATCTATGGAGGAACCTAGCCAAGAGGCGATCTCAGGTTCAACGGTGATCTATGGGAAAAACCTAGCTAAGAGGCAATCTCAGCTTCGACGGTGATCTAAGGAGGAACCTAGCCAAGAGGCGATCTCAGGTTCAACGGTGATCTATGGGAAGAACCTAGACAAGGGGAGATCTCAGATTCGACGGTGATATAAGGAGGAACCTAGCCAAGAGGTGATCTCAAGTTCGACGAAGATCTATGGGAAGAACCTAGCCTAAGGGAGATCTCAGGTTCGACTGTGATCTACGGGAAGAACCTAACCAAGAGTCGATCCCAAGTTCGACGGTGATCTATGAGAAGAACCTAGCCAAGAGGCGATCTATGGTTCAACGATGATCTATGTGAAGAACCTAGCCAATAGGCGATCTCAGGTTCGACGATGATATATGGGAAGAACCTAGCCAAGAGGCAACCTCAGGTTAGACGGTGATCTAAGGAGGAACCTAGCCAAGAGGCGATCTCAGGTTCGACGGTGATCTATGGGAAGAACCTAGCCAAGAGGCGATCTTAGGTTCAGAGGTGATCTATGGGATGAACCTAGCCAAAAGGCGATCTCAGGTTCGACGGTGATCTATGGGAAGAACCTAGCCAAGAGGCAATCTCAGGTTCGACGATGATCTATGGGAAGAACCTAGCCATGAGGCGATCTCAGGTTTGACGGCTATCAAAGGAGCAACCTAGCCAAGAGGCAATCTCATGTTCGACAGTGATCTATAGGAAGAACCTAGCCAAGAGGCCATCTCAGATTCGACGGTGATCTAAGGAGGAACCTAGCCAAGAGGCGATCTCAGGTTCGATGGTGATCTAAGGAGGAACCTAGCCAGGAGGCGATATCAGGTTCACCAGTGATCTATGGGAAGAACCTAGCCAAGAGTAGATCTCAGGTTCGACAGTGATCTAAGGAGGAACCTAGTCAAGAGCCGATCTCAGGTTCGACGGTGATCTAAGGAGGAACCTAGACAAGAGGCAATCTCAGGTTCGACTGTGATCTATGGGAAGAACCTAGCCAAGAGGAAATCTCAGGTTCCATGGTGATCTATGGGAAGAACCTAGCCAAGAGGCGATCTCAGGTTCGACTGTGATCTATGGGAAGAACATAGCCAAGAGGCGATCTAAGATTCGACGGTGATCTAAGGGAAGAACCTAGCTAAGAGTCGATCTCAGGATCGATGGAGATCTAGGGAAGAACCTAGCTAAGAGGCGATCTCAGGTTCGACGGTGATCTATGGGAAGAACCTAGCCAAGAGGCGATCTCAGGTTAGACGGGGATCTAGGAGGAACCTAGCCAAGAGGCAATCTCAGGGTCGACGGTGAACTAGGGAAGAACCTAGCCAAGAGGCGATCTCAGGTTCGACGATGATCTATGAAAGAACCTAGCCAAGATGCAATCTCAGGTTCGACGGTGATCTAAGGAGGAACCTAGCCAAGAGGCAATCTCAGGTTCGACGGTGATCTAAGGAGGAACCTAGCCAAGAGGCGATCTCGAGTTCGACGGAGATCTATGGGAAGAACCAAGCCTAAGGGCGATCTCAGGTTCAACGGTGATCTACAGGAAGAACCTAGCCAAGAGGCGATCTTAGGTTCGACAGTTATCTAAGGAGGAACCTAGCCAAGAGGCAATCTCAGGTTAGAAGGTTATCTATGAGAAGAACCTAGCCAAGAGTCGATCTCGGGTTCAACGGTGATCTATGTGAAGAACCTAGCCAAGAGGCGATCTCAGGTTCGGCAGTGATCTATGGGAAGAACCTAGCCAAGAGGCAATCTCAGGTTCGACTGTGATCTATGGGAAGAACCTTGCCAAGAGGCGATCTCAGATTCGACGGTGATCTAAGGGAAGAACGTAGCTAAAAGGCGATCTCAGGTTCGACGGTGATCTAGGGAAGAACCTAGCCAAGAGGCGATCTCAGGTTTGACAGTGATTTATGGGAAGAAACTAACCAAGAGACGATCTCAGGTTCGACGATGATCTAAGGAGGAACCTAGCCAAGAGGCAATCTCAGGTTCGACGGTGATCTAAGGAGGAACCTATCCAAGAGGCAATCTCGAGTTCAACGGAGATATATGGGAAGAACCTAACCTAAGGGCGATCTCAGGTTCGATGGTGATCTATGGGAAGAACCTAGCTAAGAGGCGACCTCAGGTTCGACGGTGATCTATGGAAAGAACCTAGTCAAGAGGCAATCTCAGGTTCGACGATGATCTAAGGAGGAACCTAGCCAAGAGGCGATCTCAGGTTCGACAATGATCTATAGGAAGAATCTAGCCAAGTGGCGATCTCAGGTTCAGTGGTGATCTATGGGAAGAACCTAACCAATAGACGATCTCAGGTTCGACGGTGATCTAAGAAAGAACCTAGCTAAGAGGCGATCTCAAGTTCGACGGTGATCTAAGGAGGATCCTAGCCAAGAGGCGATCTCAGATTCAACGGTGATCTAAGGAGGAACCTAGCCAAGAGGCAATCTCAGGTTCGACGGTTATCTATGGAGGAACCTAGCCAAGAGGCGATCTCAGGTTCAACGGTGATCTATGGTAAGAACCTAGCTAAGAGGCGATCTCAGCTTCGACGGTGATCTAAGGAGTAACCTAGCCAAGAGGCGATCTCAGGTTCGACGGTGATCTAAGGAGGAACCTAGCCAAGAGGCAATATCAGGTTCAACGGTGATCTATGGGAAGAACCTAGCCAAGAGGCAATCTCAGGTTCGATAGTGATCTAAGGAGGAACCTAGTGAAGAGGCGATATCAGGTTCGATGGTGATCTAAGGAGGAGCCTAGCCAAGAGGCGATCACTGGTTCGAATGTGATCTATTGGAAGAACCTAGCTAAGAGGCAATCTCAGGTTCGATGGTGATCTATGGGAAGAACCTAGCCAAGAGGCGATCTCAAGTTCGACGATGATCTAAGGGAAGAACCTAGCTAAGAGGCAATCTCAGGTTCGACGGTGATCTAAGGAGGAACCTAGCCAAGAGGCGAGCTCAGATCCGACGGTGATCTAAGGAGGAACCTATCCAAAAGGCAATCTCAGGTTTGACGGTTATCTATGGAGGAACCTAGCCAAGAGGCGATCTCAGGTTTAACGGTGATCTATGGGAAGAACCTAGCTAAGAGGCGATATCATCTTCGACGGTGATCTAAGGAGGAAACTAGCCAAGAGGCGATCTCAGGATCAATGGTGATCTATGGGAAGAACCTAGCCAATGGGAGATCTCAGATTCGACGGTGATCTAAGGAGGAACCTAGCCAAGAGGTGATCTCAAGTTCGACGGAGATATATGGGAAGAACCTAGCCTAAGGGAGATCTCAAGTTCGACTGTGATCTACGGGAAGAACCTAACCAAGAGGCGATCTCAGGTTCGATGGTGATCTAAGGAGGAACCTAGCCAAGAGGCAATCTCAGGTTCGACGGTGATCTAAGGAGGAACCTATCCAAGAGGCAATCTCGAGTTCAACGGAGATATATGGGAAGAACCTAACCTAAGGGCGATCTCAGGTTCGATGTTGATCTATGGGAAGAACCTAGCTAAGAGGCGATCTCAGGTTCGATGGTGAACTAAGGATGAACCTAGCCAAGAGGCGATCTCAGGTTCGACGGTGATCTATGGGTAGAACCTAGCTAAGAGGCGATCTCAGGTTCATAGGTGATCTATGGGAAGAACCTAGCCAATAGGCGATCTCAGGTTCGACGGTGATCTATGGGAAGAGCCTATCCAAGAGGCAATCTCAGGTTCGACGGTGATTTATGGGAAGAACCTAGCCATGAGGAAATCTCAGGTTTGACGGTGATCAAAGGAGGAACCTAGCCAAGAGGCAATATCACATTCGACAGTCATCTATAGGAATAACCTAGCCAAGAAGCGATCTCAGATTCGACGGTGATCTAAGGAGGAACCTAGCCAAGAGGCGATCTCAGGTTCGACGGTGATCTAAGGAGGAACCTAGCCAAGAGGTGATATCAGGTTCAACGGTGATCTATGGGATGAACCTAGCCAAGAGGCGATCTCAGGTTCGACAGTGATCTAAGGAGGAACCTAGCCAAGAGGCGATCTCAGGTTCGATGGTGATCTAAGGAGGAACCTAGCCAAGAGGCAATCTCAGGTTCGATTGTGATCTATGGGAAGAACCTAGCCAAGAGGAAATCTCAGGTTCCATGGTGATCTATGGGAAGAACTAGCCAAGAGGCGATCTCAGGTTCGACAGTGATCTATAGGAAGAACATAGCCAAGAGGCAATCTCAGATTCGACGGTGATCTAAGGGAAGAACCTAGCTAAGAGTCGATCTCAGGTTCGATGGTGATCTCGGGAAGAACCTAGCTAAGAGGCGGTCTCAGGTTCGACGGTGATATATGGGAAGAACCTAGCCAAGAGGAGATCTCAGGTTCGATGGGGATCTAAGGAGGAACCTAGCCAAGAGGCAATCTCAGGTTCGACGGTGATCTAAGGAGGAACCTAGCCAAGAGGCAATCTCAAGTTCGAAGGTGATCTATGGGAAGAACCTAGCCAAGAGGCGATCTCAGGTTTGACGATGATCTTAGGAGGAACCTAGCCAAGAGGCAATCTCAGGTTTGACGGTGATCTATAGGAAGAACTTAGCCAAGAGGCAATCTCAGATTCGACGGTGATCTAAGGAGGAACCTAGCCAAGAGGCGATCTCAGCTTCGACGGTGATCTAAGGAGGAACCTAGCCAAGAGGCAATCTCAGGTTCAATGGTGATCTATGAGAAGAACCTAGCCAAGAGGCAATCTCAGGTTCGATGTTGATCTACAGGAAGAACCTAGCCAAGAGGCGATCTTAGGTTCGACGGTTATCTAAGGAGGAACCTAGCCAAGAGGCGATCTCAGGTTCGATGGTGATCTAAGGGAAGAACCTAGCTAAAAGGTGATCTCAGGTTCGACGGTGATCTAGGGAAGAACCTAGCAAAGAGGCGATCTCAGGTTTGACATTGATCTATGGGAAGAACCTAGCCAAGAGACAATCTCAGGTTCGACTGTGATCTATGGCAAGAACCTAGCCAAGAGGCGATCTCAGGTTCGACGGTGATCTAAGGGAAGAACCTAGCTAAAAGGCAATCTCAGGTTCGACGATGATCTAGGGAAGAACCTAGCCAAGAGGCAATCTCAGGTTCAACGGGGATCTAAGGAGGAACCTAGCCAAGAGGCAATCTCAGGTTCGACGGTGATCTAAGGAGGAACCTAGCCAAGAGGTGATCTCAAGTTCAAAAGTGATCTATGGGAAGAACCTAGCCAAGAGGCGATCTCAGATTTGACGATGATCTATAGAGGAACCTACCTAAGAGGTAATCTCAGGTTCGACGGTGATCTATAGGAAGAACTTAGCCAAGGGGCGATCTCAGATTTGACGGTGATCTTAGGAGGAACCCAGCCAAGAGGCGATCTCAGATTCGACGGTGATCTAAGGAGGAACCTAGCCATGAGGCGATCTCATGTTCAACGGTGATCTATGAGAAGAACCTAGCCAAGAGGAAATCTTAGGTTCGTCGTTGATCAACAGGAAGAACCTAGCCAAGAGGCGATCTTAGGTTCGACGGTTATCTAAGGAGGAACCTAGCCAAGAGGAAATCTCAGGTTCGACGGTGATCTATGAGAAGAACCTAGCCAAGAGGCGATCTAGGGTTCAACGGTGGTCTATGTGAAGAACCTAGCCAAGAGGCAATCTCAGGTTCGACAGTCATCTATGGGAAGAACCTAGCCAAGAGGCAATCTGAGGTTCGCCTGTGATCTATGGGAAGAACCTAGCGAAGAGGCGATCTCAGGTTCGACGGTGATCTAAGGGAAGAACCTAGATAAAAGGCGATCTCAGGTTCGACGGTGATCTAGGGAAGAACCTAGCCAAGAGGCGATCTCAGGTTCGACAGTGATCTATGGGAAGAACCTAGCCAAGAGACGATCTCAGGTTCGACGATGATCTAAGGAGGAACCTAGCCAAGAGGAAATCTCAGGTTTGACGGTGATCTAAGGAGGAACCTAGCCAAGAGGAAATATCGAGTTAAACGGAGATCTATAGGAAGAAACTAGCCTAAGGGCGATCTCAGGTTTGATGGTGATCTATGGGAAGAACCTAGCCAAGAG
Organism: Vicia faba; assembly: GCA_948472305.1. Classification (NCBI taxonomy): domain Eukaryota; kingdom Viridiplantae; phylum Streptophyta; class Magnoliopsida; order Fabales; family Fabaceae; genus Vicia; species Vicia faba. The sequence goes on along the minus strand of OX451741.1, from coordinate 1,309,142,668 downwards.
GCGATCTCAGGTTCGACGGTGATCTATGGAAAGAACCTAGCCATGAGGCGATCTCAGCTTCGACGGTGATCTAATGAGGAACCAAGCCAAGAGGCGATATCAGGTTCAACGGTGATCTATGGGAAGAACTGTTGTACCCCAAATTTTGACCTAAGACGTTATCTCCTATCCGCATCTTTACATTACATTTGTTTTGGTCCATCGATTTTAAATTTCATGACTTTTTCGGGCCAAGAGCTATTTATGCTGAACATTGAATCATTTAATCGATTCGTGCGAAAATGATGTTTATTAATTATCTATTATCTAAAACTTGAATAATTGAAATTCATTTTTTGATTATTATTTAGTTTAAAGATGTAGGGATAATAAAATGAACATCAGAGAAGAGGCGTATTAATTGTGCGGACGTTTTATTTATTTACTCATTATTTTTAAATTTAAGTAACTAGAATTTATTCTTAGTTATTCTATAATTTAAAGGTTATGAATAATATAAATAAGCATTTGAGGAAATTCATTGGTCAATAACGACTGTTTAATCGTTCGTCGCTCTAGGTTAAATAATTGAGATCCTATTTTAATTATTATAATTTAGTTGAGAATGATGGATTAAATAATCGAAGGTATTGGTTGGTCAATGATAATCATTATTTATCTGTTATTATTTTGAATGAAGGTGATTGGAGATTTGTTTTCAATTATTATTCGTTTGGATAAAATAATAAACGATAAATAAATAAAGAAGAAGAATTAATAGACAAATAGTTTCTTTTATTCATTTTTTTTGGTACAAGCTATTTTGTAAATTATTGTATATATTGCAATAAATTACAATAATGAATTGTCGAAATTAAAATAAAATAAACTAGTCTATCTTAATTCTAAAGCTTCCAATCCAATGCGTGTCCGCCCATTTAATTTTACCTGCACAATTAAAAGAAAAGAATTAGAATCCAAATAAATAATTAAATGCAGAAAATAAATTTTAATGTTCATCATTAAATGTAATGGCCGGAATCAGTTATTTTATTTTTTGCAAATCACGGGATTACTCCCGGTTCACAAAAAAAAAGAAAAGGATTTCAAAACATATGCATAAATTGTTTTCCAAAAAACTGCATGCTTAAGCTAACCACATTAGTTTTAATCCCAAATATAATTTCAAAGCATACAGCATACAGCATAAGCAAATATGTAGTAACCATATGCAAGCCTGTCTTCTAACATGGCCTACATCAAGAAGCATACAACATGTGATTTAAAAAAAACAATATGCAGTTTGACTATTCTTGCAAGCAAAAAATTTCCTTTTTCTTTCATCATTTTCCAGCCACTGCATTTTCAGAAAATAGACAGCTTATCACACTTTTGTCAAAGCCATTCTGAGAGAGAAAAAGAGAGGGAGAAGTGTGGGATTTGCAGGCTTAGCTTAGGCAGAAAGAGATATACAAAACAAACTAAGAAATATAGCCAGTAAGAATAATAGCATAGAAGAAGAATAAAGGCAAACTGAGTGGACAGTAGTGCAGAATGCTCAGGGAGATCCCAAGAGATTTGTTTCAAAGTTCCTGGCCTGTAGCGCAAGAGAAGAGAGGAGAACTGTTATATTACAAAAAAAAAGAGAAAACAAAGGGAACCATTCACACAAAACAGCATAAGAGAAAACCAAAGATACAAATCAAGAAACACATAACCAAAAACGATTTTCATAACCTCAAGCCATTTTCAAAAACCTGTAGAACAATCATTCAAAATAGCCATCACCAAACCAACAAAAACCTGCAATGGCCTCACATCAGTAAAAGCTTTGCCTCTGTCCAACCTACCCGAAAACCAGTTCATCATGTCAAAACCTGCATGATCACTGAGAAAGCTATTTTCCAAACCATACAAAACACTACCAACTGATTGAGCCCCTTATAGCCAATATCACTATCCCACTGTCAACACCACCCATCATCATAAACAACCAATGCCTTATCATGCTGTCAAAAAAGAAAACCATAAAACATAGCTCAATCCTCATACCAGTAGAAACGATATCCCTACTGTAAAGGCCTACACACAAAAACCTGACAAAATCTTTTACAAGTCCAAGCCATATCATTTCGTAAATCCAGCATATCCAAACTTTCAAACCCATTCCCTAACCTCAGAGTCCATCATAGACAAAACTCTAGGATCGTACAAAATCAGAATAGAAGAAGAAGAAAGAGCCAAAATACAGTTCAACGGGTTCCAATAATAGCAACACAGTAGCATTCAAGCAAAAGGAAGGAAACCAAATACCGTTCACCACCGCGTGCGCCCGTTGCCTCCCTGCTGTCCGGCCTCCATCACCCCAAGCTCCTCCTCCTTCTCCACCTAGGTAAGGTTTTCTTCCATTCTTATTCCTTAAAACATCATTCAAAATCGGCATGGAAAGTAAAAACGGTAACTAGTCAGAATCAACCAAGAGGCCATAAAATCAACTAAGAAATCGTAAAATCAACAGCGAATCTGTAAAGCTTATACGCGAATTGAATCAACAATAAACAGTAACGAAAGCGTTTTGGTCATTACCGTCTCCGCTTGAAGCCACCGCGTCAACAATGGAGGGAAGAGAGAGACTTGGTGTGGGTGGCCGGACATGGAAACATCGGTGTTGGAGGCGAAGAAGCAAAGAAGCTGCGCGAGAGAGAGATGAAGATCGTGAAGAGGCGCCGTTCTGCCTTAAACCAAACCCTAAATCCTTTTATCAAACCAACACAACCCTAATCTCAATTTAATCCCTTGGACCCCTTTAACCCACGACCCGCTCCATTTCCCTGTCCAACCCAATTCTTCTCTTATACTCCAGCCCATTTCTAATTGCTAATTCTTCTTTTTTTTCCTTTATAGATTATTAGTTCAATTGCATTTCTTTTTTTTAGTTTAATTAATTTGTATTAGTTAATTTGTTCTTAGGAATATACATATGATTTTTAAATAGATAATTTTGACACTTTACCCAAATATTATTTAAGTTTATTAAATTTTAGCCTCCCTTATTTTGATTAGATTTTTGGTTTATAAGTTTTATTTAATTTGACCAATATTTAATATTTCTAAAAAACATATAAAAATGAAGACTAAAAAACATTTTATTTTATTCCCCTCATTTTGATTAAACGTCAATATAATAAAAACATAAAAAATAGAACATATAAAACTTTAAAAAATATTTCTATTAACTCTCGTTACCTTTTATTATTAAAAATGCGTAAAAAACGAAAACCAATTAAAACTTTTTTTTCTTTTCACATATTAAACAAAAATCATATAAAATGCATGTTCACATTTAATTGTTGTATATCGTTTTCTGTCAATATCTCGCATTTACTTGATTATTCTGTTTGCGTCAATCCAAAGGGAATTGTCTAATTTTTTGTTGACTTCATGTCCTCAAAAATGATCGAGCGAATACTCTCATTCATTAAAAACTTAGGTTGATTTTCCTCAAATATTCACCTTTTCTTCAAAATTTCAACCTTTTCAAGACTCATCCCTTTTAAATCAAAACTTCAACGTTAGGTTGTCGTATCTTCAAAAACCCGTCCGTATCCCTTTTTTCGGCCAAAACGATTTATTTTCAAATCAAGCGATCAATTTTAAATAAAACAGATACTTCAAAAGGTTCCTATAGAGTACTATAGATGCATTGGGTGCTAATACCTTCCCATTGTATAACCAACCCCCGAACCATAAGATCTCTTTTCAAAAATCGCTTTGTATTTTCAGTATTATTTACATTGCATATTTAGGGTTTTATTTCGCTCTTTTCCCTTTTCCTTTGGAAACAATAAAGCGCGGTGGCGACTCTTGCTTTTGCGAGTCAAGTTAATCAATAGCTTGATCTCCGATTTTCACCGCTACAGAATTGGCGACTCTGCTGGGGAAAGATTGACCTCTTGCTGGTCCATCCCTAAGTGGGTTAAGCCTAATTTGTCTTATCTGTTTTACTATTATTTGATTTGCTTGATTATATGTTTAAATTGGGGTGTTTGGGTTTTTTGAAGGACAAATCCTATACCCGGATTAAGTAACACTTAAGGAATAGGACGGGCGGTATAGTCATGTTAACTTTAAGGGAGTAATCCCGAAGAAGGAGGCATGAGATCCCCCACTCAATGGAAGGCCCTCTTGAACTTAATATTTGTTTACCGAGTAATCGGGAAGACGTTATTATTTTCAACCTAGGAGCCCGAGAAGTTGAGGACCGTAGAACCCTAACCCATCTTGGCCTTTTTAGGTGTAGCGCGGAGACTATAACGGAGTAATTCGGAAGTAGTTGTTACGCGATGCTACGCTCGGACGAGTTTCTCTTGAGAATATTGCTAATTATTGAGTAATCAAGACGTTGGTAATATCCGAAAGAGGGATGCAAACTCTGGGAACTCTTAGAACCTTGTCTTACAGGTGTGATCGAAACATTAGTACATACCTTTGGGTGGGCTTTACCCTCGACTCCATGCTGAACCTTGAACCTTTAAACCCCATGTTTGCAAATTTGTGTGTGACTGTCGCATTATCATTCATTCATGCATTCATCAACATCTTTGTAAAAACTCGTTTTTCAAGGAACTTTGGAATGATTTTTGCAAACGTCTTAGGGTACTATGGAATTTGGAAGGAGAAATACTCGAAGCTTTAGCTTCAAGGAGCCCGAGATTGAAGAATTGAAGAGTTTGATTCCGAAGATAGAGAGTCCGACAGATTTTCAGAAGAAATATGGGTCCATCGTACCGCTCATGAAGCGCAAGATGAAGAAAGGCATCCTCAACACTCTGGTTCAGTTCTATGATCCCTTGTATCGATGTTTCACCTTCCCAGATTATCAGTTGATGCCTACCTTAGAGGAGTACTCCTATATCCTTGATTTGCCGATCGTCGACCGTGTTCCTTTTTCTGGGTTAGAAGAGGAGCCTAAATCTCATGAGATAGCAGTCATCACCCATCTGAAGAAGTCAGAGATAGAAGAGAATATGACTACGAAAGGAGGAATCCGGGGTTTGCCGGCTCAGTTTCTGTTGAAGAAAGCTCGTCATTTTGCTGATACAAAGGATACCGTTGCCTTCGAGGACGTGTTTGCTTTACTCGCGTATGGTCTTTTCTTATTCCCTAACATTGATAAATTTGTGGATGTCAATGCCATCAGGGTTTTCCTGATTAGAAATCCGGTCCCTACGCTGCTAGGAGATGCATATTACTCCATCCACCTGCGAAACTCTCGTCAAGGAGGAATGATTTTTTGTTGCGTGCCGTTGCTGTATCAGTGGTACGTCTCGCATTTACCTGGGTCCGATGCTTTCTGGGATCTCGAGAAAGAACCGCGTTGGGCGCCAAAGATTATGGCTCTCACTCATTTCGATATTGACTGGTACAATCGAGTTTACCATGACGTAGAGATCATTGACAGCTGTGGTGCTTTTCCCAATGTACCTCTTCTTGGTACGAAGGGTGGAATCAACTACAACCCTGTCCTAGCGCGTCGTCAGTTCGGGTACCCGATGAGAGATAAGCCGAACAGTATCCATGTGAGTGGTTTCTTCCTTCAGGAAGGACAAGATTATCAAACTGCTAGGAGAGAGATTGAAGGAGCTTGGCGCCATATCCACAAGAAAGGGAGAGATATGCTGGGACATAGAGGCGCCGTTTCTTTGGAACCTTACCTACAGTGGGTCCGTGATAGGGCTTGTGCTCTCAAGATGCCATATAAACTTGAGAAACCTTTGTTCCCTGCCATCGCACCATCATCAGTTGCTATCCCAATCGCAGATGTAGGAGAGTATCAAGGGAACCTGGCTAGGATGAAGTCCGAGAGGGATGCTTGGAAGGAAAAATACCATATGTCCGAATACGAGAATCGAGTCCTGACTCGACAGCTGAAAGAGAAGAAGGAGTTGTTGCTTATTCAAGACGGCCGATTTGTTGACCACGATGAGAAGCTTCGCCAGAAGGATGCCTTGTTGAAGAAATACGCGAGTGAAAGGAAGAAGAAAAGGGAATGTTCAGTAAACTTGGCTCTCGTTCCTAATCCACAAGAAGAAATCATCGATCGACTGATAGCGGAAAAGAAAGATTTAGAAGACTTTTATGAAGAAAAGATCAAGAAGCTCCGACTGCAGCTGGTGTTTGGTCCGTCATCTGAGGATTCTGAGTGAACTTTAGCTTTAGTTTATTTTATTGATGTCATTTTGTAAAACTATGTAAAAGGGCTTCATGCTCCGAAGTTGTAATTTATTGTTTTCTTAAGGGCTTCATGCTCCGAAGTTGTAACTTATGGTCTTACTTAGGGCTTCATGCTCCAAGTTGTAATTTACTGCTTCATGTTTTAAAATGTAATTTATCACTTTATTATGGTTTTCAGGTTGTAAGTTGTAATTTATTGCTTTCATTAGTGGATTTGTTCTTCCAAGGTTGTAATTTACTATTCCAATTTGTAAGTTGTAATTTATCGCTTTCGATTAACGGATTGAGTTTTTGTTGTTCCAAATTCCTTTACCATTGATGTATGCAAAGTTAACTAAAAGTTCCTTGAAAAACTTTCAAAATGAGTCATCATTTGCATCACCATCATGCATCATTTCACATTCCACATCACATGTTTTCTAGAGTCTCATTCTTGTTCTTTTTCCACCGAAGGTTGCCAAGCTGTCTCATCAACACGACACTCGGGCCAGTCGTCAGAAAAGAATGGAAGATTTGGAACAGGAAAATCAAGAGCTTCGTGGGGAAGTTGCTACGCTCCGTGCCGAGATGGAAAAGTTAACAGCGTTGGTGGAAAGTCTGGTGGCTGTTCAGAATCAGCCACCGACTACGACTGCCGGGATTCAGACTTCAACTCCAGTGGTTTCCGAGATTGTTATTGCTCCTGCCTCCGCAACTCAAATCAACTCTCCGATCCAGCATCAGATGCCGAAAGGTTTTCCTTGGGGAATGCCTTACAACTTTATGCCGGAAGGGTGTCAGCCTACCGCCCAACCTATATTTCAGCCTGCATTGTCTCTTCCACAACCAGAGACGACTGCACTGCCGCCAGTAATTCCATCTGTAACACCCTTTCCGCAACCAGTCATGACGACCGTTGCTCCTGTGATCCACTCAGTGCCATACTTGAACGAACCAGTTTATCCTACCGAACCTGCTGAAAGTATGGGCCTTTTTGATAGAATGGAGGAATTTCAGGATCAGTTCCAGGAAATGCAGAAAGAGCTTAGAGCCTTGAAGGGGAAGGAGCTGTTTGGGAAGAGCACACATGATCTTTGCCTGGTTCCGAATGTCAAGATTCCGGCGAAGTTCAAAACACCAGACTTTGAAAGATACAAGGGGGATTCGTGTCCTAGAAGCCATTTGACGATGTACGTGAGGAAGATGTCCACGTATTCTGATAATCATGATTTACTGATTCATTATTTTCAAGATAGTTTGACGGGTGCTGCCTTGAAGTGGTATATGGGATTGGACAGCATTCGAATCCGCAATTTTAACGATCTCAGTGAAGCCTTTGTCCATCAGTACAAGTATAATGTTGACATGGCGCCGGACAGGGATCAACTCCGGGCAATGTCGCAGAGAGACCGAGAATCTTTTAAGGAGTACGCCCAGAGGTGGCGTGAAATTGCTGCTCAGATCCATCCACCTCTGGAGGAGAAAGAGATGACTAAGATATTTTTGAAGACCTTGGGATCCTTTTACTATGAGAGGATGATAGCCAGCGCGCCCAGTGACTTTACCGAGATGGTGAGCATGGGTATGCGATTAGAGGAAGGAATTCGTGAAGGACGTTTGATTAAAGAAGGGAGTACGTCCAGCAGTGTGAAGAAGTTCGGAGGTGTTTTCCCGAAGAGGAAAGAGCAAGATGTTAGTGCTTTGTTCCCAGGTAGGCCTAGGAGAGGTTACTCTCACGTCGCGGCAGTCACTCCGGCTGTCCGCCCGGCTTTGGTAGCCCCATCTCATCAGATTCCGCCACCTCAACAACGACCTTTTCAACAGCAGCCTCGACAACAGGCCTATCCGCTCAACAATCAGAACCGTTCGCCCAGAAAGCCGCAGTTTGACGCCATTCCTATGACGTACACTGAATTGTTTCCCGCTCTCATTAGAAAGAATCTCATCACAACAAAACCACCTCCTGTCGCACCGAACAGTGCTTCCCCGTGGTATAAGGCGGATCAATTCTGTGAATATCATCAAGGGTCACCGGGGCACAACCTTGAGAATTGCTTTGCGTTGAAGGCGGATGTGCAGAGATTAATTAAGCATGGCATCTTGTCTTTTAAGGATGTGAATCCAAATGTCAGAGATAACCCTTTGCCCCGACATGGGGCAGCTTCTGTGAATATGGTGGAGGGTTGCCCGGGGAAGTTCCGAGTTTTCCAAGTCGAGCACATCAGAGAATCATTGATCAGGTTACACCAAAGTTTGAGAAGACTTGCCTTTGTTAGGCACCAACATGACTATGACGTTTGCCAGTTTTGTTCAAGAGAAGAGGATTGTCCTATTGTGAAGGAGGACATTCAGAAGTTGCTAGATCAGAGAATTATTACTATTACCTATGACCGAAATCCTGAAGATGAAGTGAATGTGATAACCCCACAGTTTAATTTACCAGAATCAGTAGAGATTGCTTACAACAGCCAGACTGCGTCTGCTGAGCCTTTGATTATTTACCCACCTGGCCCTGTGCCTTATAGCTCAGACCAAGCCGTGCCGTACAAGTATAACGCCACCATGATCGAGAATGGGGTAGAGGTCCCCATACCAACTAGACCGTCTTTCGTTAATATTGCCGATGTAAGTAGAGTGACAAGAAGTGGGCGTGTTTTTGCCGCGGTACCGACAAGAAGACCAGAAGTTCAAGTAAGGAGGCCCATGCCGGCGGAGATTCCTGTAAGAAATGAACCAAGGGTTGAGATGGGTCGATCCAGTGGACCTATCCCTCACCCTGAAGAAGATGAAATCTTAAAGCTTATCAAAAGAAGCGAGTATAAAATTGTGGACCAGCTTCTGCAAACACCTTCCAAGATTTCGTTGCTTGCCTTATTGAGAGATTCTGGGGCACACAGAGAAGCCTTGATGAAAGTGTTGGACCAGGCGTTCGTAGACCATGATGTGACAGTTGATCAGTTTGACGGGATTGTGGGGAATATAACCTCGTGTAACAACTTGGGTTTCAGTGATGAAGAACTCCCGGAGGAGGGGAGAAACCATAATATGGCTCTGCACATTTCAGTAAGTTGTGGGAACGATACCTTATCAAGCGTGTTAGTGGATACCGGCTCGTCATTGAATGTGATGCCCAAGACCACGTTGTCTCGACTTTCATATCCAGGTGCTCCTATGAGGCCTAGCGGGGTAATTGTTAAAGCCTTTGACGGTTCCAGGAAGACGGTTATCGGTGAAGTGGATCTTCCCATAGTGATTGGTCCCCATACTTTTCGAATCACTTTCCAAGTGATGGACATACGTGCTGCTTATAGTTGCTTATTGGGCCGCCCCTGGATCCATGATGCCGGGGCAGTCACCTCCACGCTCCATCAGAGATTAAAGTTTGTGAGACATGGGAAGTTAGTGATGATTGGGGGAGAGCAGGCCATGGTGGTGAGTCATTTATCATCGTTTTCTTTTATTGATGCTGACGAGGACGTCGGGACCCAGTTTCAGGGCCTATCTGTTGCTAAGGAAACCGTGAAGAAGCAGGGGGCATCCATCTCTTCTTTTGAGGATGCACGGCGTGTAGTGGAGAGTGGTTCGGCCGAAGGATGGGGCCAGGTGTTGACGTTACCCGAGAACAAGTCTGGGGAAGGTTTGGGTTTTCATCCAATAGCTGCGAGGGTCAAGGAAGAGGTGGTTGTTCGTCCAATTCAAGAGGTCTTTCGGAGTGCAGGGTTTGTACATCCTGAGGTGGATGCTGTCATGGATGATGATTCCGAGGAGGATTTGCCCGTGTTTGTGACGCCTGGATTGGCTTGCCAAAACTGGATAGCTGTTGACATTCCTGTGGTTATGCACGTTTCCGAGTAATGTTTTGTTCATTTTTTCTTAAAAAAATCGCTCTGCCCAAGGCGAAACGTATTTTGTGTCGGGCTATGAAAAATAACTCCTTTTGCTCTGCCCAAGGCAAAAGAGAAATGTCTGGGCTTGTTGTTTCAAGTATTTCCTCTTTAATGAATAAAAATGTTATTTTGTCCACTGCTGTTTTATTTTTCATTTTTTTTGGGAAATAATAATGAAAATTGATTAAGAGCATTTTGTTTTATTTGCACAAATCGATTTCTAAAATAAAGCATAATCATGTGTGCAGATTACTTCATGACTTAACCATCGAAAACAATGATCCTATGCCCTCTCCCAACTTTGAATTCCCTGTGTTCAGAGCCGAAGGAGAGGATGATGAAGAGGTTCCTGTTGAGATTTCCCGTTTGATTGAGCAAGATGAGAAGGTCATTCAACCATTTGAAGAGCCTGTAGAGTTGGTCAATTTGGGTAATGAAGAAGTTAGAAAGGAAGTCAAAGTTGGAGCTTTGCTTATCTCGGAAGTTAAGGAGAAGATGTTGGAGCTTCTCAGAGAATATGTTGATGTGTTTGCGTGGTCTTACCAAGATATGCCAGGGTTGGACAACGACATTGTGGAGCATCGTTTACCGTTGAAACCTGAGTGTCCACCAGTCAAACAGAAGTTGAGAAGGACTCGTCCTGACATGGCCGATAAGATTAAAGAAGAAGTTCAGAAGCAGATCAACGCAGGTTTTCTTGTGACGTCGGTCTATCCTCAGTGGTTAGCCAACATCGTGCCTGTTGCAAAGAAAGATGGTAAAGTTCGGATGTGTGTAGACTACAGAGATCTGAACAGAGCTAGTCCGAAAGATGATTTCCCATTACCTCATATTGATGTATTGGTCGACAGTACTGCCAAGTTCAAAGTCTTTTCTTTCATGGATGGTTTCTCTGGCTACAATCAAATCAAGATGGCGCCGGAAGATATGGAAAAGACCGCTTTCATTACACCGTGGGGAACTTTCTGTTATCGAGTTATGCCGTTTGGCTTGAGGAATGCTGGTGCAACGTACCAAAGGGCCATGACTGCTTTGTTCCACGACATGATGCATAAGGAGATCGAAGTGTATGTGGATGATATGATTGCCAAGTCACAGACTGAAGAAGATCACCTAGAGCATTTGTTAAAGCTATTCCAGCGCCTGAGAAAGTACAAACTCCGTCTGAATCCCAATAAGTGCACTTTTGGCGTTCGTTCAGGAAGACTTTTAGGTTTCATTGTCAGTCAGAAAGGTATTGAAGTAGATCCCGATAAAGTCAAAGCTATTCGGGAAATGCCCGCACCCAAGACGGAAAAACAAGTAAGAGGATTCCTTGGGAGATTGAATTACATTTCTAGGTTCATATCTCACATGACTGCTACTTGTGGGCCGATTTTTAAGCTTCTCCGCAAAAACCAAGGATGCGTATGGACGGAGGATTGTCAGAAAGCTTTCGATAGTATCAAAGAATATTTGCTCGAGCCTCCCATTTTGATTCCTCCGGTGGAAGGAAGGCCCTTGATTATGTACTTGACCATATTAGAGGACTCCATGGGATGTGTGCTTGGTCAACAAGACGAGACTGGAAGAAAGGAGCACGCTGTATATTATCTGAGTAAGAAATTCACAGACTGCGAGTCTCGATACTCATTGCTTGAGAAAACCTGTTGTGCTTTAGCCTGGGCTGCTCGCCGTCTGCGCCAGTATATGATTAATCACACTACTTGGTTGATCTCCAAAATGGACCCAATCAAGTATATCTTTGAGAAGCCCGCCTTATCTGGAAGGATAGCCCGTTGGCAGATGTTGTTATCTGAGTATGACATTGAGTATCACACTCAGAAAGCGATCAAAGGGAGTATTTTGGCCGATCATTTGGCTCACCAACCAATTGAAGACTATCAGTCCATCAAGTTTGACTTCCCCGATGAAGATGTTATGTACTTGAAAGCCAAAGACTGTGAAGAGCCGTTACCTGAAGAAGGACCTGATCCTGAATCCCGTTGGGGTTTAATATTTGACGGAGCTGTGAATTCCTATGGAAATGGAATTGGGGCAATCATCGTTACTCCCCGAGGTACTCATATCCCGTTCACGGCAAGACTGAAGTTTGACTGTACGAACAACATGGCGGAGTATGAAGCGTGTATTATGGGTCTCGAAGAAGCAGTGGACTTGAGGATTAAAATTCTTGATATTTATGGAGATTCGGCGCTGGTGATTAATCAAATCAAAGGAGAATGGGAAACTCGTCATCCTGGTTTGATCCCGTACAGAGACTATGCTAGAAGGTTGTTAACTTTCTTCAACAAGGTGGAATTGCATCATATCCCTAGGGATGAGAATCAAATGGCGGATGCTTTGGCTACTTTGTCTTCAATGTTTCAAGTGAATGATTGGAACGACGTGCCTACAATCCGGGTTATGCGCCTCGACCGACCTGCTCATGTGTTCGCAGTAGAAGAGGTCACCGACGACAAACCTTGGTTCTATGACATCAAACGTGTCCTTCAAACTCAAGAGTACCCGCCCGGGGCATCCAACAAAGATAGGAAGACGTTGAGAAGATTAGCAAGCAGTTTCTTTCTCAATGAAGAAGTGTTGTATAAGAGGAATTACGACATGGTCTTGCTCAGATGCGTAGACAGACGTGAAGCAGACATGCTGATGCAAGAGGTGCACGAAGGGTCCTTTGGCACTCATGCCAATGGACACGCAATGGCTAGAAAGATGTTGAGAGCTGGTTACTACTGGATGACCATGGAATCTGATTGCTGCAAGTATGTGAAGAAGTGTCATAAATGCCAGATTTATGCGGACAGGATGCACGTATCGCCGACCCTCCTCAATGTTATATCTTCACCTTGGCCTTTCTCCATGTGGGGCATTGATATGATTGGGATGATTGAACCCAAAGCTTCAAATGGTCATCGTTTCATCTTGGTAGCGATCGATTATTTTACCAAGTGGGTGGAAGCAGCATCTTATGCTAATGTAACCAGACAGGTGGTAGTCAGATTTATCAAGAATCAGATCATTTGCCGATACGGTATCCCGAGCAAGATCATCACTGATAATGGTTCGAATTTGAATAACAAGATGATGAAGGAGCTTTGTGAAGAGTTCAAAATCGAGCATCATAATTCCTCTCCTTACAGGCCGAAGATGAATGGGGCTGTCGAAGCTGCTAACAAGAATATCAAGAAGATCGTCCAGAAGATGGTGGTAACTTATAAGGACTGGCATGAAATGCTTCCGTTTGCTTTACACGGTTATCGTACTTCAGTTCGAACTTCAACAGGCGTGACTCCTTTCTCCTTAGTTTATGGTATGGAAGCAGTACTCCCCGTGGAGGTTGAGATTCCGTCTCTGAGAGTGTTGATGGAGGCCAAGCTTTCCGAGGCCGAATGGTGTCAAAGTAGGTACGATCAGTTGAATTTAATCGAAGAAAAGAGATTAACGGCCTTGTGTCACGGTCAGTTGTATCAGCAAAGAATGAAGAAGGTTTTTGATAAGAAGGTTCGGCCGCGCGAGTTCAGAGAAGGTGACCTCGTGCTCAAGAAGATATTATCTTTCCAACCCGATTCTAGGGGCAAATGGGCTCCGAACTATGAAGGACCGTTTGTTGTTAAGAAAGTTTTCTCCGGAGGTGCCATGATTCTCGCCAATATGGATGGCGAAGACCTCCCGCGTCCCCTGAACGCCGATGCAGTCAAGAAGTATTTCGCTTAGGCAAATTCCTGGCCAAACCAGTCTTGGCATTTGAACATATTCTGGAATTCAAAGTTGTTAGGGAGAATAGTGATCATTGTTTTGTATGACCTCTTATTTCACATACTATTTCCCCAAACTTTTGTAAACCGTTGGAGTCGCATTGTTAGCGAACTACCACCGTATTAATGAAATTTGAGCATTTACCTTTTGTGGGCAAAATTTTAATTTTATGGAAATATTTGAAACCAATTTACTTAAAACATTCTTATTTCTAAAATGTGTCGTGAATAACGAAGGGAATATTAACAGTCATTTCGAAAATGGTCAAGCCATGAAATGCAAAACAGTACAGTAATTTACTTGCATGATGAATTTGTTTTCTTTCAAAATCGTCATTAAGTGTTGGCTGTGTACATGCTTGGTTATGGTGGTGCTAAACTTGGTGATTCCCCAGTTGTTCCAGCTAAGTGTGGTTTTAGCTACCTTTATTTGGGAGATTTTGAAGTGCGGTACACTTCGTCTTATGCCAGTGGTTTTTTTTGGTGCTAGAAGGTTGGATTTGATTGTTCGTCTCTTCAGAAGACTTGGGCCTTGTAGTGTGACATCTTCCGACGTTGCTTCGTATTCCGTCTATCTTCCATCTTTTCAAGAGTGGCCGAGCGTTTACGTTGCTGTGACACCTTATTATCTCCAAGATATCCCATCTGTCTGTTTTGTCAGCATATACATGACATTCACTTATTCATCCACACTCGCATCATGCACACACAGTTGTATCTGTTAATGTCATTAAATTCGTACACTTTAGTTGTGTCTTTTTCAAATAACGTATTTGATCCTTCCAAATAGGGTGTCAGCTTAAGCATAAAGTGCGCCTCCTTTCTAATTCCCCAACTGAGCTAATCCTCGTGGATGATTTTTTTGATTTAGCTTACCTTGTCCATTTCTGGATAGGACAAACTCCCCAATCGAGTTACTTTCTCATTGGATGGAGTCTTGTTTGACTGTTTTCTCTCTGGTTTATTCCTAGATGAAGTTGTTGCCTCTTGCATAGGCTATCTCATTGATTTTCCCCAGTGAAATTGCGACCTAGACAGTTGGTGCATTTATTTTGCATGTTTAAGTATATGATCTCCTTGGGAAGGATTGATTCAGGTTTCTCTTTGACGAAGAGTTTATTCTCTGCCAATATCATCGCAGTTCCCTTCTGAATTATGTTGGAAAACGACAAGCGGTAGCTCTTCACGAGCAACTTGTACGCTACTATCTTCGACAAGCGCCGAGCAGTAGTTCTTCATGAGCTACTAGTGCGTTATTTTGAGCTTTCGGAAAGCGCCGAGCAGTAGTTCTTCATGAGCTACTAGTGCGTTATTTTGAGCTTTCGGAAAGCGCCGAGCAGCAGTTCTTCATGAGCTACTAGTGCGTCAGTTATGACTTTGTGAAAGCGCCGAGCAGCAGTTCTTCATGAACTACTAGTGCGTCATCGTCATTTTATCCTTTTTGGGAAGCGCCGAGCAGCAGTTCTTCATGAACTACTAGCGCGTCATTTACTCTTTTTGAAAGCGACAAGCAGCAAACTCTTCATGAGTTACCAGTACGTGTTACCAGTACGTTATTTTTCTTTGGACGACAGCAAGTGGTAACTTCTTTATTTGAGCAACTTGTTCGTTATCGTTATTTTTCTTTGGACGACAGCAAGTGGTAGCTTCTTTATTTGAGCAACTTGTTCGTTATCGGTATTTTCTTTGGACGACAGCAAGTGGTAGCTTCTTTATTTGAGCAACTTGTTCGTTATCGGTATTTTCTTTGGACGACAACAAGCGGCAGCTTCTTTATTGGAGCGACTTGTTTGTTATCGGTATTTTTTTTGGACGCCGACAGCTGGCAGTTTTCTTTATGAGAACAACCTTCGTATCTACAATCTCATTACCTCAGCATTAATGAATATACCTCTGAAATCTCGCAGAGAAGTCTGGTACGAATCTACACCCCCAGAAGTCGGTAACCAGTTATCAGCAATTCGATACTCCCTGTCTACCGTCGACCTTGAGTTGCGAATTCACTATTCGGATCAATAGCCTGTTATGGCCTATGCAAGATGCTCTCTTTGTTAGGGTTAGAGGTCGTATTCCCTCAATTTTATTCGCTGTCAGGAGTTTGTCATTTGAAGTCGATAGCTCGTTCTCCCAGTAGCGTATAACTCATGTCTTTGTGTTTTGTTGACGTTCGATTCCCTCAACATTGTCTCGTTTCACAGTATCTTTCTCTGTGAGTTAGATCGTTGCATTCTTACCACCGCATGATGACGGCATCTTAGGACAAAATTTGCGTAATTGTGTATTTAAGTACCTTCAATCTCGTCGACACGAAGATTTTAATCTTCATATCTCCGGATAGAAGAAACTTAAATAGGGGCAGCTGTTGTACCCCAAATTTTGACCTAAGACGTTATCTCCTATCCGCATCTTTACATTACATTTGTTTTGGTCCATCGATTTTAAATTTCATGACTTTTTCGGGCCAAGAGCTATTTATGCTGAACATTGAATCATTTAATCGATTCGTGCGAAAATGATGTTTATTAATTATCTATTATCTAAAACTTGAATAATTGAAATTCATTTTTTGATTATTATTTAGTTTAAAGATGTAGGGATAATAAAATGAACATCAGAGAAGAGGCGTATTAATTGTGCGGACGTTTTATTTATTTACTCATTATTTTTAAATTTAAGTAACTAGAATTTATTCTTAGTTATTCTATAATTTAAAGGTTATGAATAATATAAATAAGCATTTGAGGAAATTCATTGGTCAATAACGACTGTTTAATCGTTCGTCGCTCTAGGTTAAATAATTGAGATCCTATTTTAATTATTATAATTTAGTTGAGAATGATGGATTAAATAATCGAAGGTATTGGTTGGTCAATGATAATCATTATTTATCTGTTATTATTTTGAATGAAGGTGATTGGAGATTTGTTTTCAATTATTATTCGTTTGGATAAAATAATAAACGATAAATAAATAAAGAAGAAGAATTAATAGACAAATAGTTTCTTTTATTCATTTTTTTTGGTACAAGCTATTTTGTAAATTATTGTATATATTGCAATAAATTACAATAATGAATTGTCGAAATTAAAATAAAATAAACTAGTCTATCTTAATTCTAAAGCTTCCAATCCAATGCGTGTCCGCCCATTTAATTTTACCTGCACAATTAAAAGAAAAGAATTAGAATCCAAATAAATAATTAAATGCAGAAAATAAATTTTAATGTTCATCATTAAATGTAATGGCCGGAATCAGTTATTTTATTTTTTGCAAATCACGGGATTACTCCCGGTTCACAAAAAAAAAGAAAAGGATTTCAAAACATATGCATAAATTGTTTTCCAAAAAACTGCATGCTTAAGCTAACCACATTAGTTTTAATCCCAAATATAATTTCAAAGCATACAGCATACAGCATAAGCAAATATGTAGTAACCATATGCAAGCCTGTCTTCTAACGTGGCCTACATCAAGAAGCATACAACATGTGATTTAAAAAAAACAATATGCAGTTTGACTATTCTTGCAAGCAAAAAATTTCCTTTTTCTTTCATCATTTTCCAGCCACTGCATTTTCAGAAAATAGACAGCTTATCACACTTTTGTCAAAGCCATTCTGAGAGAGAAAAAGAGAGGGAGAAGTGTGGGATTTGCAGGCTTAGCTTAGGCAGAAAGAGATATACAAAACAAACTAAGAAATATAGCCAGTAAGAATAATAGCATAGAAGAAGAATAAAGGCAAACTGAGTGGACAGTAGTGCAGAATGCTCAGGGAGATCCCAAGAGATTTGTTTCAAAGTTCCTGGCCTGTAGCGCAAGAGAAGAGAGGAGAACTGTTATATTACAAAAAAAAGAGAAAACAAAGGGAACCATTCACACAAAACAGCATAAGAGAAAACCAAAGATACAAATCAAGAAACACATAACCAAAAACGATTTTCATAACCTCAAGCCATTTTCAAAAACCTGTAGAACAATCATTCAAAATAGCCATCACCAAACCAACAAAAACCTGCAATGGCCTCACATCAGTAAAAGCTTTGCCTCTGTCCAACCTACCCGAAAACCAGTTCATCATGTCAAAACCTGCATGATCACTGAGAAAGCTATTTTCCAAACCATACAAAACACTACCAACTGATTGAGCCCCTTATAGCCAATATCACTATCCCACTGTCAACACCACCCATCATCATAAACAACCAATGCCTTATCATGCTGTCAAAAAAGAAAACCATAAAACATAGCTCAATCCTCATACCAGTAGAAACGATATCCCTACTGTAAAGGCCTACACACAAAAACCTGACAAAATCTTTTACAAGTCCAAGCCATATCATTTCGTAAATCCAGCATATCCAAACTTTCAAACCCATTCCCTAACCTCAGAGTCCATCATAGACAAAACTCTAGGATCGTACAAAATCAGAATAGAAGAAGAAGAAAGAGCCAAAATACAGTTCAACGGGTTCCAATAATAGCAACACAGTAGCATTCAAGCAAAAGGAAGGAAACCAAATACCGTTCACCACCGCGTGCGCCCGTTGCCTCCCTGCTGTCCGGCCTCCATCACCCCAAGCTCCTCCTCCTTCTCCACCTAGGTAAGGTTTTCTTCCATTCTTATTCCTTAAAACATCATTCAAAATCGGCATGGAAAGTAAAAACGGTAACTAGTCAGAATCAACCAAGAGGCCATAAAATCAACTAAGAAATCGTAAAATCAACAGCGAATCTGTAAAGCTTATACGCGAATTGAATCAACAATAAACAGTAACGAAAGCGTTTTGGTCATTACCGTCTCCGCTTGAAGCCACCGCGTCAACAATGGAGGGAAGAGAGAGACTTGGTGTGGGTGGCCGGACATGGAAACATCGGTGTTGGAGGCGAAGAAGCAAAGAAGCTGCGCGAGAGAGAGATGAAGATCGTGAAGAGGCGCCGTTCTGCCTTAAACCAAACCCTAAATCCTTTTATCAAACCAACACAACCCTAATCTCAATTTAATCCCTTGGACCCCTTTAACCCACGACCCGCTCCATTTCCCTGTCCAACCCAATTCTTCTCTTATACTCCAGCCCATTTCTAATTGCTAATTCTTCTTTTTTTTCCTTTATAGATTATTAGTTCAATTGCATTTCTTTTTTTTAGTTTAATTAATTTGTATTAGTTAATTTGTTCTTAGGAATATACATATGATTTTTAAATAGATAATTTTGACACTTTACCCAAATATTATTTAAGTTTATTAAATTTTAGCCTCCCTTATTTTGATTAGATTTTTGGTTTATAAGTTTTATTTAATTTGACCAATATTTAATATTTCTAAAAAACATATAAAAATGAAGACTAAAAAACATTTTATTTTATTCCCCTCATTTTGATTAAACGTCAATATAATAAAAACATAAAAAATAGAACATATAAAACTTTAAAAAATATTTCTATTAACTCTCGTTACCTTTTATTATTAAAAATGCGTAAAAAACGAAAACCAATTAAAACTTTTTTTTCTTTTCACATATTAAACAAAAATCATATAAAATGCATGTTCACATTTAATTGTTGTATATCGTTTTCTGTCAATATCTCGCATTTACTTGATTATTCTGTTTGCGTCAATCCAAAGGGAATTGTCTAATTTTTTGTTGACTTCATGTCCTCAAAAATGATCGAGCGAATACTCTCATTCATTAAAAACTTAGGTTGATTTTCCTCAAATATTCACCTTTTCTTCAAAATTTCAACCTTTTCAAGACTCATCCCTTTTAAATCAAAACTTCAACGTTAGGTTGTCGTATCTTCAAAAACCCGTCCGTATCCCTTTTTTCGGCCAAAACGATTTATTTTCAAATCAAGCGATCAATTTTAAATAAAACAGATACTTCAAAAGGTTCCTATAGAGTACTATAGATGCATTGGGTGCTAATACCTTCCCATTGTATAACCAACCCCCGAACCATAAGATCTCTTTTCAAAAATCGCTTTGTATTTTCAGTATTATTTACATTGCATATTTAGGGTTTTATTTCGCTCTTTTCCCTTTTCCTTTGGAAACAATAAAGCGCGGTGGCGACTCTTGCTTTTGCGAGTCAAGTTAATCAATAGCTTGATCTCCGATTTTCACCGCTACAAGAACCTAGCCAAGAGGCAATGTCAGATTCAACGTTGATCTAAGGAGGAACCTAGCCAAGAGGCGATCTCAAGTTCGACGGTGATCTAAGGGTAGAACCTAGCCAATAGGCGATCTCAGGTTCGACGGTGATCTATAGGAAGAACCTATCCAAGAGGAAATCTCAGGTTTGACGGTGATCTATGGGAAGAACCTAGCCAAGAGGCGATCTCAGGTTTGACGGTGATCTAAGGAGGAACCTAGCCAAGAGGAAATCTCAGGTTCAACGGTGATCTATAGGAAGAACCTAACCAAGAGGGAATCTCAGATTCGACGGTGATCTAAGGAGGAACCTAGACAAGAGACGATCTCAGGTTCGACGGTGATCTATGGGTAGAACCTAGCCAATAGGCGATCTCAGGTTCGATGGTGATCTATAGGAGGAACCTAGCCAAGAGGCGTTCTCAGGTTCGACGATGATCTATGGGAAGAACCTAGAAAGGAGGCAATCTCAGATTCGACGGTCATCTAAGGAGGAACCTAGCCAAGAGGCGATCTCAGGTTCAACAGTGATCTATGGGAAGAACCTAGCCAAGAGGCAATCTCAGATTCGACGGTGATCTAAGGAGGAACCTAGCCAAGAGGCGATCTCAGGTTCAACGGTGATCTATGGGAAGAAGCTAGCCAAGAGGCGATCTCAGGTTCGACGGTGATCTACGGAGGAACCTAGCCAAGAGGCGATCTCGGGTTCGACGGTGATCTCTGGGAAGAACCTAGCCAAGAGGCGATCTTAGATTTGACGGTTATCTAAGGAGAAACCTAGCCAAGAGGAAATCTCAGGTTCGACGGAGATCTATGGGAATAACCTAGTCTATAGTGATCTCAGGTTCAACGGTGATCTATGGGAAGAACCTAGCCGAGAGGCGATCTCGGGTTCGACGGTTATCTAAGGAGGAACCTAGCCAAGAGGCGATCTAAGGTTCAACGGTGATCTATGGGAAGAACCTAGAAAAGAGGAAATCTCAGGTTCGACGGTGATCTATGTGAAGAACCTCGCCAAGAGGCGATCTCAGGTTTAACGGTGATCTAAGGAGGAACCTAGCCAAGAGGAAATCTCAGGTTCGACGGTGATCTAAGGAGGAACCTAGCCAAAAGGCAATCTCAGGTTCGATGGTGATCTAAGGGAAGAACCTAGTTAAAAGGCGATCTCAGGTTCGACGGTGATCTAGGGAAGAACCTAGCCAAGAGGCGATCTCAGGTTCGACGATGATCTAAGGAGGAACCTAACCAAGAGGTGATCTCAGGTTCGACGGTGATCTATGGAAAGAACCTAGACAAGAGGCGATCTTAGGTTCGACGGTGATCTAAGGAGGAACCTAGCCAAGAGGCGTTCTCAGGTTCGACGGTGATCTATGGTAAGAACCTAGCCAATAGGGGATCTCAGGTTCGGCGTTGATCTATGGGAAGAACCTAGCCAATAGGCGATCTCAGGTTCGACGGTGATCAATGGGAAGAACCTAGACAAGAGGCAATCTCAGGTTCGACGGTGATCTATAGGAAGAACCTAGCCAAGAGGCGATCTCAGGTTTGACGGTGATCTGAGGAGGAACCTAGCCAAGAGGCAATCTCAGGTTCGACGGTGATATATAGGAAGAACCTAGCCAAGAGGCGATCTAAGATTATACGGTGATCTAAGGAGGAACCAAGACAAGAGGCGATCTCAGGTTCGACGGTGATCTATGGAGGAACCTAGCCAAGAGGCGATCTCAGGTTCAATTGTGATCTATGGGAAAACCTAGCCAAGAGGCGATCTCAGATTCGACGGTGATCTAAGGAGGAACCTAGCCAAGCGGCGATCACAGGTTCGACGGTGATCTAAGGAGGAACCTAGCCAAGAGGCGATCTCAGGTTCGACGGTGATCAAAGGAGGAACCAAGCCAAGAGGCAATCTCAGGTTCAAAGGTGATATAAGGAGGAACTTAGCCAAGAGGCGATCTCGATTTCGACGGAGATCTATGGGAAGAACCTAGCCTAAGGGCGATCTCAGGTTCGACGGTGATCTATGAGAAGAACCTAGCCAAGAGGCGATCTTAGGTTCTACGGTTATCTAAGGAGGAACCTAGAAAAGAGGCGATCTCAGGTTCGACGGTGATCAATGGGAAGAACCTAGCCAAGAGGCGATCTCAGGTTCGACAGTGATCTATGGGAAGAACCTAGCCAAGAGGCGATCTCATGTTTGACAGTGATCTATGGGAAGAACCAAGCCAAGAGGCGATTTCAGGTTCGAAGGTGATCTAAGGTGGAACCTAGCCAAGAGGCCATCTCAGGTTCGGCGGTGATCTAAGGAGGAACCTAGACAAGAGGCAATCTCAGGTTCGACGGTGATCTATGGGAAGAACCTAGCCAAGAGGCAATCTCAGATTTGACGGTTATCTAAGGAGGAACCTAGCCAAGAGGAAATCTTAGGTTCGACGGAGATCTATTGGAAGAACCTAGCCTATGGGCGATCTCAGGTTCGATGTTGATCTATGGGAAGAACCTAGCCAAGAGGTGATATCAGGTTCGACGGTTATCTAAGGAGGAACCTAGCCAAGAGGCGATCTCAGCTTTGACAGTGATCTAAGGAGGAACCTAGCCAAGAGGACAAACTCAGGTTCAACGGTGATCTATGGGAAGAACCTAGCCTAGAGGCAATCTCAGGTTCGATGGTGATCTTTGGGAAGAACCTAGCCAAGAGGCGATCTCATGTTCGACGGTGATCTAAGGGAAGAACCTAGTTAAAAGGCGATCTCAGGTTCGACGGTGATCTAGGGAAGAACCTAGCTAAGAGGCGATCTCAGGTTCGACAATGATCTAAGGAGGAACCTAGCCAAGAGGTGATCTCAGGTTCGAGGGTGATCTATGGAAAGAACCTAGTTAAAAGGCGATCTCAGGTTCGACGGTGATCTACGGAAGAACCTAGCGAAGAGGCGATCTCAGGTTCGACGATGATCTAAGGAGGAACCTAGCAAAGAGGTGATCTCAGGTTCGATGGTCATCTATGGAAAGAACCTAGCCAAGAGGCAATCTCAGGTTCGACGGTGATCTAAGGAGGAACCTAGCCAAGAGGCGTTCTCAAGTTCGACGGTGATCTATGGGAAGAACCTAGCCAAGAGGGGATCTCAGGTTCAGCGGTGATCTATGGGAAGAACCTAGCCAATAGGCGATCTCAGGTTCGACGTTGATCTATGGGAAGAACCAAGCCAAGAGACAATCTCAGGTTCGACCGTGATCTATAGGAAGAACCTAGCCAAGAGGCGATCTCAGATTCGACGGTGATCTAAGGAGGAACCAAGCCAAGAGTCGATTTCAGGTTCTACGGTGATTTAAGGAGGAACCTAGCCAAGAGGCGATCTCATATTGACGGTGATCTAAGAAGGAACCTAGCCAAACGACAATCTCAGGTTCGACGGTGATCTAAGGAGGAACCTTGCCAAGAGGCGATCTCAGGTTCGAAGGTGATCAAAGGAGGAACCGAGCCAAGAGGCAATCTCAGGTTCGACGGTGATATAAGGAGGAACCTAGCCAAGACGCAATCTCGAGTTTGACGGAGATCTATGGGAAGAACCTAGCCTAAGGGTGATCTCAGGTTCGATGGTGATCTACGGGAAGAACCTAGCCAAGAGGCGATCATAGGTTCGAAGGTTATCTAAGGAGGAACCTAGCCAAGAGGCGATCCCAGGTTCGACGGTGATCAATGGGAAGAACCTAGCCAAGAGGAAATCTTGGGTTCAACGGTGATCTATGTGAAGAACCTAGCCAAGAGGCGATCTCAGGTTCGACAGTGATCTATGGGAAGAACCTAGCCAAGAGGCGATCTCATGTTTGACGGTGATCTATGGGAAGAACCTAGCCAAGAGGCGATTTTAGGTTCGACGGTGATCTAAGGAGGAACCTAGCCAAGAGGAGATCTCAGGTTCGACGGTGATCTATGGGAAGAACCTAGCCAAGAGGCGATCTCAGATTTGACGGTGATCTAAGGAGGAACGTAGCCAAGAGGAAATCTTAGGATCGACGGAGATCTATGGGAATAACCTAGCCTATGGGCGAACACAGGTTCGTAGGTGATCTATGGGAAGAACCTAGCTAAGAGGAGATCTCAGATTCGACAGTTATCTAAGGAGGAACCTAGCCAAGAGGTAATATCAGGTTCAACGGTGATCTATGGGAAGAACCTAGCAAAGAGGCAATCTCAGGTTCTATGGTGATCTATGTGAAGAACCTCTCCAAGAGGCGATCTCAGGTTTGACGGTGATCTATGGGAAGAAATTAACCAAGAGGCGATCTCAGGATCGACCGTGATATATGGAAAGAACCTAGACAAGAGGCAATCTCAGGTTCGACGGTGATCTAAGGAAGAACCTAGCCAAGAGGCGATCTCAGGTTCGAAGGTGATCTATGGGAAGAACCTAGCCAAGAGGCGATCTCAGGTTCAGCGGTGATCTATGCGATGAACCTAGCCAATAGGCGATCTCAGGTTCGACGATGATCTATAGGAAGAACCTAGCCAAGAGGCAATCACAGGTTCGACGGTGATCTATGGGAAGAACTTAAAAATGAGGCAATTTCAGGTTTGACGGTGATCTATGGGAAGAACCAAGCCAAGAGTAGATTTCAGGTTCGACGGTGATCTAAGGTGGAACCTAGCCAAGAAGCGATCTCAGGTTCGACGGTGAACTAAGGAGGAACCTAGACAAGAGGCGATCTCAGGTTCGACGGTGATCTATGGGAAGAACCTAGCCAAGAGGCGATCTCAGATTTGACGGTGATCTATAGGAAGAACCTAGCCATGAGGCGATCTAAGATTAGACGGTGATCTAAGGAGGAACCAAGACAAGAGGCGATCTCAGGTTCGACGGTGATCTATGGAGGAACCTAGCCAAGAGGCGATCTCAGGTTCAATTGTGATCTATGGGAAGAACCTAGACAAGAGGCGATCTCAGATTCGACGGTGATCTAAGAAGGAGCCTAGCCAAGCGGCGATCTCAGGTTCGATGGTGATCTAAGGAGGAACCTAGCCAAGAGGCGATCTCAGGTTCGACGGTGATCAAAGGAGGAACCAAGCCAAGAGGCAATCTCAGGTTCGACGGTGATATAAGGAGGAACTTATCCAAGAGGCGATCTCGATTTCGACGGAGATCTATGGGAAGAACCTAGCCTAAGGGCGATCTCAGGTTCGACGGTGATCTACGAGAAGAACCTAGCCAAGAGGCGATCTTAGGTTCGACGGTTATCTAAGGAGGAACCTAACAAAGAGGCGATCTCAGGTTCGACGGTGATCAATGGGAAGAACCTAGCCAAGAGGAAATCTAGGGTTCAACGGTGATCTATGTGAAGAACCTAGCCAAGAGGCGATCTCAGGTTCGACAGTGATCTATGGGATGAACCTAGCCAAGAGGCGATCTCATGTTTGACAGTGATCTATGGGAAGAACCAAGCCAAGAGGCGATTTCAGGTTCGAAGGTGATCTAAGGTGGAAACTAGCCAAGAGGCCATCTCAGGTTCGGCGGTGATCTAAGGAGGAACCTAAACAAGAGGCAATCTCAGGTTCGACGGTGATCTATGGGAAGAACCTACCCAAGAGGCGATCTCAGATTTGACGGTGATCTAAGGAGGAACCTAGCCAAGAGGAAATCTTAGGTTCGACGGAGATCTATTGGAAGAACCTAGCCTATGGGCGATCTCAGGTTCGATGTTGATCTATGGGAAGAACCTAGCCAAGAGGTGATCTCAGGTTCGACGGTTATCTAAGGAGGAACCTAGCCAAGAGGCGATCTCAGCTTTGACAGTGATCTAAGGAGGAACCTAGCCAAGAGGCAATCTCAGGTTCAACGGTGATCTATGGGAAGAACCTAGCCAAGAGGCAATCTCAGGATCGATGGTGATCTATGGGAAGAACCTAGCCAAGAGGCGATCTCAGGTTCGACGGTGATCTAAGGGAAGAACCTAGTTAAAAGGCGATCTCAGGTTCGACGGTGATCTAGGGAAGAACCTAGCTAAGAGGCGATCTCAGGTTCGACAATGATCTAAGGAGGAACCTAGCCAAGAGGTGATCTCAGGTTCGACGGTGATCTATGGAAAGAACCTAGTTAAAAGGCGATCTCAGGTTCGAAGGTGATCTAAGGAAGAACCTAGCCAAGAGACGATCTGAGGTTCGACGATGATTAAAGGAGGAACCTAGCAAAGAGGTGATCTCAGGTTCGATGGTCATCTATGGAAAGAACCTAGCCAAGAGGCAATCTCAGGTTCGACGGTGATCTAAGGAGGAACCTAGCCAAGAGGCGTTCTCAAGTTCGACGGTGATCTATGGGAAGAACCTAGCCAAGAGGGGATCTCAGGTTCAGCGGTGATCTATGGGAAGAACCTAGCCAATAAGCGATCTCAGGTTCGACGTTGATCTATGGGAAGAACCAAGCCAAGAGACAATCTCAGGTTCGACCGTGATCTATAGGAAGAACCTAGCCAAGAGGCGATCTCAGATTCGACGGTGATCTAAGGAGGAACCAAGCCAAGAGTCGATTTCAGGTTCTACGGAGATTTAAGGAGGAACCTAGCCAAGAGGCGATCTCAGGTTCAACGGTGATCTATGGGAAGAACCTAGCCAAGAGGCGATCTCATATTGACGGTGATCTAAGAAGGAACCTAGCCAAAAGACAATCTCAGGTTCGACGGTGATCTAAGGAGGAACCTTGCCAAGAGGCGATCTCAGGTTCGAAGGTGATCAAAGGAGGAACCGAGCCAAGACGCAATCTAAGGTTCGACGGTGATATAAGGAGGAACCTAGCCAAGAGGCAATCTCGAGTTCGACGGAGATCTATGGGAAGAACCTAGCCTAAGGGTGATCTCAGGTTCGATGGTGATCTACGGGAAGAACCTAGCCAAGAGGCGATCTTAGGTTCGAAGGTTATCTAAGGAGGAACCTAGCCAAGAGGCGATCTCAGGTTCGACGGTGATCAATGGGAAGAACCTAGCAAAGAGGCAGTCTAGGGTTCAACGGTGATCTATGTGAAGAACCTAGCCAAGAGGCGATCTCAGGTTCGACAGTCATCTATGGGAAGAACCTAGCCAATAGGCGATCTCATGTTTGACGGTGATCTATGGGAAGAACCTAGCCAAGAGGAGATTTCAGGTTCGACGGTGATCTAAGGAGGAACCTAGCCAAGAGGCGATCTCAGGTTCGACGGTGATCTATGGGAAGAACCTAGCCAAGAGGCGATCTCAGATTTGACGGTGATCTAAGGAGGAACGTAGCCAAGAGGAAATCTTAGGATCGACGGAGATCTATGGGAAGAACCTAGCCTATGGGCGATCTCAGGTTCGTAGGTGATCTATGGGAAAAACCTAGCCAAGAGGCGATCTCAGATTCGACAGTTATCTAAGGAGGAACCTAGCCAAGAGGTAATATCAGGTTCAACGGTGATCTATGGGAAGAACCTAGCAAAGAGGCAATCTCAGGTTCGATGGTGATCTATGTGAAGAACCTCTCCAAGAGGCGACCTCTAGTTTGACGGTGATCTATGGGAAGAAATTAGCCAAGAGGCGATCTCAGGATCGACCGTGATCTATGGAAAGAACCTAGCGAAGAGGCAATCTCAGGTTCGACGGTGATCTAAGGAAGAATGTAGCCAAGAGGCAATCTCAGGTTCGACGGTGATCTATGGGAAGAACCTAGCCAAGAGGCAATCTCAGGTTCAGCATTGATCTATGCGATGAACCTAGCCAATAGGCGATCTCAGGTTCGACGATGATCTATAGGAAGAACCTAGCCAAGAGGCAATCACAGGTTCGAAGATGATTAAAGGAGGAACCTAGCAAAGAGGTGATCTCAGGTTCGATGGTCATCTATGGAAAGAACCTAGGAAAGAGGCAATCTCAGGTTCGACGGTGATCTAAGGAGGAACCTAGCCAAGAGGCGTTCTCAAGTTCGACGGTGATCTATGGGAAGAACCTAGCCAAGAGGGGATCTCAGGTTCAGCGGTGATCTATGGGAAGAACCTAGCCAATAAGCGATCTCAGGTTTGACGTTGATCTATGGGAAGAACCAAGCCAAGAGACAATCTCAGGTTCGACCGTGATCTAAAGGAAGAACCTAGCCAATAGGCGATCTCAGATTCGACGGTGATCTAAGGAGGAACCAAGCCAAGAGTCGATTTCAGGTTCTACGGAGATTTAAGGAGGAACCTAGCCAAGAGGCGATCTCAGGTTCAACGGTGATCTATGGGAAGAACCTAGCCAAGAGGCGATCTTATATTGACGGTGATCTAAGAAGGAACCTAGCCAAACGACAATCTCAGGTTCGACGGTGATCTAAGGAGGAACCTTGCCAAGAGGCGATCTCAGGTTCGAAGGTGATCAAAGGAGGAACCGAGCCAAGAGGCAATCTCAGGTTCGACGGTGATATAAGGAGGAACCTAGCCAAGAGGCAATCTCGAGTTCGACGGAGATCTATGGGAAGAACCTAGCCTAAGGGTGATCTCAGGTTCGATGGTGATCTACGGGAAGAACCTAGCCAAGAGGCGATCTTAGGTTCGAAGGTTATCTAAGGAGGAACCTAGCCAAGAGGCGATCTCAGGATCGACGGTGATCAATGGGAAGAACCTAGCAAAGAGGCAATCTAGGGTTCAACGGTGATCTATGTGAAGAACCTAGCCAAGAGGCGATCTCAGGCTCGACAGTCATCTATGGGAAGAACCTAGCCAATAGGCGATCTCATGTTTGACGGTGATCTATGGGAAGAACCTAGCCAAGAGGCGATTTCAGGTTCGACGGTGATCTAAGGAGGAACCTAGCCAAGAGGCGATCTCAGGTTCGACGGTGATCTATGGGAAGAACCTAGCCAAGAGGCGATCTCAGATTTGACGGTGATCTAAGGAGGAACGTAGCCAAGAGGAAATCTTAGGATCGGCGGAGATCTATGGGAAGAACCTAGCCTATGGGCGATCTCAGGTTCGTAGGTGATCTATGGGAAAAACCTAGCCAAGAGGCGATCTCAGATTCGACAGTTATCTAAGGAGGAACCTAGCCAAGAGGTAATATCAGGTTCAACGGTGATCTATGGGAAGAACCTAGCAAAGAGGCAATCTCAGGTTCGATGGTGATCTATGTGAAGAACCTCTCCAAGAGGCGATCTCTGGTTTGACGGTGATCTATGGGAAGAAATTAGCCAAGAGGCGATCTCAGGATCAACCGTGATCTATGGAAAGAACCTAGCCAAGAGGCAATCTCAGGTTCGACAGTGATCTAAGGAAGAACGTAGCCAAGAGGCAATCTCAGGTTCGACGGTGATCTATGGGAAGAACCTAGCCAAGAGGCGATCTCAGGTTCAGCGTTGATCTATGCGATGAACCTAGCCAATAGGCGATCTCAGATTCGACGATGATCTATAGGAAGAACCTAGCCAAGAGGCAATCACAGGTTCGACGGTGATCTGTTGGGAAGAACTTAGCAATGAGGCGATTCAGGTTTGACGGTGATCAAAGGAGGAACCTAGCCAAGAGGCAATCTCAGGTTCAACGGTGATCGATAGGAAGAACCTAGCCAAGAGGAGATCTCATGTTTGACGGTGATCTATAGGAAGAACCATGCCAAAAGTAGATTTATGGTTCGACGGTGATCTAAGGTGGAACCTAGCCAAGAAGCGATCTCAGGTTCGACGGTGAACTAAGGAGGAATCTAGCCAAGAGTCGATCTCAGGTTCGACGGTGATCTGTGGGAAGAACCTAGCCAAGAGGCGATCTCAGATTTGATGGTGATCTAAGGAGGAACCTTGCCAAGAGGTAATCTTAGGTTCGACGGAGATCTATTGGAAGAACCTAGCCTATGGGCGATCTCAGGTTCGACGGTGATTTATGGGAAGAACCTAGCCAAGAGGTGATCTAAGGTTCGACAGTTATCTAAGGAGGAACCTAGCCAAGAGGCGATCTCAGCTTCGACAGTGATCTAAGGAGGAACCTAGCCAACAGACGATCTCAGGTTCAACGGTGATCTATGGGAAGAACCTAGCCAAGATGCGATCTCAGATTCTACGGTGATCTAAGGAGGAACCTAGCCAAGAGGGAATCTCAGGTTCGACGGTGATCTAAGGAGCAACCTAGCCAAAAGGAAATCTCAGGTTCGACTCTGATCTATGGGAAGAACCTAGCCAAGAGCCGATCTCAGGTTCGATGGTGATCTATGGGAAGAACCTAGCCAAGAGGCAATCTCAGGTTGGACAGTGATCTATGGGAAGAACCTAGCTAAAAGGCGATCTCAGGTTCTACGGTGATCTAAGGAGGAACCTAGCCAAGAGGCGTTCTCAGGTTGGACGGTGATCTATGGGAAGAACCTAGCCAAGAGGGGATCTCAGGTTCAGCGGTGATCTATGGGAAGAACCTAGCCAATAGGCGATCTCAGGTTCGACGTTGATATATGGGAAGAACCAAGCCAAGAGACAATCTCAGGTTCGACGGTGATCTATAAGAAGAACCTAGCCAAGAGGCGATCTCAGATTCGAAGATGATCTAATGAGGAACCATGCCAAGAGGCGATCTCAGTTTCGACGGTGATTTAAGAAGGAACCTAGCCAAGAGACAATCTCATGTTCAATGGTGATCTATGGGAAGAACCTAGCCAAGAGGCGATCTCATATTCGACGGTGATCTAAGAAGGAACCTAGCCAAGGGGCGATCTCAGGTTCGACGGTGATCTAAGGAGGAACCTAGCCAAAAGGCGATCTCAGGTTCGACGGTGATCAAAGGAGGAACCTAGCCAAGAGGCAATCTCAGGTTTGACGGTGATATAAGCCGGAACCTAGCCAAGAGGCGATCTCGAGTTCGACGGAGATCTATGGGAAGAACCTAGCTTAAGGGCGATCTCAGGTTCGATGGTGATCTACGGGAAGAACCTAGCCCAGACGCGATCTTAGGTTCGACGGTTATCTAAGGAGGAACCTAGCCAAGAGGCAATCTCAGGTTCGACGGTGATCAATGGGAAGAACCTAGCCAAGAGGCAATCTAGGGTTCAACGGTGATCTATGTGAAGAACCTAGCCAAGAGGCGATCTCAGGTTCGACAGTGATCTATGGGAAGAACCTAGCCAAGAGGCGATCTCATGTTTGATGGTGGTCTATGGGAAGAACCTAGCCAAGAGACGATTTCAGGTTTGACGGTGATCTAAGGAGG
Source organism: Vicia faba (assembly GCA_948472305.1). Lineage (NCBI taxonomy): Eukaryota > Viridiplantae > Streptophyta > Magnoliopsida > Fabales > Fabaceae > Vicia > Vicia faba. The sequence goes on along the minus strand of OX451741.1, from coordinate 1,309,111,530 downwards.
AACTTAGCCAAGAGGCGATCTCAGGTTCGACGGTGATCCAAGGTGGAACCTAGCCAAGAGGCGATCTCAGGTTCGACGGTGATCTATCAGAAGGAACGTAGCCAAGAGGAAATCTTAGGTTCGACGGAGATCTATGGGAAGAACCTAGCCTATGGGCGATCTCAGGTTCGACGGTGGTCTATGGGAAGAACCTAGCCAAGAGGCAATCTCAGGTTCGACGGTTATCTAAGGAGGAACCTAGCCAAGAGGTGATCTCAGGTTCAACGGTGATCTATGGGAAGAACCTAGCAAAGAGGCAATCTCAGGTTCGACGGTGATCTATGTGAAGAACCTCGCCAAGAGGCGATTTCAGGTTTGACGGTAATCTATGGGAAGAAACTAGCCAAAAGGAGATCTCAGGTTCGACCGTGATCTATGGAAAGAACCTAGCCAAGAGGCGATCTCAGGTTCGACGGTGATCTATGGGAAGAACCTAGCCAAGAGGCGATCTCAGGTTCAGTGGTGATCTATGGGATGAACCTAGCCAATAGGCGATCTCAGGTTCGACGGTGATCTATCAGAAGAACCTAGCCAAGAGGAAATCACAGGTTCGACGATTATCTATGGGAAGAAACTAGCCATGAGGCAATCTCAGGTTTGACGGTGATCAAAGGAGGAACCTAGCCAAGAGGCAATCTCAGGTTCGACGGCGATCTATAGGAAGAACCTAGCCAAGAGGCGATCTCAGATTCGATGGTGATATAAGGAGGAGCCTAGCCAAGAGGCGATCTTAGGTTCGACGGTGATCTAAGGAGGAACCTAGCCAAGAGGCAATATCAGGTTCAATGGTGATCTATGGGAAGAACCTAGCCAAGAGGAGATCTCAGGTTCGACGGTGATCTAAGGAGGAACCTAGCCAAGAGGCGTTCTCAGGTTCGACGGTGATCTATGGGAAGAACCTAGCCAAGAGGCGATCTCAGGTTCGACGATGATCTAAGGAGGAACCTAGCAAAGAGGTGATCTCAGGTTCGATGGTGATCTATGGAAAGAACCTAGCCAAGAGGCAATCTCAGGTTCGACGATGATCTAAGGAGGAACCTAGCCAAGAGGCATTCTCAGGTTCGACGGTGATCTATGGGAAGAACCTAGCCAAGAGGGGATCTCAGGTTCAACGGTGATCTATGGGAAGAACCTAGCCAATAGGCGATCTCAGGTTCGACGGTGATCTATGGGAAGAACCAAGCAAAGAGACAATCTCAGGTTCGACGGTGATCTATACGAAGAACCTAGCCAAGAGGAGATCTCAGATTCGACGGTGATCTAAGGAGGAACCTAGCCAAGAGGCGATCTCAGGTTCGACAGTGATCTATGGGAAGAACCTAGCCAAGAAGCGATCTCAGGTTCGGCGATGATCTAAGGAGGAACCTAGCAAAGAGGTGATCTCAGGTTCGATGGTGATCTATGGAAAGAACCTAGCCAAGAGGAAATCTCAGGTTCGACGGTGATATAAGGAGGAACCTAGACAAGAGACAATCTCGAGTTCGACGGAGATCTATGGGAAGAACCTATCCTAAGGGCGATCTCAGGTTTGATGGTGATCTACGGGAAGAACCTAGCCAAGAGGCGATCTTAGGTTCGACGGTTATCTAAAGAGGAACCTAGCCAAGAGGCGATCTCAGGTTCGACGTTGATCAATGGGAAGAACCTAGCCAAGAGGCAATCTAGGGTTCAACGGTGATCTATGTGAAGAACCTAGCCAAGAGGCGATCTCAGGTTCAACAGTGATCTGTGGGAAGAACCTAGCCAAGAGGCGATCTCATGTTTGACGGTGATATATGGGAAGAACCTTGCCAAGAGGCGATTTGAGGTTCGACGGTGATCTAAGGAGGAACCTAGCCAAGAGGCGATCTCAGGTTCGACGGTGATCTAAGGAGGAACCTAGCCAAGAGGCGATCTCAGGTTCGACGGTGATCTATGGGAATAACCTAGCCAAGAGGCAATCTCAGGTTCAGCGGTGATCTATGGGATGAACTTAGCTAATAGGCGATCTCAGGTTCGACGGTGATCTATGGGAAGAACCTAGCCAAGAGGCAATCACAGGTTCGACGGTTATCTATGGGAAGAAGCTAGCCAATAGGCGATCTCAGGTTCGACGGTGATCTATGGGAAGAACCAAGCCAAGAGACAATCTCAGGTTCGACGGTGATCTATAGGAAGAACCTAGCCAAGAGGCGATCTCAGATTCGACGGTGATCTAAGGAGGAGCCTAGCCAAGAGGCGATCTTAGGTTCGACGGTGATCTAAGGAGGAACCTAGCCAAGAGGCAATATCAGGTTTAATGGTGATCTATGGGATGAACCTAGCCAATAGGAGATCTCAGGTTCGACTGTGATCTATGGGAAGAACCTAGCCAAGAGGAAATCACAGGTTCGACGGTTATCTATGGGAAGAACCTAGCCATGAGGCAATCTCAGGTTTGACGGTGATCAAAGGAGGAACCTAGCCAACACGAAATCTCAGGTTCGACGACGATCTATAGGAAGAACCTAGCCAAGAGGCGATCTCAGATTCGAAGGTAATCTAAGGAGGAGCCTAGCCAAGAGGTGATCTTAGGTTCGATGGTGATCTAAGGAGGAACCTAGCCAAGAGGAAATATCAGGTTCAATGGTGATCTATGGGAAGAACCTAGCTAAGAGGAGATCTCAGGTTCAACGGTGATCTATGGGAAGAACCTAGCCAAGAGGGGATCTCAGGTTCAACGGTGATCTATGGGAAGAACCTAGCCAATAGGCGATCTCAGGTTCGACGGTGATCTATGGGAATAACCAAGCCAAGAGACAATCTCAGGTTCGACGGTGATCTATAGGAAGAACCTAGCCAAGAGGAGATCTCTGATTCGACGGTGATCTAAGGAGGAACCTAGCCAAGAGGCGATCTCAGGTTCGACAGTGATCTATGGGAAGAACCTAGCCAAGAGGCGATCTCAGGTTCGACGATGATCTAAGGATGAACCTAGCCAATAGGCGATCTCAGGTTCGACGGTGATCTATGGGAAGAACCAAGCCAAGAGACAATCTCAGGTTCGACGGTGATCTATAGGAAGAACCTAGCCAAGAGGCGATCTCAGATTCGACGGTGATCTAAGGAGGAACCTAGCCAAGAGGCGATCTCAAGTTCGACAGTGATCTATGGGAAGAACCTAGCCAAGAGGCAACCTCAGGTTCGACGATGATCTAAGGAGGAACCTAGCAAAGAGGTGATCTCAGGTTCGATGGTGATCTATGGAAAGAACCTAGCCAAGAGGAAATCTCAGGTTCGACATTGATATAAGGAGGAACCTAGACAAGAGACAATCTTGAGTTCGACGGAGATCTATGGGAAGAACCTAGCCTAAGGGCGATCTCAGGTTCGATGGTGATCTACGGGAAGAACCTAGCCAAGAGGCGATCTTAGGTTCGACGGTTATCTAAAGAGGAACCTAGCCAAGAAGCGATCTCAGGTTCGACGTTGATCAATGGGAAGAACCTAGCCAAGAGGCAATCAAGGGTTCAACGGTGATCTATGTGAAGAACCTAGCCAAGAGGCGATCTCAGGTTCAACAGTGATCTGTGGGAAGAACCTAGCCAAGAGGCGATCTCATGTTTGACGGTGATATATGGGAAGAACCTAGCCAAGAGGCGATTTGAGGTTCGACGGTGATCTAAGGAGGAACCTAGCCAAGAGGCGATCTCAGGTTCGACGGTGATCTAAGGAGGAACCTAGCCAAGAGGCGATCTCAGGTTCGACGGTGATCTATGGGAATAACCTAGCCAAGAGGCGATCTCAGGTTCAGCGGTGATCTATGGGATGAACTTAGCCAATAGGCGATCTCAGGTTCGACGGTGATCTATGGGAAGAACCTAGCCAAGAGGCAATCACAGGTTCGACGGTTATCTATGGGAAGAAGCTAGCCAATAGGCGATCTCAGGTTCGACGGTGATCTATAGGAAGAACCAAGCCAAGAGACAATCTCAGGTTCGACGGTGATCTATAGGAAGAACCTAGCCAAGAGGCGATCTCAGATTCGACGGTGATCTAAGGAGGAGCCTAGCCAAGAGGCGATCTTAGGTTCGACGGTGATCTAAGGAGGAACCTAGCCAAGAGGCAATATCAGGTTCAATGGTGATCTATGGGATGAACCTAGCCAATAGGAGATCTCAGGTTCGACTGTGATCTATGGGAAGAACCTAGCCAAGAGGAAATCACAGGTTCGACGGTTATCTATGGGAAGAACCTAGCCATGAGGCAATCTCAGGTTTGACGGTGATCAAAGGAGGAACCTAGCCAACACGAAATCTCAGGTTCGACGACGATCTATAGGAAGAACCTAGCCAAGAGGCGATCTCAGATTCGAAGGTAATCTAAGGAGGAGCCTAGCCAAGAGGTGATCTTAGGTTCGATGGTGATCTAAGGAGGAACCTAGCCAAGAGGAAATATCAGGTTCAATGGTGATCTATGGGAAGAACCTTGCTAAGAGGAGATCTCAGGTTCAACGGTGATCTATGGGAAGAACCTAGCCAAGAGGGGATCTCAGGTTCAACGGTGATCTATGGGAAGAACCTAGCCAATAGGCGATCTCAGGTTCGACGGTGATCTATGGGAATAACCAAGCCAAGAGACAATCTCAGGTTCGACGGTGATCTATAGGAAGAACCTAGCCAAGAGGAGATCTCAGATTCGACGGTGATCTAAGGAGGAACCTAGCCAAGAGGCGATCTCAGGGTCGACAGTGATCTATGGGAAGAACCTAGCCAAGAGGCGATCTCAGGTTCGACTATGATCTAAGGATGAACCTAGCCAATAGGCGATCTCAGGTTCGACGGTGATCTATGGGAAGAACCAAGCCAAGAGACAATCTCAGGTTCGACGGTGATCTATAGGAAGAACCTAGCCAAGAGGCGATCTCAGATTCGACGGTGATCTAAGGAGGAACCTAGCCAAGAGGCGATCTCAGGTTCGACAGTGATCTATGGGAAGAACCTAGCCAAGAGGCAATCTCAGGTTCGACGATGATCTAAGGAGGAACCTAGCAAAGAGGTGATCTCAGGTTCGATGGTGATCTATGGAAAGAACCTAGCCAAGAGGAAATCTCAGGTTCGACATTGATATAAGGAGGAACCTAGACAAGAGACAATCTTGAGTTCGACGGAGATCTATGGGAAGAACCTAGCCTAAGGGCGATCTCAGGTTCGATGGTGATCTACGGGAAGAACCTAGCCAAGAAGCGATCTTAGGTTCGACGGTTATCTAAAGAGGAACCTAGCCAAGAAGCGATCTCAGGTTCGACGGTGATCAATGGGAAGAACCTAGCCAAGAGGCAATCTAGGGTTCAACGGTGATCTATGTGAAGAACCTAGCCAAGAGGCGATCTCAGGTTCAACAGTGATCTATGGGAAGAACCTAGCCAAGAGGCGATCTCATGTTTGACGGTGATATATGGGAAGAACCTAGCCAAGAGGCGATTTCAGGTTCGACGGTGATCTAAGGAGGAACCTAGCCAAGAGGCGATCTCAGGTTCGACGGTGATCTAAGGAGGAACCTAGCCAAGAGGCGATCTCAGGTTCGACGGTGATCTATGGGAAGAACCTAGCCAATAGGCGATCTCAGGTTCGACGGTGATCTATGGGAAGAACCTAGGTAAGAGGCAATCTCAGATTTGACGGTGATCTAAGGAGGAACGTAGCCAAGAGGAAATCTTAGGTTCGACGGAGATCTATGGGAAGAACCTAGCCTATGGGCGATCTCAGGTTCGACGGTGGTCTATGGGAAGAACTTAGCCAAGAGGCGATCTCAGGTTCGACGGTTATCTAAGGAGGAACCTAGCCAAGAGGTGATCTCAGGTTCAACGGTGATCCATGGGAAGAACCTAGCAAAGAGGCAATCTCAGGTTCGACGGTAATCTATGTGAAGAACCTCGCCAAGAGGCGATTTCAGGTTTGACGGTGATCTATGGGAAGAAACTAGCCAAAAGGAGATCTCAGGTTCGACCGTGATCTATGGAAAGAACCTAGCCAAGAGGCGATCTCAGGTTCGACGGTGATCTATGGGAAGAACCTAGCCAAGAGGCGATCTCAGGTTCAACGGTGATCTATGGGATGAACCTAGCCAATAGGCGATCTTAGGTTCAACGGTGATCTATGGGAAGAACCTAGCCAAGAGGTAATCACAGGTTCGACGATTATCAATGGGAAGAAACTAGCCATGAGGCAATCTCAGGTTTGACGGTGATCAAAGAAGGAACCTAGCCAAGAGGCAATCTCAAGTTCGACGGCGATCTATAGGAAGAACCTAGCCAAGAGGCGATCTCAGATTCGACGGTGATCTAAGGAGGAGCCTAGCCAAGAGGCGATCTTAGGTTCGACGGTGATCTAAGGAGGAACCTAGCCAAGAGGCAATATCAGGTTCAATGGTGATCTATGGGAAGAACCTAGCCAAGAGGAGATCTCAGGTTCGACGGTGATCTAAGGAGGAACCTAGCCAAGAGGCGTTCTCAGGTTCGACGGTGATCTATGGGAAGAACCTAGCCAAGAGGCGATCTTAGGTTCGACGATGATCTAAGGAGGAACCTAGCAAAGAGGTGATCTCAGGTTCGATGGTGATCTATGGAAAGAACCTAGCCAAGAGGCAATCTCCGGTTCGACGGTGATCTAAGGAGGAACCTAGCCAAGAGGCATTCTCAGGTTCGATGGTGATCTATGGGAAGAACCTAGCCAAGAGGGGATCTCAGGTTCAACGGTGATCTATGGGAAGAACCTAGCCAATAGGCGATCTCAGGTTCGACGGTGATCTATGGGAAGAACCAAGCCAACAGACAATCTCAGGTACGACGATGATCTATAGGAAGAACCTAGCCAAGAGGAGATCTCAGATTCGACGGTGATCTAAGGAGGAACCTAGCCAAGAAGCAATCTCAGGTTCGACAGTGATCTATGGGAAGAACCTAGCCAAGAAGCGATCTCAGGTTCGACGATGATCTAAGGAGGAACCTAGCAAAGAGGTGATCTCAGGTTCGATGGTGATCTATGGAAAGAACCTAGCCAAGAGGAAATCTCAGGTTCGACGGTGATATAAGGAGGAACCTAGACAAGAGACAATCTCGAGTTCGACGGAGATCTATGGGAAGAACCTGGCCTAAGGGCGATCTCAGGTTTGATGGTGATCTACGGGAAGAACCTAGCCAAGAGGAAATCTTAGGTTCAACGGTTATCTAAAGAGGAACCTAGCCAAGAGGCGATCTCAGGTTCGACGTTGATCAATGGGAAGAACCTAGCCAAGAGGCAATCTAGGGTTCAACGGTGATCTATGTGAAGAACCTAGCCAAGAGGCGATCTCAGGTTCAACAGTGATCTATGGGAAGAACCTAGCCAAGAGGCGATCTCATGTTTGACGGTGATATAAGGGAAGAACCTAGCCAAGAGGCGATTTCAGGTTCGACGGTGATCTAAGGAGGAACCTAGCCAAGAGGCGATCTCAGGTTCGACGGTGATCTAAGGAGCAACCTAGCCAAGAGGCGATCTCAGGTTCGACGGTGATCTATGGGAAGAACCTAGCCAAGAGGCGATCTCAGGTTCAACGGTGATCTATGGGATGAACTTAGCCAATAGGCGATCTCAGGTTCGACGGTGATCTATGGGAAGAACCTAGCCAAGAGGCAATCACAGGTTCGACGGCTATCTATGGGAAGAACCTAGTCAATAGGCGATCTCAGGTTCGACGGTGATCTATGGGAAGAACGAAGCCAAGAGACGATCTCAGGTTCGACGGTGATCTATAGGAAGGACCTAGCCAAGAGGCGATCTCAGATTCGACGGTGATCTAAGGAGGAGCCTAGCCAAGAGGCGATCTTAGGTTCGACGGTGATCTAAGGAGGAACCTAGCCAAGAGGCAATATCAGGTTCAATGGTGATCTATGGGAAGAACCTAGCCAAGAGAAGATCTCAGGTTCGACGGTGATCTAAGGAGGAACCTAGCCAAGAGGCATTCTCAGGTTCGACGGTGATCTATGGGAAGAACCTAGCCAAGAGGCGATCTCAGGTTCGACGATGATCTAAGGAGGAACCTAGCAAAGAGGTGATCTCAGGTTCAATGGTGATCTATGGAAAGAACCTAGCCAAGAGGCAATCTCAGGTTCGACGGTGATCTAAGGAGGAACCTAGCCAAGAGGCATTCTCAGGTTCGACGGTGATCTATGGGAAGAACCTAGCCAAGAGGGGATCTCAGGTTCAACGGTGATCTATGGGAAGAACCTAGCCAATAGGCGATCTCAGGTTCGACGGTGATCTATGGGAAGAACCAAGCCAAGAGACAATCTCAGGTTCGACGGTGATCTATAGGAAGAACCTAGCCAAGAGGAGATCTCAGATTCGACGGTGATCTAAGGAGGAACCTAGCCAAGAGGCGATCTCAGGTTCGACAGTGATCTATGGGAAGAACCTAGCCAAGAAGCGATCTCAGGTTCGACGATGATCTAAGGAGGAACCTAGCAAAGAGGTGATCTCAGGTTCGATGGTGATCTATGGAAAGAACCTAGCCAAGAGGAAATCTCAGGTTCGACGGTGATATAGGGAGGAACTTAGACAAGAGACAATCTCGAGTTCGACGGAGATCTATGGGAAGAACCTAGCCTAAGGGCGATCTCAGGTTTGATGGTGATCTACGGGAAGAACCTAGCCAAGAGGCGATCTTAGGTTCAACGGTTATCTAAAGAGGAACCTAGCCAAGAGGCGATCTCAGGTTCGACGTTGATCAATGGGAAGAACCTAGCCAAGAGGCAATCTAGGGTTCAACGGTGATCTATGTGAAGAACCTAGCCAAGAGGCGATCTCAGGTTCAACAGTGATCTATGGGAAAAACCTAGCCAAGAGGCGATCTCATGTTTGACGGTGATATAAGGGAAGAACCTAGCCAAGAGGCGATTTCAGGTTCGACGGTGATCTAAGGAGGAACCTAGCCAAGAGGCGATCTCAGGTTAGACGGTGATCTAAGGAGGAACCTAGCCAAGAGGCGATCTCAGGTTCGACGGTGATCTATGGGAAGAACCTAGCCAAGAGGCGATCTCAGGTTCAGCGGTGATCTATGGGATGAACTTAGCCAATAGGCGATCTCAGGTTCGACGGTGATCTATGGGAAGAACCTAGCCAAGAGGAAATCACAGGTTCGACGGTTATCTATGGGAAGAACCTAGTCAATAGGCGATCTCAGGTTCGACGGTGATCTATGGGAAGAACCAAGCCAAGAGACAATCTCAGGTTCGACGGTGATCTATAGGAAGAACCTAGCCAAGAGGCGATCTCAGATTCGACGGTGATCTAAGGAGGAGCCTAGCCAAGAGGCGATCTTAGGTTCGACGGTGATCTAAGGAGGAACCTAGCCAAGAGGCAATATCGGGTTCAATGGTGATCTATGGGATGAACCTAGCCAATATGAGATCTCAGGTTCGACTGTGATCTATGGGAAGAACCTAGCCAAGAGGCAATCACAGGTTCGACGGTTATCTATGGGAAGAACCTAGCCATGAGGCAATCTCAGGTTTAACGGTGATCAAAGGAGGAACCTAGCCAACAGGAAATCTCAGGTTCGACGGCAATCTATAGGAAGAACCTAGCCATGAGGCGATCTCAGATTCGAAGGTGATCTAAGGAGGAGCCTATCCAAGAGGTGATCTTAGGTTCGATGGTGATCTAAGGAGGAACCTAGCCAAGAGGAAATATCAGGTTCAATGGTGATCTATGGGAAGAACCTAGCTAAGAGGAGATCTCAGGTTCAACGGTGATCTATGGGAAGAACCTAGCCAAGAGGGGATCTCAGGTTCAACGGTGATCTATGGGAAGAACCTAGCCAATAGGCGATCTCAGGTTCGACGGTGATCTATGGGAAGAACCAAGCCAAGAGACAATCTCAGGTTCGACGGTGATCTATAGGAAGAACCTAGCCAAGAGGAGATCTCAGATTCGACGGTGATCTAAGGAGGAACCTAGCCAAGAGGCGATCTCATGTTCGACAGTGATCTATGGGAAGAACCTAGCCAAGAGGCGATCTCAGGTTCGACGATGATCTAGGGAGGAACCTAGCAAAGAGGTGATCTCAGGTTCGATGGTGATCTATGGAAAGAACCTAGCCAAGAGGAAATCTCAGGTTCGACGGTGATATAAGGAGGAACCTAGACAAGAGACAATCTCGATTTCGACGGAGATCTATGGGAAGAACCTAGCCTAAGGGCGATCTCAGGTTTGATGGTGATCTACGGGAAGAACCTAGCCAAGAGGCGATCTTAGGTTCGACGGTTATCTAAAGAGGAACCTAGCCAAGAGGCGATCTCAGGTTCGACGTTGATCAATGGGAAGAACCTAGCCAAGAGGCAATCTAGGGTTCAATGGTGATCTATGTGAAGAACCTAGCCAAGAGGCGATCTCAGGTTCAACAGTGATCTATGGGAAGAACTAAGCCAAGAGGCGATCTCATGTTTGACGGTGATATATGGGAAGAACCTAGCCAAGAGGCGATTTCAGGTTCGACGGTGATCTAAGGAGGAACCTAGACAAGAGGCGATCTCAGGTTCGACGGTGATCTAAGGAGGAACCTAGCCAAGAGGCGATCTCAGGTTCGACGGTGATCTATGGGAAGAACCTAGCCAAGAGGCGATCTCAGGTTCAGCGGTGATCTATGGGATGAACTTAGCTAATAGGCGATCTCAGGTTCGACGGTGATCTATGGGAAGAACCTAGCCAAGAGGCAATCACAGGTTCGACGGTTATCTATGGGATGAACCTAGCCAATAGGCGATCTTAGGTTCGACGGTGATCTATGGGAAGAACCAAGCCAAGAGACAATCTCAGGTTCGACGGTGATCTATAGGAAGAACCTAGCCAAGAGGCGATCTTAGGTTCGACGGTGATCTAAGGAGGAACCTAGCCAAGAGGCAATATCAGGTTCAATGGTGATCTATGGGATGAACCTAGCCAATAGGAGATCTCAGGTTCGACTGTGATCTATGGGAAGAACCTAGCCAAGAGGCAATCACAGGTTCGACGGTTATCTATGGGAAGAACCTAGCCATGAGGCAATCTCAGGTTTGACGGTGATCAAAGGAGGAACCTAGCCAACAGGCAATCTCAGGTTCGACGGCGATCTATAGGAAGAACCTAGCCAAGAGGCGATCTCAGATTCGAAGGTGATCTAAGGAGGAGCCTAGCCAAGAGGTGATCTTAGGTTCGATGGTGATCTAAGGAGGAACCTAGCCAAGAGGAAATATCAGGTTCAATGGTGATCTATGGGAAGAACCTAGCTAAGAGGAGATCTCAGGTTCAACGGTGATCTAAGGAGGAACCTAGCCAAGAGGCGATCTCAGGTTCGATGGTGATCTATGGAGGAACCTAGCCAAGAGGCAATCTCAGGTTCGACGGTGATCTATAGGAAGAAACTAGCCAAGAGGCGATCTCTGATTCTACGGTGATCTAAGGAGGAACCAAGCGAAGAGGCGATCTCAGGTTCGACTGTGATCTAAGGAGGAACCTAGCCAAGAGACGATCTCAGGTTCAACGGTGATCTATTGGAAGAACCTAGCCAAGAGGCGATCTCATATTCGACGGTGATCTAAGGAGGAACCTAGCCAAGCGACGATCTCAGGTTCGACGGTGTTATAAGGAGGAACCTAGCCAAGAGGCAATCTCAGGTTCGACGGTGATCTAAGGAGGAACCTAGCTAAGAGGCAATCTCAGGTTCGACGGTGACATAAGGAGGAACCTAGCCAAGAGGCGATCTCAGGTTCGACGGTGATATAAGGAGGAACCTAGCCAAGAGGCGATCTCGAGTTCGACGGAGATCTATGGGAAGAACCTAGCCTAAGGGCGATCTCAGGTTCGACGGTGATCTACGGGAAGAACCTAGCCAAGAGGAGATCTTAGGTTCGACGATTATCTAAGGAGGAACCTAGCCAAGAGGCAATCTCAGGTTCGACGGTGATCAATGGGAAGAACCTAGCCAAGAGGCAATCTAGGGTTCAACGATGATCTATGTGAAGAATCTAGCCAAGAGGCGATCTCAGGTTTGACAGTGATCTATGGGAATAACATAGCCAAGAGGCGATCTCATGTTTGACGGTGATCTATGGGAAGAACCTAGCCAAGAGGCGATATCAGGTTCGACGGTGATCTAAGGAGGAACCTAGCCAAGAGGAGATCTCAGGTTCGATGGTGATCTATGGGAAGAACCTAGCCAAGAGGCGATCTCAGATTTGACGGTGATCTAAGGAGGAACGTAGCCAAGAGGCAATCTCAGGTTCGACGGTGATCTAGGGAAGAACCTAGCCAAGAGGCGATCTCAGGTTCGAAGATGATCTAAGGAGGAACCTAGCAAAGAGGTGATCTCAGGTTCGATGGTGATCTATGGAAGAACCTAGCCAAGAGGCAATCTCAGTTTCGACGGTGATCTAAGGAGGAACCTAGCCAAGAGGCGTTCTCAGGTTCGACGGTGATCTATGGGAAGAACCTAGCCAAGAGGGGATCTCAGGTTTAGCGGTGATCTATGGGATGAACTTAGCCAATAGGCGATCTCAGGTTCGACGGTGATCTATGGGAAGAACCTAGCCAAGAGGCAATCACAGGTTCGACGGTTATCTATGGGAAGAACCTAGCCATGAGGCAATCTCAGGTTTGACGGTGATCAAAGGAGGAACCTAGCCAAGAGGCAATCTCAGGTTCGAGGGCGATCTATAGGAAGAACCTAACCAAGAGTCGATCTTAGATTCGACGGTGGTCTAAGGAGGAGCCTAGCCAAGAGGTGATCTTAAGTTCGACGGTGATCTAAGGAGGAACCTAGTCAAGAGGCAATATCAGGTTAAATGGTGATCTATGGGATGAACCTAGCCAATAGGCGATCTCAGGTTCGACGTTGATCTATGGGAAGAACCTAGCCAAGAGGCAATCACAGGTTCGACGGTTATCTATGGGAAGAACCTAGCCAAGAGGCGATCTCAGATTCGACGGTGATATAAAGTGGAGCCTAGCCAAGAGGCGATCTTAAGTTCGACGGTGATATAAGGAGGAACCTAGCCAAGAGGCAATCTCAGTTTCGACGATGATCTAAGGAGGAACGTAGCCAAAAGGAAATCTTAGGTTCGACGGAGATCTATGCGAAGAACCTAGCCTATGGGCGATCTAAGGTTCGACGGTGATCTATGGGAAGAACCTAGCCAAGAGGCAATCACAGGTTCGACGGTGATCAATGGGAAGAACCTAGCCATGAGGCGATCTCAGATTCTACGATGATCTAAGGAGGAACCAAGCAAAGAGGAGATCTCAGGTTCGACGGTGATCTAAGGAGGAACCTAGCCAAGAGACGATCTCAGGTTCGACGGTGATCTATGGGAAGAACCTAGCCAAGAGGTGATCTCATATTCGACGGTGATCTAAGGAGGAACCTAGCCAAGCGGCGATCTCAGGTTCGACGGTGATCTAAGGAGGAATCTAGCCAAGATGCAATCTCAGGTTCGACGGTGATCTAAGGAGGAACCTAGCCAATAGGCAATCTCAGGTTCGACAGTGATATAAGGAGGAACCTAGCCAAGAGCCGATCTCAGGTTCGACGGTGATATAAGGAGGAACCTAGCCAAGAGGCGATATCGAGTTCGACGGAGATCTATGGGAAGAACCTAGCCTAAGGGCGATCTCAGGTTCGACGGTGATCTACGGGAAGAACCTAGCCAAGAGGCGATCATAGGTTCGACGGTTATCTAAGGAGGAACCTAGCCAAGAGGCAATCTCAGGTTCGACGGTGATCAATGGGAAGAACCTAGCCAAGAGGCAATCTAGGGTTCAACGATGATCTATGTGAAGAATCAAGCCAAGAGGCGATCTCAGGTTTGATAGTGATCTATGGGAAGAACATAGCCAAGACGCGATATCATGTTTGACGGTGATCTATGGGAAGAACCTAGCCAAGAGGCGATTTCAGGTTCGACGGTGATCTAAAGAGGAACATAGCCAAGAGGCAATCTCAGGTTTGATGGTGATCTAAGAAGGAACCTAGCCAAGAGGCGATCTCAGGTTCGACGGTGATCAATGGGAAGAACCTATCCAAGAGGCAATCTAGGGTTCAACGATGATCTATGTGAAGAATCTAGCCAAGAGGCGATCTCAGGTTTGATAGTGATCTATGGGAAGAACATAGCCAAGAGGCGATCTCATGTTTGACAGTGATCTATGGGAAGAACCTAGCCAAGAGGCGATTTCAGGTTCGACGGTGATCTAAGGAGGAACCTAGCCAAGAGGCGATCTCAGGTTCGACGGTGATCTATGGGAAGAACCTAGCCAAGAGGAGATCTCAGATTTGACGGTGATCTAAGGAGGAACGTAGCCAAAAGGAAATCTTAGGTTCGACGAAGATCTATGGGAAGAACCTAGCCTATGGGCGATCTAAGGTTCGACGGTGATCTATGGGAAGAACCTACCCAAGAGGCAATCTCAGGTTTGACGGTGAACAAAGGAGGAACCTAGCCAAGAGGTGATCTCAGGTTCGACGGTGATCTTAGGGAAGAACCTAGCTAAAAGGGGATCTCAGGTTCGACGGTGATCTAGGGAAGAACCTAGCCAAGAGGCGATCTCAGGTTCGACGGTGATATATGGGAAGAACCTAGCCAAGAGGCGATCTCAGGTTTGACGGTGATCTAAGGAGGAACCTAGACAAGAGACGATCTCAGGTTCGACGGTTATCTATGGAGGAACCTAGCCAAGAGGCGATCTAAGGTTCAATGGTGATCTATGGGAAGAACCTAGCAAAGAGGAAATCTCAGGTTCAACGGTGATCTATGTAAAGAATCTCGCCAAGAGGAGATGTCGGGTTTGACGGTGATCTTTGGGAATAACCTAGCCAAGAGGCGATTTCAGGTTCGACGGTGATCTATGGAATGAACCTAGCCAAGAGGCGATCTCAGGTTCGACAGTGATCTATGGGAAGAACCTAGCCAAGAGGCGATCTCAGGTTCAGCGGTGATCTATGGGAAGAACCTAGCCAATAGGCGATCTCCGGTTCGACGCAGATTTATGGGAAGAACTTAGCCAAGAGGCAATCTCAGGTTCCACGGTGATCTATAGGAAGAATCTAGCCATGAGGCGATTCCAGGTTTGACGGTGATCAAAGAAGGAACCTAGCCAAGAGGCAATCTCAGGTTCGACGGTGATCTATAGGAAGAACCTAGCCAAGTGGCGATCTCAGATTCGACGGTGATCTAAGGAGGAACCTAGCCAAGTGGCGATCTCAGGTTCGATGGTGATCTAAGGAGGAACCTAGCCAAGAGGCAATCTCAGGTTCGAATGTGATCTATGGGATAAACCTAGCCAAGAGGCAATCTCAGGTTCGACGGTGATCTATGGGAAGAACCTAGCCAAGAGGCGATCACAGGTTCAATGGTGATCTAAGCGAAGAACCTAGCTAAGAGGCGATCTCAGGTTCGACGGTGATCTAAGGAGGAACCTAGCCAAGAGGCAATCTCAGGTTCGACGATTATCTATGGAGGAACCTAGCCAAGAGGCGATCTTAGGTTCAACGGTGATCTATGGTAAGAACCTAGCTAAGAGGCAATCTCAGCTTCGACGGTGATCTAACGAGGAACCTAGCCAAGAGGCGATCTCAGGTTCGACGGTGATCTAAGGAGGAACCTAGCCAAGAGGTAATATCAGGTACAACGGTGATCTATGGGAAGAACCTAGCCAAGAGGCGATCTCAGGTTCGACGGTGATCTAAGGAGGAACCTAGCCAAGAGGTGATATCAGGTTCAATGGTGATCTAAGGAGGAACCTAGCCAAGAGGCGATCACTGGTTCGAATGTGATCTATGGGAAGAACCTAGCCAAGAGGCAATCTCAGGTTCAACGGTCATCTATGGGAGGAACCTAGCCAAGAGGCGATCTCAGGTTCGACGGTGATCTAAGGAGGAACCTAGCCAAGAGGCGATCTCAGATTCGACGGTGATCTAAGGAGGAACCTAGCCAAGAGGCAATCTCAGGTTCGACGGTTATCTATGGTGGAACCTAGCCAAGAGGCAATCTCAGGTTCAACGGTGATCTATGGGAAGAACCTATCTAAGAGGCAATCTCAGCTTCGACGGTGATCTAAGGAGGAACCTAGCCAAGAGGCGATCTCAGGTTCAACGGTGATCTATGGGAAGAACCTAGCCAAGGGGAGATCTCAGATTCGACGGTGATCTAAGGAGGAACCTAGCGAAGAGGTGATCTCATGTTCGACGGAGATCTATGGGAAGAACCTAGCCTAAGGGAGATCTCAGGTTCGACTGTGATCTACGGGAAGAACCTAACCAAGAGGCGATCTCAGGTTCGACGGTGATCTATGGGAAGAACCTAGCCAAGAGGCGATCTAGGGTTCAACGGTGATCTATGTGAAGAACCTAGCCAAGAGGCGATCTCAGGTTCGACGGTGATCTATGGGAAGAACCTAGCCAAGAGGCGATCTCAGGTTCGACGGTGATCTAAGGAGGAACCTAGCCAAGAGGCGATCTCAGGTTCGACGGTGATCTATGTGAAGAACCTAGCCAAAAGGCGATCTCAGGTTCAGAGGTGATCCATGGGAAGAACCTAGTCAATAGGCGATCTCAGGTTCGACGGTTATCTATGGGAAGAACTTAGCCAAGAGGCAATCTCAGGTTCAACGATGATCTATGGGAAGAACCTAGCCATGAGGCGATCTCAGGTTTGACGGTGATCAAAGGAGGAACCTAGCCAAGAGGCAATCTCACGTTTGATAGTGATCTATAGGAAGAACCTAGCCTAGAGGCGATATCAGATTCGACGGTGATCTAAGGAGGAACCTAGCCAAGAGGCAATCTCAGGTTCGACGGTGATCTAAGGAGGAACCTAGCCAAGAGGCGATATCAGGTTCAATGGTGATCTATGGGAAGAACCTAGCCAAGAGGCGATCTTAGGTTCGACGGTGATCTAAGGAGGAACCTAGCCAAGAGGCGATCTCAGGTTCGAAGGTGGTCTAAGGAGGAACCTATCCAAGAGGCAATCTCAGGTTCGACTGTGATCTATGGGAAGAACCTAGCCAAGAGGCAATCTCAGGTTCCATGGTGATCTGTGGGAAGAACCTAGCCAAGAGGCGATCTCAGGTTCGATAGTGATCTATGGAAAGAACATAGCCAAGAGGCGATCTCAGATTCGATGGTGATCTAAGGGAAGAACCTAGCTAAGAGTCGATCTCAGGTTCGATGGTGATCTAGGGAAGAACCTAGCTAAGAAGCGATCTCAGGTTTGACGATGATCTAAGGAGGAACCTAGCCAAGAGGAAATCTCAGGTGCGACGGTAATCTAAGGAGGAACCTAGCCAAGAGGCAATATTAGGTTCGACTGTGATCTATGGGAGGAACCTAATCAAGAGGAAATCTCAGGTTCGATGGTGATCTATGGGAAGAACCTAGCCAAGAGGCGATCTCATGTTCGACGGTGATATAAGGGAAGAACCTAACTAAAAGGTGATCTCAGGTTCGACGATTAACTAGGGAAGAACCTAGCCAAGAGGCAATCTCAGGTTCGACGGTGATCTATGAAAGAACCTAGCCAAGATGCAATCTCAGGTTCGACGGTGATCTAAGGAGGAACCTAGCCAAGAGGCGATCTCGAGTTTGACGGAGATCTATGGTAAGAACCAAGCCTAAGGGCGATCACAGGTTCGACGGTGATCTACAGAAAAAACCTAGCCAAGAGGCGATCTTAGGTTCGACGGTTATCTAAGGAGGAACCTAGCCAAGAGGCAATCTCATGTTCGACAGTGATCTATGAGAAGAACCTAGCCAAGAGGAGATCTAGGTCTCAACGGTGATCTATGTGAAGAACCTAGCCAAGAGGCGATCTCAGGTTCGACTGTGATCTAAGGGAAGAACCGAGCTAAAAGGCGATCTCATGTTCGACGGTGATCTAGGGAAGAACCTAGCCAAGAGGCGATCTCAGGTTCGACAGTGATCTATGGGAAGAACCTAGCCAAGAGACGATCTCAGGTTCGACGAAGATCTAAGGAAGAACCTAGCCAAAAGGCAATCTCAGGTTCGACGGTGATCTAAGGAGGAACCTAGCCAAGAGGCAATCTCGTATTCGACGTAGATCTATGGGAAGAACCTAGCGTAAGGCCGATCTCAGGTTCGATGGTGATCTATGCGAAGAACATAGCCAAGAGGCGATCTCAGGTTCGACGATGATCTATGGAAAGAACCTAGCCAAGAGGAGATCTCAGGTTCGATGGTGATATAAGGAGGAACCTAGCCAAGAGGCGATCTCAGGTTCGACGGTGATCTATGGGAAGAATCTAGCCAAGTGGCGATCTCAGGTTCAACGGTGATCTATGGGAAGAACCTAGCCAATAGACGATCTCAGGTTCGACGGTGATCTATGGGAAGAACCTATCCAAGAGGCAATCTCAGGTTCGACGGTGATCTATGGGAAGAACCTAGCCATGAGGCGATCTCAGGTTTGACGGTGATCAAAGGAGGAACCTAGCCAAGAGGCAATCTTAGGTTCGACGGTGATCTATAGGAAGAACCTAGCCAAGAGGCAATCTCAGATTCGACGGTGATCTAAGGAGGAACCTAGCCAAGAGGCGATCTCAGGTTCGACGGTGATCTAAGGAGGAACCTAGCCAAGAGGCAATATAAGGTTCAACGGTGATCTATGGGAAGAACCTAGCCAAGAGGCGATCTCAGGTTCGACGGTGATCTAAGGAGGAACCTAGACAAGGGGAGATCTCAGGTTCGATGGTGATCTAAGGAGGAACCTAGCCAAGAGCCGATTTTAGGTTCGAATGTGATCTATGGGAAGAACATAGACAAGAGGCAATCTCAGGTTCGACGGTGATCTATGGGAAAAACCTAGCCAAGAGGAGATCTCAAGTTCGACGGTGATCTAAGGGAAGAACCTAGCTAAAAGGCGATCTCATGTTCGACGGTGATCTAGGGAAGAACCTAGCCAAGAGGCGATCTCAGGTTCGACAATGATCTATGGGAAGAACCTAGCCAAGAGACGATCTCAGAATCGACGATGATCTAAGGAGGAACCTAGCCAAGAGGCAATCTCAGGTTCGACGGTGATCTAAGGAGGAACCTAGCCAAGAGGCAATCTCAGGTTCGACGGAGATCTATGGAAAGAACCTAGCCAAGAGGCGATCTCAGGTTCGACGGTGATCTAAGGAGGAACCTAGCCAAGAGGCGATCTCAGGTTCGAATGTGATCTATGGGAAGAACCTAGACAAGAGGCAATCTCAGGTTCGATGGTGATCTATGAGAAGAACCTAGCCAAGAGGCGATCTCAGGTTCGACGATGATCTAAGGAGGAACCTAGCCAAGAGGCGATCTCAGCTTCGACGGTGATCTGAGGAGGAACCTAGCCAAGAGGCGATTTGATGTTCGACGGTGATATTTGGGAAGAACCTAGCCAAGAGGCGATCTCAGGTTTGACGGTGATCTAAGGAGGAACCTAGCCAAGAGGCAATCTCAGGTTCGACGATGATCTATAGGAAGAACCTAGCCAAGAGGCGATCTCAGATTCGACGGTGATCTAAGGAGGAACCTAGCCAAGAGGCGATCTCAGCTTCGACGGTGATCTGAGGAGGAACCTAACCAAGAGGCGGTCTAAGGTTCAACGGTGATCTATGGGAGGAACCTAGCCAAGAGGCGATCTCAGATTCGACGGTGATCTAAGGAGGAACCTAACCAAGAGGCAATCTCATGTTCGACGGTGATCTAAGGAAGAACCTAGCCATGAGGCGATCTCAGGTTCGACGGTGATCTATGAAAGAACCTAGCCAAGAGGCAATCTCAGGTTCGACGGTGATCTAAGGAGGAACCTAGCCAAGAGGCGATCTCGAGTTCGACGGAGATCTATGGGAAGAACCAAGCCTAAGGGCGATCTCAGGTTCATCGGTGATCTACAGCAAGAACCTAGCGAAGAGGCGATCGTAGTTTCGACGATTATCTAAGGAGGAACCTAGCCAAGAGGCAATCTCAGGTTCGACGGTGATCTATGGGAAGAACTTAGCCAAGAGGCGATCTAGGGTTCAACGGTGATCTATGTGAAGAACCTAGCCAAGAGGCAATCTCAGGTTCGACGGTGATCTAAGGAGGAACCTAGCCAAGAGGCGATCTCAGGTTCGATGTTGATCTAAGGAGGAACCTAGCCAAGAGGCGATCTCAGATTCGACGGTGATCTAAGGAGGAACCTAGCCAAGATGCAATCTCAGGTTCGACGGTTATCAATGGAGGAACCTAGCCAAGAGGCGATCTCAGGTTCAACGGTGATCTATGGGAAGAACCTAGCTAAGAGGCGATCTCAGCTTCGACGGTGATCTAAGGAGGAACCTAGCCAAGAGGCGATCTCAGGTTCAACGGTGATCTATGGGAAGAACCTAGCAAAGGGGAGATCTCAGTTTCGACGGTGATCTAAGGAGGAACCTAGCCAAGAGGTGATCTCAAGTTCGACGAAGATCTATGGGAAGAACCTAGCCTAAGGGAGATATCAGGTTCGACTGTGATCTACGGGAAGAACCTAACCAAGAGGCGATCTTAGGTTCGACGGTGATCTATGGGAAGAACCGAGCCAAGAGGCGATCTAGGGTTCCACGGTGATCTATGTGAAGAACCTAGCCAAGAGGCGATCTCAGGTTCGACGGTGATCTATGGGAAGAACCTAGCCAAGAGGCGATCTCATGTTCGACGGTGATCTAAGGAGGAACCTAGCCAAGAGGCGATCTCAGGTTCGACGGTGATCTATGGGAAGAACCTAGCCAAGAGGCGATCTCAGGTTCAGAGGTGATCTATGGGAAGAACCTAGCCAATAGGCGATCTCAGGTTCAACGGTGATCTATGGGAAGAACCTAGCCAAGAGGCAATCTGAGGTTCGACGGTGATCTATGGGAAGAACCTAGCCATGAGGCAATCTCACATTCGACAGTGATATATAGGAAGAACATAGCCAAGAGGCGATCTCATATTCGACGGTGATCTAAGGAGGAACCTAGCCAAAAGGCGATCTGAGGTTCGACGGTGATCTAAGGAGGAACCTAGCCAAGAGGCGATATCAGGTTCACCGGTGATCTATGAGAAGAACCTAGCCAAGAGGTGATCTCAGGTTCGACGGTGATCTAAGGAGGAACCTAGCCAAGAGGCAATCTCAGGTTTGACGGTGATCTAAGGAGGAACCTAGCCAAGAGGCAATCTCAGGTTCGACTGTGATCTATGGGAAGAACCTAGCTAAAAGGAAATCTCAGGTTCCATGGTGATCTATGGGAAGAACCTAGCCAAGAGGTGATCTCAGGTTCGTAAGTGATCTATGGGAAGAACATAGCCAAGAGGCGATCTCAGATTCGACGGTGATCTAAGGGAAGAACCTAGCTAAGAGTCGATCTCAGGTTAGATGGTGATCTAGGGAAGAACCTAGCTAAGAGGCGATCTCAGGTTCGACGGTGATCTATGGGTAGAACCTAGCCAAGAGGCGATCTCAGGTTAGACGGGGATCTAAGGAGGAACCTAGCCAAGAGGCGATCTCAGGTTAGACGGGGATCTAAGGAGGAACCTAGCCAAGAGGCAATCTCAGATTTGACGGTGATCTAAGGAGGAACCTAGCCAAGAGGCAATCTCAGGTTCGACGGTGATCTAAGGAGGAACCTAGCCAAGAGGCAATCTTAGGTTCGACTGTGATCTATGGGAAGAACCTAGCCAAGAGGCAATCTCAGGTTCGATCGTGATCTATGGGAAGAACCTAGCCAAGAGGCAATCTCAGGTTCGACGGTGATATAAGGGAAGAACCTAGCTAAAAGGCGATCTCAGGTTCGACGGTGAACTAGGGAAGAACCTAGCCAAAAGGCGATCTCAGGTTCGACGGTGATCTATGAAAGAACCTAGCCAAGATGCAATCTCAGGGTCGACGGTGATCTAAGGAGGAACCTAGCCAAGAGGCAATCTCAGGTTCGACGGTGATCTAAGGAGGAACCTAGCCAAGAGGCGATCTCGAGTTCGACGGAGATCTATGGGAAGAACCAAGCCTAAGGGCGATCTCAGGTTCGACGGTGATCTACAGGAAGAACCTAGCCAAGAGGGGATCTTAGGTTTGACGGTCATCTAAGGAGGAACCTAGCCAAGAGGCAATCTCAGGTTCGAAGGTGATCTATGAGAAGAACCTAGCCAAGAGGCGATCTAGGGTTCAACGGTGATCTATGTGAAGAACCTAGCCAAGAGGAGATCTCAGGTTCGACAGTGATCTATGGGAAGAACCTAGCCAAGAGGCAATCTCAGGTTCGACTGTGATCTATGGGAAGAACCTAGCTAAGAGGCGATCTCAGATTCGACGGTGATCTAAGGGAAGAATGTAGCTAAAAGGCGATATCAAGTTCGACGGTGATCTAGGGAAGAACCTAGCCAAGAGGCGATCTCAGGTTCGACAGTGATCTATGGGAAGAACCTAACCAAGTGACAATCTCAGGTTCGACGATGATCTAAGGAGGAACCTAGCCAAGAGGCAATCTCAGGTTCGACGGTGATCTAAGGAGGAACCTAGCCAAGAGGAAATCTCGAGTTCAACGGAGATCTATTGGAAGAACCAAGCCTAAGGGTGATCTCAGGTTCGAAAGTGATCTATGCGAAGAACATAGCCAAGAGGCAATCTCAGATTCGACGGTGATCTAAGGGAAGAACCTAGCTAAGAGTCGATCTCAGGTTCGATGGTGATCTAAGGAAGAACCTAGCTAAGAGGCGATCTCAGGTTCGATGGTAATCTATGGGAAGAACCTAGCCAAGAGGCGATCTCAGGTTAGACGGGGATCTAAGGAGGAACCTAGCCAAGAGGCAATCTCAGGTTCGACGGTGATCTAAGTAGGAACCTAGCCAAGAGGCAATCTCAAATTCGAAGGTGATCTATGGGAAGAACCTAGCCAAGAGGCGATCTCAGGTTTGAAGATGATCTAAGGAGGAACTTAGTCAAGAGGAATTCTCAGGTTCGACGAAATTCTATAGGAAGAACTTAGCCAAGAGGCGATCTCAGGTTCGACGGTGATCTAAGGAGGAACCTAGCCAAGAGGCAATCTCAGCTTCGACGGTGATCTAAGGAGGAACCTAGCCAAGAGGAAATCTCAGGTTCAACGGTGATCTATGGGAAGAACCTAGCCAAGAGGCAATCTCAGATTTGACGATGATCTAAGGAGGAAACTAGCGAAGAGGCAATCTCAGGTTCGACGGTGATCTAAGGAGGAACCTAGCCAAGAGGCAATCTCAGGTTCGACGGTGATATAAGGGAAGAACCTAGCTAAAAGGCGATCTAAGGTTCGACGGTGAACTAGGGAAGAACCTAGCCAAAAGGCGATCTCAGGTTCGACGATGATATATGAAAGAACCTAGCCAAGATGCAATCTCAGGGTCGACGGTGATCTAAGGAGGAACCTAGGCAAGAGGCAATCTCAGGTTCGACGGTGATCTAAGGAGGAACCTAGCCAAGAGGCGATCTCGAGTTCGACGGAGATCTATGGGAAGAACCAAGCATAAGGGCGATCTCAGGTTCGACGGTGATCTACAGGAAGAACCTAGCCAAGAGGAGATCTTAGGTTCGACGGTCATCTAAGGAGGATCCTAGCTAAGAGGCAATCTCAGGTTCGAAGGTGATCTATGAGAAGAACCTAGCCAAGAGGCGATCTAGGGTTCAACGGTGATCTATGTGAAGAACCTAGCCAAGAGGAGATCTCAGGTTCGACAGTGATCTATGGGAAGAACCTAGCCAAGAGGCAATCTCAGGTTCGACTGTGATCTATGGGAAGAACCTAGCTAAGAGGCGATCTCAGATTCGACGGTGATCTAAGGGAAGAATGTAGCTAAAAGGCGATATCAAGTTCGACGGTGATCTAGGGAAGAACCTAGCCAAGAGGCGATCTCAGGTTCGACAGTGATCTATGGGAAGAACCTAACCAAGTGACAATCTCAGGTTCGACGATGATCTAAGGAGGAACCTAGCCAAGAGGCAATCTCAGGTTCGACGGTGATCTAAGGAGGAACCTAGCCAAGAGGAAATCTCGAGTTCAACGGAGATCTATTGGAAGAACCAAGCCTAAGGGTGATCTCAGGTTCGAAAGTGATCTATGCGAAGAACATAGCCAAGAGGCAATCTCAGATTCGACGGTGATCTAAGGGAAGAACCTAGCTAAGAGTTGATCTCAGGTTCGATGGTGATCTAAGGAAGAACCTAGCTAAGAGGCGATCTCAGGTTCGACGGTGATCTATGGGAAGAACCTAGCCAAGAGGCGATCTCAGGTTAGACGGGGATCTAAGGAGGAACCTAGCCAAGAGGCAATCTCAGGTTCGACGGTGATCTAAGTAGGAACCTAGCCAAGAGGCAATCTCAAATTCGAAGGTGATCTATGGGAAGAACCTAGCCAAGAGGCGATCTCAGGTTTGAAGATGATCTAAGGAGGAACTTAGTCAAGAGGAATTCTCAGGTTCGACGAAATTCTATAGGAAGAACTTAGCCAAGAGGCGATCTCAGGTTCGACGGTGATCTAAGGAGGAACCTAGCCAAGAGGCGATCTCAGCTTCGACGGTGATCTAAGGAGGAACCTAGCCAAGAGGAAATCTCAGGTTCAACGGTGATCTATGGGAAGAACCTAGCCAAGAGGCAATCTCAGATTTGACGATGATCTAAGGAGGAAACTAGCCAAGAGGCAATCTCAGGTTCGACGGTGATCTAAGGAGGAACCTAGCCAAGAGGCAATCTCAGGTTCGACGGTGATATAAGGGAAGAACCTAGCTAAAAGGCGATCTAAGGTTCGACGGTGAACTAGGGAAGAACCTAGCCAAAAGGCGATCTCAGGTTCGACGATGATATATGAAAGAACCTAGCCAAGATGCAATCTCAGGGTCGACGGTGATCTAAGGAGGAACCTAGGCAAGAGGCAATCTCAGGTTCGACGGTGATCTAAGGAGGAACCTAGCCAAGAGGCGATCTCGAGTTCGACGGAGATCTATGGGAAGAACCAAGCATAAGGGCGATCTCAGGTTCGACGGTGATCTACAGGAAGAACCTAGCCAAGAGGAGATCTTAGGTTCGACGGTCATCTAAGGAGGATCCTAGCTAAGAGGCAATCTCAGGTTCGAAGGTGATCTATGAGAAGAACCTAGCCAAGAGGCGATCTAGGGTTCAACGGTGATCTATGTGAAGAACCTAGCCAAGAGGCGATCTCAGGTTCGACAGTGATCTATGTGAAGAACCTAGCCAAGAGGCGATCTCAGGTTCGACAGTGATCTATGGGAAGAACCTAGCCAAGAGGCAATCTCAGGTTCGACTGTGATCTATGGGAAGAACCTAGCCAAGAGGCGATCTCAGATTCGACGGTGATCTAAGGAAGAACCTAGCCAAGAGGCAATCTCGAGTTCAACGGAGATCTATGAGAAGAACCAAGCCTAAGGGTGATCTCAGGTTCGACGGTGATCTACAGGAAGAACCTAGCCAAGAGGCGATCTTAGGTTCGACGATTATCTAAGGAGGAACCTAGCCAAGAGGCAATCTCAGGTTCGACGGTGATCTTTGAGAATAACCTATCCAAGAGGCGATCTAGGGTTCAACGGTGATCTATGTGAAGAACCTAGCCAAGAGGCGACCTCAGGTTCGACGGTGATCTAAGGAGGAACCTAGCGAAGAGGCGATATCAGGTTCAATGGTGATCTAAGGAGGAACCTAGCCAAGACGCGATCACTGGTTCGAATGTGATCTATGGGAAGAACCTAGCCAAGAGGAAATCTCAGGTTCGACGGTGATATAAGGGAAGAACCTAGCTAAGAGGCGATCTCAGGTTCGACGGTGATTTAAGGAGGAACCTAGCCAAGAGGCGATCTCAGATTAGACGGTGATCTAAGGAGGAACCTAGCCAAGAGGCAATCTATGGTTCGACGGTTATATATGGAGGAACCTAGCCAAGAGGCAATCTCAGGTTCAACGGTGATCTATGGGAAGAACCTAGCTAAGAGGCGATCTCAGCTTCGACGGTGATCTAAGGAGGAACCTAGCCAAGAGGCGATCTCAGGTTCAACGTTGATCTATGGGAAGAACCTAGCCAAGGGGAGATCTCAGATTCGACGGTGATCTAAGGAGGAACCTAGCCAAGAGGTGATCTCAAGTTCGACTGTGATCTACGGGAAGAACCTAACCAAGAGTCGTTCCCAGGTTCGACGGTGATCTATGGGAAGAACCTAGCCAAGAGGCGATCTATGGTTCAACGGTGATCTATGTGAAGAACCTAGCCAAGAGGCGATCTCAGGTTCGACGGTGATCTATGGGAAGAACCTATCCAAGAGGCGATCTCAGGTTCGACGGTGATCTAAGGAGGAACCTAGCCAAGAGGCGATCTCATGTTCGACGGTGATCTAAGGAGGAACCTAGCCAAGAGGCGATCTTAGGTTTGACGGTGATCTATGGGAAGAACCTAGCTAAGAGGCGATCTCAGGTTCAGCGGTGATCTATTGGATGAATTTAGCCAATAGTCGATCTCAGGTTCGACGGTGATCTATGGGAAGAACCTAGCCAAGAGGCAATCACAGGTTTGACGGTTATCTATGGGAAGAACCTAACCATGAGGCAATCTCAGGTTTGAAAGTGATCAAAGGAGGAACCTAGCCATGAGGCAATCACAGGTTCGACAGCTATCTATAGGAAGAACCTAGCCAAGAGGCGATCTTAGATTCGACGGTGATCTAAGGAGGAGCCTAGCCAAGAGGCGATCTTAGGTTCGACGATGATCTAAGGAGGAACCTAGCCAAGAGGCAATATCAAGTTCAATGGTGATCTATGGGATGAACCTAGCCAATAGGCGATCTCAGGTTCGACGGTGATCTATGGGAAGAACCTAGCCAAGAGGCAATCACAGGTTCGATGGTTATCTATTGGAAGAACCTAGCCATGTGGCAATCTCAGGTTTGACGGTGATCAAAGGAGGAACCTAGCCAAGAGGTAATCTCAGGTTCGATGGCGATCTATAGGAAGAACCTAGCCAAGAGGCAATCTCAGATTCGACGGTGATCTAAGGAGGAGCCTAGCCAAGAGGCGATCTTAGGTTCGACGGTGATCTAAGGAGGAACCTAGCCAAGAGGAAATATCAGGTTCAATGGTGATCTATGGGAAGAACCTAGCCAAGAGGAGATCTCCGGTTCGACGGTGATCTAAGGAGGAACCTAGCCAAGAGGCGATCTCAGGTTCGATGGTGATCTATGGAGGAACCTAGCCAAGAGGCGATCTCAGGTTCGAAGGTGATCTATAGGATGAAACTAGCCAAGAGGCGATCTCAGATTCTACGGTGATCTAAGGAGGAACCAAGCGAAGAGGCGATCTCAGGTTCGACGGTGATCTAAGGAGGAACCTAGCCAAGAGATGATCTCAGGTTCAAAGGTGATCTATGAGAAGAACCTAGCCAAGAGGCGATCTAGGGTTCAACGGTGATCTATGTGAAGAACCTAGCCAAGAGGCGATCTCAGGTTCGACAGTGATCTATGTGAAGAACCTAGCCAAGAGGCGATCTCAGGTTCGACAGTGATCTATGGGAAGAACCTAGCCAAGAGGCAATCTCAGGTTCGACTGTGATCTATGGGAAGAACCTAGCCAAGAGGCGATCTCAGATTCGACGGTGATCTAAGGAAGAACCTAGCCAAGAGGCAATCTCGAGTTCAACGGAGATCTATGAGAAGAACCAAGCCTAAGGGTGATCTCAGGTTCGACGGTGATCTACAGGAAGAACCTAGCCAAGAGGCGATCTTAGGTTCGACGATTATCTAAGGAGGAACCTAGCCAAGAGGCAATCTCAGGTTCGACGGTGATCTTTGAGAATAACCTATCCAAGAGGCGATCTAGGGTTCAACGGTGATCTATGTGAAGAACCTAGCCAAGAGGCGACCTCAGGTTCGACGGTGATCTAAGGAGGAACCTAGCGAAGACGCGATATCAGGTTCAATGGTGATCTAAGGAGGAACCTAGCCAAGACGCGATCACTGGTTCGAATGTGATCTATGGGAAGAACCTAGCCAAGAGGAAATCTCAGGTTCGACGGTGATATAAGGGAAGAACCTAGCTAAGAGGCGATCTCAGGTTCGACGGTGATTTAAGGAGGAACCTAGCCAAGAGGCGATCTCAGATTAGACGGTGATCTAAGGAGGAACCTAGCCAAGAGGCAATCTATGGTTCGACGGTTATATATGGAGGAACCTAGCCAAGAGGCAATCTCAGGTTCAACGGTGATCTATGGGAAGAACCTAGCTAAGAGGCGATCTCAGCTTCGACGGTGATCTAAGGAGGAACCTAGCCAAGAGGCGATCTCAGGTTCAACGTTGATCTATGGGAAGAACCTAGCCAAGGGGAGATCTCAGATTCGACGGTGATCTAAGGAGGAACCTAGCCAAGAGGTGATCTCAAGTTCGACTGTGATCTACGGGAAGAACCTAACCAAGAGTCGTTCCCAGGTTCGACGGTGATCTATGGGAAGAACCTAGCCAAGAGGCGATCTATGGTTCAACGGTGATCTATGTGAAGAACCTAGCCAAGAGGCGATCTCAGGTTCGACGGTGATCTATGGGAAGAACCTATCCAAGAGGCGATCTCAGGTTCGACGGTGATCTAAGGAGGAACCTAGCCAAGAGGCGATCTCATGTTCGACGGTGATCTAAGGAGGAACCTAGCCAAGAGGCGATCTTAGGTTTGACGGTGATCTATGGGAAGAACCTAGCTAAGAGGCGATCTCAGGTTCAGCGGTGATCTATTGGATGAATTTAGCCAATAGTCGATCTCAGGTTCGACGGTGATCTATGGGAAGAACCTAGCCAAGAGGCAATCACAGGTTTGACGGTTATCTATGGGAAGAACCTAACCATGAGGCAATCTCAGGTTTGAAAGTGATCAAAGGAGGAACCTAGCCATGAGGCAATCACAGGTTCGACGGCTATCTATAGGAAGAACCTAGCCAAGAGGCGATCTTAGATTCGACGGTGATCTAAGGAGGAGCCTAGCCAAGAGGCGATCTTAGGTTCGACGATGATCTAAGGAGGAACCTAGCCAAGAGGCAATATCAAGTTCAATGGTGATCTATGGGATGAACCTAGCCAATAGGCGATCTCAGGTTCGACGGTGATCTATGGGAAGAACCTAGCCAAGAGGCAATCACAGGTTCGATGGTTATCTATTGGAAGAACCTAGCCATGTGGCAATCTCAGGTTTGACGGTGATCAAAGGAGGAACCTAGCCAAGAGGTAATCTCAGGTTCGATGGCGATCTATAGGAAGAACCTAGCCAAGAGGCAATCTCAGATTCGACGGTGATCTAAGGAGGAGCCTAGCCAAGAGGCGATCTTAGGTTCGACGGTGATCTAAGGAGGAACCTAGCCAAGAGGAAATATCAGGTTCAATGGTGATCTATGGGAAGAACCTAGCCAAGAGGAGATCTCCGGTTCGACGGTGATCTAAGGAGGAACCTAGCCAAGAGGCGATCTCAGGTTCGATGGTGATCTATGGAGGAACCTAGCCAAGAGGCGATCTCAGGTTCGAAGGTGATCTATAGGATGAAACTAGCCAAGAGGCGATCTCAGATTCTACGGTGATCTAAGGAGGAACCAAGCGAAGAGGCGATCTCAGGTTCGACGGTGATCTAAGGAGGAACCTAGCCAAGAGATGATCTCAGGTTCAACGGTGATCTATGGGAAGAACCTAGCCAAGAGGCGATCTCATATTCGACGGTGATCTAAGGAGGAACCTAGCTAAGCGGTGATCTCAGGTTCGACGGTGATCTAAGGAGGAACCTAGCCAAGAGGCAATCTCAGGTTCGACGATGATATAAGGAGGAACCTAGCCAAGAGGCGATCTCAGGTTCGATGGTGATATAAGGAGGAACCTAGCCAAGAGGCGATCTCGAGTTCGACGGAGAACTATGGGAAGAACCTAGCCTAAGGGCAATCTCAGGTTCGACGGTGATCTACGGGAAGAACCTAGCCAAGAGGCAATCTTAGGTTCGACGGTTATCTAAGGAGGAACCTAGCCAAGAGGCAATCTCAGGTTCGACGTTGATCTAAGGAGGAACCTAGCCAAGACGCGATCTCAGGTTCGACGGTGATCTATGGGAAGAACCTAGCCAATCGGCGATCTCAGATTTGACGGTGATCTAAGGAGGAACATAGCCAAGAGGAAATATTAGGTTCGACGGAGATCTATGGGAAGAACCTAGCCTATGGGCGATCTCAGGTTCGACGGTGATCTATGGGAAGAACCTAGCCAAGAGGCAATCACAGGTTCAACGGTGATCAATGGGAAGAACCTAGCCATGAGGCGATCTCAGGTTTGACGGTGAACAAATGAGGAACCTAGCTAAGAGGTGATCTCAGGTTCGACGGTGATCTTAGGGAAGAACCTAGCTAAAAGGGGATCTCAGGTTCGACGGTGATCTAGGGAAGAACATATCCAAGAGTCGATCTCAGGTTCGACGGTGATCCATGGGAAGAACCTAGCCAAGAGACGATCTCAGGTTCGACGATGATCTAAGGAGGAGCCTAGCCAAGAGGCAATCTCAGGTTCGACGATGATCTAAGGAGGATCCTAGCCAAGAGGGAATCTCAGGTTCGACGGAGATTTAAGGAGGAACCTAGCCAAGAGGCAATCTCAGGTTCGAATGTGATCTATGGGAAGAACCTAGCCAAGAGGCGATCTCAGGTTCGACGTTGATCTATGGGAAGAACCTAGCCAAGAGGTGATCTCAGGTTCGACGGTGATCTAAGGGAAGAACCTAGCTAAGAGGCGATCTCATGTTCGACAATGATATAGGGAATAACCTAGCCAAAAGGCGATCTTAGGTTCGACGGTGATCTATGGGAAGAACCTAGCCAAGAGGCGATCTCAGGTTCGACGGGGATCTAAGGAGGAACCTAGCCAAGAGGAAATCTCAGGTTCGACAGTGATCTATTGAGGAACCAAGCCAAGAGGCAATCTCAGGTTCGCAGGTGATCTATGAGAAGAACCTAGCCAAGAGGCGATCTAGGGTTCAACGGTGATCTATGTGAAGAACCTAGCCAAGAGGCGATCTCAGGTTCGACAGTGATCTATGGGAAGAACCTAGCCAAGAGGAAATCTCAGGTTCGACTGTGATCTATGGGAAGAACCTAGCCAAGAGGCGATCTCAGATTCGACGGTGATCTAAGGAGGAACCTAGCCAGGAGGCAATCTCGAGTTCAACGGAGATCTATGGGAAGAACAAAGCCTAAGGGTGATCTCAGGTTCGACGGTGATCTACAGGAAGAACCTAGCCAAGAGGCGATCTTAGGTTCGACGATTATCTAAGGAGGAACCTAGCCAAGAGGCAATCTCAGGTTCGACGGTGATCTTTGAGAATAACCTAGCCAAGAGGCGATCTAGGGTTCAACGGTGATCTATGTGAAGAACCTAGCCAAGAGGCGACCTCAGGTTCGACGGTGATCTAAGGAGGAACCTAGCGAAGAGGCGATATCAGGTTCAATGGTGATCTAAGGAGGAACCTAGCCAAGACGCGATCACTGGTTCGAATGTGATCTATGGGAAGAACCTAGCCAAGAGGAAATCTCAGGTTCGACGGTGATCTAAGGGAAGAACCTAGCTAAGAGGCGATCTCAGGTTCGACGGTAATCTAAGGAGGAACCTAGCCAAGAGGCGATCTCAGATTAGACGGTGATCTAAGGAGGAACCTATGGGAAGAACCTATGGGAAGAACCTATCCTAAGGGAGATCTCAGGTTCGACTGTGATCTATGGGAAGAACCTAACCAAGAGGCAATCTCAGGTTCGACGGTGATCTATGGGAAGAACCTAGCCAAGAGGCGATCTAGGGTTCAACGGTGATCTATGTGAAGAACCTAGCCAAGAGGCGATCTCAGGTTCAGCGGTGATCTAAGGAGGAACCTAGACAAGAGACGATCTCAGGTTCGACGGTTATCTATGGAGGAACATAGCCAAGAGGCGATCTAAGGTTCAATGGTGATCTATGGGAAGAACCTAGCAAAGAGGAAATCTCAGGTTCAACGGTGATCTATGTAAAGAATCTCGCCAAGAGGTGATGTCGGGTTTGACGGTGATCTTTGGGAATAACCTAGCCAAGAGGCAATCTCAGGTTCGAAGGTGATCTATGGAAAGAACCTAGCAAAGAGGCGATCTCAGGTTCGACGGTGATCTAAGAAGGAACCTAGCCAAGAGGAAATCTCAGGTTCGACGGTGATCTATTGGAAGAACCTAGCCAAGAGGCGATCTCAGGTTCAGCGGTGATCTATGGGAAGAACCTAGCCAATAGGCGATCTCCGGTTCGACGGTGATCTATGGGAAGAACCTAGCCAATAGGCAATCTCAGGTTCGAATGTGATCTATGGGATGAACCTAGCCAAGAGGCAATCTCAGGTTCGACGGTGATCTATGGGAAGAACCTAGCCAAGAGGCAATCTCAGGTTCGAAGGTGATCTAAGCGAAGAACCTAGCTAAGAGGCGATCTCAGGTTCGACAGTGATCTAAGGAGGAACCTAGCCAAGAGGCAATCTCAGATTCAACGGTGATCTAAGGAAGAACCTAGCCAAAATGCAATCTCAAGTTCGACGATTATCTATGGAGGAACCTAGCCAAGAGGCGATCTCAGGTTCAACGGTGATCTATGGTAAGAACCTAGCTAAGAAGCGATCTCAGCTTTGACGGTGATCTAAGGAGGAACCTAGCCAAGAGGCAATCTCAGGTTCGACGGTGATCTAAGGAGGAACCTCGCCAAGAGGCAATCTCAGGTTCGACAGTGATCTATTGAGGAACCTAGCCAAGAGGCGATCTCAGGTTCAGCGGCGATCTATGGGAAGAACCTAGCCAATAGGCGATCTCCGGTTCGACAGTGATCTATGGGAAGAACCTAGCCAAGAGGCAATCTCAGGTTCGAATGTGATCTATGGGATGAACCTAGCCAAGAGGCAATCTCAGGTTCGACGGTGATCTATGGGAAGAACCTAGCCAAGAGGCAATCTCAGGTGCGACGGTGATCTAAGCGAAGAACCTAGCTAAGAGGTGATCTCAGGTTCGACAGTGATCTAAGGAGGAACCTAGCCAAGAGGCAATCTCAGATTCAACGGTGATCTAAGGAAGAACCTAGCCAAAAGGAAATCTCAGGTTCGACGATTATCTATGGAGGAACCTAGCCAAGAGGCGATCTCAGGTTTAACGGTGATCTATGGTAAGAACCTAGCAAAGAGGCGATCTCAGCTTTGACGGTGATCTAAGGAGGAACCTAGCCAAGAGGCGATCTAATCTTTGACGGTTATCTAAGGAGGAACCTAGCTAAGAGGCGATCCCAGGTTCAACGGTGATATATGTGAAAAACCTAGCCAAGAGGCGATCTCAGATTCGACGGTGATCTAAGGAGGAACCTAGACAAGAGACGATCTCAGGTTTGACGGTTATCTATGGAGGAACATAGCCAAGAGGCGATCTAAGGTTCAATGGTGATCTATGGGAAGAACCTAGCAAAGAGGAAATCTCAGGTTCAACGGTGATCTATGTAAAGAATCTCGCCAAGAGACGATGTCGGGTTTGATGTGATCGTTGGGAATAACCTAGCCAAGAAGCAATCTCAGGTTCGAAGGTGATCTATGGAAAGAACCTAGCCAAGAGGCGATCTCAGGTTCGATGGTGATCTAAGGAGGAACCTAGCCAAGAGGAAATCTCAGGTTCGACGGTGATCTATTGGAAGAACCTAGCCAAGAGGCGATCTCAGGTTCAGCGGTGATCTATGGGAAGAACCTAGCCAATAGGCGATCTCCGGTTCGACGGTGATCTATGGGAAGAACCTAGCCAAGAGGCAATCTCAAGTTCGAATGTGATCTATGGGATGAACCTAGCCAAGAGGCAATATCAGGTTCAACGGTGATCTATGGGAAGAACCTAGCCAAGAGGCAATCTCAGGTTCGACGGTGATCTAAGGAGGAACCTAGCGAAGAGGCGATATCAGGTTCAATGGTGATCTAAGGAGGAACCTAGCCATGAGGCGATCACTGGTTCGAATGTGATCTATGGGAAGAACCTAGCCAAGAGGCAATCTGAGGTTCGACGGTGATCTATGGGAAGAACCTAGCCAAGAGGCGATCTCAGGTTCAACGGTGATCTAAGGGAAGAACCTAGCTAAGAGACGATCTCAGGTTCGACGGTGATCTAAGGAGGAACCTAGCCAAGAGGCAATCTCAGATTCGACGGTGATATAAGGAGGAACCTAGCCAAGAGGCGATCTCAGGTTAAACGGTGATCTATGGGAAGAACCTAGCTAAGAGGCGATCTCAGCTTCGACGGTGATCTAAGGAGGAACCTAGCCAAGAGGCCATCTCAGGTTCAACGGTGATCTATGGGAAGAACCTAGCCAAGGGGAGATCTCAGATTCTACGGTGATCTAAGGAGGAACCTAGCGAAGAGGGGATCTCAAGTTCGATGGAGATCTATGGGAAGAACCTATCCTAAGGGAGATCTCAGGTTAGATTGTGATCTAAGGAGGAACCTAGCCAAGAGGAAATCTCAGGTTCGACGGTGATCTATTGGAAGAACCTAGCCAAGAGGCGATCTCAGGTTCAGCGGTGATCTATGGGAAGAACCTAGCTAATAGGCGATCTCCGGTTCGACGGTGATCTATGGGAAGAACCTAGCCAAGAGGCAATCTCAGGTTCGAATGTGATCTATGGGATGAACCTAGCCAAGAGGCAATATCAGGTTCAACGGTGATCTATGGGAAGAACCTAGCCAAGAGGCAATCTCAGGTTCGACGGTGATCTAAGGAGGAACCTAGCGAAGAGGCGATATCAGGTTCAATGGTGATCTAAGGAGGAACCTAGCCAAGAGGCGATCACTGGTTCGAATGTGATCTATGGGAAGAACCTAGCCAAGAGGCAATCTCAGGTTCGACGGTGATCTATGGGAAGAACCTAGCCAAGAGGCGATCTCAGGTTCGACGGTGATCTAAGGGAAGAACCTAGCTAAGAGGCGATCTCAGGTTCGACGGTGATCTAAGGAGGAACCTAGCCAAGAGGCAATCTCAGATTCGACGGTGATATAAGGAGGAACCTAGCCAAGAGGCGATCTCAGGTTAAACGGTGATCTATGGGAAGAACCTAGCTAAGAGGCGATCTCAGCTTCGACGGTGATCTAAGGAGGAACCTAGCCAAGAGGCCATCTCAGGTTCAACGGTGATCTATGGGAAGAACCTAGCCAAGGGGAGATCTCAGATTCTACGGTGATCTAAGGAGGAACCTAGCGAAGAGGGGATCTCAAGTTCGATGGAGATCTATGGGAAGAACCTATCCTAAGGGAGATCTCAGGTTCGATTTTGATCTACGGGAAGAACCTAACCAAGAGGCGATCTCAGGTTCGACGGTGATCTATGGGAAGAACCTAGCCAAGAGGTGATCTATGGTTCAACGGTGATCTATGTGAAGAACCTAGCCAAGGGGAGATCTCAGATTCGACGGTGATCTAAGGAGGAACCTAGCGAAGAGGGGATCTCAAGTTCGACGGAGATCTATGGGAAGAACCTATCCTAAGGGAGATCTCAGGTTCGACTATGATCTACGGGAAGAACCTAACCAAGAGGCAATCTCAGGTTCGACGGTGATCTATGGGAAGAACCTAGCCAAGAGGCGATCTAGGGTTCAACGGTGATCTATGTGAAGAACCTAGCCAAGAGGCGATCTCAGGTTCAGCGGTGATCTAAGGAGGAACCTAGACAAGAGACGATCTCAGGTTCGACGGTTATCTATGGAGGAACTTAGCCAAGAGGCGATCTAAGGTTCAATGGTGATCTATGGGAAGAACCTAGCAAAGAGGAAATCTCAGGTTCAACGGTGATCTATGTAAAGAATCTCGCCAAGAGGCGATGTCGGGTTTGACGGTGATCTTTGGGAATAACCTAGCCAAGAGGCAATCTCAGGTTCGAAGGTGATCTATGGAAAGAACCTAGCCAAGAGGCGATCTCAGGTTCGACGGTGATCTAAGAAGGAACCTAGCCAAGAGGAAATCTCAGGTTCGACGGTGATCTATTGGAAGAACCTAGCCAAGAGGCGATCTCAGGTTCAGCGGTGATCTACGGGAAGAACCTAGCCAATAGGCGATCTCCGGTTCGACGGTGATCTATGGGAAGAACCTAGCCAAGAGGCAATCTCAGGTTCGAATGTGATCTATGGGATGAACCTAGCCAAGAGGCAATCTCAGGTTCGACGGTGATCTATGGGAAGAACCTAGCCAAGAGGCAATCTCAGGTTCGACGGTGATCTAAGCGAAGAACCTAGCTAAGAGGCGATCTCAGGTTCGACAGTGATCTAAGGAGGAACCTAGCCAAGAGGCAATCTCAGATTCCACGGTGATCTAAGGAAGAACCTAGCCAAAAGGCAATCTCAAGTTCGACGATTATCTATGGAGGAACCTAGCCAAAAGGCGATCTTAGGTTCAACGGTGATCTATGGTAAGAACCTAGCTAAGAGGCGATCTCAGCTTTGACGGTGATCTAAGGAGGAACCTAGCCAAGAGGCGATCTCAGGTTCGACGATGATCTAAGGAGGAACCTCGCCAAGAGGCAATCTCAGGTTCGACAGTGATCTATTGAGGAACCTAGCCAAGAG
Organism: Vicia faba; assembly: GCA_948472305.1. Taxonomy (NCBI): domain Eukaryota; kingdom Viridiplantae; phylum Streptophyta; class Magnoliopsida; order Fabales; family Fabaceae; genus Vicia; species Vicia faba. Next base: position 1,309,074,872 of record OX451741.1, on the reverse strand, counting down.
GCGATCTCAGGTTCAGCGGTGATCTATTGGAAGAACCTAGCCAATAGGCGATCTCCGGTTCGACGGTGATCTATGGGAAGAACCTAGCCAAGAGGCAATCTCAGGTTCGAATGTGATCTATGGGATGAACCTAGCCAAGAGGCAATCTCAGGTTCGACGGTGATCTATGGGAAGAACCTAGCCAAGAGGCAATCTCAGGTTCGACGGTGATCTAAGCGAAGAACCTAGCTAAGAGGCGATCTCAGGTTCGACAGTGATCTAAGGAGGAACCTAGCCAAGAGGCAATCTCAGATTCAACGGTGATCTAAGGAAGAACCTAGCCAAAAGGAAATCTCAGGTTCGACGATTATCTATGGAGGAACCTAGCCAAGAGGCGATCTCAGGTTCAACGGTGATCTATGGTAAGAACCTAGCTAAGAGGCGATCTCAGCTTTGACGGTGATCTAAGGAGGAACCTAGCCAAGAGGCGATCTCATCTTTGAAGGTGATCTAAGGAGGAACCTAGCTAAGAGGCGATCCCAGGTTCAACGGTGATATATGTGAAAAACCTAGCCAAGAGGCGATCTCAGATTCGACGGTGATCTAAGGAGGAACCTAGACAAGAGACGATCTCAGGTTCGACGGTTATCTATGGAGGAACATAGCCAAGAGGCGATCTAAGGTTCAATGGTGATCTATGGGAAGAACCTAGCAAAGAGGAAATCTCAGGTTCAACGGTGATCTATGTAAAGAATCTCGCCAAGAGACGATGTCGGGTTTGACGGTGATCTTTGGGAATAACCTAGCCAAGAGGCAATCTCAGGTTCGAAGGTGATCTATGGAAAGAACCTAGCTAAGAGGCGATCTCAGGTTCAACGGTGATCTAAGGAGGAACCTAGCCAAGAGGAAATCTCAGGTTTGACGGTGATCTATTGGAAGAACCTAGCCAAGAGGAAATCTCAGGTTCAACGGTGATCTATGGGAAGAACCTAGCCAATAGGCGATCTTCGGTTCGACGGTGATCTATGGGAAGAACCTAGCCAAGAGGCAATCTCAGGTTCGAATGTGATCTATGGGATGAACCTAGCCAAGAGGCAATATCAGGTTCAACGGAGAATTATGGGAAGAACCTAGCCAAGAGGCAATCTCAGGTTCGACGGTGATCTAAGGAGGAACCTAGCGAAGAGGCGATATCAGGTTCAATGGTGATCTAAGGAGGAACCTAGCCAAGAGGCGATCACCGGTTCAAATGTGATCTATGGGAAGAACCTAGCCAAGAGGCAATCTCAGGTTCGACGGTGATCTATGGGAAGAACCTAGCCAAGAGGCGATCTCAGGTTCGACGGTGATCTAAGGGAAGAACCTAGCTAAGAGGCGATCTCAGGTTCGACGGTGATCTAAGGAGGAACCTAGCCAAGAGGCAATCTCAGATTCGACGGTGATATAAGGAGGAACCTAGCCAAGAGGCGATCTCAGGTTAAACGGTGATATATGGGAAGAACCTAGCTAAGAGGCGATCTCAGCTTCGACGGTGATCTAAGGAGGAACCTAGCCAAGAGGCCATCTCAGGTTCAACGGTGATCTATGGGAAGAAACTAGCCAAGGGGAGATCTCAGATTCGACGGTGATCTATGAAGGAACCTAGCGAAAAGGGGATCTCAAGTTCGACGGAGATCTATGGGAAGAACCTATCCTAAGGGAGATCTCAGGTTCGACTGTGATCTACGCGAAGAACCTAACCAAGAGGCGATCTCAGGTTCGACGGTGATCTATGGGAAGAACCTAGCCAAGAGGCGATCTAGGGTTCAACGGTGATCTATGTGAAGAACCTAGCCAAGGGGAGATCTCAGATTCGACGGTGATCTAAGGAGGAACCTAGCGAAGAGGGGATCTCAAGTTCGACGGAGATCTATGGGAAGAACCTATCCTAAGGGAGATCTCAGGTTCGACTGTGATCTACGGGAAGAACCTAACCAAGAGGCAATCTCAGGTTCGACGGTGATCTATGGGAAGAACCTAGCCAAGAGGCGATCTAGGGTTCAACGGTGATCTATGTGAAGAACCTAGCCAAGAGGCGATCTCAGGTTCGACGGTGATCTATGGGAAGAACCTAGCCAAGAGGCGATCTCAGGTTCAGAGGTGATCCATGGGAAGAACCTAGCCAATAGGCGATCTCAGGTTCGACGGTGATCTATGGGAAGAACCTAGCCAAGAGGCAATCTCAGGTTCGACGGTGATCTATGGGAAGAAACTATCCATGAGGCGATCTCAGGTTTGACGGTGATCAAAGGAGGAACCTAGCCAAGAGGCAATCTCACGTTCGATAGTGATCTATTGGAAGAACCTAGCCAAGAGGCGATATCAGATTCGGCGGTGATCTAAGGAGGAACCTAGCCAAGAGGCGATCTCAGGTTCGACGGTGATCTAAGGAGGAACCTAGCCAAGAGGCGATATCAGGTTCGACGGTGATCTAAGGAGGAACCTAGCCAAGGGGCGATCTGAGGTTCGACTGTGATCTATGGGAAGAACCTAGCCAAGAGGCAATCTCAGGTTCGACGGTGATCTAAGGAGGAACCTAGCCAAGAGGCGATCTCAGGTTTGAAGGTGATCTAAGGAGCAACCTAGCCAAGAGGCAATCTGAGGTTCGACTGTGATCTATGGGAAGAACCTAGCCAAGAGGCAATCTCAGTTCCATGGTGATCTGTGGGAAGAACCTTGCCAAGAGGCAATCTCAGGTTCGATAATGAAATATGGGAAGAACATAGCCAAGAGGCGATCTCAGATTCAACGGTGATCTAAGGGAAGAACCTAGCTAAGAGTCGATCTCAGGTTCGATGGTGATCTAGGGAATAACCTAGCTAAGAGGCGATCTCAGGTATGAAGATGATCTAAGGAGAAACCTAGCCAAGAGGCAATCTCAGGTTCGACGGTGATCTATAGTAAGAACTTAGCCAAGAGGCGATCTCAGATTCGACGGTGATCTAAGAAGGAACCTAGCCAAGAGGCGATCTCAGCTTCGACGGTGATCTAAGGGGGAACCTAGCCAAGAGGCGATCTCAGGTTCAACGGTGATCTAAGGAGGAACCTAGCCAAGAGGAAATCTCAGGTTCGACGGTGATCTATTGGAAGAACCTAGCCAAGAGGCGATCTCAGGTTCAATGGTGATCTATGGGAAGAACCTAGCCAATAGGCGATCTTCGGTTCGACGGTGATCTATGGGAAGAACCTAGCCAAGAGGCAATCTCAGGTTCGAATCTGATCTATGGGATGAACCTAGCCAAGAGGCAATATCAGGTTCAACGTAGAACTATGGGAAGAACCTAGCCAAGAGGCAATCTCAGGTTCGACGGTGATCTAAGGAGGAACCTAGCGAAGAGGCGATATCAGGTTCAATGGTGATCTAAGGAGGAACCTAGCCAAGAGGCGATCACTGGTTCGAATGTGATCTATGGGAAGAACCTAGCCAAGAGGCAATCTCAGGTTCGACGGTGATCTATGGGAAGAACCTAGCCAAGAGGCGATCTCAGGTTCGACGGTGATCTAAGGGAAGAACCTAGCTAAGAGGCGATCTCAGGTTCGACGGAGATCTAAGGAGGAACCTAGCCAAGAGGCAATCTCAGATTCGACGGTGATATAAGGAGGAACCTAGCCAAGAGGCGATCTCAGGTTAAACGGTGATCTATGGGAAGAACCTAGCTAAGAGGTGATCTCAGCTTCGACGGTGATCTAAGGAGGAACCTAGCCAAGAGGCCATCTCAGGTTCAACGGTGATCTATGGGAAGAAACTAGCCAAGGGGAGATCTCAGATTCGAAGGTGATCTAAGAAGGAACCTAGCGAAAAGGGGATCTCAAGTTCGACGGAGATCTATGGGAAGAACCTATCCTAAGGGAGATCTCAGGTTCGACTGTGATCTACGGGAAGAACCTAACCAAGAGGCAATCTCAGGTTCGACGGTGATCTATGGGAAGAACCTAGCCAAGAGGCGATCTAGGGTTCAACGGTGATCTATGTGAAGAACCTAGCCAAGAGGCGATCTCAGGTTCGACAGTGATCTATGGGAAGAACCTAGCCAAGAGGCGATCTCAGGTTCAGAGGTGATCCATGGGAAGAACCTAGCCAATAGGCGATCTCAGGTTCGACGGTGATCTATGGGAAGAACCTAGCCAAAAGGCAATCTCAGGTTCGACGGTGATCTATGGGAAGAAACTATCCATGAGGCGATCTCAGGTTTGACGGTGATCAAAGGAGGAACCTAGCCAAGAGGCAATCTCACGTTCGATAGTGATCTATTGGAAGAACCTAGCCAAGAGGCGATATCAGATTCGGCGGTGATCTAAGGAGGAACCTAGCCAAGAGGCGATCTCAGGTTTGACGGTGATCTAAGGAGGAACCTAGCCAAGAGGCGATATCAGGTTCAACGGTGATCTATGGGAAGAACCTAGCCAAGAGGCGATCTCAGGTTCGACGGTGATCTAAGGAGGAACCTAGCCAAGAGGCGATCTCAGGTTCGAAGGTGATCTAAGGAGCAACCTAGCCAAGAGGCAATCTGAGGTTCGACTGTGATCTATGGGAAGAACCTAGCCAAGAGGCAATCTCAGTTCCATGGTGATCTGTGGGAAGAACCTAGCCAAGAGGCAATCTCAGGTTCAACGGAGAACTATGGGAAGAACCTAGCCAAGAGGCAATCTCAGGTTCAACGGTGATCTAAGGAGGAACCTAGCGAAGAGGCGATATCAGGTTCAATGGTGATCTAAGGAGGAACCTAGCCAAGAGGCGATATCAGGTTCAACGGTGATCTATGGGAAGAACCTAGCCAAGAGGCGATCTCAGGTTCGATGGTGATCTAAGGAGGAACCTAGCCAAGAGGCGATCTCAGGTTCGAAGGTGATCTAAGGAGAAACCTAGCCAAGAGGCAATCTGAGGTTCGACTGTGATCTATGGGAAGAACCTAGCCAAGAGGCAATCTGAGGTTCGACTGTGATCTATGGGAAAAACCTAGCCAAGAGGCAATCTCAGTTCCATGGTGATCTGTGGGAAGAACCTAGCCAAGAGGCAATCTCAGGTTCGATAATGAACTATGGGAAGAACATAGCCAAGAGTTGATCTCAGATTCGACGGTGATCTAAGGGAAGAACCTAGCTAAGAGTCGATCTCAGGTTCGATGGTGATCTAGGGAGTAACCTAGCTAAGAGGCGATCTCAGGTATGACGATGATCTAAGGAGGAACCTAGCCAAGAGGCAATCTCAGGTTCGACGGTGATCTATAGTAAGAACTTAGCCAAGAGGCGATCTCAGATTCGACGGTGATCTAAGAAGGAACCTAGCCAAGAGGCGATCTCAGCTTCGACGGTGATCTAAGGAGGAACCTAGCCAAGAGGCAATCTCAGGTTTGACGGTGATCTAAGGAGGAACCTAGCCAAGAGGCAATCTTAGGTTCGACTGTGATCTATGGGAGGAGCCTAATCAAGAGGAAATCTCAAGTTCGATGGTGATCTATGGGAAGAACCTAGCCAATAGGCGATCTTCGGTTCGACGGTGATCTATGGGAAGAACCTAGCCAAGAGGCAATCTCAGGTTCGAATGTGATCTATGGGATGAACCTAGCCAAGAGGCAATATCAGGTTCAACGGAGAACTATGGGAAGAACCTAGCCAAGAGGCAATCTCAGGTTCGACGGTGATCTAAGGAGGAACCTAGCGAAGAGGCGATATCAGGTTCAATGGTGATCTAAGGAGGAACCTAGCCAAGAGGCGATCACTGGTTCGAATGTGATCTATGGGAAGAACCTAGCCAAGAGGCAATCTCAGGTTCGACGGTGATCTATGGGAAGAACCTAGCCAAGAGGCGATCTCAGGTTCGACGGTGATCTAAGGGAAGAACCTAGCTAAGAGGCGATCTCAGGTTCGACGGTGATCTAAGGAGGAACCTAGCCAAGAGGCAATCTCAGATTCGACGGTGATATAAGGAGGAACCTAGCCAAGAGGCGATCTCAGGTTAACCGGTGATCAATGGGAAGAACCTAGCTAAGAGGCGATCTCAGCTTCGACGGTGATCTAAGGAGGAACCTAGCCAAGAGGCCATCTCAGGTTCAACGGTGATCTATGGGAAGAAACTAGCCAAGGGGAGATCTCAGATTCGACGGTGATCTAAGAAGGAACCTAGTGAAAAGGGGATCTCAAGTTCGACGGAGATCTATGGGAAGAACCTATCCTAAGGGAGATCTCAGGTTCGACTGTGATCTACGGGAAGAACCTAACCAAGAGGCGATCTCAGGTTCGACGGTGATCTATGGGAAGAACCTAGCCAAGAGGCGATCTAGGGTTCAACGGTGATCTATGTGAAGAACCTAGCCAAGGGGAGATCTCAGATTCGACGGTGATCTAAGGAGGAACCTAGCGAAGAGGGGATCTCAAGTTCGACGGAGATCTATGGGAAGAACCTATCCTAAGGGAGATCTCAGGTTCGACTGTGATCTACGGGAAGAACCTAACCAAGAGGCAATCTCAGGTTCAACGGTGATCTATGGGAAGAACCTAGCCAAGAGGCGATCTAGGGTTCAACGGTGATCTATGTGAAGAACCTAGCCAAGAGGCGATCTCAGGTTCGACAGTGATCTATGGGAAGAACCTAGCCAAGAGGCGATCTGAGGTTCCGAGGTGATCCATGGGAAGAACCTAGCCAATAGGCGATCTCAGGTTCGACGGTGATCTATGGGAAGAACCTAGCCAAGAGGCAATCTCAGGTTCAACGGTGATCTATGGGAAGAAACTATCCATGAGGCGATCTCAGGTTTGACGGTGATCAAAGGAGGAACCTAGCCAAGAGGCAATCTCACGTTCGATAGTGATCTATTGGAAGAACCTAGCCAAGAGGCGATATCAGATTCGGCGGTGATCTAAGGAGGAACCTAGCCAAGAGGCGATATCAGGTTCAACGGTGATCTATGGGAAGAACCTAGCCAAGAGGCGATCTCAGGTTCGACGGTGATCTAAGGAGGAACCTAGCCAAGAGGCGATCTCAGGTTCGAAGGTGATCTAAGGAGCAACCTAGCCAAGAGACAATCTGAGGTTCGACTGTGATCTATGGGAAGAACCTAGCCAAGAGGCAATCTCAGATTCGACGGTGATCTAAGAAGGAACCTAGCCAAGAGGCGATCTCAGCTTCGACGGTGATCTAAGGAGGAACCTATCCAAGAGGCAATCTCAGGTTTGACAGTGATCTAAGGAGGAACCTAGCAAAGAGGCAATCTTAGGTTCGACTATGATCTATGGGAGGAGCCTAATCAAGAGGAAATCTCAAGTTCGATGGTGATCTATGGGAAGAACCTAGCCAATAGGCGATCTTCGATTCGACGGTGATCTATGGGAAGAACCTAGCTAAGAGGCAATCTCAGGTTCGAATGTGATCTATGGGATGAACCTAGCCAAGAGGCAATATCAGGTTCAACAGAGAACTATGGGAAGAACCTAGCCAAGAGGCAATCTCAGGTTCGACGGTGATCTAAGGAGGAACCTAGCGAAGAGGCGATATCAGGTTCAATGGTGTTCTAAGGAGGAACCTAGCAAAGAGGCGATCACTGGTTCGAATGTGATCTATGGGAAGAACCTAGCCAAGAGGCAATCTCAGGTTCGACGGTGATCTATGGGAAGAACCTAGCCAAGAGGCGATCTCAGGTTCGACGGTGATCTAAGGGAAGAACCTAGCTAAGAGGCGATCTCAGGTTCGACAGTGATCTAAGGAGGAACCTAGCCAAGAGGCAATCTCAGATTCGACGGTGATATAAGGAGGAACCTAGCCAAGAGGCGATCTCAGGTTAAACGGTGATCTATGGGAAGAACCTAGCTAAGAGGCGATCTCAGCTTCGACGGTGATCTAAGGAGGAACCTAGCAAAGAGGCCATCTCAGGTTCAACGGTGATCTATGGGAAGAAACTAGCCAAGGGGAGATCTCAGATTCGACGGTGATCTAAGAAGGAACCTAGCGAAAAGGGGATCTCAAGTTCGACGGAGATCTATGGGAAGAACCTATCCTAAGGGAGATCTCAGGTTCGACTGTGATCTACGGGAAGAACCTAACCAAGAGGCGATCTCAGGTTCGACGGTGATCTATGGGAAGAACCTAGCAAAGAGGCGATCTAGGGTTCAACGGTGATCTATGTGAAGAACCTAGCCAAGGGGAGATCTCAGATTCGACGGTGATCTAAGGAGGAACCTAGCGAAGAGAGGATCTCAAGTTCGACGGAGATCTATGGGAAGAACCTATCCTAAGGGAGATCTCAGGTTCGACTGTGATCTACGGGAAGAACCTAACCAAGAGGCAATCTCAGGTTCGACGGTGATCTATGGGAAGAACCTAGCCAAGAGGTGATCTCGGGTTCAACGGTGATCTATGTGAAGAACCTAGCCAAGAGGCGATCTCAGGTTCGACAGTGATCTATGGGAAGAACCTAGCCAAGAGGCAATCTCAGGTTCAGAGGTGATCCATGGGAAGAACCTAGCCAATAGGCGATCTCAGGTTCGACGGTGATCTATGGGAAGAACCTAGCCAAGAGGCAATCTCAGGTTCGACGGTGATCTATGGGAAGAAACTATCCATGAGGCGATCTCAGGTCTGACGGTGATCAAAGGAGGAACCTAGCCAAGAGGCAATCTCACGTTCGATAGTGATCTATTGGAAGAACCTAGCCAAGAGGCGATATCAGATTCGGCGGTGATCTAAGGAGGAACCTAGCCAAGAGGCGATATCAGGTTCAACGGTGATCTATGGGAAGAACCTAGCCAAGAGGCGATCTCAGGTTCGACGGTGATCTAAGGAGGAACCTAGCCAAGAGGCGATCTCAGGTTCGAAGGTGATCTAAGGAGCAACCTAGCCAAGAGGCAATCTGAGGTTCGACTGTGATCTATGGGAAGAACATAGCCAAGAGGCAATCTCAGTTCCATGGTGATCTGTGGGAAGAACCTAGCCAAGAGGCAATCTCAGGTTCGATAATGAACTATGGGAAGAACATAGCCAAGAGGCGATCTCAGATTCGACGGTGATCTAAGGGAAGAACCTAGCTAAGAGTCGATCTCAGGTTCGATGGTGATCTAGGGAATAACCTAGCTAAGAGGCGATCTCAGGTATGACGATGATCTAAGGAGGAACCTAGCCAAGAGGCAATCTCAGGTTCGACGGTGATCTATAGTAAGAACTTAACCAAGAGGCGATCTCAGATTCGACGGTGATCTAAGGAGGAACCTAGCCAAGAGGCGATCTTAGCTTCGACGGTGACCTAAGGAGGAACCTAGCCAAGAGGCAATCTTAGGTTCGACTGTGATCTATGGGAGGAGCCTAATCAAGAGGAAATCTCAAGTTCAATGGTGATCTATGGGAAGAACCTAGCCAAGAGGCGATCTCAGGTTCGACTGTGATATAAGGGAAGAACCTAGCTAAAAGGCGATCTCAGGTTTGACGGTTAACTAGGGAAGAACCTAGCCAAGAGGCAATCTCAGGTTCGACTGTGATCTATGAAAGAACCTAGCCAAGATGCAATCTCAGGTTCGACGGTGATCTAAGGAGGAACCTAGCCAAGAGGCTATCTCGAGTTCGACGGAGATCTATGGGAAAAACCAAGCCTAAGGGCGATTTCAGGTTCGACGGTGATCTACAGGAAAAACCTAGCCAAGAGGCGATCTTAGGTTCGACGGTTATCTAAGGAGGAACCTAGCCAAGAGGCAATCTCAGGTTCAACGGTGATCTATGAGAAGAACCTAGCCAAGAGGAGATCTAGGGTTCAACGATGATCTATGTGAAGAACCTAGCCAAGAGGCGATCTCAGGTTCGAAAGTGATCTATGGGAGGAACCTAGCCAAGAGGAAATATCAGGTTCGCCTGTGATCTATGGGAAGAACCTAGCCAAGAGGCGATCTCAGGTTCGACGGTGATCTAAGGGAAGAACCTAGCTAAGAGGCGATCTCAGGTTCGACGGTGATCTAAGGAAGAACCTAGCCAAGAGGCGATCTCAGATTCGACGGTGATCAAAGGAGGAACCTATCCAAGAGGCGATCTCATCTTTGACGGTGATCTAAGGAGGAACCTAGCTAAGAGGCGATCCCAGGTTCAACGGTGATCTATTTGAAAAACCTAGCCAAGAGGCGATCTCAGATTCGACGGTGATCTAAGGAGGAACCTAGACAAGAGACGATCTCAGGTTCGACGGTTATCTATGGAGGAACATAGCCAAGAGGCGATCTAAGGTTCAATGGTGATCTATGGGAAGAACCTAGCAAAGAGGAAATCTCAGGTTCAACGGTGATCTATGTAAAGAATCTCGCCAAGAGGCGATGTCGGGTTTGACGGTGATATTTGGGAATAACCTAGTTAAGAGGCAATCTCAGGTTCGACGGTGATCTATGGAAAGAACCAAGCCAAGAGGCAATCTCAGGTTCGACAATGATCTAAGGAGGAACCTAGCCAAGAGGAAATCTCAGGTTCGACGGTGATCTATTGGAAGACCCTAGCCAAGAGGCGATCTCAGGTTCAGCGGTGATCTATGGGAAGAACCTAGCCAAGAGGAAATCTCAGGGTCGAATGTGATATATGGGATGAACCTAGCCAAGAGGCAATCTCAGGTTCGACGGTGATCTATGGGAAGAACCTAGCCAAGAGGCAATCTCAGGTTCGACGGTGATCTAAGCGAAGAACCTAGCTAAGAGGCGATCTCATGTTCGACGGCGATCTAAGGAGGAACCTAGCCAAGAGGCAATGTCAGATTCAACGGTGATCTAAGGAAGAACCTAGCCAAGAGGCAATATCAGGTTCGACGATTATCTATGGAGGAACCTAGCCAAGAGGCGATCTCAGGTTCAACAGTGATCTATGGTAAGAACCTAGCTAAGAGGCGATCTCAGCTTTGACAGTGATCTAAGGAGGAACCTAGCCAAGAGGCGATCTCAGATTCGACGGTGATCTAAGGAGGAACCTATCCAAGAAGCAATATCAGGTTCAACGGTGATCTATGGGAAGAACCTAGCCAAGAGGCGATCTCAGGTTCGACGGTGATCTAAGGAGGAACATATCCAAGAAGAAATATCAGGTTCAACGGTGATCTATGGGAAGAACCTAGCCAAGAGGCGATCTCAGGTTCAACGGTGATCTATGGGAAGAACCTAGCCAAGAGGCGATCTCAGGTTCGACGGTGATCTAAGGGAAGAACCTAGCTAAGAGGCGATCTCAGGTTCGACGGTGATCTAAGGAGGAACCTAGCCAAGAGGCAATCTCAGATTCGACGGTGATATAAGGAGGAACCTAGCCAAGAGGCGATCTCAGGTTAAATGGTGATCTATGGGAAGAACCTAGCTAAGAGGCGATCTTTGCTTCGAAGGTGATCTAAGGAGGAACCTAGCCAAGAGGCCATCTCAGGTTCAACGGTGATCTATGGGAAGAACCTAGCCAAGGGGAGATCTCAGATTCGACGGTGATCTAAGGAGGAACCTAGCGAAGAGGGGATCTCAAGTTCGACGGAGATCTATGGGAAGAACCTATCCTAAGGGAGATCTAAGGTTCGACTGTGATCTACGGGAAGAACCTAACCAAGAGGCAATCTCAGGTTCTACGGTGATCTATGGGAAGAACCTAGCCAAGAGGCGATCTAGGGTTCGACGGTGATCTATGTGAAGAACCTAGCCAAGAGGCGATCTCAGGTTCGACGGTGATCTATGGGAAGAACCTAGCCAAGAGGCGATCTCAGGTTCGACGGTAATCTAAGGCGGAACGTAGCCAAGAGGCGATCTCAGGTTCGACCATGATCTATGGGAAGAACCTAGCCAAGAGGCGATCTCAGGTTCAGAGGTGATCCATGGGAAGAACCTATCCAATAGGCGATCTCAGGTTCGACGGTGATCTATGGGAAGATACTAGCCAAGAGGTAATCTCAGGTTCGACGGTGATCTATGGGAAGAAAGTATCCATGAGGCGATCTCAGGTTTGACGGTGATCAAAGGAGGAACCTAGCCAAGAGGCAATCTCGCGTTCGATAGTGATCTATTGGAAGAACCTAGCCAAAAGGCGATATCAGATTCGGCGGTGATCTAAGGAGGAACCTAGCCAAGAGGCGATCTCAGGTTCGACGGTGATCTAAGGAGGAACCTAGCCAAGAGGCGATATCAGGTTCAACGGTGATCTATGGGAAGAACCTAGCCAAAAGGCGATCTCAGGTTCGACGGTGATCTAAGGAGGAACCTAGCCAAGAGGCGATCTCAGGTTCGAAGGTGATCTAAGGAGCAACCTAGCCAAGAGGCAATCTGAGGTTCGACTGTGATCTATGGGAAGAACCTAGCCAAGAGGCAATCTCAGGTTCCATGGTGATCTGTGGGAAGAACCTAGCCAAGAGGCAATCTCAGGTTCGATAATGATCTATGGGAAGAACATAGCCAAGAGGCGATCTCAGATTCGACGGTGATCTAAGGGAAGAACCTAGCTAAAAGGCGATCTCAGGTTCGATGGTTAACTTGGGAAGAACCTAGCCAAGAGGAGATCTCAAGTTTGACGGTGATCTATGAAAGAACCTAGCCAAGATGCAATCTCAGGTTCGACGGTGATCTAAGGAGAAACCTAGCCAAGAGGCTATCTCGAGTTCGACGGAGATCTATGGGAAGAACTAAGCCTAAGGGCGATCTCAGGTTCGACCGTGATCTACAGGAAAAACCTAGCCAAGAGGCGATCTTAGGTTCGACGGTTATCTAAGGAGGAACCTAGCCAAGAGGCAATCTCAGGTTCGACGGTGATCTATGAGAAGAACCTAGCCAAGAGGAGATCTAGGGTTCAACGATGATCTATGTGAAGAACCTAGCCAAGAGGCGATCTCAGGTTCGACAGTGATCTATGGGAGGAACCTAGCCAAGAGGAAATCTCAGGTTCGACTGTGATCTATGGGAAGAACCTAGCCAAGAGGCGATCTCAGGTTCGACGGTGATCTAAGGGAAGAACCTAGCTAAGAGGCAATCTCAGGTTCGACGGTGATCTAAGGAAGAACCTAGCCAAGAGGCTATCTCAGATTCGACGGTGATCTAAGGAGGAACCTATCCAAGAAGCGATCTCATCTTTGACGGTGATCTAAGGAGGAACCTAGCTAAGAGGCGATCCCAGGTTCAACGGTGATCTATTTGAAAAACCTAGCCAAGAGGCGATCTCAGATTCGACGGTGATCTAAGGAGGAACCTAGACAAGAGACGATCTCAGGTTCGACGGTTATCTATGGAGGAACATAGCCAAGAGGCGATCTAAGGTTCAATGGTGATCTATGGGAAGAACTAAGCCTAAGGGCGATCTCAGGTTCGACCGTGATCTACAGGAAAAACCTAGCCAAGAGGCTATCTTAGGTTCGACGGTTATCTAAGGAGGAACCTAGCCAAGAGGCAATCTCAGGTTCGACGGTGATCTATGAGAAGAACCTAGCCAAGAGGAGATCTAGGGTTCAACGATGATCTATGTGAAGAACCTAGCCAAGAGGCGATCTCAGGTTCGACAGTGATCTATGGGAGGAACCTAGCCAAGAGGAAATCTCAGGTTCGACTGTGATCTATGGGAAGAACCTAGCCAAGAGGCGATCTCAGGTTCGACGGTGATCTAAGGGAAGAACCTAGCTAAGAGGCGATCTCAGGTTCGACGGTGATCTAAGGAAGAACCTATCCAAGAGGCTATCTCAGATTCGACGGTGATCTAAGGAGGAACCTATCCAAGAAGCGATCTCATCTTTGACGGTGATCTAAGGAGGAACCTAGCTAAGAGGCGATCCCAGGTTCAACGGTGATCTATTTGAAAAACCTAGCCAAGAGGCGATCTCAGATTCGACGGTGATCTAAGGAGGAACCTAGACAAGAGACGATCTCAGGTTCGACGGTTATCTATGGAGGAACATAGCCAAGAGGCGATCTAAGGTTCAATGGTGAACTATGGGAAGAACCTAGAAAAGAGGAAATCTCAGGTTCAACGATGATCTATGTAAAGAATCTCGCCAAGAGGCGATGTCGGGTTTGACGGTGATATTTGGGAATAACCTAGCCAAGAGGCAATCTCAGGTTCGACGGTGATCTATGGCTAGAACCTAGCCAAGAGGCGATCTCAGGTTCGACGGTGATCTAAGGAGGAACCTAGCCAAGAGGAAATCTCAGGTTCGACGGTGATCTATTGGAAGAACCTAGCCAAGAGGCGATCTCAGGTTCAGCGGTGATCTATGGGAAGAACCTAGCCAATAGGCGATCTCCGGTTCGACGGTGATCTATGGGAAGAACCTAGCCAAGAGGAAATCTCAGGGTCGAATGTGATCTATGGGATGAACCTAGCCAAGAGGAAATCTCAGGTTCGACGGTGATCTATGGGAAGACCCTAGCCAAGAGGCAATCTCAGGTTCGACGGTGATCTAAGCGAAGAACCTAGCTAAGAGGCGATCTCATGTTCGACGGTGATCTAAGGAGGAACCTAGCCAAGAGGCAATCTCAGATTCAACCGTGATCTAAGGAAGAACCTAGCCAAGAGGCAATCTCAGGTTCGACGATTATCTATGGAGGAACCTAGCCAAGAGGCGATCTCATGTTCAACGGTGATCTATGGTAAGAACCTAGCTAAGAGGCGATCTTAGCTTTGACGGTGATCTAAGGAGGAACCTAGCCAAGAGGCGATCTCAGGTTCGACGGTGATCTAAGGAGGAACCTATCCAAGAAGCAATATTAGGTTCAACGGTGATCTATGGGAAGAACCTAGCCAAGTGGCAATCTCAGGTTCGACGGTGATCTAAGGAGGAACCTAGCGAAGAGGCGATATCAGGTTCAATAGTGATCTAAGGAGGAACCTAGCCAAGAGGCGATCACTGGTTCGAATGTGATCTATGGGAAGAACCTAGCCAAGAGGCAATCTCAGGTTCGACGGTGATCTTTGGGAAGAACCTAGCCAAGAGGCGATCTCAAGTTCGACGGTGATCTAAGGGAAGAACCTAGCTAAGAGGCGATCTCAGGTTCGACGGTGATCTAAGGAGGAACCTAGCCAAGAGGAAATCTCAGATTCGACGGTGATCTAAGGAGGAACCTAGCCAAGAGGCAATCTCAGGTTCGACGGTTATCTATGGAGGAACCTAGCCAAGAGGCGATCTCAGGTTAAACGATGATCTATGGGAAGAACCTAGCTAAGAGGCGATCTCAGCTTCGACAGTGATCTAAGGAGGAACCTAGACAAGAGGCCAACTCAGGGTCAACGGTGATCTATGGGAAGAACCTAGCCAAGGGGAGATCTCAGATTCGACGGTGATCTAAGGAGGAACCTAGCGAAGAGGTGATCTCAAGTTCGACGGAGATCTATGGGAAGAACCTATCCTAAGGGAGATCTCCGGTTCGACTGTGATCTACGGGAAGAACCTAACCAAGAGGCGATCTCAGGTTCGACGGTGATCTATGGGAGGAACCTAGCCAAGAGGCGATCTAGGGTTCAACGGTGATCTATGTGAAGAACCTAGCCAAGAGGCGATCTCAGGTTCGACGGTGATCTAAGGAGGAACCTAGCCAAGAGGCGATCTCAGGTTCGAAGGTGATCTAAGGAGCAACCTAGCCAAGAGGCAATCTCAGGTTCGACTGTGATCTATGGGAAGAACCTAGCCAAGAGGCAATCTCAGGTTCCATGGTGATCTGTGGGAAGAACCTAGCCAAGAGGCAATCTTAGGTTCGATAATGATCTATGGGAAGAACATAGCCAAGAGGCGATCTCAGATTCAACGGTGATCTAAGGGAAGAACCTAGCTAAGAGTCGATCTTAGGTTCGATGGTGATCTAGGGAAGAACCTGGCTAAGAGGCGATCTCAGGTTTGACGATGATCTAAGGAGGAACCTAGCCAAGAGGCAATCTCAGGTTCGACGGTTATCTATAGTAAGAACTTAGCCAAGAGGCGATCTCAGATTCGACGGTGATCTATGGGAAGAACCTAGCCAAGGGGAGATCTCAGATTCGACGGTGAGCTAAGGAGGAACCTAGCGAAGAGGTGATCTCAAGTTCGACGGAGATCTATGGGAAGAACCTAGTCTAAGGGAGATCTCAGGTTCGACTGTGATCTACGGGAAGAACCTAACCAAGAGGCGATCTCAGGTTCGAAGGTGATCTATGGGAAGAACCTAGCCAAGAGGTAATCTAGGGTTCAACGATGATCTATGTGAAGAACCTAGCCAAGAGGCGATCTCAGGTTCGACGGTGATCTATGGGAAGAAACTAGCCAAGAGGCGATCTCAGGTTTGACGGTGATCTAAGGCAAAACCTAGCCAAGAGGCGATCTCAGGTTCGACGGTGATCTATGGGAAGAACCTAGCCAAGAGGCGATCTCAGGTTCAATGGTGATCCATGGGAAGAACCTATCCAATAGGCGATCTCAGGTTCGACGGTGATCTATGGGAAGAACCTAGCCAAGAGGCAATCTCAGGTTCGACGGTGATCTATGGGAAGAACCTATCCATGAGGCGATCTCAGGTTTGACGGTGATCAAAGGAGGAACCTAGCCAAGAGGCAATCTCACGTTCGATAGTGATCTATAGGAAGAACCTAGCCATGAGGCGATATCATATTCGGCGGTGATCTAAGGAGGAACCTAGCCAAGAGGCGATCTCAGGTTCGACGGTGATCTAAGGAGGAACCTATCCAAGAGGCGATATCAGGTTCAACGGTGATCTATGGGAAGAACCTAGCCAAGAGGCGATCTCAGGTTCGACGGTGATCTAAGGAGGAACCTAGCCAAGAGGGGATCTCAGGTTCGAAGGTGATCTAAGGAGCAACCTTGCCAAGAGGCAATCTCAGGTTCGACTTTGATCTATGGGAAGAACCTAGCCAAGAGGTAATCTCAGGTTCCGTGGTGATCTGTGGGAAGAACATAGCCAAGAGGCGATCTCAGATTCGACGGTGATCTAAGGTAAGAACCTAGCTAAGAGTCGATCTCAGGTTCGATGGTGATCTAGGGGAGAACCTAGCTAAGAGGCGATCTCAGGTTTGACGATGATCTAAGGAGGAACCTAGCCAAGAGGCAATCTCAGGTTCGACCATGATCTATGGGAAGAACCTAGCCAAGAGGCGATCTCAGGTTCAGAGGTGATCCATGGGAAGAACCTATCCAATAGGCGATCTCAGGTTCGACGGTGATCTATGGGAAGATACTAGCCAAGAGGTAATCTCAGGTTCGACGGTGATCTATGGGAAGAAAGTATCCATGAGGCGATCTCAGGTTTGACGGTGATCAAAGGAGGAACCTAGCCAAGAGGCAATCTCGCGTTCGATAGTGATCTATTGGAAGAACCTAGCCAAAAGGCGATATCAGATTCGGCGGTGATCTAAGGAGGAACCTAGCCAAGAGGCGATCTCAGGTTCGACGGTGATCTAAGGAGGAACCTAGCCAAGAGGCGATATCAGGTTCAACGGTGATCTATGGGAAGAACCTAGCCAAAAGGCGATCTCAGGTTCGACGGTGATCTAAGGAGGAACCTAGCCAAGAGGCGATCTCAGGTTCGAAGGTGATCTAAGGAGCAACCTAGCCAAGAGGCAATCTGAGGTTCGACTGTGATCTATGGGAAGAACCTAGCCAAGAGGCAATCTCAGGTTCCATGGTGATCTGTGGGAAGAACCTAGCCAAGAGGCAATCTCAGGTTCGATAATGATCTATGGGAAGAACATAGCCAAGAGGCGATCTCAGATTCGACGGTGATCTAAGGGAAGAACCTAGCTAAAAGGCGATCTCAGGTTCGATGGTTAACTTGGGAAGAACCTAGCCAAGAGGAGATCTCAAGTTTGACGGTGATCTATGAAAGAACCTAGCCAAGATGCAATCTCAGGTTCGACGGTGATCTAAGGAGAAACCTAGCCAAGAGGCTATCTCGAGTTCGACGGAGATCTATGGGAAGAACTAAGCCTAAGGGCGATCTCAGGTTCGACCGTGATCTACAGGAAAAACCTAGCCAAGAGGCGATCTTAGGTTCGACGGTTATCTAAGGAGGAACCTAGCCAAGAGGCAATCTCAGGTTCGACGGTGATCTATGAGAAGAACCTAGCCAAGAGGAGATCTAGGGTTCAACGATGATCTATGTGAAGAACCTAGCCAAGAGGCGATCTCAGGTTCGACAGTGATCTATGGGAGGAACCTAGCCAAGAGGAAATCTCAGGTTCGACTGTGATCTATGGGAAGAACCTAGCCAAGAGGCGATCTCAGGTTCGACGGTGATCTAAGGGAAGAACCTAGCTAAGAGGCAATCTCAGGTTCGACGGTGATCTAAGGAAGAACCTAGCCAAGAGGCTATCTCAGATTCGACGGTGATCTAAGGAGGAACCTATCCAAGAAGCGATCTCATCTTTGACGGTGATCTAAGGAGGAACCTAGCTAAGAGGCGATCCCAGGTTCAACGGTGATCTATTTGAAAAACCTAGCCAAGAGGCGATCTCAGATTCGACGGTGATCTAAGGAGGAACCTAGACAAGAGACGATCTCAGGTTCGACGGTTATCTATGGAGGAACATAGCCAAGAGGCGATCTAAGGTTCAATGGTGATCTATGGGAAGAACTAAGCCTAAGGGCGATCTCAGGTTCGACCGTGATCTACAGGAAAAACCTAGCCAAGAGGCGATCTTAGGTTCGACGGTTATCTAAGGAGGAACCTAGCCAAGAGGCAATCTCAGGTTCGACGGTGATCTATGAGAAGAACCTAGCCAAGAGGAGATCTAGGGTTCAACGATGATCTATGTGAAGAACCTAGCCAAGAGGCGATCTCAGGTTCGACAGTGATCTATGGGAGGAACCTAGCCAAGAGGAAATCTCAGGTTCGACTGTGATCTATGGGAAGAACCTAGCCAAGAGGCGATCTCAGGTTCGACGGTGATCTAAGGGAAGAACCTAGCTAAGAGGCGATCTCAGGTTCGACGGTGATCTAAGGAAGAACCTATCCAAGAGGCTATCTCAGATTCGACGGTGATCTAAGGAGGAACCTATCCAAGAAGCGATCTCATCTTTGACGGTGATCTAAGGAGGAACCTAGCTAAGAGGCGATCCCAGGTTCAACGGTGATCTATTTGAAAAACCTAGCCAAGAGGCGATCTCAGATTCGACGGTGATCTAAGGAGGAACCTAGACAAGAGACGATCTCAGGTTCGACGGTTATCTATGGAGGAACATAGCCAAGAGGCGATCTAAGGTTCAATGGTGAACTATGGGAAGAACCTAGAAAAGAGGAAATCTCAGGTTCAACGATGATCTATGTAAAGAATCTCGCCAAGAGGCGATGTCGGGTTTGACGGTGATATTTGGGAATAACCTAGCCAAGAGGCAATCTCAGGTTCGACGGTGATCTATGGCTAGAACCTAGCCAAGAGGCGATCTCAGGTTCGACGGTGATCTAAGGAGGAACCTAGCCAAGAGGAAATCTCAGGTTCGACGGTGATCTATTGGAAGAACCTAGCCAAGAGGCGATCTCAGGTTCAGCGGTGATCTATGGGAAGAACCTAGCCAATAGGCGATCTCCGGTTCGACGGTGATCTATGGGAAGAACCTAGCCAAGAGGAAATCTCAGGGTCGAATGTGATCTATGGGATGAACCTAGCCAAGAGGAAATCTCAGGTTCGACGGTGATCTATGGGAAGACCCTAGCCAAGAGGCAATCTCAGGTTCGACGGTGATCTAAGCGAAGAACCTAGCTAAGAGGCGATCTCATGTTCGACGGTGATCTAAGGAGGAACCTAGCCAAGAGGCAATCTCAGATTCAACCGTGATCTAAGGAAGAACCTAGCCAAGAGGCAATCTCAGGTTCGACGATTATCTATGGAGGAACCTAGCCAAGAGGCGATCTCATGTTCAACGGTGATCTATGGTAAGAACCTAGCTAAGAGGCGATCTTAGCTTTGACGGTGATCTAAGGAGGAACCTAGCCAAGAGGCGATCTCAGGTTCGACGGTGATCTAAGGAGGAACCTATCCAAGAAGCAATATTAGGTTCAACGGTGATCTATGGGAAGAACCTAGCCAAGTGGCAATCTCAGGTTCGACGGTGATCTAAGGAGGAACCTAGCGAAGAGGCGATATCAGGTTCAATAGTGATCTAAGGAGGAACCTAGCCAAGAGGCGATCACTGGTTCGAATGTGATCTATGGGAAGAACCTAGCCAAGAGGCAATCTCAGGTTCGACGGTGATCTTTGGGAAGAACCTAGCCAAGAGGCGATCTCAAGTTCGACGGTGATCTAAGGGAAGAACCTAGCTAAGAGGCGATCTCAGGTTCGACGGTGATCTAAGGAGGAACCTAGCCAAGAGGAAATCTCAGATTCGACGGTGATCTAAGGAGGAACCTAGCCAAGAGGCAATCTCAGGTTCGACGGTTATCTATGGAGGAACCTAGCCAAGAGGCGATCTCAGGTTAAACGATGATCTATGGGAAGAACCTAGCTAAGAGGCGATCTCAGCTTCGACAGTGATCTAAGGAGGAACCTAGACAAGAGGCCAACTCAGGGTCAACGGTGATCTATGGGAAGAACCTAGCCAAGGGGAGATCTCAGATTCGACGGTGATCTAAGGAGGAACCTAGCGAAGAGGTGATCTCAAGTTCGACGGAGATCTATGGGAAGAACCTATCCTAAGGGAGATCTCCGGTTCGACTGTGATCTACGGGAAGAACCTAACCAAGAGGCGATCTCAGGTTCGACGGTGATCTATGGGAGGAACCTAGCCAAGAGGCGATCTAGGGTTCAACGGTGATCTATGTGAAGAACCTAGCCAAGAGGCGATCTCAGGTTCGACGGTGATCTAAGGAGGAACCTAGCCAAGAGGCGATCTCAGGTTCGACTGTGATCTATGGGAAGAACCTAGCCAAGAGGCAATCTCAGGTTCCATGGTGATCTGTGGGAAGAACCTAGCCAAGAGGCAATCTTAGGTTCGATAATGATCTATGGGAAGAACATAGCCAAGAGGCGATCTCAGATTCAACGGTGATCTAAGGGAAGAACCTAGCTAAGAGTCGATCTTAGGTTCGATGGTGATCTAGGGAAGAACCTGGCTAAGAGGCGATCTCAGGTTTGACGATGATCTAAGGAGGAACCTAGCCAAGAGGCAATCTCAGGTTCGACGGTGATCTATAGTAAGAACTTAGCCAAGAGGCGATCTCAGATTCGACGGTGATCTATGGGAAGAACCTAGCCAAGGGGAGATCTCAGATTCGACGGTGAGCTAAGGAGGAACCTAGCGAAGAGGTGATCTCAAGTTCGACGGAGATCTATGGGAAGAACCTAGTCTAAGGGAGATCTCAGGTTCGACTGTGATCTACGGGAAGAACCTAACCAAGAGGCGATCTCAGGTTCGAAGGTGATCTATGGGAAGAACCTAGCCAAGAGGTAATCTAGGGTTCAACGATGATCTATGTGAAGAACCTAGCCAAGAGGCGATCTCAGGTTCGACGGTGATCTATGGGAAGAAACTAGCCAAGAGGCGATCTCAGGTTTGACGGTGATCTAAGGCAAAACCTAGCCAAGAGGCGATCTCAGGTTCGACGGTGATCTATGGGAAGAACCTAGCCAAGAGGCGATCTCAGGTTCAATGGTGATCCATGGGAAGAACCTATCCAATAGGCGATCTCAGGTTCGACGGTGATCTATGGGAAGAACCTAGCCAAGAGGCAATCTCAGGTTCGACGGTGATCTATGGGAAGAACCTATCCATGAGGCGATCTCAGGTTTGACGGTGATCAAAGGAGGAACCTAGCCAAGAGGCAATCTCACGTTCGATAGTGATCTATAGGAAGAACCTAGCCATGAGGCGATATCATATTCGGCGGTGATCTAAGGAGGAACCTAGCCAAGAGGCGATCTCAGGTTCGACGGTGATCTAAGGAGGAACCTATCCAAGAGGCGATATCAGGTTCAACGGTGATCTATGGGAAGAACCTAGCCAAGAGGCGATCTCAGGTTCGACGGTGATCTAAGGAGGAACCTAGCCAAGAGGGGATCTCAGGTTCGAAGGTGATCTAAGGAGCAACCTTGCCAAGAGGCAATCTCAGGTTCGACTTTGATCTATGGGAAGAACCTAGCCAAGAGGTAATCTCAGGTTCCGTGGTGATCTGTGGGAAGAACATAGCCAAGAGGCGATCTCAGATTCGACGGTGATCTAAGGTAAGAACCTAGCTAAGAGTCGATCTCAGGTTCGATGGTGATCTAGGGGAGAACCTAGCTAAGAGGCGATCTCAGGTTTGACGATGATCTAAGGAGGAACCTAGCCAAGAGGCAATCTCAGGTTCGACGGTGATCTATAGTAAGAACTTAGCCAAGAGGCGATCTCAGATTCAACGGTGATCTAAGAAGGAACCTAGCCAAGAGGCGATCTCAGCTTCGACGGTGATCTAAGGAGGAACCTAGCCAAGAGGCAATCTCAGGTTTGACGGTGTTCTAAGGAGGAACCTAGCCAAGAGGCAATCTTAGGTTCGACTGTGATCTATGGGAGGAGCCTAATCAAGAGGAAATCTCAGGTTCGATGGTGATCTATGGGAAGAACCTAGCCAAGAGGCGATCTCAGGTTCGACGGTGATATAAGGGAAGAACCTAAATAAAAGGAGATCTCAGGTTCGACGGTTAACTAGGGAAGAACCTAGCCAAGAGGCGATCTCAGGTTTGACGGTGATCTATGAAAGAACCAAGCCAAGATGCAATCTCAGGTTCGACGGTGATCTAAGGAGTAACCTAGCCAAGAGGATATCTCGAGTTCGACGGAGATCTATGGGAAGAACCACGCCTAAGAGCGATCTCAGGTTCGACGGTGATCTACAGGAATAACCTAGCCAAGAGGCGATCTTAGGTTCGACGGTTATCTAAGGAGGAACCTAGCCAAGAGGCAATCTCAGGTTCGACGGTGATCTATGAGAAGAACCTAGCCAAGAGGAGATCTAGGGTTCAACGGTGATCTATGTGAAGAACCTAGCCAAGAGGCGATCTCAGGTTCGACAGTGATCTATGGGAGGAACCTAGCCAAGAGGAAATCTCAGGTTCGACTGTGATCTATGGGAAGAACCTAGCCAAGAGGCGATCTCAGGTTCGACGGTGATCTAAGGGAAGAACCTAGCTAAGAGGCGATCTCAGGTTCGACGGTGATCTAAGGAAGAACCTAGCCAAAAGGCGATCTAAGATTCGACGGTGATCTAAGAAGGAACCTACCCAAGAGACGATATCAGGTTCGACGGTTATCTATGGAGGAACCTAGCCAAGAGGCGATCTCAGGTTCAACGGTGATCTAAGGAGGAACCTAGCCTAGAGGCAATCTCGAGTTCGACGGAGATCTATGGGAAGAACCTAGCCAAGAGGCGATCTCAGGTTCGACGGTGATCTATGGAAAGAACCTAGCCAAGAGGCGATCTCAGGTTCGACGGTGAACTATGGAGGAACCTAGCCAAGAGGCTATCTCAGGTTCGACGATGATCTATGGGAAAAATCTAGCCAAGTGGCGATCTGAGGTTCAGCGGTGATCTATGGGAAGAACCTAGCCAATAGACGATCTCAGGTTCGACGGTGATCTATGGGAAGAACCTATCCAAGTGGCAATCTCAGGTTCGACGGTGATCTATGGGAAGAACCTGGCCATGAGGAAATCTCAGGTTTGATGGTGATCAAAGGAGGAACCTAGCCAAGATGCAATCTTAGGTTCGACGGTGATCTATAGGAAGAACCTAGCCAAGAGGCAATCTCAGATTCGACGGTGATCTAAGGAGGAACCTAGCCAATAGGCGATCTCAGGTTCGACGGTGATCTAAGGAGGAACCTAGCCAAGAGGCAATATCAGGTTCAACGGTGATCTATGGGATGAACCTAGCCAAGAGGCGATCTCAGGTTCGACGGTGATCTAAGGAGGAACCTAGCCAAGAGGCGATCTCAGGTTTGATGGTGATCTAAGGAGGAACTTAGCCAAGAGCCGATCTCAGGTTCGAATGTGATCTATGGGAAGAACCTAGACAAGAGGCAATCTTAGATTCGACGGTGATCTATGGAAAGAACCTAGCCAAGAGGCGATCTCAGGTTCGACGATGATCTAAGGGAAGAACCTTGATAAAAGGCGATCTCATGTTCGATGGTGATCTAGGGAAGAACCTAGCCAAGAGGCGATCTCAGGTTTGACAATGATCTATGGGAAGAACCTAGCCAAGAGACGATCTCAGGTTCGACGATGATCTAAGGAGGAACCTAGCCAAGAGGCAATCTCAGGTTCGACGGTGATCTAAGGAGGAACCTAGCCAAGAGGCAATCTCGAGTTCGACGGAGATCTATGGGAAGAACCTAGCCTAAGGGCGATCTCAGGTTCGATGGTGATCTATGGGAAGAACCTAGCCAAGAGGCAATCTCGGGTTCGACGGTGATCTATGGAAAGAACCTAGCCAAGAGGCGATCTCAGGTTCGACGGTGATCTAAGGAGGAACCTAGCCAAGAGGCGATCTCAGGTTCGAATGTGATCTATGGGAAGAACCTAGACAAGAGGCAATCTCAGGTTCGACGGTGATCTATGGGAAGAACCTAGCCAAGAGGCGATCTTAGGTTCGACGATGATCTAAGGGAAGAACCTAGCCAAGAGGCAATCTCAGGTTCGACGATTATCTATGGAGGAACCTAGCCAAGAGGCGATCTCATGTTCAACGGTGATCTATGGTAAGAACCTAGCTAAGAGGTGATCTCAGCTTTGACGGTGATCTAAGGAGGAACCTAGCCAAGAGGCGATCTCAGGTTCGACGTTGATCTAAGGAGGAACCTATCCAAGAAGCAATATTAGGTTCAACGGTGATCTATGGGAAGAACCTAGCCAAGAGGCAATCTCAGGTTCGACGGTGATCTAAGGAGGAACCTAGCGAAGAGGCGATATCAGGTTCAATGGTGATCTAAGGAGGAACCTAGCCAAGAGGCGATCACTGGTTCGAATGTGATCTATGGGAAGAACCTAGCCAAGAGGCAATCTCAGGTTCGACTGTGATCTTTGGGAAGAACCTAGCCAAGAGGCGATCTCAAGTTCGACGGTGATCTTAGGGAAGAACCTAGCTAAGAGGCGATCTCAGGTTCGACGGTGATCTAAGGAGGAACCTAGCCAAGAGGCAATCTCAGATTCGACGGTGATCTAAGGAGGAACCTAGCCAAGAGGCAATCTCAGGTTCGACGGTTATCTATGGAGGAACCTAGCCAAGAGGCGATCTCAGGTTAAACGGTGATCTATGGGAAGAACCTAGCTAAGAGGCGATCTCAGCTTCGACAGTGATCTAAGGAGGAACCTAGCCAAGAGGCCAACTCAGGGTCAACGGTGATCTATGGGAAGAACCTAGCCAAGGGGAGATCTCAGATTCGACGGTGATCTAAGGAGGAACCTAGCGAAGAGGTGATCTCAAGTTCGACGGAGATCTATGGGAAGAACCTATCCTAAGGGAGATCTCCGGTTCGATTGTGATCTACGGGAAGAACCTAACCAAGAGGCGATCTCAGGTTCGACGGTGATCTATGGGAAGAACCTAGCCAAGAGGCGATCTAGGGTTCAACGGTGATCTATGTGAAGAACCTAGCCAAGAGGCGATCTCAGGTTCGACGGTGATCTAAGGAGGAACCTAGCCAAGAGGCGATCTCAGGTTCGAAGGTGATCTAAGGAGCAACCTAGCCAAGAGGCAATCTCAGGTTCGACTGTGATCTATGGGAAGAACCTAGCCAAGAGGCAATCTCAGGTTCCATGGTGATCTGTGGGAAGAACCTAGCCAAGAGGCAATCTTAGGTTCGATAATGATCTATGGGAAGAACATAGCCAAGAGGCGATCTCAGATTCAACGGTGATCTAATGGAAGAACCTAGCTAAGAGTCGATCTTAGGTTCGATGGTGATCTAGGGAAGAACCTGGCTAAGAGGCGATCTCAGGTTTGACGATGATCTAAGGAGGAACCTAGCCAAGAGGCAATCTCAGGTTCGACGGTGATCTATAGTAAGAACTTAGCCAAGAGGCGATCTAAGATTCGACGGTGATCTATGGGAAGAACCTAGCCAAGGGGAGATCTCAGATTCGACGGTGATCTAAGGAGGAACCTAGCGAAGAGGTGATCTCAAGTTCGACGGAGATCTATGGGAAGAACCTAGTCTAAGGGAGATCTCAGGTTCGACTGTGATCTACGGGAAGAACCTAACCAAGAGGCGATCTCAGGTTCGAAGGTGATCTATGGGAAGAACCTAGCCAAGAGGTGATCTAGGGTTCAACGATGATCTATGTGAAGAACCTAGCCAAGAGGCGATCTCAGGTTCGACGGTGATCTATGGGAAGAACCTAGCCAAGAGGCGATCTCAAGTTTGACGGTGATCTAAGGCAAAACCTAGCCAAGAGGCGATCTCAGGTTCGACGGTGATCTATGGGAAGAACCTAGCCAAGAGGCGATCTCAGGTTCAATGGTGATCCATGGGAAGAACCTATCCAATAGGCGATCTCAGGTTCGACGGTGATCTATGGGAAGAACCTAGCCAAGAGGCAATCTCAAGTTTGACGGTGATCTATGGGAAGAACCTATCCATGAGGCGACCTCAGGTTTGACGGTGATCAAAGGAGGAACCTAGCCAAGAGGAAATCTCACGTTCGATAGTGATCTATAGGAAGAACCTAGCCATGAGGCGATATCAGATTCGGCGGTGATCTAAGGAGGAACCTAGCCAAGAGGCGATCTCAGGTTCGACGGTGATCTAAGGAGGAACCTAGCCAAGAGGCGATATCAGGTTCAACGGTGATCTATGGGAAGAACCTAGCCAAGAGGCGATCTCAGGTTCGACGGTGATCTAAGGAGGAACCTAGCCAAGAGGGGATCTCAGGTTCGAAGGTGATCTAAGGAGCAACCTTGCCAAGAGGCAATCTCAGGTTCGACTTTGATCTATGGGAAGAACCTAGCCAAGAGGTAATCTCAGGTTCCATGGTGATCTGTGGGAAGAACATAGCCAAGAGGCGATCTCAGATTCGACGGTGATCTAAGGGAAGAACCTAGCTAAGAGTCGATCTCAGGTTCGATGGTGATCTAGGGAAGAACCTAGCTAAGAGGCGATCTCAGGTTTGACGATGATCTAAGGAGGAACCTAGCCAAGAGGCAATCTCAGGTTCGACGGTGATCTATAGTAAGAACTTAGCCAAGAGGCGATCTCAGATTCAACGGTGATTTAAGAAGGAACCTAGCCAAGAGGCGATCTCAGCTTCGACGGTGATCTAAGGAGGAACCTAGCCAAGAGGCAATCTCAGGTTTGACGGTGTTCTAAGGAGGAACCTAGCCAAGAGGCAATCTTAGGTTCGACTGTGATCTATGGGAGGAGCCTAATCAAGAGGAAATCTCAGGTTCGATGGTGATCTATGGGAAGAACCTAGCCAAGAGGCGATCTGAGGTTCGACGGTGATATAAGGGAAGAACCTAACTAAAAGGAGATCTCAGGTTCGACGGTTAACTAGGGAAGAACCTAGCCAAGAGGCGATCTCAGGTTCAACGGTGATCTATGAAAGAACCTAGCCAAGATGCAATCTCAGGTTCGACGGTGATCTAAGGAGGAACCTAGCCAAGAGGATATCTTGAGTTCGACGGAGATCTATGGGAAGAACCACGCCTAAGAGCGATCTCAGGTTCGACGGTGATCTACAGGAATAACCTAGCCAAGAGGCGATCTTAGGTTCGACGGTTATCTTAGGAGGAACCTAGCCAAGAGGCAACCTCAGGTTCGACGGTGATCTATGAGAAGAACCTAGCCAAGAGGAGATCTAGGGTTCAACGGTGATCTATGTGAAGAACCTAGCCAAGAGGCGATCTCAGGTTCGACAGTGATCTATGGGAGGAACCTAGCCAAGAGGAAATCTCAGGTTCGACTGTGATCTATGGGAAGAACCTAGCCAAGAGGCGATCTCAGGTTCGACGGTGATCTAAGGGAAGAACCTAGCTAAGAGGCGATCTCAGGTTTGACGGTGATCTAAGGAAGAACCTAGCCAAAAGGCGATCTAAGATTCGACGGTGATCTAAGAAGGAACCTACCCAAGAGACGATATCAGGTTCGACGGTTATCTATGGAGGAACCTAGCCAAGAGGCGATCTCAGGTTCAACGGTGATCTAAGGAGGAACCTAGCCTAGAGGCAATCTCGAGTTCGACGGAGATCTATGGGAAGAACCTAGCCAAGAGGCGATCTCAGGTTCGACGGTGATCTATGGAAAGAACCTAGCCAAGAGGCGATCTCAGGTTCGACGGTGAACTATGGAGGAACCTAGCCAAGAGGCTATCTCAGGTTCGACGATGATCTATGGGAAAAATCTAGCCAAGTGGCGATCTCAGGTTCAGCGGTGATCTATGGGAAGAACCTAGCCAATAGACGATCTCAGGTTCGACGGTGATCTATGGGAAGAACCTATCCAAGTGGCAATCTCAGGTTCGACGGTGATCTATGGGAAGAACCTGGCCATGAGGAAATCTCAGGTTTGACGGTGATCAAAGGAGGAACCTAGCCAAGATGCAGTCTTAGGTTCGACGGTGATCTATAGGAAGAACCTAGCCAAGAGGCAATCTCAGATTCGACGGTGATCTAAGGAGGAACCTAGCCAATAGGCGATCTCAGGTTCGACGGTGATCTAAGGAGGAACCTAGCCAAGAGGCAATATCAGGTTCAACGGTGATCTATGGGAAGAACCTAGCCAAGAGGCGATCTCAGGTTCGACGGTGATCTAAGGAGGAACCTAGCCAAGAGGCGATCTCAGGTTTGATGGTGATCTAAGGAGGAACTTAGCCAAGAGCCGATCTCAGGTTCGAATGTGATCTATGGGAAGAACCTAGACAAGAGGCAATCTCTGGTTCGACGGTGATCTATGGAAAGAACCTAGCCAAGAGGCGATCTCAGGTTCGACGATGATCTAAGGGAAAAACCTTGATAAAAGGCGATCTCATGTTCGACGGTGATCTAGGGAAGAACCTAGCCAAGAGGCGATCTCAGGTTCGACAATGATCTATGGGAAGAACCTAGCCAAGAGACGATCTCAGGTTCGACGATGATCTAAGGAGGAACCTAGCCAAGAGGCAATCTCAGGTTCGACGGTGATCTAAGGAGGAACCTAGCCAAGAGGCAATCTCGAGTTCGATAGAGATCTATGGGAAGAACCTAGCCTAAGGGCGATCTCAGGTTCGATGGTGATCTATGGGAAAAACCTAGCCAAGAGGCAATCTCGGGTTCGACGGTGATCTATGGAAAGAACCTAGCCAAGAGGCGATCTCAGGTTCGACGGTGATCTAAGGAGGAACCTAGCCAAGAGGCGATCTCAGGTTCGAATGTGATCTATGGGAAGAACCTAGACAAGAGGCAATCTCAGGTTCGACGGTGATCTATGGGAAGAACCTAGCCAAGAGGCGATCTTAGGTTCGACGGTGATCTAAGGGAAGAACCTAGCTAAGAGGCGATCTCAGGTTCGACGGTGATCTAGGGAAGAACCTAGCCAAGAGGCGATCTCAGGTTCGACGGTGATCTATGGAAAGGACCTAGCCAAGAGGCGATCTCAGGTTCAACGGGGATCTAAGGAGGAACCTAGCCAAGTGGCAATCTCAGGTTCGACGGTGATCTAAGGAGGAACCTAGCCAAGAGGTGATCTCAAGTTCGACGGTGATCTTTGGGAAGAACCTAGCCAAGAGGCGATCTCAGGTTTGACGGTGATCTAAGGAGGAACCTAGCTAAGAGGCAATCTCCGATTCGACGATGATCTATAGGAAGAACCTAGCAAAGAGGTGATCTCAGATTCGACGGTGATCTAAGGAGGAACCTAGCCAAGAGGCGATCTCAGCTTCGACGGTGATCTGAGGAGGAACCTAGCCAAGAGGCGATCTCAGGTTCAATGGTGATCTATGGGAAGAACCTAGCCAAGAGGCAATCTCAGATTCGACGGTGATCTAAGGAGGAACCTAGCCAAGAGGCGATCTCATGTTCGACGGTGATCTAAGGAAGAACCTAGCCAAGAGGCGATCTCAGGTTCGACGGTGATCTATGAAAGAACCTAGCCAAGATGCAATCTCAGGTTCAACGGTGATCTAAGGAGGAACCTAGCCAAAAGGCAATCTCAGGTTCGACGATGATCTAAGGAGGAACCTAGCCAAGAGGCGATCTCGAGTTCGACGGAGATCTATGGGAATAACCAAGCCTAAGGGCGGTCTCAGGTTCAACGGTGATCTACAGGAAGAACCTAACCAAGAGGCGATCTTAGGTTTGACGATTATCTAAGGAGGAACCTAACCAAGAGGCAATCTCAGGTTCGACGGTGATCTATGTGAAGAACCTAGCCAAGAGGAGATCTCAGGTTCAACGGTGATCTAAGGAGGAACCTAACGAAGAGGCGATATCAGGTTCGATGGTGATCTAAGGAGGAACCTAGCCAAGAGGCGATCACTGGTTCGAATGTGATTTATGGGAAGAACCTAGCCAAGAGGCAATCTCAGGTTCGACGGTGACCTATGGGAAGAACCTAGCCAAGAGGCAATCTCAGGTTCGACGGTGATCTAAGGGAAGAACCTAGCTAAGAGGCGATGTCAGGTTCGACGGTGATCTAAGGAGGAACCTAGCCAAGAGGCGATCTCAGATTCGATGGTGATCTAAGTAGGAACCTTGCCAAGAGGCAGTCTCAGGTTCGACGGTTATCTATGGAGGATCCTAGCCAAGAGGCGATCTCAGGTTCAACGGTGATCTATGGGAAGAACCTAGCTAAGAGGCGATCTCAGCTTCGAAGGTGATCTAAGGAGGAACCTAGCCAAGAGGCGATCTCAGGTTCAACGGTGATCTATGGGAAGAACCTAGCCAAGGGGAGATCTCAGATTCGACGGTGATCTAAGGAGGAACCTAGCCAAGAGGTGATCTCAAGTTCGACGAAGATCTATGGGAAGAACCTAGCCTAAGGGAGATCTCAGGTTCGACTGTGATCTACGGGAAGAACCTAACCAAGAGGCGATCTTAGGTTTAATGGTGATCTATGGGAAGAACCTAGCCAAGAGGCGATCTAGCGTTCAACGGTGATCTATGTGAAGAACCTAGCCAAGAGGCGATCTCAGGTTCGACGGTGATCTATGGGAAGAACCTAGCCAAGAGGCGATCTCAGGTTCGACGATGATCTAAGAATGAACCTAGCCAAGAGGCGATCTCAGTTTCGACGGTGATCTATGGGAAGAACCTAGCCAAGAGGCGATCTCAGGTTCAGAGGTGATCTATGGGAAGAACCTAGCCAATAGGCGATCTCAGGTTCAACAATGATCTATGGGAAGAACCTAGCCAAGAGGCAATCTGAGGTTCGACGGTGATCTCTGGGAAGAACCTAGCCATGAGGCAATCTCAGGTTTGACGGTGATTAAAGGAGGAACCTAGCCAAGAGGCAATCTCATATTCTACAGTGATCTATAGGAAGAACCTAGCCAAGAGGCAATCTCAGATTCGACGGTGATCTAAGGAGGAACCTAGCCAAGAGGCGATCTCAGGTTCGACGGTGATCTAAGGAGGAACCTAGCCAAGAGGCGATATCAGGTTCACCGGTGATCTATGGGAAGAACCTAGCCAAGAGGCAATCTCAGGTTCGACGGTGATCTAAGGAGGAACCTAGACAAGAGGCAATCTCAGGTTCGACGGTGATCTAAGGAGGAACCTAGCCAAGAGGCAATCTCAGGTTCGACTGTGATCTATGGGAAGAACCTAGCCAAGAGGAAATCTCAGGTTCCATGGTGATCTATGGGAAGAACCTAGCCAAGAGGCGATCTCAGGTTCGACAGTGATCTATGGGAAGAACATAGCCAAGAGGCGATCTCAGATTCGACGGTGATCTAAGGGAAGAACCTAGATAAGAGTCGATCTCAGGTTCGATGGTGATCTAGGGAAGAACCTAGCTAAGAGGCGATCTCAGGTTCGATGGTGATCTATGGGAAGAACCTAGCCAAGAGGCGATCTCAGGTTAGACGGGGATCTAAGGAGGAACCTAGCCAAGAGGCAATCTCAGGTTCGACGGTGATCTAAGGAGGAACCTAGCCAAGAGGCGATCTCAAGTTCGAATGTGATCTATGGGAAGAAGCTTGCCAAGAGGCGATCTCAGGTTTGACGATGATCTAAGGGGGAACTTAGTCAAGAGGAATTCTCAGGTTCAACGGTATTCTATAGGAAGAACTTAGCCAAGAGGCGATCTCAGATTCGATGGTGATCTAAGGAGGAACCTAGCCAAGAGGAGATCTCAGCTTCGACGGTGATCTAAGGAGGAACCTAGCCAAGAGGCAATCTCAGGTTCAACGGTGATCTATGGGAAGAACCTAGCCAAGAGGCAATCTCAGATTTGACAGTGATCTAAGGAGGAACCTAGCCAAGAGGCAATCTCAGGTTCGACGGTGATCTAAGGAGGAACCTAGCCAAGAGGCAATCTTAGGTTCGACTGTGATATATTGGAAGAACCTAGCCAAGAGGCAATCTCAGGTTCGATGGTGATCTATGGGAAGAACCTAGCCAAGAGGCAATCTCAGGTTCGACAGTGATATAAGGGAAGAACCTAGCTAAAAGGCGATCTCAGGTTCGACGGTGAACTAGGGAAGAACCTAGCCAAGAGGCGATCTTAGGTTCGACGGTGATCTATGAAAGAAAATAGCCAAGATGCAATCTCAGGTTTGACGGTGATCTCAGGAGGAACCTAGCCAAGAGGCGATCTCGAGTTCGACGGAGATCTATGGGAAGAACCAAGCCAAAGGGCGATCTCAGGTTCGACGGTGATCTACAGGAAGAACCTAGCCAAGAGGCGATCTTAGGTTCGATGGTTATCTAAGGAGGAACCTAGACAAGAGGAAATCTCAGGTTCGAAGGTGATCTATGAGAAGAACCTAGCCAAGAGGCGATCTAAGGTTCAACGTTGATCTATGTGAAGAACCTAGCCAAGAGGCGATCTCAGGTTCGATAGTGATCTATGGGAAGAACCTAGCCAAGAGGCAATCTCAGATTCGACGGTGATCTAAGGGAAGAATGTAGCTAAAAGGCGATCTCAGGTTCGACGGTGATCTAGGGAATAACCTAGCCAAGAGGCGATCTCAGGATCGACAGTGATCTATGGGAAGAACTTAACCAAGAGACGATCTCAGGTTCGACGATGAACTAAGGAGGAACCTAGCCAAGAGGAAATCTCAGGTTCGACGGTGATCTAAGGAGGAACCTAGCCAAGAGGAAATCTTGAGTTTAACAGAGATCTATGGGAAGAACCAAGCCTAAGGGCGATGTCAGGTTCGACGGTGATCTACAGGAATAACCTAGCCAAGAGGCAATCTCAGGTTCGACGGTTATCTATGGAGGAACCTAGCAAAGAGGCAATCTCAGGTTCGACGGTGATCTATGAGAAGAACCTAGCCAAGAGGAGATCTAGAGTTCAACGGTGATCTATGTGAAGAACCTAGCCAAGAGGCGATCTCAGGTTCGACAGTGATCTATGGGAAGAACCTAGCCAAGAGGCAATCTTAGGTCCGACTGTGATCTATGGGAAGAACCTAGCCAAGAGGCGATCTCAGTTTCGACGGTGATCTAACGTAAGAACCTAGCTAAAAGGCGATCTCATGTTCGACGGTGATCTAGGGAAGAACCTAGCCAAGAGGCGATCTCAGGTTCGACAATGATCTATGGGAAGAACCTAGCCAAGAGACGATCTCAGGTTCGACGATGATCTAGGAAGGAACCTAGCCAAGAGGCAATCTCAGGTTCGACGGTGATCTAAGGAGGAACCTAGCCTAGAGGCAATCTCAGGTTCGACGGTGATCTAAGGAGGAACCTAGCCAAGAGGCGATCTCAGGTTCGACGGTGATCTATGGGAAGAATCTAGCCAAGTGGCGATCTCAGGTTCAGCGGTGATCTATGGGAAGAACCTAGCCAATATGCAATCTCAGGTTCGACGGTGATCTATGGGTTGAACCTATCCAAGAGGCAATCTCAGGTTCGACGGTGATCTATGGGAAGAACCTGGCCATGAGGCGATCTCGGGTTTGACGGTGATTAAAGGAGGAACCTAGCCAAGAGGCAATCTTAGGTTCGACGGTGATTTATACGAAGAACCTAGCCAAGAGGCGATCTCAGATTCGACGGTGATCTAAGGAGGAACCTAGCCAAGAGGCGATCTCAGGTTCGACGATTATCTAAGGAGGAACCTAGCCAAGAGGCAATATCAGGTTCAACGGTGATCTATGGGAAGAACCTAGCCAAGAGGCGATCTCAGGTTCGACGGTGATCTAAAAAGGAACCTAGCCAAGAGGCGATCTCAAGTTGGATGGTGAGCTAAGGAGGAAACTAGCCAAGAGCCAATCTCAGGTTCGAATGTGATATATGGGAAGAACCTAGACAAGAGGAAATCTCAGGTTCGACGGTGATCTATGGGAAGAACCTAGCCAAGAGGCGATCTAAGGTTCAACGGTGATCTAAGGAAAGAACCTAGCTAAAAGGCGATCTCATGTTCGACGGTGATCTAGGGAAGAACCTAGCCAAGAGGCGATCTCAGGTTCGACAATGATCTATGGGAAGAACTTAGCCAAGAGACAATCTGAGGTTCAACGATGATCTAAGGAGGAACCTAGCCAAGAGGCAATCTCAGGTTCGACGGTGATCTAAGGAGGAACCTAGCCAAGAGGCAATCTCGAGTTCGACGGAGATCTATGGGAAGAAACTAGCCTAAGGGCGATCTCAGGTTCGATGGTGATCTATGGGAAGAACCTAGCCAAGAGGCGATCTCAGGTTTGAGGGTGATCTATGGAAAGAACCTAGCCAAGAAGCGATCTCAGGTTCGACAGTGATCTAAGGAGGAACCTAGACAAGAGTCGATCTCAGGTTCGACGGTGATCTAAGGAGGAACCTAGCCAAGAGGCAATCTCAAGTTCGAAGGTGATCTATGGGAAGAACCTAGCCAAGAGGCAATCTCAGGTTTGACGATGATCTAAGGAGGAACTTAGTCAAGAGGAATTCTCAGGTTCGACGGTATTCTATAGGAAGAACTTAGCCAAGAGGCGATCTCAGATTTGATGGTGATCTAAGGAGGAACCTAGCCAAGAGGAGATCTCAGCTTCGACGGTGATCTAAGGAGGAACCTAGCCAAGAGGCAATCTCAGGTTCAACAGTGATCTATGGGTAGAACCTAGCCAAGAGGCAATCTCAGATTTGACGGTGATCTAAGGAGGAACCTAGCCAAGAGGCAATCTCAGGTTCGACGGTGATCTAAGGAGGAACCTAGCCAAGAGGCAATCTTAGGTTCGACTTTGATCTATGGGAAGAACCTAGCCAAGAGGCAATCTCAGGTTCGATGGTGATCTATGGGAAGAACCTAGCCAAGAAGCAATCTCAGGTTCGACATTGATATAAGGGAAGAACCTAGCTAAAAGGTGATCTCAGGTTCGACGGTGAACTAGGGAAGAACCTAGCCAAGAGGCGATCTCAGGTTCGACGGTGATCTATGAAAGAACATAGCCAAGATGCAATCTCAGGTTCGACGGAGGTCTAAGGAGGAACCTAGCCAAGAGGCAATCTCAGGTTCGACGGTGATCTAAGGAGGAACCTAGCCAAGAGGCGATCTCGAGTTCGACGGAGATCTATGGGAAGAACCAAGCCTAAGGGCGATCTCAGGTTCGACGGTGATCTACAAGAAGATCCTAGCCAAGAGGCGATCTTAGGTTCGATGGTTATCTAAGGAGGAACCTAGCCAATAGGCAATCTCAGGTTCTAAGGTGATCTATGAGAAGAACCTAGCCAAGAGGCGATCTAGTGTTCAACGGTGATCTATGTGAAGAACCTATCCAAGAGGCGATCTCAGGTTCGACAGTGATATAAGGAGGAACCTAGCCAAGAGGCGATCTCAGGTTCGACGGTGATCTAAGGAGGAACCTAGCCAAGAGGCGATCTCATGTTCGACGGTGATCTAAGGAAGAACCTAGCCAAGAGGCGATCTCAGGTTCGACGGTGATCTATGAAAGAACCTAGCCAAGATGAAATCTCAGGTTCGACGGTGATCTAAGGAGGAACCTAGCCAAGAGGCAATATCAGGTTCGACGGTGATCTAAGGAGGGACCTAGCCAAGAGGCGATCTCGAGTTCGACGGAGATCTATGGGAATAACCAAGCCTAAGGGCGATCTCAGGTTCAACGGTGATCTACAGGAAGAACCTAGCCAAGAGGCGATCTTAGGTTCGACGATTATCTAAGGAGGAACCTAGCCAAGAGGCAATCTCAAGTTCGACGGTGATCTATGAGAAAAACCTAGCCAAGAGGCGATATAGGGTTCAACGGTGATCTATGTGAAGAACCTAGCCAAGAGGCAATCTCAGGTTCGACGGTGATCTAAGGAGGAACCTAGCGAAGAGGCGATATCAGGTTCGATGGTGATCTAAGGAGGAACCTAGCCAAGAGGCGATCACTGGTTCGTATGTGATTTATGGGAAGAACCTAGCCAAGAGGCAATCTCAAGTAAGACGGTGATCTATAAGAAGAACCTAGCCAAGAGGCAATCTCAGGTTCGACGGTGATCTAAGGGAAGAACCTAGCTAAGAGGCGATCTCAGGTTCGACGGTGATCTAAGGAGGAACCTAGCCAAGAGGCGATCTCAGATTCGACGGTGATCTAAGGAGGAACCTAGCCAAGAGGAAATCTCAGGTTCGACGGTTATCTATGGAGGAACCTAGCCAAGAGGAGATCTCAGGTTCAACGGTGATCTATGGGAAGAACCTAGCTAAGAGGCGATCTCAGCTTCAACGGTGATCTAAGGAGGAACCTAGCCAAGAGGCGATCTCAGATTCGACGATGATCTAAGGAGGAACTTAGCCAAGAGGAGATCTCAGCTTCGACGGTGATCTAAGGAGGAACCTAGCCAAGAGGCAATCTCAGGTTCAACGGTGATCTATGGGAAGAACCTAGCCAAGAGGCAATCTCAGATTTGACGGTGATCTAAGGAGGAACCTAGCCAAGAGGCAATCTCAGGTTCGACGGTGATCTAAGGAGGAACCTAGCCAAGAGGCAATCTCAGGTTCGATGGTGATCTATGGGAAGAACCTAGCCAAGAGGCAATCTCAGGTTCGACAGTGATATAAGGGAAGAACCTAGCTAAAAGGAGATCTCAGGTTCGACAATGAACTAGGGAAGAACCTAGCCAAGAGGCGATCTCAGGTTCGACGGTGATCTATGAAAGAACATAGCCAAGATGCAATCTCAGGTTCGACGGTGATCTAAGGAGGAACCTAGCCAAGAGGCAATCTCAGGTTCGACGGTGATCTAAGGAAGAACCTAGCCAACAGGCGATCTCGAGTTCGACGGAGATCTATGGGAAGAACCAAGCCTAAGGGAGATCTCAGGTTCGAAGGTGATCTACAGGAAGAACCTAGCCAAGAGGCGATCATAGGTTCGATGGTTATCTAAGGAGGAACCTAGCCAAGAGGCAATCTCAGGTTCGAAGGTGATCTATGAGAAGAACCTAGCCAAGAGGCGATCTAGGGTTCAACGGTGATCTATGTGAAGAACCTAGCCAAGAGGCGATCTCAGGTTCGACAGTGATCTATGGGAAGAACCTAGCCAAGAGGCAATCTCAGGTTCGACTGTGATCTATGGGAAGAACCTAGCCAAGAGGCGATCTCAGATTCGACGGTGATCTAAGGGAAGAATGTAGCTAATAGGCGATCTCAGGTTCGACGGTGATCTAGGGAAGAACCTAGCCAAGAGGCGATCTCAGGTTCGACAGTGATCTATGGGAAGAACTTAACCAAGAGACGATCTCAGGTTCGACGATGATCTAAGGAGGAACCTAACCAGGAGACAATCTCAGGTTCGACGGTGATCTAAGGAGGAACCTAGCCAAGAGGCAATCTTGAGTTCAACGGAGATCTATGGGAAGAACCAAGCCTAAGGGCGATCTCAGGTTCAACGGTGATCTACAGGAAGAACCTAGCCAAGAGGAGATCTTAGGTTCGACGATTATCTAAGGAAGAACCTAGCCAAGAGGCAATCTCAGGTTTGACGGTGATCTATGAGAATAACCTAGCCAAGAGGCGATCTAGGGTTCAACGGTGATCTATGTGAAGAACCTAGCCAAGAGGCAATCTCAGGTTCGACGGTGATCTAAGGAGGAACCTAGCGAATAGGCGATATCAGGTTCGATGGTGATCTAAGGAGGAACCTAGCCAAGAGGCAATCTCGAGTTCGACGGAGATCTATTGGAAGAACCTAGCCTAAGGGCGATCTCAGGTTCGATGGTGATCTATGGGAAGAACCTAGCCAAGAGGCAATCTCAGGTTCGACGGTGATCTATGGAAAGAACCTAGCCAAGAGACGATCTCAGGTTCGACTGTGATCTAAGGAGGAACCTAGCCAAGAGGCGATCTCAGGTTCGACGGTGATCTATGGGAAGAATCTAGCCAAGTGGCGATCTCAGGTTTAGCGGTGATCTATGGGAAGAACCTAGCCAATAGACGATCTCAGGTTCGACGGTGGTCTATACGAAGAACCTATCCAAGAGGCAATCCCAGGTTCGACGGTGATCTATGGGAAGAACCTGGCCATGAGGCGATCTCAGGTTTGACGGTGATCAAAGGAGGAACCTAACAAAGAGGCAATCTTAGGTTCGACGGTGATTTATAGGAAGAACCTAGCCAAGAGGCGATCTCAGATTCGACGGTGATCTAAGGAGGAACCTAGCCAAGAGGCGATCTCAGGTTCGACGGTGATCTAAGGAGGAACCTAACCAAGAGGCAATATCAGGTTCAACGGTGATCTATGGGAAGAACCTAACAAAGAGGCGATCTCAGGTTCGACGGTGATCTAAGGAGGAACCTAGCCAAGAGGCGATCTCAGGTTCGATGGTGATCTACGGAGGAAACTAGCCAAGAGCCGATCTCAGGTTCAAAAGTGATCTATGGGAAGAACCTAGACAAGAGGCAATCTCAGGTTCGACGGTGATCTATGAGAAGAACCTAGCTAAGAGGCGATCTCAGGTTTGACGGTGATCTAAGGGAAGATCCTAGCTAAAAGGTGATCTCATGTTCGACGATGATCTAGGGAAGAACCTAGCCAATAGGCGATCTCAGGTTCGACAATGATCTATGGGAAGAACCTAGCCAAGAGACGATCTCAGGTTCGACGATGATCTAAGGAGGAACCTAGCCAAGAGGCAATCTCAGGTTCGACGGTGATCTATGGGAAGAACCTAGACAAGAGGCGATCTCGAGTTCGACGGAGATCTATGGGAAGAACCTAGACAAGAGGCGATCTCAGGTTCGACGGTGATCTATGGGAAGAACCTAGCCAAGAGGCGATCTCAGGTTTGACGGTGATGTATGGAATGAACCTAGCCAAGAGGCGATCTCAGGTTCGACGGTGATCTAAGGAGGAACCTAGCCAAGAGGCGATCTCAGGTTCAACGGGGATCTAAGGAGGAACCTAGCCAAGTGGCAATCTCAGGTTCGACGGTGATCTAAGGAGGAACCTAGCCAAGAGGCGATCTCAGGTTCGACGGTGATCTTTGGGAAGAACCTAGCCCAGAGGCGATCTCAGGTTTGACGGTGATCTAAGGAGGAGCCTAGCCAAGAGGCAATCTCAGGTTCGACGGTGATCTATGGGAAGAACCTAGCCAAGAGGCAATCTCAGATTCGACGGTGATCTAAGGAGGAATCTAGCCAAGAGGCGATCTCATGTTCGACGGTGATCTAAGGAAGAACCTAGCCAAGAGGCGATCTCAGGTTCGACGGTGATCTATGAAAGAACATAGCCAAGATGCAATCTCAGGTTCGACGGAGGTCTAAGGAGGAACCTAGCCAAGAGGCAATCTCAGGTTCGACGGTGATCTAAGGAGGAACCTAGCCAAGAGGCGATCTCGAGTTCGACGGAGATCTATGGGAAGAACCAAGCCTAAGGGCGATCTCAGGTTCGACGGTGATCTACAAGAAGATCCTAGCCAAGAGGCGATCTTAGGTTCGATGGTTATCTAAGGAGGAACCTAGCCAATAGGCAATCTCAGGTTCTAAGGTGATCTATGAGAAGAACCTAGCCAAGAGGCGATCTAGTGTTCAACGGTGATCTATGTGAAGAACCTATCCAAGAGGCGATCTCAGGTTCGACAGTGATATAAGGAGGAACCTAGCCAAGAGGCGATCTCAGGTTCGACGGTGATCTAAGGAGGAACCTAGCCAAGAGGCGATCTCATGTTCGACGGTGATCTAAGGAAGAACCTAGCCAAGAGGCGATCTCAGGTTCGACGGTGATCTATGAAAGAACCTAGCCAAGATGAAATCTCAGGTTCGACGGTGATCTAAGGAGGAACCTAGCCAAGAGGCAATATCAGGTTCGACGGTGATCTAAGGAGGGACCTAGCCAAGAGGCGATCTCGAGTTCGACGGAGATCTATGGGAATAACCAAGCCTAAGGGCGATCTCAGGTTCAACGGTGATCTACAGGAAGAACCTAGCCAAGAGGCGATCTTAGGTTCGACGATTATCTAAGGAGGAACCTAGCCAAGAGGCAATCTCAAGTTCGACGGTGATCTATGAGAAAAACCTAGCCAAGAGGCGATATAGGGTTCAACGGTGATCTATGTGAAGAACCTAGCCAAGAGGCAATCTCAGGTTCGACGGTGATCTAAGGAGGAACCTAGCGAAGAGGCGATATCAGGTTCGATGGTGATCTAAGGAGGAACCTAGCCAAGAGGCGATCACTGGTTCGTATGTGATTTATGGGAAGAACCTAGCCAAGAGGCAATCTCAAGTAAGACGGTGATCTATAAGAAGAACCTAGCCAAGAGGCAATCTCAGGTTCGACGGTGATCTAAGGGAAGAACCTAGCTAAGAGGCGATCTCAGGTTCGACGGTGATCTAAGGAGGAACCTAGCCAAGAGGCGATCTCAGATTCGACGGTGATCTAAGGAGGAACCTAGCCAAGAGGAAATCTCAGGTTCGACGGTTATCTATGGAGGAACCTAGCCAAGAGGAGATCTCAGGTTCAACGGTGATCTATGGGAAGAACCTAGCTAAGAGGCGATCTCAGCTTCAACGGTGATCTAAGGAGGAACCTAGCCAAGAGGCGATCTCAGATTCGACGATGATCTAAGGAGGAACTTAGCCAAGAGGAGATCTCAGCTTCGACGGTGATCTAAGGAGGAACCTAGCCAAGAGGCAATCTCAGGTTCAACGGTGATCTATGGGAAGAACCTAGCCAAGAGGCAATCTCAGATTTGACGGTGATCTAAGGAGGAACCTAGCCAAGAGGCAATCTCAGGTTCGACGGTGATCTAAGGAGGAACCTAGCCAAGAGGCAATCTCAGGTTCGATGGTGATCTATGGGAAGAACCTAGCCAAGAGGCAATCTCAGGTTCGACAGTGATATAAGGGAAGAACCTAGCTAAAAGGAGATCTCAGGTTCGACAATGAACTAGGGAAGAACCTAGCCAAGAGGCGATCTCAGGTTCGACGGTGATCTATGAAAGAACATAGCCAAGATGCAATCTCAGGTTCGACGGTGATCTAAGGAGGAACCTAGCCAAGAGGCAATCTCAGGTTCGACGGTGATCTAAGGAAGAACCTAGCCAACAGGCGATCTCGAGTTCGACGGAGATCTATGGGAAGAACCAAGCCTAAGGGAGATCTCAGGTTCGAAGGTGATCTACAGGAAGAACCTAGCCAAGAGGCGATCATAGGTTCGATGGTTATCTAAGGAGGAACCTAGCCAAGAGGCAATCTCAGGTTCGAAGGTGATCTATGAGAAGAACCTAGCCAAGAGGCGATCTAGGGTTCAACGGTGATCTATGTGAAGAACCTAGCCAAGAGGCGATCTCAGGTTCGACAGTGATCTATGGGAAGAACCTAGCCAAGAGGCAATCTCAGGTTCGACTGTGATCTATGGGAAGAACCTAGCCAAGAGGCGATCTCAGATTCGACGGTGATCTAAGGGAAGAATGTAGCTAATAGGCGATCTCAGGTTCGACGGTGATCTAGGGAAGAACCTAGCCAAGAGGCGATCTCAGGTTCGACAGTGATCTATGGGAAGAACTTAACCAAGAGACGATCTCAGGTTCGACGATGATCTAAGGAGGAACCTAACCAGGAGACAATCTCAGGTTCGACGGTGATCTAAGGAGGAACCTAGCCAAGAGGCAATCTTGAGTTCAACGGAGATCTATGGGAAGAACCAAGCCTAAGGGCGATCTCAGGTTCAACGGTGATCTACAGGAAGAACCTAGCCAAGAGGAGATCTTAGGTTCGACGATTATCTAAGGAAGAACCTAGCCAAGAGGCAATCTCAGGTTTGACGGTGATCTATGAGAATAACCTAGCCAAGAGGCGATCTAGGGTTCAACGGTGATCTATGTGAAGAACCTAGCCAAGAGGCAATCTCAGGTTCGACGGTGATCTAAGGAGGAACCTAGCGAATAGGCGATATCAGGTTCGATGGTGATCTAAGGAGGAACCTAGCCAAGAGGCAATCTCGAGTTCGACGGAGATCTATTGGAAGAACCTAGCCTAAGGGCGATCTCAGGTTCGATGGTGATCTATGGGAAGAACCTAGCCAAGAGGCAATCTCAGGTTCGACGGTGATCTATGGAAAGAACCTAGCCAAGAGACGATCTCAGGTTCGACTGTGATCTAAGGAGGAACCTAGCCAAGAGGCGATCTCAGGTTCGACGGTGATCTATGGGAAGAATCTAGCCAAGTGGCGATCTCAGGTTTAGCGGTGATCTATGGGAAGAACCTAGCCAATAGACGATCTCAGGTTCGACGGTGGTCTATACGAAGAACCTATCCAAGAGGCAATCCCAGGTTCGACGGTGATCTATGGGAAGAACCTGGCCATGAGGCGATCTCAGGTTTGACGGTGATCAAAGGAGGAACCTAACAAAGAGGCAATCTTAGGTTCGACGGTGATTTATAGGAAGAACCTAGCCAAGAGGCGATCTCAGATTCGACGGTGATCTAAGGAGGAACCTAGCCAAGAGGCGATCTCAGGTTCGACGGTGATCTAAGGAGGAACCTAACCAAGAGGCAATATCAGGTTCAACGGTGATCTATGGGAAGAACCTAACAAAGAGGCGATCTCAGGTTCGACGGTGATCTAAGGAGGAACCTAGCCAAGAGGCGATCTCAGGTTCGATGGTGATCTACGGAGGAAACTAGCCAAGAGCCGATCTCAGGTTCAAAAGTGATCTATGGGAAGAACCTAGACAAGAGGCAATCTCAGGTTCGACGGTGATCTATGAGAAGAACCTAGCTAAGAGGCGATCTCAGGTTTGACGGTGATCTAAGGGAAGATCCTAGCTAAAAGGTGATCTCATGTTCGACGATGATCTAGGGAAGAACCTAGCCAATAGGCGATCTCAGGTTCGACAATGATCTATGGGAAGAACCTAGCCAAGAGACGATCTCAGGTTCGACGATGATCTAAGGAGGAACCTAGCCAAGAGGCAATCTCAGGTTCGACGGTGATCTATGGGAAGAACCTAGACAAGAGGCGATCTCGAGTTCGACGGAGATCTATGGGAAGAACCTAGACAAG
This sequence comes from Vicia faba, assembly GCA_948472305.1. Classification (NCBI taxonomy): domain Eukaryota; kingdom Viridiplantae; phylum Streptophyta; class Magnoliopsida; order Fabales; family Fabaceae; genus Vicia; species Vicia faba. The sequence continues at coordinate 1,309,031,379 of OX451741.1, read as the reverse complement.
AGGCGATCTCAGGTTCGACGGTGATCTATGGGAAGAACCTAGCCAAGAGGCGATCTCAGGTTTGACGGTGATGTATGGAATGAACCTAGCCAAGAGGCGATCTCAGGTTCGACGGTGATCTAAGGAGGAACCTAGCCAAGAGGCGATCTCAGGTTCAACGGGGATCTAAGGAGGAACCTAGCCAAGTGGCAATCTCAGGTTCGACGGTGATCTAAGGAGGAACCTAGCCAAGAGGCGATCTCAGGTTCGACGGTGATCTTTGGGAAGAACCTAGCCCAGAGGCGATCTCAGGTTTGACGGTGATCTAAGGAGGAGCCTAGCCAAGAGGCAATCTCAGGTTCGACGGTGATCTATGGGAAGAACCTAGCCAAGAGGCAATCTCAGATTCGACGGTGATCTAAGGAGGAATCTAGCCAAGAGGCGATCTCATGTTCGACGGTGATCTAAGGAAGAACCTAGCCAAGAGGCGATCTCAGGTTCGACAGTGATCTATGAAAGAACCTAGCCAAGATGCAATCTCAGGTTCGACGGTGATCTAAGGAGGAACCTTGCCAAGAGACAATCTCGAGTTCGACGGAGATATATGGGAATAACCAAGCCTAAGGGCGATCTCAGGTTCAACGGTGATCTACAGGAAGAACCTAGCCAAGAGGTGATCTTAGGTTCGACGATTATCTAAGGAGGTACCTAGCCAAGAGACAATCTCAGGTTCGACGGTGATCTATGAGAAGAACCTAGCCAAGAGGCGATCTAGGGTTCAACGGTGATCTATGTGAAGAACCTAGCCAAGAGGCAATCTCAGGTTCGATGGTGATCTAAGGAGGAACCTAGCCAAGAGGCGATCACTGGTTCGAATGTGATTTATGGGAAGAACCTAGCCAAGAGGCAATCTCAAGTTCGACGGTGATCTATGGGAAGAACCTAGCCAAGAGGCAATCTCAGGTTCGACGGTGATCTAAGGGAAGAACCTAGCTAAGAGGCGATCTCAGGTTCGACGGTGATCTAAGGAGGAACCTAGCAAAGAGGCGATCTCAGATTCGACGGTGATCTAAGGAGGAACCTAGCCAAGAGGCAATCTCAGGTTCGACGGTTATCTATGGAGGAACCTAGCCAAGAGGCGATCTCAGGTTCAACGGCGATCTATGGGAAGAACCTAGCTAAGAGGCGATCTCAGCTTCGACGGTGATCTAAGGAGGAGCCTAGCCAAGAGGAGATCTCAGGTTCAACGGTGATCTATGGGAAGAACCTAGCCAAGGGGAGATCTCAGATTCGACGGTGATCTAAGGAGGAACCTAGCCAAGAGGTGATCTCAAGTTCGACGAAGATCTATGGGAAGAACCTAGCCTAAGGGAGATCTCAGGTTCGACTGTGATCTACGGGAAGAACCTAACCAAGAGGCGATCTTAGGTTCGACGGTGATCTATGGGAAGAACCTAGCCAAGAGGCGATCTAGGGTTCAACGGTGATCTATGTGAAGAACCTATCCAAGAGGCGATCTCAGGTTCGACGGTGATCTATGGGAAGAACCTAGCCAAGAGGCGATCTCAGGTTCGACGTTGATCTAAGGAGGAACCTAGCCAAGAGGCGATCTCAGGTTCGATGGTGATCTATGGGAAGAACCTAGCCAAGAGGCGATCTCAGGTTCAGAGGATATCTATGGGAAGAACCTAGCCAATAGGCGATCTCAGGTTCAACGGTGATCTATGGGAAGAACCTAGCCAAGAGGCAATCTAAGGTTCGATGGTGATCTAAGGAGGAACCTAGCCAAGAGGCATTCTCACATTCGACAGTGATCTATAGGAAGAACCTAGCCAAGAGGCGATCTCAGATTTGACGGTGATCTAAGGAGGAACCTAGCCAAGAGGCGATCTCAGGTTCGACGGTGATCTAAGGAGGAACCTAGCCAAGAGGCGATATCAGGTTCACCGGTGATCTATGGGAAGAACCTAGCCAAGAGGCGATCTCAGGTTCGACGGTGATCTAAGGAGGAACCTAGACAAGAGGCGATCTCAGGTTCGACGGTGATCTAAGGAGGAACCTAGCCAAGAGGCAATCTCAGGTTCGACTGTGATCTATGGGAAGAACCTAGCCAAGAAGAAATCTCAGGTTCCATGGTGATCTATGGGAAGAACCTAGCCAAGAGGCGATCTCAGGTTCGATAGTGATCTATGGGAAGAACATAGCCAAGAGGTGATCTCAGATTCGACGGTGATCTAAGGAGGAACCTAGCCAAGAGGAAATCTTAGGTTCGACGGTGATCTATGGGAAGAACCTAGACAAGAGGCGATCTCGAGTTCGACGGAGATCTATGGGAAGAACCTAGCCAAGAGGCGATCTCAGGTTCGACGGTGATCTATGGGAAGAACCTAGCCAAGAGGCGATCTCAGGTTTGACGGTGATCTATGGAATGAACCTAGCCAAGAGGCGATCTCAGGTTCGACGGTGATCTAAGGAGGAACATAGCCAAGAGGCGATCTCAGGTTCAACGGGGATCTAAGGAGGAACCTAGCCAAGTGGCGATCTCAGGTTCGACGGTGATCTAAGGAGGAACCTAGCCAAGAGGCGATCTCAGGTTCGACGGTGATCTTTGGGAAGAACCTAGCCAAGAGGCGATCTCAGGTTTGACGGTGATCTAAGGAGGAGCCTAGCCAAGAGGCAATCTCAGGTTCGACGGTGATCTATAGGAAGAACCTAGCCAAGAGGCGATCTCAGCTTCGACGGTGATCTGAGGAGGAACCTAGCCAAGAGGCAATCTCAGGTTTAACGGTGATCTATGGGAAGAACCTAGCCAAGAGGAAATCTCAGATTCGACGGTGATCTAAGGAGGAATCTAGCCAAGAGGCGATCTCATGTTTGACGGTGATCTAAGGAAGAACCTAGCCAAGAGGCGATATCAGGTTCGACGGTGATCTATGAAAGAACCTAGCCAAGATGCAATCTCAGGTTCGACGGTGATCTAAGGAGGAACCTTGCCAAGAGACAATCTCAGGTTCGATGGTGATCTAAGGAGGGACCTAGCCAACAGGCGATCTCGAGTTCGAAGGAGATCTATGGGAATAACAAAGCCTAAGGGCGATCTCAGGTTCAACGGTGATCTACAGGAAGAACCTAGCCAAGAGGCGATCTTAGGTTCGACGATTATCTAAGGAGGTACCTAGCCAAGAGACAATCTCAGGTTCGACGGTGATCTATGAGAAGAACCTAGCCAAGAGGCGATCTAGGGTTCAACGGTGATCTATGTGAAGAACCTAGCCAAGAGGCAATCTCAGGTTCGATGGTGATCTAAGGAGGAACCTAGCCAAGAGGCGATCACTGGTTCGAATGTGATTTATGGGAAGAACCTAGCCAAGAGGCAATCTCAAGTTCGACGGTGATCTATGGGAAGAACCTAGCCAAGAGGCAATCTCAGGTTCGACGGTGATCTAAGGGAAGAACCTAGCTAAGAGGCGATCTCAGGTTCGACGGTGATCTAAGGAGGAACCTAGCAAAGAGGCGATCTCAGATTCGACGGTGATCTAAGGAGGAACCTAGACAAGAGGCAATCTCAGGTTCGACGGTTATCTATGGAGGAACCTAGCCAAGAGGCGATCTCAGGTTCAACGGTGATCTATGGGAAGAACCTAGCTAAGAGGCGATCTCAGCTTCGACGGTGATCTAAGGAGGAACCTAGCCAAGAGGAGATCTCAGGTTCAACGGTGATCTATGGGAAGAACCTAGCCAAGGGGAGATCTCAGATTCGACGGTGATCTAAGGAGGAACCTAGCCAAGAGGTGATCTCAAGTTCGACGAAGATCTATGGGAAGAACCTAGCCTAAGGGAGATCTCAGGTTCGACTGTGATCTACGGGAAGAACCTAACCAAGAGGCGATCTTAGGTTCGACGGTGATCTATGGGAAGAACCTAGCCAAGAGGCAATCTAGGGTTCAACGGTGATCTATGTGAAGAACCTATCCAAGAGGCGATCTCAGGTTCGACGGTGATCTATGGGAAGAACCTAGCCAAGAGGCGATCTCAGGTTCGACGTTGATCTAAGGAGGAACCTAGCCAAGAGGCGATCTCAGGTTCGACGGTGATCTATGGGAAGAACCTAGCCAAGAGGCAATCTCAGGTTCAGAGGATATCTATGGGAAGAACCTAGCCAATAGCCGATCTCAGGTTCAACGGTGATCTATGGGAAGAACCTAGCCAAGAGGCAATCTAAGGTTCGACGGTGATCTAAGGAGGAACCTAGCCAAGAGGCATTCTCACATTCGACAGTGATCTATAGGAAGAACCTAGCCAAGAGGCGATCTCAGATTTGACGGTGATCTAAGGAGGAACCTAGCCAAGAGGCGATCTCAGGTTCGACGGTGATCTAAGGAGGAACCTAGCCAAGAGGCGATATCAGGTTCACCGGTGATCTATGGGAAGAACCTAGCCAAGAGGCGATCTCAGGTTCGACGGTGATCTAAGGAGGAACCTAGCCAAGAGGCAATCTCAGGTTCGACTGTGATCTATGGGAAGAACCTAGCCAAGAGGAAATCTCAGGTTCCGTGGTGATCTATGGGAAGAACCTAGCCAAGAGGCGATCTCAGGTTCGATAGTGATCTATGGGAAGAACATAGCCAAGAGGTGATCTCAGATTCGACGGTGATCTAAGGAGGAACCTAGCCAAGAGGCAATCTCAGGTTCGACGGTGATCTATGGGAAGAACCTAGACAAGAGGCGATCTCGAGTTCGACGGAGATCTATGGGAAGAACCTAGCCAAGAGGCAATCTCAGGTTCGACGGTGATCTATGGGAAGAACCTAGCCAAGAGGCGATCTCAGGTTTGACGGTGATCTATGGAATGAACCTAGCCAAGAGGCGATCTCAGGTTCGACGGTGATCTAAGGAGGAACATAGCCAAGAGGCGATCTCAGGTTCAACGGGGATCTAAGGAGGAACCTAGCCAAGTGGCGATCTCAGGTTCGACGGTGATCTAAGGAGGAACCTAGCCAAGAGGCGATCTCAGGTTTGACGGTGATCTTTGGGAAGAACCTAGCCAAGAGGCGATCTCAGGTTTGACGGTGATCTAAGGAGGAGCCTAGCCAAGAGGCAATCTCAGGTTCGACGGTGATCTATAGGAAGAACCTAGCCAAGAGGCGATCTCAGCTTCGACGGTGATCTGAGGAGGAACCTAGCCAAGAGGCAATCTCAGGTTTAACGGTGATCTATGGGAAGAACCTAGCCAAGAGGAAATCTCAGATTCGACGGTGATCTAAGGAGGAATCTAGCCAAGAGGCGATCTCATGTTTGACGGTGATCTAAGGAAGAACCTTGCCAAGAGGCGATATCAGGTTCGACGGTGATCTATGAAAGAACCTAGCCAAGATGCAATCTCAGGTTCGACGGTGATCTAAGGAGGAACCTTGCCAAGAGACAATCTCAGGTTCGACGGTGATCTAAGGAGGGACCTAGCCAACAGGCGATCTCGAGTTCGAAGGAGATCTATGGGAATAACCAAGCCTAAGGGCGATCTCAGGTTCAACGGTGATCTACAGGAAGAACCTAGCCAAGAAGCGATCTTAGGTTCGACGATTATCTAAGGAGGTACCTAGCCAAGAGACAATCTCAGGTTCGACGTTGATCTATGAGAAGAACCTAGCCAAGAGGCGATCTAGGGTTCAACGGTGATCTATGTGAAGAACCTAGCCAAGAGGCAATCTCAGGTTCGATGGTGATCTAAGGAGGAACCTAGCCAAGAGGCGATCACTGGTTCGAATGTGATTTATGGGAAGAACCTAGCCAAGAGGCAATCTCAAGTTCGACGGTGATCTATGGGAAGAACCTAGCCAAGAGGCAATCTCAGGTTCGACGGTGATCTAAGGGAAGAACCTAGCTAAGAGGCGATCTCAGGTTTGACGGTGATCTAAGGAGGAACCTAGCAAAGAGGCGATCTCAGATTCGACGGTGATCTAAGGAGGAACCTAGCCAAGAGGCAATCTCAGGTTCGACGGTTATCTATGGAGGAACCTAGCCAAGAGGCGATCTCAGGTTCAACGGTGATCTATGGGAAGAACCTAGCTAAGAGGCGATCTCAGCTTCGACGGTGATCTAAGGAGGAACCTAGCCAAGAGGAGATCTCAGGTTCAACGGTGATCTATGGGAAGAACCTAGCCAAGGGGAGATCTCAGATTCGACGGTGATCTAAGGAGGAACCTAGCCAAGAGGTGATCTCAAGTTCGACGAAGATCTATGGGAAGAACCTAGCCTAAGGGAGATCTCAGGTTTGACTGTGATCTACGGGAAGAACCTAACCAAGAGGCGATCTTAGGTTCGACGGTGATCTATGGGAAGAACCTAGCCAAGAGGCAATCTAGGGTTCAACGGTGATCTATGTGAAGAACCTATCCAAGAGGCGATCTCAGGTTCGACGGTGATCTATGGGAAGAACCTAGCCAAGAGGCGATCTCAGGTTCGACGTTGATCTAAGGAGGAACCTAGCCAAGAGGCGATCTCAGGTTCGACGGTGATCTATGGGAAGAACCTAGCCAAGAGGCAATCTCAGGTTCAGAGGATATCTATGGGAAGAACCTAGCCAATAGCCGATCTCAGGTTCAACGGTGATCTATGGGAAGAACCTAGCCAAGAGGCAATCTAAGGTTCGACGATGATCTAAGGAGGAACCTAGCCAAGAGGCATTCTCACATTCGACAGTGATCTATAGGAAGAACCTAGCCAAGAAGCGATCTCAGATTTGACGGTGATCTAAGGAGGAACCTAGCCAAGAGGCGATCTCAGGTTCGACGGTGATCTAAGGAGGAACCTAGCCAAGAGGCGATATCAGGTTCACCGGTGATCTATGGGAAGAACCTAGCCAAGAGGCGATCTCAGGTTCGACGGTGATCTAAGGAGGAACCTAGACAAGAGGCGATCTCAGGTTCGACGGTGATCTAAGGAGGAACCTAGCCAAGAGGCAATCTCAGGTTCGACTGTGATCTATGGGAAGAACCTAGCCAAGAGGAAATCTCAGGTTCCATGGTGATCTATGGGAAGAACCTAGCCAAGAGGCGATCTCAGGTTCGATAGTGATCTATGGGAAGAACATAGCCAAGAGGCGATCTCAGATTCGACGGTGATCTAAGGGAAGAACCGAGATAAGAGTCGATCTCATGATCGATGGTGATCTAGGGAAGAACCTAGCTAAGAGGCGATCTCAGGTTCGACGGTGATCTATGGGAAGAACCTAGCCAAGAGGCGATCTCAGGTTAGACGGGGATCTAGGAGGAACCTAGCCAAGAGGAAATCTCAGGTTTGACGGTGATCTAAGGAGGAACCTAGCCAAGAGGCGATCTCAAGTTCGAAGGTGATCTATGGGAAGAACCTAGCCAGGAGGCGATCTCAGGTTTGACGATGATCTAAGGAGGAACCTAGCCAAGAGGCAATCTCAGGTTCGACGGTATTCTATAGGAAGAACTTAGCCAAGAGGCGATCTCAGATTCGACGGAGATCTAAGGAGGAACCTAGCCAAGAGGCGATCTCAGCTTCGACGGTGATCTAAGGAGGAACCTACCCAGGATGCAATCTCAGGTTCGACGATGATCTATGAGAAGAACATAGCCATGAAGCGATCTCAGGTTTGAGGGTGATCAAAGGAGGAACCTAGCCAAGAGGCAATCTCATGTTCGACAGTGATCTATAGGAAGAACCTAGCCAAGAGGCGATCTCAAATTCGACGGTGATCTAAGGAGGAACCTAGCCAAGAGGCGATCTCAGGTTCGACGGTGATCTAAGGAGGAACCTAGCCAAGAGGCGATATCAGGTTCACCGGTGATCAATGGGAAGAACCTAGCCAAGAGGCGATCTCAGGTTCGACTGTGATCTACGGGAAGAACCTAACTAAGAGGCAATCTTAGGTTCGACGATGATCTATGGGAAGTACCTAGCCAAGAGGCGATCTAGGATTCAACGGTGATCTATGTGAAGAACCTATCCAAGAGGCGATCTCAGGTTCGACGGTGATCTATGGGAAGAACCTAGCCAAGAGGCGATCTCAGGTTCGACGATGATCTAAGGAGGAACCTAGCCAAGAGGCGATCTTAGGTTCGACGGTTATCTAAGGAGGAACCTAGCCAAGAGGTGATCTCAAGTTCGACGAAGATCTATGGGAAGAACCTAGCCTAAGGGAGATCTCAGGTTCGACTGTGATCTACGGGAAGAACCTAACCAAGAGTCGATCCCAAGTTCGACGGTGATCTATGGGAAGAACCTAGCCAAGAGGCGATCTATGGTTCAACGATGATCTATGTGAAGAACCTAACCAAGAGGCGATCTCAGGTTCGACAGTGATCTATGGGAAGAACCTAGCCAAGAGGCAATCTCAGGTTCGACGGTGATCTAAGGAGGAACCTAGCCAAGAGGCGATCTCAGGTTCGATGGTGATCTATGGGAAGAACCTAGCCAAGAGGCGATCTTAGGTTCAGAGGTGATCTATGGGATGAACCTAGCCAATAGGCGATCTCAGGTTCGACGATGATCTATGGGAAGAACCTAGCCAAGATGCAATCTCAGGTTCGACGATGATCTATGGGAAGAACCTAGCCATGAGGCAATCTCAGGTTTGAGGGTGATCAAAGGAGGAACCTAGCTAAGAGGCAATCTCATGTTCGACGGTGATCTATAGGAAGAACCTAGCCAAGAGGCGATCTCAGATTCGACGGTGATCTAAGGAGGAACCTAGCCAAGAGGCGATCTCAGTTTCGACGGTGATCTAAGGAGGAACCTAACCAAGAGGCGATATCAGGTTCACCAGTGATCTATGGGAAGAACCTAGCCAAGAGGCGATCTCAGGTTCGACTGTGATCTACGGGAAGAACCTAACCAAGAGGCGATCTTAGGTTCGACGGTGATCTATGGAAAGAACCTAGCCAGGAGGCGATCTAGGGTTCAACGGTGATCTATGTGAAGAACCTATCCAAGAGGCGATCTCAGGTTCGACGGTGATTTATGGGAAGAACCTAGCCAAGAGGCGATCTCAGGTTCGACGATGATCTAAGGAGAAACCTAGCCAAGAGGCGATCTCAGGTTCGACGGTGATCTATGGGAAGAACCTAGCCAAGAGGCGATCTCAGGTTCAGAGGAGATCTATGGGAAGAACCTAGCCAATAGGCGATCTCAGGTTTCACGGTGATCTAAGGAGGAACCTAGCCAAGAGGTGATCTCAAGTTCGACGAAGATCTATGGGAAGAACCTAGCCTAAGGGAGATCTCAGGTTCGACTGTGATCTACGGGAAGAACCTAACCAAGAGGCGATCTTAGGTTCGACGGTGATCTATGGGAAGAACCTAGCCAAGAGGCAATCTAGGGTTCAACGGTGATCTATGTGAAGAACCTATCCAAGAGGCGATCTCAGGTTCGACGGTGATCTATGGGAAGAACCTAGCCAAGAGGCGATCTCAGGTTCGACGTTTATCTAAGGAGGAACCTAGCCAAGAGGCGATCTCAGGTTCGACGGTGATCTATGGGAAGAACCTAGCCAAGAGGCAATCTCAGGTTCAGAGGATATCTATGGGAAGAACCTAGCCAATAGTCGATCTCAGGTTCAACGGTGATCTATGGGAAGAACCTAGCCAAGAGGCAATCTAAGGTTCGACGGTGATCTAAGGAGGAACCTAGCCAAGAGGCATTCTCACATTCGACAGTGATCTATAGGAAGAACCTAGCCAAGAGGCGATCTCAGATTTGACGGTGATCTAAGGAGGAACCTAGCCAAGAGGAGATCTCAGGTTCGACGGTGATCTAAGGAGGAACCTAGCCAAGAGGCGATATCAGGTTCACCGGTGATCTATGGGAAGAACCTAGCCAAGAGGCGATCTCAGGTTCGACGGTGATCTAAGGAGGAACCTAGACAAGAGGCGATCTCAGGTTCGACGGTGATCTAAGGAGGAACCTAGCCAAGAGGCAATCTCAGGTTCGACTGTGATCTATGGGAAGAACCTAGCCAAGAGGAAATCTCAGGTTCCATGGTGATCTATGGGAAGAACCTAGCCAAGAGGCGATCTCAGGTTCGATAGTGATCTATGGGAAGAACATAGCCAAGAGGCGATCTCAGATTCGACGGTGATCTAAGGGAAGAACCTAGATAAGAGTCGATCTCAGGATCGATGGTGATCTAGGGAAGAACCTAGCTAAGAGGCGATCTCAGGTTCGACGGTGATCTATGGGAAGAACCTAGCCAAGAGGCGATCTCAGGTTAGACGGGGATCTAGGAGGAACCTAGCCAAGAGGCAATCTCAGGTTTGACGGTGATCTAAGGAGGAACCTAGCCAAGAGGCGATCTCAAGTTCGAAGGTGATCTATGGGAAGAACCTAGCCAGGAGGCGATCTCAGGTTTGACGATGATCTAAGGAGGAACCTAGCCAAGAGGCAATCTCAGGTTCGACGGTATTCTATAGGAAGAACTTAGCCAAGAGGCGATCTCAGATTCGACGGAGATCTAAGGAGGAACCTAGCCAAGAGGCGATCTCAGCTTCGACGGTGATCTAAGAAGGAACCTACCCAGGATGCAATCTCAGGTTCGACGATGATCTATGGGAAGAACATAGCCATGAAGCGATCTCAGGTTTGAGGGTGATCAAAGGAGGAACCTAGCCAAGAGGCAATCTCATGTTCGACAGTGATCTATAGGAAGAACCTAGCCAAGAGGCGATCTCAGATTCGACGGTGATCTAAGGAGGAACCTAGCCAAGAGGCGATCTCAGGTTCGACGGTGATCTAAGGAGGAACCTAGCCAAGAGGCGATATCAGGTTCACCGGTGATCAATGGGAAGAACCTAGCCAAGAGGCGATCTAGGATTCAACGGTGATCTATGTGAAGAACCTATCCAAGAGGCAATCTCAGGTTCGACGGTGATCTATGGGAAGAACCTAGCCAAGAGGCGATCTCATGTTCGACGATGATCTAAGGAGGAACCTAGCCAAGAGGCGATCTTAGGTTCGACGGTTATCTAAGGAGGAACCTAGCCAAGAGGTGATCTCAAGTTCGACGAAGATCTATGGGAAGAACCTAGCCTAAGGGAGATCTCAGGTTCGACTGTGATCTACGGGAAGAACCTAACCAAGAGTCGATCCCAAGTTCGACGGTGATCTATGGGAAGAACCTAGCCAAGAGGCGATCTATGGTTCAACGATGATCTATGTGAAGAACCTAACCAAGAGGCGATCTCAGGTTCGACAGTGATCTATGGGAAGAACCTAGCCAAGAGGCAATCTCAGGTTCGACGGTGATCTAAGGAGGAACCTAGCCAAGAGGCGATCTCAGGTTCGATGGTGATCTATGGGAAGAACCTAGCCAAGAGGTGATCTTAGGTTCAGAGGTGATCTATGGGATGAACCTAGCCAATAGGCGATCTCAGGTTCGACGATGATCTATGGGAAGAACCTAGCCAAGATGCAATCTCAGGTTCGACGATGATCTATGGGAAGAACCTAGCCATGAGGCAATCTCAAGTTTGAGGGTGATCAAAGGAGGAACCTAGCCAAGAGGCAATCTCATGTTCGACGGTGATCTATAGGAAGAACCTAGCCAAGAGGCGATCTCAGATTCGACGGTGATCTAAGGAGGAACCTAGCCAAGAGGCGATCTCAGGTTCGACGATGATCTAAGGAGGAACCTAACCAAGAGGCGATATCAGGTTCACCAGTGATCTATGGGAAGAACCTAGCCAAGAGGCGATCTCAGGTTCGACTGTGATCTACGGGAAGAACCTAACCAAGAGGCGATCTTAGGTTCGACGGTGATCTATGGGAAGAACCTAGCCAAGAGGCGATCTAGGGTTCAACGGTGATCTATGTGAAGAACCTATCCAAGAGGCGATCTCAGGTTCGACGGTGATTTATGGGAAGAACCTAGCCAAGAGGCGATCTCAGGTTCGACGATGATCTAAGGAGGAACCTAGCCAAGAGGCGATCTCAGGTTCGACGGTGATCTATGGGAAGAACCTAGCCAAGAGGCGATCTCAGGTTCAGAGGAGATCTATGGGAAGAACCTAGCCAATAGGCGATCTCAGGTTCAACGGTGATCTATGGGAAGAACCTAGCCAAGAGGCAATCTGAGGTTCGACGGTGATCTCTAGGAAGAACCTAGCCATGAGGCGATCTCAGGTTTCACGGTGATCAAAGGAGGAACCTAGCCAAGAGGCAATGTCACATTCGACAGTGATCTATAGGAAGAACCTAGCCAAGAGGCGATCTCAGATTTGACGGTGATCTAAGGAGGAACCTAGCCAAGAGGCGATCTCAGGTTCGACGGTAATCTAAGGAGGAACCTAGCCAAGAGGCGATATCAGGTTCACCGATGATCTATGTGAAGAACCTAGCTAAGAGGCGATCACAGGTTCGACGGTGGTCTAAGGAGGAACCTAGACAAGAGGCGATCTCAGGTTCGACGGTGATCTAAGGAGGAACCTAGCCAAGAGGCAATCTCAGGTTCGACTGTGATCTATGGGAAGAACCTAGCCAAGAGGAAATATCAGGTTCCATGGTGATCTATGGGAAGAACTTAGCCAAGAGGCGATCTCAAGTTCGATAGTGATCTATGGGAAGAACATAGCCAAGAGGCGATCTCAGATTCGACGGTGATCTAAGGGAAGAACCTAAATAAGAGTCGATTTGAGGTTCAATGGTGATCTAGGGAAGAACCTAGCTAAGAGGCGATCTCAGGTTCAACGGTGATCTATGGGAAGAACCTAGCCAAGAGGTAATCTCAGATTTGACGGTGATCTAAAGAGGAACCTAACAAAGAGGCAGTCTCAGGTTCAAAGGTGATCTAAGTAGGAACCTAGCCAAGAGGCAATCTTAGGTTCGACTGTGATCTATTGGAAGAACCTAGCCAAGAGGCAATCTCAGGTTCGATGGTGATCTATGGGAAGAACCTAGCCAAGAGGCAATCTCAGGTTCGACGGTGATATAAGGGAAGAACCTAGCTAAAAGGTGATCTCAGGTTCGACGGTGAACTAGGGAAGAACCTAGCCAAGAGGCGATCTCAGGTTCGACGGTGATCTATGAAAGAACATAGCCAAGATGAAATCTCAGGTTCGACGGTGATCTAAGGAGGAACCTAGCCAAGAGGCAATCTCAGGTTTGACGGTGATCTAAGGAGGAACCTAGCCAAGAGGTAATCTCAGGTTCAAAGGTGATCTATGAGAAGAACCTAGCCAAGAGGCGATCTAGGGTTCAACGGTGATCTATGTGAAGAACCTAGCCAAGAGGCGATCTCAGGTTCGACAGTGATCTATGGGAAGAACCTAGCCAAGAGGCAATCTCAGGTTCAACTGTGATCTATGGGAAGAACCTAGCCAAGAGGCGATCTCAGATTCGACGATGATCTAAGGGAAGAATGTAGCTATAAGGCGATCTCAGGTTCGACGTTGATCTAGGGAAGAACCTAGCCAAGAGGCGATCTCAGGTTCGACAGTGGTCTATGGGAAGAACCTAACGAAGAGACAATCTCAGGTTCGACGATGATGTAAGGAGGAACCTAGCCAAGAGGAAATCTCAGGTTCGACGGTGATCTAAGGAGGAACCTAGCCAAGAGGTAATCTCGGGTTCAACAGAGATCTATGGGAAGAACCAAGCCTAAGGGCGATCTCACGTTCGATGGTGATCTACAGGAAGAACCTAGCCAAGAGGAGATCTTAGGTTCGACGATTATCTAAGGAGGAACCTAGCCAAGAGGCAATCTCAGTTTCGATGGTGATCTTTGAGAATAACCTATCCAAGAGGTGATCTAGGGTTCAACGGTGATCTATTTGAAGAGCCTAGCCAAGAGGCGATCTCAGGTTCGACGGTGATCTAAGGAGGAACCTAGCGAAGAGGCGATATCGGGTTCGATGGTGATCTAAGGAGTAACCTAGCCAAGAGGCGATCACTGGTTTGAATGTCATCTATGGGAAGAACCTAGCCAAGAGGGAATCTCAGGTTCAACGGTGATCTATGTGAAGAACCTAGCCAAGAGGAAATCTCAGGTTCGACGGTGATCTAAGGGAAGAACCTAGCTAAGAGGCGATCTCAAGTTCGACGGTGATCTAAGGAGGAACCTAGCCAAGAGGCAATCTCAGGTTCGACGGTTATCTATGGAGGAACTTAGCCAAGAGGCGATCTCAGGTTCAACGGTGATCTATGGGAAGAACCTAACTAAGCGGCAATCTCAGCTACGACGGTGATCTAAGGAGGAACCTATCCAAGAGGCGATCTCAGGTTCAACGGTGATCTATGGGAAGAACCTAGCCAAGGGGAGATCTCAGATTCGACGGTGATATAAGGAGGAACCTAGCCAAGAGGTGATCTCAAGTTCGACGAAGATCTATGGGAAGAACCTAGCTTAAGGGAGATCTCAGGTTCGACTGTGATCTACGGGAAGAACCTAACCAAGAGTCGATCCCAAGTTCGACGATGATCTATGGGAAGAACCTAGCCAAGAGGCGATCTATGGTTCAACAATGATCTATGTGAAGAACCTAGCCAAGAGGCGATCTCAGGTTCGACGGTGATCTATGGGAAGAACCTAGCCAAGAGGATATCTCAGGTTTGACGGTGATCTAAGGAGGAACCTAGCCAAGAGGCAATCTCAGGTTTGACGGTGATCTAAGGAGGAACCTAGCCAAGAGGCGATCTCAAGTTCGAAGGTGATATATGGGAAGAACCTAGCCAAGAGGCGATCTTAGGTTTGACGATGATCTAAGGAGGAACCTAGCCAAGAGGCAATCTCAGGTTCGACGGTATTCTATAGGAAGAACTTAGCCAAGAGGCGATCTCAGATTTGAAGGAGATCTAAGGAGGAACCTAGCCAAGAGGCGATCTCAGCTTCGACGGTGATCTAAGGAGGAACCTAGCCAAGAGGCCATCTCAGGTTCAACGGTAATCTATGGGAAGAACCTAGCTAAGAGGCAATCTCATATTTGACGGTGATCTAAGGAGGAACCTAGCCAAGAGGCAATCTCAGGTTCGACGGTGAACTAAGGAGGAACCTAGCCAAGAGGCAATCTTAGGTTCGACTGTGATCTATGGGAAGAACCTAGCCAAGAGGCAATCTCAGGTTCGACGGTGATATAAGGGAAGAACCTAGCTAAAAGGCGATCTCAGGTTCGACGGTGAACTAGGGAAGAACCTAGCCAAGAGGCGATCTCAGGTTCGACGATGATCTATGAAAGAACATAGCCAAGATGCAATCTCAGGTTCGACGGTGATCTAAGGAGGAACCTAGCCAAGAGGCAATCTCAGGTTCGACGGTGATCTAAGGAGGAACCTAGCCAAGAGGCAATCTCGAGTTCGACGGAGATCTATGGGAAGAACCAAGCCAAAGGGCGATCTCAGGTTCGACGGTGATCTACAGGAAGAACCTAGCCAAGAGGCGATCTTAGGTTCGACGGTTATCTAAGGAGGAACCTAGCCAAGAGGCAATCTCAGGTTCGAAGGTGATCTATGAGAAGAACCTAGCCAAGAGTCGATCTAGGGTTCAACGGTGATCTATGTTAAGAACCTAGCCAAGAGGCGATCTCAGGTTCGACAGTGATCTATGGGAAGAACCTAACCAAGAGACGATCTCAGGTTCGACGATGATCTAAGGAGGAACCTAGCCAAGAGGCAATCTCAGGTTCGACGGTGATCTAAGGAGGAACCTAGCCAAGAGGCAATCTCGAGTTCAACGGAGATCTATGGGAAGAACCTAGCCTAAGGGCGATCTCAGGTTCGATGGTGATCTATGGGAAGAACCAAGCTAAGAGGCGACCTCAGGTTTGACGGTGATCTATGGAAAGAACCTAGCCAAGAGGCAATCTCAGGTTCGACGGTGATCTAAGGAGGAACCTAGCCAAGAGGCGATCTCAGGTTTAACGGCGATCTATGGGAAGAACCTAGCTAAGAGGCGATCTACGCTTCGACGGTGATCTAAGGAGGAACCTAGCCAAGAGGCGATCTCAGGTTCAACGGTGATCTATGGGAAGAACCTATCCAAGGGGAGATCTCAGATTCGACGGTGATATAAGGAGGAACCTAGCCAAGAGGCAATCTCGAGTTCAACGGAGATCTATGGGAAGAACCAAGCCTAAGGGCGATCTACGCTTCGACGGTGATCTAAGGAGGAACCTAGCCAAGAGGCAATCTCAGTTTCGACGGTGATCTTTGAGAATAACCTAGCCAAGAGGCGATCTAGGGTTCAACGGTGATCTATGTTAAGAACCTAGCCAAGAGGCAATCTCAGGTTCGACGGTGATCTAAGGAGGAACCTAGCGAAGAGGCGATATCAGGTTCGATGGTGATCTAAGGAGGAACCTAGCCAAGAGGCGATCACTGGTTCGAATGTCATCTATGGGAAGAACCTAGCCAAGAGGCAATCTCAGGTTCGACGGTGTTCTATGGGAAGAACCTAGCCAAGAGGCAATCTCCGGTTCGATGGTGATCTAAGGGAAGAACCTAGCTAAGAGGAGATCTCAAGTTCGACGGTGATCTAAGGAGGAACCTAGCCAAGAGGCAATCTCAGGTTCGACGGTTATCTATGGAGGAACCTAGCCAAGAGGCGATCTCAAGTTCAACGGTGATCTATGGGAAGAACCTAGCTAAGAGGCGATCTCAGCTTCGACATTGATCTAAGGAGGAACCTAGCCATGAGGCGATCTCATGTTCAACGGTGATCTATGGGAAGAACCTAGCCAAGGGGAGATCTCAGATTCGACGGTGATATAAGGAGGAACCTAGCCAAGAGGTGATCTCAAGTTCGACGAAGATCTATGGGAAGAACCTAGCCTAAGGGAGATCTCAGGTTCGACTGTGATCTACGGGAAGAACCTAACCAAGAGTCGATCCCAAGTTCGACGGTGATCTATGGGAAGAACCTAGCCAAGAGGTGATCTATGGTTCAACAATTATCTATGTGAAGAACCTAGAGAAGAGGCGATCTCAAGTTCGACGATGATCTATGGGAAGAACCTAGCCAAGAGGCAATCTCAGGTTCGACGGTGATCTAAGGAGGAACCTAGCCAAGAGGCGGTCCCAGGTTCGACGGTGATCTATGGGAAGTACCTAGCAAAGAGGCGATCTTAGGTTCAGAGGTGATCTATGGGATGAACCTAGCCAATAGGCGATCTTAGGTTCGACGGTGATCTATGGGAAGAACCTAGCCAAGAGGCAATCTTAGGTTCGACGATGATCTATGGGAAAAACCTAGCCATGAGGCGATATCAGGTTTGACGGTGATCAGAGGAGGAACCTA
This sequence comes from Vicia faba, assembly GCA_948472305.1. Classification (NCBI taxonomy): domain Eukaryota; kingdom Viridiplantae; phylum Streptophyta; class Magnoliopsida; order Fabales; family Fabaceae; genus Vicia; species Vicia faba. The sequence continues at coordinate 1,309,014,152 of OX451741.1, read as the reverse complement.
GCCAAGATGCAATCTCATGTTCGACATTGATCTATAGGAAGAACCTAGCCAAGAGGCGATCTCAGATTCGACGGTGATCTAAGGAGGAACCTAGCCAAGAGGCGATCTCAGGTTCGACAGTGATCTAAGGAGGAACCTAGCCAGGAGGCGATATTAGGTTCACCAGTGATCTATGGGAACAACCTAGCCAAGAGGAGATCTCAAGTTCGACGGTGATCTAAGGAGGAACCTAGCCAAGAGGCGATCTCAGGTTCGACGGTGATCTAAGGAGGAACCTAGCCAAGAGGCAATCTCAGGTTCGAATGTGATCTATGGGAAGAACCTAGCCAAGAGGAAATCTCAGGTTCCTTGGTGATCTATGGGAAGAACCTAGCCAAGAGGAGATCTCAGGTTCGACAGCGATCTATGGGAAGAACATAACCAAGAGGCGATCTAAGATTCGACGGTGATCTAACGGAAGAACCTAGCTAAGAGTCGATCTCAGGATCGATGGTGATCTAGGGAAGAACCTAGATAAGATGCGATCTCAGGTTCGACGGTGATCTATGGGAAGAACCTAGCCAAGAGGCGATCTCAGGTTAGACGGGGATCTCGGAGGAACCTAGCCAAGAGGCAATCTCAGGTTTGACGGTGATCTAAGGAGGAACCTAGCCAAGAGGCAATCTCAAGTTCGAAGGTGATGTATGGGAAGAACCTAGCCAAGAGGCAATCTCAGCTTTGACGGTGATCTAAGGAGGAACCTAGCCAAGAGGCGATCTCAGGTTCAACGGTAATCTATGGGAAGAACCTAGCCAAGAGGAAATCTCAGATTTGACGGTGATCTAAGGAGGAACCTAGCCAAGAGGCAATCTCAGGTTCGACGGTGATCTAAGGAGGAACCTAGCCAAGAGGCAATCTTAGGTTCGACTGTGATCTATTGGAAGAACCTAGCCAATAGGCAATCTCAGGTTCGACGATGATATAAGGGAAGAACCTAGCTAAAAGGCGATCTCAGGTTCGACGGTGATCTAAGGAGGAACCTAGCCAAGAAGCAATCTCATGTTCGACGGTGATCTAAGGAGGAACCTAGCCAAGAGGCGATCTCGAGTTCGACGGAGATCTATGGAAAGAACCAAGCCTAAGGGCGATCTCAGGTTCGACGGTGATCTACAAGAAGAACCTAGCCAAGAGGCGATCTTAGGTTCGACGGTTATCTAAGGAGGAACCTAGCCAAGAGGAAATCTCAGGTTCGAAGGTGATCTATGAGAAGAACCTAGCCAAGAGTCTATCTAGGGTTCAACGGTGATCTATGTGAAGAACCTAGCCAAGAGGCGATCTCAGGTTCGACAGTAATCTTTGGGAAGAACCTAGCCAAGAGGCAATCTCAGGTTCGACTGTGATCTAAAAGAAGAACCTAGCCAAGAGGAGATCTCCGATTCGAAGGTGATCTAAGGGAAGAACGTAGCTAAAAGGCGATCTCAGGTTCGACGGTGATCTAGGGAAGAACCTAGCCAAGAGGCGATCTCAGGTTCGACAGTGATCTATGGGAAGAACCTAACCAAGAGACGATCTCAGGTTCGACGATGATCTAAGGAGGAACCTAGCCAAGAGGCAATCTCAGGTTCGATGGTGATCTAAGGAGAAACCTAGCCAAGAGGCAATCTCGAGTTCAACGGAGATCTATGGGAAGAACCTAGCCTAAGGGCGATCTCAGGTTCGATGGTGATCTATGGGAAGAACCTAGCTAAGAGGCGACCTCAGGTTCGACGGTGATCTATGGAAAGAACCTAGCCAAGAGGAAATCTCAGGTTCGACGGTGATCTAAGGAGGAACCTAGCCAAGAGGCGATCTCAGGTTCGACAATGATCTATGGGAAGAATCTAGCCAAGTGGCGATCTCAGGTCCAATGGTGATCTATGGGAAGAACCTAGCCAATAGACGATCTCAGGTTCGACGGTGATCTAAGGGAAGAACCTAGCTAAGAGGCGATCTCAACTTCGACGGTGATCTAAGGAGGAACCTAGCCAAGAGGCGATCTCAGATTCAACGGTGATCTAAGGAGGAACCTAGCCAAGAGGCAATCTCAGGTTCGACGGTTATCTATGGAGGAACCTAGCCAAGAGGTGATCTCAGGTTCAACGGCGATCTATGGTAAGAACCTAGCTAAGAGGCAATCTCAGCTTCGACGGTGATCTAAGGGGGAACCTAGCCAAGAGGCGATCTCAGGTTCGATGGTGATCTAAGGAGGAACCTAGCCAAGAGGCAATATCAGGTTCAACGGTGATCTATGTGAAGAACCTAGCCAAGAGGCAATCTCAGGTTCGACGGTGATCTAAGGAGGAACCTAGTGAAGAGGCGATATCAGGTTCGATGGTGATCTAAGGAGGAACCTAGCCAAGAGGCGATCACTGGTTCGAATGTGATCTATTGGAAGAACCTAGCCAAGAGGCAATCTCAGCTTCGATGGTGATCTATGGGAAGAACCTAGCCAAGAGGCGATCTCAAGTTCGACGGTGATCTAAGGGAAGAACCTAGCTAAGAGGCAATCTCAGGTTCGACGGTGATCTAAGGAGGAACCTAGCCAAGAGGCGAGCTCAGATTCGACGGTGATCTAAGGAGGAACCTAGCTAAAAGGCAATCTCAGGTTTGACGGTTATCTATGGAGGAACCTAGCCAAGAGGTGATCTCAGGTTTAACGGTGATATATGGGAAGAACCTAGCTAAGAGGCGATCTCAGCTTCGACGGTGATCTAAGGAGGAACCTAGCCAAGAGGCGATCTCAGGTTCAACAGTGATCTATGGGAAGAACCTAGCCAAGGGGAGATCTCAGATTCGACGGTGATATAAGGAGGAACCTAGGCAAGAGGCAATCTCGAGTTCAACGGAGATCTATGGGAAGAACCAAGCCTAAGGGCGATCTCAGGTTCGACGGTGATCTACAGGAAGAACCTAGCCAAGAGGAGATCTTAGGTTCGACGATTATCTAAGGAGGAAACTAGCCAATAGGCAATCTCAGGTTCAACGGTGATCTTTGAGAATAACCTAGCCAAGAGGCGATCTAGGGTTCAACGGTGATCTATGTGAAGAACCTAGCCAAGAGGCGATCTCAGGTTCGACGGTGATCTAAGGAGGAACCTAGCGAAGAGGCGATATCGGGTTCGATGGTGATCTAAGGAGGAACCTAGCCAAGAGGCGATCACTGGTTCGAATGTCATCTATGGGAAGAACCTAGCCAAGAGGCAATCTCAGGTTCGACGGTGATCTATGGGAAGAACCTAGCCAAGAGGCAATCTCAGGTTCGACGGTGATCTAAGGGAAGAACCTAGCTAAGAGGCAATCTCAAGTTCGACGGTGATCTAAGGAGGAACCTAGACAAGAGGCAATCTCAGGTTCGACGGTTATCTATGGAGGATCCTAGCCAAGAGGCGATCTCAGGTTCAACGGTGATCTATGGGAAGAACCTAGCTAAGAGGCAATCTCAGCTTCGACGGTGATCTAAGGAGGAACCTAGCCAAGAGGCGATCTCAGGTTCAACGGTGATCTATGGGAAGAACCTAGCCAAGGGGAGATCTCAAATTTGACAATGATATAAGGAGGAACCTAGCCAAGAGGTGATCTCAAGTTCGACGAAGATCTATGGGAAGATCCTAGCCTAAGGGAGATCTCAGGTTCGACTGTGATCTACGGGAAGAACCTAACCAAGAGTCGATCCCAAGTTCGACGGTGATCTATGGGAAGAACCTAGCCAAGAGGCGATCTATGGTTCAACGATGATCTATGTGAAGAACCTAGCCAAGAGGCGATCTCAGGTTCGACGATGATATATGGGAAGAACCTAGCCAAGAGGCAACCTCAGGTTCGACGGTGATCTAAGGAGGAACCTAGCCAAGAGGCGATCTTAGGTTCAGAGGTGATCTATGGGATGAACCTAGCCAAAAGGCGATCTCAGGTTCGACGGTGATCTATGGGAAGAACCTAGCCAAGAGGCAATCTCAGGTTCGACGATGATCTATGGGAAGAACCTAGCCATGAGGCGATCTCAGGTTTGACGGTGATCAAAGGAGCAACCTAGCCAAGAGGCAATCTCATGTTCGACAGTGATCTATAGGAAGAACCTAGCCAAGAGGCGATCTCAGATTCGACGGTGATCTAAGGAGGAACCTAGCCAAGAGGCGATCTCAGGTTCGATGGTGATCTAAGGAGGAACCTAGCCAGGAGGCGATATCAGGTTCACCAGTGATCTATGGGAAGAACCTAGCCAAGAGTAGATCTCAGGTTCGACGGTGATCTAAGGAGGAACCTAGTCAAGAGGCGATCTCAGGTTCGACGGTGATCTAAGGAGGAACCTAGACAAGAGGCAATCTCAGGTCCGAATGTGATCTATGGGAAGAACCTAGCCAAGAGGAAATCTCAGGTTCCATGGTGATCTATGGGAAGAACCTAGCCAAGAGGCGATCTCAGGTTCTACTGTGATCTATGGGAAGAACATAGCCAAGAGGCGATCTAAGATTCGACGGTGATCTAAGGGAAGAACCTAGCTAAGAGTCGATCTCAGGATCGATGGAGATCTAGGGAAGAACCTAGCTAAGAGGCGATCTCAGGTTTGACGGTGATCTATGGGAAGAACCTACCTAAGAGGCGAGATCAGGTTAGACGGGGATCTAGGAGGAACCTAGCCAAGAGGAAATCTCAGGTTCGATGGTGATCTATGGGAAGAACCTAGCCAAGAAGCGATCTCAAGTTCGAAGGTGATCTATGGGAAGAACCTAGCCAAGAGGCAATCTCAGGTTTGACGATGATCTAAGGAGGAACCTAGCCAAGAGGCAATCTCAGGTTCGACGGTATTCTATAGGAAGAACTTAGCCAAGAGGCGATCTTAGATTCAACGGTGATATAAGGGAAGAACCTAGCTAAAAGGCGATCTCAGGGTCGACGGTGAACTAGGGAAGAACCTAGCCAAGAGGAGATCTCAGGTTCGACGATGATCTATGAAAGAACCTAGCCAAGATGCAATCTCAGGTTCGACGGTGATCTAAGAAGGAACCTAGCCAAGAGGCAATCTCATGTTCGACGGTGATCTAAGGAGGAACCTAGCCAAGAGGCGATCTCGAGTTCGACGGAGATCTATGGGAAGAACCATGCCTAAGGGCGATCTCAGGTTCGACGGTGATCTACAGGAAGAACCTAGCCAAGAGGCGATCTTAGGTTCGACGGTTATCTAAAGAGGAACCTAGCCAAGAGGCAATCTCAGGTTAGAAGGTTATCTATGAGAAGAACCTAGCCAAGAGTCGATCTAGGGTTCAACGGTGATCTATGTGAAGAACCTAGCCAAGAGGCGATCTCAGTTTCGACAGTGATATATGGGAAGAACCTAGCCAAGAGGCAATCTTAGGTTCGACTGTGATCTATGGGAAGAACCTTGCCAAGAGGCGATCTCAGATTCGAAGGTGATCTAAGGGAACAACGTAGCTAAAAGGCGATCTCAGGTTCGACGGTGATCTAGGGAAGAACCTAGCCAAGAGGCGATCTCAGGTTCGACAGTGATCAATGGGAAGAAACTAACCAAGAGACGATCTCAGGTTCGACGATGATCTAAGGAGGAACCTAGCCAAGAGGCAATCTCAAGTTCGACGGTGATCTAAGGAGGAACCTAGCCAAGAGGAAATCTCGAGTTCAATGGAGATATATGGGAAGAACCTAGCCTAAGGGCGATCTCAGGTTCGATGGTGATCTATGGGAAGAACCTAGCTAAGAGGCGACCTCAGGTTCGACGGTGATCTATGGAAAGAACCTAGTCAAGAGGCAATCTCAGGTTCGACGGTGATCTAAGGAGGAACCTAGCCAAGAGGCGATCTCAGGTTCGACAATGATCAATGGGAAGAATCTAGCCAAGTGGCGATCTCAGGTTCAGTGGTGATCTATGGGAAGAACCTAGCCAATAGACGATCTCAGGTTCGACGGTGATCTAAGAAAGAACCTAGCTAAGAGGCGATCTCAAGTTCGACGGTGATCTAAGGAGGAACCTAGCCAAGAGGCGATCTCAGATTCAACGGTGATCTAAGGAGGAACCTAGCCAAGAGGCGATCTTAGGTTCGACGGTTATCTAAGGAGGAACCTAGCCAAGAGGCGATCTCAGGTTCGACGGTGATCTAAGGGAAGAACCTAGCTAAAAGGTGATCTCAGGTTCGACGGTGATCTAGGGAAGAACCTAGCCAAGAGGCGATCTCAGGCTCGACAGTGATCTATGGGAAGAACCTAGCCAAGAGACAATCTCAGGTTCGACTGTGATCTATGGGAAGAACCTAGCCAAGAGGCGATCTCAGGTTCGACGGTGATCTAAGGGAAGAACCTAGCTAAAAGGTAATCTCAGGTTCGACGATGATCTAGGGAAGAACCTAGCCAAGAGGCAATCTCAGGTTCGACGGGGATCTAAGGAGGAACCTAGCCAAGAGGCAATCTCAGGTTCGACGGTGATCTAAGGAGAAACCTAGCCAAGAGGTGATCTCAAGTTCAAAAGTGATCTATGGGAAGAACCTAGCCAAGAGGCGATCTCAGATTTGACGATGATCTATAGAGGAACCTAGCTAAGAGGCAATCTCAGGTTCGTCGGTGATCTATAGGAAGAACTTAGCCAAGGGGCAATCTCAGATTCGACGGTGATCTTACGAGGAACCCAACCAAGAGGCGATCTCAGATTCGACGGTGATCTAAGGAGGAACCTAGCCATGAGGCGATCTCATGTTCAACGGTGATCTATGAGAAGAACCTAGCCAAGAGGAAATCTCAGGTTCGTCGTTGATCTACAGGAAGAACCTAGCCAAGAGGCGATCTTAGGTTCGACGGTTATCTACGGAGGAACCTAGCCAAGAGGAAATCTCAGGTTCGACGGTGATCTATGAGAAGAACCTAGCCAAGAGGCGATCTAGGGTTCAACGGTGATCTATGTGAAGAACCTAGCCAAGAGGCGATCTCAGGTTCGACAGTGATCTATGGGAAGAACCTAGCCAAGAGGCAATTTGAGGTTCGCCTGTGATCTATGGGAAGAACCTAGCGTAGAGGCGATCTCAGGTTCGACGGTGATCTAAGGGAAGAACCTAGATAAAAGGCGATCTCAGGTTCGACGGTGATCTAGGGAAGAACCTAGCCAAGAGGCGATCTCAGGTTCGACAGTGATCTATGGGAAGAACCTAGCCAAGAGACGATCTCGGGTTCGACGATGATCTAAGGAGGAACCTAGCCAAGAGGAAATCTCAGGTTTGACGGTGATCTAAGGAGGAACCTAGCCAAGAGGCAATATCGAGTTCGACGGAGATCTATAGGAAGAACCTAGCCTAAGGGCGATCTCAGGTTCGATGGTGATCTATGGGAAGAACCTAGCCAAGAGGCGATCTCAGGTTCGACGGTGATCTATGGAAAGAACCTAGCCAAGAGGCGATCTCAAGTTCGACGGTGATCTATGGGAAGAATCTAGCCAAGTCGCGATCTCAGGTTCAGTGGTGATCTATGGGAAGAACCTAGCCAATGGACGATCTCAGGTTCGAGGGTGATCTATGGGAAGAACCTAGCCAAGAGGCAATCTCAGTTTCAACGGTGATCTCTGGGAAGAACCTGGCCATGAGGCGATCTCAGGTTTGACGGTGATCAAAGGAAGAACCTAGCCAAGATGCAATCTCAGGTTCGACGGTGATCTATAGGAAGAACCTAGCCAAGAAGAGATCTCAGATTCGACGGTGATCTAAGGAGGAACCTAGCCAAGAGGCGATCTCAGGTTCGACGGTGATCTAAGGAGGAACCTAGCCAAGAGGCAATATAAGGTTAAACAGTGATCTATGGGAAGAACCTAGCCAAGGGGCGATCTCAGGTTCGACGGTGATCTAAGGAGGAACCTAGCCAAGAGGCAATCTCAAGTTCGATGGTGATCTAAGGAGGAACCTAGCCAAGAGCCGATCTCAGGTTCGAATGTGATCTATGGGAAGAACCTAGACAAGAGGAAATCTCAGGTTCGACGGTGATCTATGGGAAGAACCTAGCCAAGAGCCAATATTAGGTTCGACGGTGATCTAAGGGAAGAACCTAGCTAAGAGGCGATCTCAGGTTCGACAGTGATCTAGGGAAGAACCTATCCAAGAGGCAATCTCAGGTTCGACAGTGATCTATGGGAAGAACCTAGGCAAGAGGCGATCTCAGGTTCAACGGGGATCTAAGGAGAAACCTAGCCAAGTGACAATCTCAGGTTCGACGGTGATCTAAGGAGGAACCTAGCTAAGAGGCGATCTCAAGTTCGAAGGTGATCTTTGGGAAGAACCTAGCCAAGAGGCGATCTCAGGTTTGGCGGTGATCTAAGGAGGAACCTAGCCAAGAGGCAATCTCAGGTTCGACGATGATCTATAGGAAGAACCTAGCCAAGAGGCGATCTCAGATTCGACGGTGATCTAAGGAGGAACCTAGCCAAGAGGCGACCTCAGTTTCGACGGTGATCTAAGGAGGAACCTAGCTAAGAGGAGATCTCAGGTTCAACGGTGATATATGGGAAGAACCTAGCCAAGAGGCGATCTCAGATTCGACGATGATCTAAGGAGGAACCTAGCCAAGAGGCGATCTCATATTCGACAGTGATCTTAGGAGGAACTTAGCCAAGAGGAAATCTAAGGTTCGGCTGTGATCAAAGGGAAGAACCTAGACAAGAGGAAATCTCAGGTTCGATGGTGATCTATGGGAAGAACCTAGCCAAGAGGCAATCTCAGGTTCGACGGTGATCTAAGGGAAGAACCTAGCTAAAAGGAGATCTCAGGTTCGACGGTGATCTAGGGAAGAACCTAGCCAAGAGGAGATCTCAGGTTCGACGGTGATCTAAGGAGGAACCTAGCCAAGAGGCAATCTCAGTTTCGATAGTGATCTAAGGAGGAACCTAGCCAAGAGGAAATCTCGAGTTCGACGGAGATATATGGGAAAAAACAAGCCTAAGGGCGATCTCAGGTTCGACGGTGATCTACGGGAAGAACCTAGCCAAGAGGAAATCTTAGGTTCGACGGTTATCTAAGGAGGAACCTAGCCAAGAGGCAATCTCAGGTTCGACGGTGATATATGGGAAGAACCTAGCCAAGAGGCGATCTAGGGTTCAATCGTGATATATGTTAAGAACCTAGCCAAGAGGCGATCTCAGGTTCGACAGTGATCTATGGGAAGAACCTAGCCAAGAGGCAATCTCAGGTTCGACTGTGATCTATAGGAAGAACCTAGCCAAGAGGCGATCTCAGGTTCGACGGTGATCTAAGGGAAGAGCCTAGCTAAAAGGTGATCTCAGGTTCGACGGTGATCTAAGGAAGAACCTAGCCAAGAGGCGATCTCAGGTTCAACGGTGATCTATGGGAAGAACCTAGCCAAGAGGCGATCTCAGTTTCGACGATGATCTAAGGAGGAACCTAGCCTAAGGGCGATCTCAGGTTCGACGTTTATCTAAGGAGGAACCTAGCCAAGAGGCAATCTCAGGTTCGACGGTGATATATGGGAAGAACCTAGCCAAGAGGCGATCTAGGGTTCAATGGTGATATATGTGAAGAAACTAGCCAAGAGGCGATCTCAGGTTCGACAGTGATCTATGGGAAGAACCTAGCCAAGAGGAAATCTCAGGTTCGACTGTGATATATGGGAAGAACCTAGCCAAGAGGCGATCTCAGGTTCGACGGTGATCTAAGGGAAGAACCTAGCTAAAAGGCGATCTCAGGTTCGACGGTGATCTAGGGAAGAACCTAGCCAAGAGGCGATCTCAGGTTCAACGGTGATCTATGGGAAGAACCTAGCCTAGAGGCGATCTCAGGTTCGACGGTGATCTAAGGAGGAACCTATCCAAGAGGCGATCTCAGGTTCGATGGTGATCTAAGGAGGAACCTAGCCAAGAGGCGGTCTCAGGTTCGAATGTGATCTATGGGAAGAACCTTGGCAAGAGGCGATCTCAGGTTCGACGGTGATCTATGGGAAGAACCTAGCCAAGAGGCAATCTCAGGTTCAACGGTGATCTAAGGAAAGAACCTAGCTAAGAGGCGATCTCAGGTTCAACGGTGATCAAGGGAAGAACCTAGCCAAGAGGCGATCTCAGGTTCGACGGTGATCTTTGGGATGAACCTAGCCAAGAGGCGATCTCGGGTTCAACGGGGATCTAAGGAGGAACCTAGCCAAGAGGAAATCTCAGATTCGACGGTGATCTAAGGAAGAACCTAGCCAATAGGCGATCTCAAGTTCGACAGTGATCTAAGGAAGAACCTAGCCAAGAGGAAATCTAAGGTTCGGCTGTGATCTAAGGGAAGAACCTAGACAAGAGGCAATCTCAGGTTCGATGGTGATCTATGGGAAGAACCTAGCCAAGAGGCGATCTCAGGTTCGACGGTGATCTAAGGGAAGAACCTAGCTAAAAGGAGATCTCAGGTTCGACGGTGATCTAGGGAAGAACCTAACCAAGAGGCGATCTCAGGTTCGACGGTGATCTAAGGAGGAACCTAGACAAGAGGCAATCTCGAGTTCGACGAAGATATATGGGAAAAAACAAGCCTAAGGGCGATCTCAGGTTCGACAGTGATCTACGGGAAGAACCTAGCCAAGAGGAAATCTTAGGTTCGACGGTTATCTAAGGAGGAACCTAGCCAAGAGGCAATCTCAGGTTCGACGGTGATATTTGGGAAAAACCTAGCCAAGAGGCGATCTAGGGTTCAATGGTGATATATATGAAGAACCTAGCCAAGAAGCAATCTCAGGTTCGACAGTGATCTATGGTAAGAACATAGCCAAGAGGCAATCTCAGGTTCGACTGTGATCTATGGGAAGAACCTAGCCAAGAGGCGATCTCAGGTTCGACGGTGATCTAAGGGAAGAACCTAGCTAAAAGGCGATCTCAGGTTCGACGTTGATCTAGGGAAGAACCTAGCCAAGAGGCGATCTCAGGTTCAACGGTGATCTATAGGAAGAACCTAGCCAAGAGGCGATCTCAGGTTCGATGGTGATCTAAGGAGGAACCTAGCCAAGAGGCGATCTCAGGTTCGACCGTGATCTAAGGGAAGAACCTAGCTAAGAGGCGATCTCACGTTCAATGGTGATCAAGGGAAGAACCTAGCCAAGAGGCGATCTCAGGTTCGACAGTGATCTTTGGGATGAACCTGGCCAAGAGGCGATCTCAGGTTCAACGGGGATCTAAGGAGGAACCTAGCCAAGAGGCAATCTCAGATTCGACGGTGATCTAAGGAGAAAGCTAGCCATGAAGCGATCTCATGTTCGACGGTGATCTAAGGGGGAACCTAGCCAAGAGGAAATCTAAGGTTCGGCTGTGATCTAAGGGAAGAACCTAGACCAGAGGCAATCTAAGGTTCGATGGTGATCTATGGGAAGAACCTAGCGAAAAAGCGATCTCAGGTTCAACGGTGATCTAAGGGAAGAATCTAGCTAAAAGGAGATCTCACGTTCGACAGTGATCTAGGGAAGAACCTAGCCAAGAGGCGATCTCAGGTTCGACAGTTATCTATGGGAAGAACCTAGCCAAGAGGCGATCTCAGGTTCGACGGTGATCAAAGGAGGAACCTAGCCAAGAGGCAATCTCAGGTTCGATGGTGATCTAAGGAGGAACTTAGCCAAGAGGCAATCTCGAGTTCGACTGAGATATATGGTAAAAAACAAGCCTAAGGGCGATCTCAGGTTCGACGGTGATCTATGGGAAGAACCTAGCCAAGAGGAAATCTTAGGTTCGACGGTTATCTAAGGAGGAACCTAGCCAAGAGGCAATCTCAGGTTCGACAGTGATCTATGGGAAGAACCTAGCCAAGAGGCGATCTCAAGTTCGACGGTGATCTAAGGAGGAACCTAGCCAAGAGGAAATCTCAGGTTCGATGGTGATCTAAGGAGGAACCTAGCCAAGAGGCAATCTCGAGTTCGACGGAGATATATGGGAAAAAACAAGCCTAAGGGCGATCTCAGGTTCGACGGTGATCTACGGGAAGAACCTAGCCAAGAGGTAATCTTAGGTTCGACGGTTATCTAAGGAGGAACCTAGCCAAGAGGCAATCTCAGGTTCGACGGTGATATATGGGAAGAACCTAGCCAAGAGGCGATCTAGGGTTCAATGGTGATATATGTGAAGAACCTAGCCAAGAGGCGATCTAAGGTTCGACAGTGATCTATGGGAAGAACCTAGCCAAGAGGCAATCTCAGGTTCGACTGTGATCTATGGGAAGAACCTAGCCAATAGGCGATCTAAGGTTCGACGGTGCTCTAAGGGAAGAGCCTAGCTAAAAGGCGAACTCAGGTTCGACGGTGATCTAGGGAAGAACCTAGCCAAGAGGCGATCTCAGGTTCAACGGTGTTCTATTGGAAGAACCTAGCCAAGAGGCGATCTCAGGTTCGACGATGATCTAAGGAGGAACCTAGCCTAAGGGCGATCTCAGGTTCGACGTTTATCTAAGGAGGAACCTAGCCAAGAGGCAATCTCAGGTTCGACGGTGATATATGGGAAGAACCTAGCCAAGAGGCGATCTAGGGTTCAATGGTGATATATGTGAAGAACCTAGCCAAGAGAAGATCTCAGGTTCGACAGTGATCTATGGGAAGAACCTAGCTAAAAGGCGATCTCAGGTTCGACGGTGATCTAGGGAAGAACCTAGCCAAGAGGCGATCTCAGGTTCAAAGGTGATCTATGGGAAGAACCAAGCCAAGAGGCGATCTCAGGTTCGACGGTGATCTAAGGAGGAACCTAAACAAAAGGCAATCTCAGGTTTGATGGTGATCTAAGGAGGAACCTAGCCAAGAGGCGGTCTCAGGTTCGAATGTGATCTATGGGAAGAACATTGGCAAGAGGCGATCTCAGGTTCGACGGTGATCTATGGGAAGAACCTAGCCAAGAGGCGATCTCAGGTTCAACGGTGATCTAAGGGAAGAACCTAGCTAAGAGGCGATCTCAGGTTCAACGGTGATCAAGGGAAGAACCTAGCCAAGAGGCGATCTCAGGTTCGACGGTGATCTTTAGGATGCACCTAGCCAAGAGGTGATCTCGGGTTCAACGGGGATCTAAGGAGGAACCTAGCCAAGAGGCAATCTCAGATTCGACGGTGATCTAAGGAAGAACCTAGCCAATAGGCGATCTCATGTTCGACAGTGATCTAAGGAGGAACCAAACCAAGAGGAAATCTAAGGTTCGGCTGTGATCTAAGGGAAGAACCTAGACAAGAGGCAATCTCAGGTTCGATGGTGATCTATGGGAAGAACCTAGCCAAGAGGCGATCTCAGGTTCGAGGGTGATCTAAGGGAAGAACCTAGCTAAAAGGAGATCTCAGGTTCGACGGTGATCTAGGGAAGAACCTAACCAAGAGGCGATCTCAGGTTCGACGGCGATCTAAGGAGGAACCTAGATAAGAGGCAATCTCGAGTTCGATGGAGATATATGGGAAAAAACAAGCCTAAGGGCGATCTCAGGTTCGACAGTGATCTACGGGAAGAACCTAGCCAAGAGGAAATCTTAGGTTCGACGGTTATCTAAGGAGCAACCTAGCCAAGAGGCAATCTCAGGTTCGACGGTGATATTTGGGAAGAACCTAGCCAAGAGGCGATCTTGGGTTCAATGATGATATATATGAAGAACCTAGCCAAGAGGCAATCTCAGGTTCGACAGTGATCTATGGTAAGAACATAGCCAAGAGGAAATCTCAGGTTCGACTGTGATCTATGGGAAGAACCTAGCCAAGAGGCGATCTCAGGATCGACGGTGATCTAAGGGAAGAACCTAGCTAAAAGGCGATCTCAGGTTCGACGTTGATCTAGGGAAGAACCTAGCCAAGAGGCGATCTCAGGTTCAACGGTGATCTATGGGAAGAACCTAGCCAAGAGGCGATCTCAGGTCCGACGGTGATCTAAGGAGGAACCTATCCAAGAGGCGATCTCAGGTTCGATGGTGATCTAAGGAGGAACCTAGCCAAGAGGCGGTCTCAGGTTCGAATGTGATCTATGGGAATAACCTAGGCAAGAGGCGATCTCAGGTTCGACGATGATCTATGGGAAGAACCTAACCAAGAGGCGATCTCAGGTTCGACGGTGATCTAAGGGAAGAACCTAGCTAAGAGGCGATCTCAGGTTCAATGGTGATCAAGGGAAGAACCTAGCCAAGAGGCGATCTCAGGTTCGACAGTGATCTTTGGGATGAACCTAGCCAAGAGGCGATCTCAGGTTCAACGGGGATCTAAGGAGGAACCTAGCCAAAAGGCAATCTCAGATTCGACGGTGATCTAAGGAGAAAGCTAGCCAAGAGGCGATCTCATGTTCGACGGTGATCTAAGGAGGAACCTAGCCAAGAGGAAATCTATGGTTCGGCTGTGATCTAAGGGAATTACCTAGACCAGAGGCAATCTAAGGTTCGATGGTGATCTATGGGAAGAACCTAGCGAAAAGGCGATCTCAGATTCGACGGTGATCTAAGGGAAGAATCTAGCTAAAAGGAGATCTCAGGTTCGACGGTGATCTAGGGAAGAACCTATCCAAGAGGCGATCTCAGGTTCGACAGTGATCTATGGGAAGAACCTAGCCAAGAGGCGATCTCAGGTTCGATGATGATCAAAGGAGGAACCTAGCCAAGAGGCAATCTCGAGTTCGACTGAGATATATGGTAAAAAACAAGCCTAAGGGCGATCTCAGGTTCGACGGTGATCTACGGGAAGAACCTAGCCAAGAGGAAATCTTAGGTTCGACGGTTATCTAAGGAGGAACCTAGCCAAGAGGCAATCTCAGGTTCGACGGTGATATATGGGAAGAACATAGCCAAGAGGCGATCTAGGGTTCAATGGTGATATATGTGAAGAACCTAGCCAAGAGGCGATCTCATGTTCGACGGTGATCTAAGGGAAGAACCTAGCTAAAAGGAGATCTCAGGTTCGACGGTGATCTAGGGAAGAACCTAGCCAAGAGGCAATCTCAAGTTCGACGGTGATCTATGGGAAGAACCTAGCCAAGAGGCGATCTCAGGTTCGACGGTGATCAAAGGAGGAACCTATCCAAGAGGCAATCTCAGGTTCGATGGTGATCTAAGGAAGAACCTAGCCAAGAGGCATTCTCGAGTTCGACGGAGATATACGGGAAAAAACAAGCCTTAGGGCGATCTCAAGTTCGACGGTGATCCACGGGAAGGACCTAGCCTAGAGGAAATCTTAGGTTCGACGGTTATCTAATGAGGAACCAAGCCAAGAGGCAATTTCAGGTTCGACGGTGATATATGGGAAGAACCTAGCCAAGAGGCGATCTAGGGTTCAATGGTGATATATTTGAAGAACCTAGCCAAGAGGCGATCTCAGGTTCGACAGTGATCTATGGGAAGAACATAGCCAAGAGGCAATCTCAGGTTCAACTGTGATCTATGGGAAGAACCTAGCCAAGAGGCAATCTCAGGTTCGACGGTGATCTAAGGGAAGAACCTAGCTCAAAGGCGATCTCAGGTTCGACGATGATCTAGGGAAGAACCTAGCCAAGAGGCGATCTCAGGTTCAACAGTGATCTATGTGAAGAACCTAGCCAAGAGGCGATCTCAGGTTCGATGGTGATCTAAGGAGGAACCTATCCAAGAGGCGATCTCAGGTTCGATGGTGATCTAAGGAGGAACCTAGCCAAGAGGCGGTCTCAGGTTCGAATGTGATCTATGGGAAGAACCTAGGCAAGAGGCGATCTCAGGTTCGACGGTGATCTATGGGAAGAACCTAGCCAAGAGGCGATCTCAGGTTCGACGGTGATCTAAGGGAAGAACCTAGCTAAGAGGCGATCTCAGGTTCAACGGTGATCAAGGGAAGAACCTAGCCAAGAGGCGATCTCAGGTTCGACGGTGATCTTTGGGATGAACCTAGCCAAGAGGCGATCTCAGGTTCAACAGGGATCTAAGTAGGAACCTAGCCAAGAGGAAATCTCAGATTCGACGGTGATCTAAGGAGAAAGCTAGCCAAGAGGCAATCTCATGTTCGACGGTGATCTAAGGAGCAACCTAGCCAAGAGGAAATCTATGGTTCGACTGTGATCTAAGGGAATTACCTAGACCAGAGGCAATCTAAGGTTCGATGGTGATCTATGGGAAGAACCTAGCGAAAAGGCGATCTCAGGTTCGACGGTGATCTAAGGGAAGAATCTAGCTAAAAGGAGATCTCAGGTTCGACGGTGATCTAGGGAAGAACCTATCCAAGAGGCGATCTCAGGTTCGACAGTGATCTATGGGAAGAACCTAGCCAAGAGGCGATCTCAGGTTCGATGATGATCAAAGGAGGAACCTAGCCAAGAGGCAATCTCGAGTTCGACTGAGATATATGGTAAAAAACAAGCCTAAGGGCGATCTCAGGTTCGACGGTGATCTACGGGAAGAACCTAGCCAAGAGGAAATCTTAGGTTCGACGGTTATCTAAGGAGGAACCTAGCCAAGAGGCAATCTCAGGTTCGACGGTGATATATGGGAAGAACATAGCCAAGAGGCGATCTAGGGTTCAATGGTGATATATGTGAAGAACCTAGCCAAGAGGCGATCTCATGTTCGACGGTGATCTAAGGGAAGAAACTAGCTAAAAGGAGATCTCAGGTTCGACGGTTATCTAGGGAAGAACCTAGCCAAGAGGCAATCTCTAGTTCGACGGTGATCTATGGGAAGAACCTAGCCAAGAGGCGATCTCAGGTTCGACGGTGATCAAAGGAGGAACCTATCCAAGAGGCAATCTCAAGTTCGATGGTGATCTAAGGAGGAACCTAGCCAAGAGGCATTCTCGAGTTCGACGGAGATATACGGGAAAAAACAAGCCTTAGGGCGATCTCAAGTTCGACGGTGATCTACGGGAAGGACCTAGCCTAGAGGAAATCTTAGGTTCGACGGTTATCTAATGAGGAACCAAGCCAAGAGGCAATTTCAGGTTCGACGGTGATATATGGGAAGAACCTAGCCAAGAGGCGATCTAGGGTTCAATGGTGATATATTTGAAGAACCTAGCCAAGAGGCGATCTCAGGTTCGACAGTGATCTATGGGAAGAACATAGCCAAGAGGCAATCTCAGGTTCAACTGTGATCTATGGGAAGAACCTAGCCAAGAGGCTATCTCAGGTTCGACGGTGATCTAAGGGAAGAACCTAGCTAAAAGGCGATCTTAGGTTCGACGATGATCTAGGGAAGAACCTAGCCAAGAGGCGATCTCAGGTTCAACAGTGATCTATGGGAAGAACCTAGCCAAGAGGTGATCTCAGGTTCGATGGTGATCTAAGGAGGAACCTATCCAAGAGGCGATCTCAGGTTCGATGGTGATCTAAGGAGGAACCTAGCCAAGAGGCGGTCTCAGGTTCGAATGTGATCTATGGGAAGAACCTAGGCAAGAGGCGATCTCAGGTTCGACGATGATCTATGGGAAGAACCTAGCCAAGAGGCGATCTCAGGTTCGACGGTGATCTAAGGGAAGAACCTAGCTAAGAGGCGATCTCAGGTTCAACGGTGATCAAGGGAAGAACCTAGCCAAGAGGCGATCTCAGGTTCGACGGTGATCTTTGGGATGAACCTAGCCAAGAGGCGATCTCAGGTTCAACGGGGATCTAAGTAGGAACCTAGCCAAGAGGCAATCTCAGATTCGACGGTGATTTAAGGAAGAACGTAGCCAAGAGGCGATCTCATGTTCGACGGTGATCTAAGGAGGAACCTAGCCAAGAGGAAATCTAAGGTTCGGCTGTGATCTAAGGGAAGAACCTAGACCAGAGGCAATCTCAGGTTCGATGGTGATCTATGGGAAGAACCTAGCCAAGAGGAGATCTCAGGTTCGACGGTGATCTAAGGGAAGAACCTAGCTAAAAGGAGATCTTAGGTTCGACGGTGATCTAGGGAAGAACCTAGCCAAGAGGCGATCTCAGGTTCGACAGTGATCTATGGGAAGAACCTAGCCAAGAGGCGATATCAGGTTCGACGGTGATCAAATGAGGAACCTAGCCAAGAGGCAATCTCAGGTTCGATGGTGATCTAAGGAGGAACCTAGACAAGAGGCAATCTCGAGTTCGACGGAGATATATGGTAAAAAACAAGCCTAAGGGCGATCTCAGGTTCGACGGTGATCTACGCGAAGAACCTAGCCAAGAGGAAATCTTAGGTTCGACGGTTATCTAAGGAGGAACCTATCCAAGAGGCAATCTCAGGTTCGACGGTGATATATGGGAAGAACCTAGCCAAGAGGCGATCTAGGGTTCAATGGTGATATATGTGAAGAAGCTAGCCAAGAGGAGATCTCAGGTTCGACAGTGATCTATGGGAAGAACCTAGCAAAGAGGCAATCTCAGGTTCGACTGTGATCTATGGGAAGAACCTAGCCAAGAGGCGATCTCAGGTTCGACGATGATCTAAGGGAATAACCTAGCTAAAAGGCGATCTCAGGTTCGACGGTGATCTAGGGAAGAACCTAGTCAAGAGGCGATCTTAGGTTCAACGGTGATCTATGGGAAGAACCTAGCCAAGAGCCGATCTAGGGTTCAATGGTGATATATATGAAGAACCTAGCCAAGAGGAGATCTCAGGTTCGACAGTGATCTATGGGAAGAACATAGCCGAGAGGCAATCTCAGGTTCGACTATGATCTATGGGAATAACCTAGCCAAGAGGCGATCTCAGGTTCGACGGTGATCTAAGGGAAGAACCTAGCTAAAATGCGATCTCAGGTTCGACGGTGATCTAGGGAAGAACCTAGCCAAGAGGCGATCTCAGGTTCAACGGTAATCTATGGGAAGAACCTAGCCAAGAGGCGATCTCGGGTTCGACGGTGATCTAAGGAGGAACCTATCCAAGAGGCGATCTCAGGTTCGATGGTGATCTAAGGAGGAACCTAGCCAAGAGGCGGTCTCAGGTTCGAATGTGATCTATGGGAAGAACCTAGGCAAGAGGCGATCTCAGGTTCGACGGTGATCTATGGGAAGAACCTAGCCAAGAGGCGATCTCAGGTTCGACGGTGATCTTTGGGATGAACCTAGCCAAGAGGCGATCTCAGGTTCGACGGGGATCTAAGGAGAAACCTAGCCAAGAGGCAATCTCAGATTCGACGGTGATCTAAGGAGGAACCTAGCCAAGAGGCGATCTCATGTTCGACGGTGATCTTAGGGGGAACCTAGCCAAGAGGAAATCTAAGGTTTGGTTGTGATCTAAGGGAAGAACCTAGACCAGAGGCAATTTAAGGTTCGATGGTGATCTATGGGAACAACCTAGCCAAGAGGCGATCTCAGGTTCGACGGTGATCTAAGGGAAGAACCTAGCTAAAAGGAGATCTCAGGTTCGACGGTGATCTATGGAAGAACCTAGCCAAGAGGCGATCTCAGGTTCGACAGTGATCTATCGGAAGAACCTAGCCAAGAGGCGATCTCAGGTTCGACGGTGATCAAAGGAGGAACCTAGCCAAGAGGCAATCTTAGGTTCGATGGTGATCTAAGGAGGAACCTAGCCAAGAGGCAATCTCGAGTTCGACGAAGATATATGGTAAAAAATAAGCCTAAGGGCGATCTCAGGTTCGACGGTGATCTACGCGAAGAACCTAGCCAAGAGGAAATCTTAGGTTCGACGGTTATCTAAGGAGGAACCTAGCCAAGAGGAATCTCAGGTTCGACGGTGATATATGGGAAGAACCTAGCCAAGAGGTGATCTAGGGGTCAATGGTGATATATGTGAAGAAGCTAGCCAAGAGGAGATCTCAGGTTCGACAGTGATCTATGGGAAGAACCTAGCAAAGAGGCAATCTCAGGTTCGACTGTGATCTATGGGAAGAACCTAGCCAAGAGGCGATCTCAGGTTCGACGGTGATCTAAGGGAATAACCTAGCTAAAAGGCGATCTCAGGTTCGACGGTGATCTAGGGAAGAACCTAGCCAAGAGGCGATCTCAAGTTCAACGGTGATCTATAGGAAGAACCTAGCCAAGAGGCGATCTCAGGTTCGACGATGATCTAAGGAAGAACCTAGCCTAAGGGAGATCTCAGGTTCGACGTTGATCTAAGGAGGAAACTAGCCAAGAGGCAATCTCGAGTTTGACGGAGATCTATGGGAAATACCTAGCCTAAGGGTGATCTCAGGTTCAATGGTGATCTATGGGAAGAACCTAGCCAAGAGGCAATCTCAGGTTCGACGGTGATCTATGGAAAGAACATAGCCAAGAGTCGATCTCAGGTTCGACGGTGATATAAGGAGGAACCTAGCCAAGAGGTGATCTAAGGTTCGACGCTGATCTATGGGAAGAACCTAGCTAAGAGGCAATCTCAGGTTCAACGGTGATATATGGGAAGAACCTAGCCATGAGGCGATCTCAGGTTTCACGGTGATCATAGGAGGAACCTAGCCAAGAGGAAATGTCAGGTTCGACGGATATCTATAGGAAGAACCTAGACAAGAGGCGATCTCAGATTCGACGGTGATCTAAGGAGGAACCTAGCCAAGAGGCAATCTGAGGTTCGACGGTGATCTAAGGAGGAACCTAGCCAAGAAGCAATATTAGGTTCAACGGTGATCTATGGGAAGAACCTAGCCAAGAGGCGATCTCAGGTTCGACGGTGATCTAAGGAGGAACCTATCCAAGAGGCGATCTCAGGTTCGATGGTGACCTAAGGAGGAACCTAGCCAAGAGGCGGTCTCAGGTTCGAATTTGATCTATGAGAAGAACCTAGGCAAGAGGCGATCTCAGGTTCGACGGTGATCTATAGGAAGAACCTAGCCAAGAGGCGATCTCAGGTTCGACGGTGATCTAAGGGAAGAACCTAGCTAAGAGGCGATCTCAAGTTCAACGGTGATCAAGGGAAGAACCTATCCAAGAGGCGATCTCAGGTTCGACGGTGATCTTTGGGATGAACCTAGCCAAGAGGCGATCTCAGGTTCAACGGGGATCTAAGGAGGAACCTAGCCAAGAGGCAATCTCAGATTCGACAGTGATCTAAGGAGGAACCTAGCCAAGAGGCGATCTCATGTTCGACAGTGATCTAAGGAGGAACCTAGCCAAGAGGAAATCTAAGGTTCGGCTGTGATCTAAGGGAAGAACCTAGACCAGAGGCAATCTCAGGTTCGATGGTGATCTATGGGAAGAACCTAGCCAAGAGGCGATCTCAGGTTCGACGGTGATCTAAGGGAAGAACCTAGCTAAAAGGAGATCTCAGGTTCGACGGTGATCTAGGGAAGAACCTAGCCAATAGGCGATCTCAGGTTCGACGGTGATCTATGGGAAGAACCTAGCCAAGAGGCGATCTCAGGTTCGACGGTGATCAAAGGAGGAACCTAGCCAAGAGGCAATCTCAGGTTCGAAGGTGATCTAAGGAGGAATCTAGCCAAGAGGCAATCTCGAGTTCGACGGAGATATATGGGAAAAAACAAGCCTAAGGGCGATCTCAGGTTCGACGGTGATCTACGGGAAGAACCTAGCCAAGAGGAAATCTTAGGTTCGACGGTTATCTAAGGAGGAACCTAGCCAAGAGGCAATCTCAGGTTCGACGGTGATATATGGGAAGAACCTAGCCAAGAGGCGATCTATGGTTCAATGGTGATATATGTGAAGAACCTAGCCAAGAGGCGATCTCAGGTTCGAAAGTGATCTATGGGAAGAACATAGCCAAGAGGCAATCTCAGGTTCGACTGTGATCTATGGGAAGAACCTAGCCAAGAGGCGATCTCAGGTTCGACGGTGATCAAAGGAGGAACCTAGCCAAGAGGAAATCTCAGGTTCGATGGTGATCTAAGGAGGAACCTAGCCAAGAGGAAATCTCGAGTTCGACGGAGATATATGGGAAAAAACAAGCCTAAGGGCGATCTCAGGTTCGACAGTGATCTACGGGAAGAACCTAGCCAAGACAAAATCTTAGGTTCGACGGTTATCTAAGGAGGAACCTAGCCAAGAGGCAATCTCAGGTTAGACGGTGATATATGGGAAGAACCTAGCCAAGAGGCGATCTAGGGTTCAATGGTGATATATGTGAAGAACCTAGCCAAGAGGCGATCTCAGGTTCGAAAGTGATCTATGGGAAGAACATAGCCAAGAGGCAATCTCAGGTTCGACTGTGATCTATGGGAAGAACCTAGCCAAGAGGCAATCTCAGGTACGACGGTGATCTAAGGGAAGAACCTAGCTAAAAGGCGATCTCAGGTTCTACGGTGATCTAGGGAAGAACCTAGCCAAGAGGCGATCTCAGGTTCAAAGGTGATTTATGGGAAGAACCTAGCCAAGAGGCAATCTCAGGTTCGACGATGATCTAAAGAGGTACCTAGCCTAAGGGCGATCTCAGGTTCAACGGTGATCTAAGGAGGAAACTAGCCAAGAGGCAATCTCGAGTTCGACGGAGATCTATGGGAAGAACCTAGCCTAATGGCGATCTCAGGTTCGATGGTGATCTATGGGAACAACCTAGACAAGAGGCGATCTAAGGTTCGACGGTGATCTATGGGAAGAACCTAGCTAAGAGGCAATCTCAGGTTCGACGGTGATATATGGGAAGAACCTAGCCATGAGGCGATCTCAGGTTTGACGGTGATCAAAGGAGGAACCTAGCCAAGAGGCAATCTCAGGTTCGACGGATATCTATAGGAAGAACCTATCCAAGAGGCGATCTCAGATTCGATGGTGATCTAAGGAGGAACCTAGCCAAGTGGCAATCTGAGGTTCGACGGTGATCTAAGGAGGAACCTAGCCAAGAAGCAATATTAGGTTCAACGGTGATCTATGGGAAGAACCTAGCCAAGAGGCGATCTCAGGTTCGACGGTGATCTAAGGAGGAACCTATCCAAGAGGCGATCTCAGGTTCGATGGTTACCTAAGGAGGAACCTAGCCAAGAGGCGGTCTCAGGTTCGAATTTGATCTATGAGAAGAACCTAGGCAAGAGGCGATCTCAGGTTCGACGGTGATCTATGGGAAGAACCTAGCCAAGAGGCGATCTCAGGTTCGACGGTGATCTAAGGGAAGAACCTAGCTAAGAGGCGATCTCAAGTTCAACGGTGATCAAGGGAAGAACCTAGCCAAGAGGCGATCTCAGGTTCGACGGTGATCTTTGGGATGAACCTAGCCAAGAGGCGATCTCAGGTTCAACGGGGATCTAAGGAGGAACCTAGCCAAGAGGCAATCTCAGATTCGACAGTGATCTAAGGAGGAACCTAGCCAAGAGGCGATCTCATGTTCGACAGTGATCTAAGGAGGGACCTAGCCAAGAGGAAATCTAAGGTTCGGCTGTGATCTAAGGGAAGAACCTAGACCCGAGGCAATCTCAGGTTCGATGGTGATCTATGGGAAGAACCTAGCCAAGAGGCGATCTCAGGTTCGACGGTGATCTAAGGGAAGAACCTAGCTAAAAGGAGATCTCAGGTTCGACGGTGATCTAGGGAAGAACCTAGCCAATAGGCGATCTCAGGTTCGATGGTGATCTATGGGAAGAACCTAGCCAAGAGGCGATCTCAGGTTCGACGGTGATCAAAGGAGGAACCTAGCCAAGAGGCAATCTCAGGTTCGAAGGTGATCTAAGGAGGAATCTAGCCAAGAGGCAATCTCGAGTTCGACGGAGATATATGGGAAAAAACAAGCCTAAGGGCGATCTCAGGTTCGACGGTGATCTACGGGAAGAACCTAGCCAAGAGGAAATCTTAGGTTCGACGGTTATCTAAGGAGGAACCTAGCCAAGAGGCAATCTCAGGTTCGACGGTGATATATGGGAAGAACCTAGCCAAGAGGCGATCTATGGTTCAATGGTGATATATGTGAAGAACCTAGCCAAGAGGCGATCTCAGGTTCGAAAGTGATCTATGGGAAGAACATAGCCAAGAGGCAATCTCAGGTTCGACTGTGATCTATGGGAAGAACCTAGCCAAGAGGCGATCTCAGGTTCGACGGTGATCAAAGGAGGAACCTAGCCAAGAGGAAATCTCAGGTTCGATGGTGATCTAAGGAGGAACCTAGCCAAGAGGCAATCTCGAGTTCGACGGAGATATATGGGAAAAAACAAGCCAAAGGGCGATCTCAGGTTCGACAGTGATCTACGGGAAGAACCTAGCCAAGACGAAATCTTAGGTTCGACGGTTATCTAAGGAGGAACCTAGCCAAGAGGCAATCTCAGGTTAGACGGTGATATATGGGAAGAACCTAGCCAAGAGGCGATCTAGGGTTCAATGGTGATATATGTGAAGAACCTAGCCAAGAGGCGATCTCAGGTTCGAAAGTGATCTATGGGAAGAACATAGCCAAGAGGCAATCTCAGGTTCGACTGTGATCTATGGGAAGAACCTAGCCAAGAGGCAATCTCAGGTACGACGGTGATCTAAGGGAAGAACCTAGCTAAAAGGCGATCTCAGGTTCTACGGTGATCTAGGGAAGAACCTAGCCAAGAGGCGATCTCAGGTTCAAAGGTGATTTATGGGAAGAACCTAGCCAAGAGGCAATCTCAGGTTCGACGATGATCTAAGGAGGTACCTAGCCTAAGGGCGATCTCAGGTTCAACGGTGATCTAAGGAGGAAACTAGCCAAGAGGCAATCTCGAGTTCGACGGAGATCTATGGGAAGAACCTAGCCTAATGGCGATCTCAGGTTCGATGGTGATCTATGGGAACAACCTAGACAAGAGGCGATCTAAGGTTCGACGGTGATCTATGGGAAGAACCTAGCTAAGAGGCAATCTCAGGTTCGACGGTGATATATGGGAAGAACCTAGCCATGAGGCGATCTCAGGTTTGACGGTGATCAAAGGAGGAACCTAGCCAAGAGGCAATCTCAGGTTCGACGGATATCTATAGGAAGAACCTATCCAAGAGGCGATCTCAGATTCGATGGTGATCTAAGGAGGAACCTAGCCAAGTGGCAATCTCGAATTCAACGGAGATATATGGGAAAAAACAAGCCTAAGGGCGATCTCAGGTTCGAGGGTGATATACGGGAAGAAATTAGCAAAGAGGAAATCTTAAGTTCGACGGTTATCTAAGGAGGAACCTAGCCAAGAGGCAATCTCAGGTTTGACGGTGATATATGGGAAGAACCTAGCCAAGAGGCGATCTAGGGTTCAATGGTGATATATGTGAATAACCTAGCCAAGAGGCGATCTCAGGTTAGACAGTGATCTATGGGAAGAACATAGCCAAGAGGCAATCTCAGGTTCGACTATGATCTATGGGAAGAACCTAGCCAAGAGGAGATCTCAGGTTCGACGGTGATCTAAGGGAAGAACCTTGCCAAGAGGCGATCTCACGTTCAACGGTGATCTATGGGAAGAACCTATCCAAGAGGCGATCTCAGGTTCGACGATGATCTAAGGAGGAACCTAGCCTAAGGGCGATCTCAGGTTCAACGGTGATCTAAGGAGAAAACTAGCCAAGAGGAAATCTCGAGTTCGACAGAGATCTATGGGAAGAACCTAGCCTAAGGGTGATCTCAGGTTCGATGGTGATCTATGGGAAGAACCTAGCCAAGAGGCGATCTCAGGTTCGACGGTGATCTATGGAAAGAACATAGCCAAGAGGCGATCTCAGGTTCGACGGTGATCTAAGGAGGAACCTAGCCAAGAAGCAATATCAGGTTCAACGGTGATCTATGGGAAGAATCTAGCCAAGAGGCAATCTCAGGTTCGACGGTGATCTAAGGAGGAACCTATCCAAGAGGCGATCTCAGGTTCAATGGTGATCTAAGGAGGAACCTAGCCAAGAGGCGGTCTCAGGTTCGAATGTGATCTATGGGAAGAACCTAGGCAAGAGGAGATCTCAGGTTCGACGGTGATCTATGGGAAGAACCTAGCCAACAGGCGATCTCAGGTTCGACGGTGATCTAAGGGAAGAACCTAGCTAAGAGGCGATCTCAGGTTCAACGGTGATCAAGGGAAGAACCTAGCCAAGAGGCGATCTCAGGTTCGACGGTGATCTTTGGGATGAACCTAGCCAAGAGGCTATCTCAGGTTCAACGGGGATCTAAGGAGGAACCTAGCCAAGAGGCAATCTCAGATTCGACGGTGATCTAAGGAGGAACCTAGCCAAGAGGCGATCTCATGTTAGACGGTGATCTAAGGAGGAACCTAGCCAAGAGGAAATCTAAGGTTCGGCTGTGATCTAAGGGAAGAACCTAGACAAGAGGCAATCTCAGGTTCGATGGTGATCTTTGGGAAGAACCTAGCCAAGTGGCGATCTCAGGTTCGACGGTGATCTAAGGGAAGAAGCTAGCTAAAAGGAGATCTCAGGTTCGACGGTGATCTAGGGAAGAACCTGGCCAAGAGGCGATCTCAGGTTCGACGGTGATCTATGGGAAGAACCTAGCCATGGGGCGATCTCAGGTTCGACGGTGATCTAAGGAAGAACCTAGCCAAGGGGCGATCTCAGGTTCGAAGGTGATCTAAGGAGGAACCTAGCCAAGTGGCAATCTTAGGTTCGACGGTTATCTAAGGAGGAACCTAGCCAAGAGGCAATCTCAGGTTCGACGGTGATATATGGGAAGAACCTAGCCAAGAGGCGATCTAGGGTTCAATGGTGATTTATGTGAAAAACCTAGCTGTTGTACCCCAAATTTTGACCTAAGATACCATCTCCCATCTGCATCATTGCATTGCGAGCGTTTTGATCTTTTGATTTTTAAAATTCATAACTTTTTTGAGTCGAGAGTTTTTTATTTGTTGAACGCTAAATTTATTAACTGATCAAGACTTAAATGATGTTTATTAATTATTTATTATCTTAAATTTAAATAATTGGAATTTTATTTTCGATTATTATATAATTGAAAGATTTATAAATAGTATAATAAATATTGGGAAAGGAAGTTCATTAATTGATCAAAAATGTTATTTAATTATTTATTATCCTAAGTTTAATAGTTTAAATTTATTTTTCGGTTATTATAATTTAGAGAATTATAAATAATGAAATAGATTGAAGAAAATTTATTGATCAAATGATGGTTATTTAATTGTTTATTATTCTGAATTTAAGTAATTGAAATTTATTATTTTCTTGATTGGAAATCCGGTCCCTACGCTGCTCGGAGATACCTACTACTCCATCCATCTTCGAAACTCTTATCAAGGAGGGATGATTATTTGTTGTGCACCGCTGCTGTATCAGTGGTATGTCTCGCATCTACCTGGGTCTGATGTTTTCTGGGATCTCGAGGAGGAACCGCGATGGGCGCCAAAGATTATGGCTCTCACTCATTTCGACATTGATTGGTATAATCGAGTTTACTACAACATGAAGATCATCGGTAGCTGTGGTGCTTTTCCTAACGTGCCTCTTCTTGGTACGAGAGGTGGAATTAACTATAACCCTGTTCTCGCGCGCCGTCAGTTTGGGTACCCGATGAGAGATAAGCCAAACAACATCCATATGAGTGGTTTCTTTCTACAGGAAGGACAAGATCATCAGGCAGCTAAGAGGGAGATCGAAGGAGCTTGGCGCCACATCCATAGGAAAGGGAGAGATATGTTAGGACATAGAGGTGCCGTTTCGTTGGAGCCTTACCTACAATAGGTCCGTGCTAGGGCTTGTGTTCTCAAGATGCCCTATAAACTTGAGAAACCTTTATTCCCTACCGTTGCATCATCATCTGTTGTTATCCCTATCGCGAATATAGGAGAATACCAAGGAAATCTGGCCAGGATGAAGTCTGAGAGAGATGCTTGGAAAGAAAAGTATAATATGTCTGAATATGAGAATCGAGTCCTGACTCGACAGCTAAAGGAAAAGGAGGATTTACTCTTTATTCAAGACGGCTGGTTTATTGATCATGATGAGAAACTTCGTCAAAAGGATGCTTTACTGAAGAAGTATGCTAGTGAGAGGAAGAGAAAGAGGGAAGGTTCGGTAAGCGTTACTCTTGTTCCTAATCCGCAGAAGGAAATCATTGATCGACTGGTAGCTGAGAAGAAAGAGATGGAAGACTTTTATGAAGAGAAGATCAAGAAGCTCCGGTTACAGTTGGTATTTGGTCCTTCATCCGATGATTCTGAGTGATCTTTAGCTTATAGTTTTATTTTATTAATTTCATTTTGTAAAACTTTGTAAAAGGGCTTCATGCTCCAAAGTTGTAATTTACTGTTTTATTAAGGGCTTCATGCTCCAAAGTTGTAATTTACTGTTTTATTAAGGGCTTCATGCTCCAAAGTTGTAATTTAGTGCTTTATTAAGGGCTTCATGCTCCGAAGTTGTAATTTATTGCTTTATTATGGACTTCTTGTTCCAAAGTTGTAGTTTACTGCTTTTATTATTGGGTTGTTATCCCAAAGTTGTAATTTATTGTTTGTTATTCCAAAGTTGTAAGTTGTAATTTATCGCTTTTGATTAATGGATTGAGTTTTTGTTGTTCCAAATTCCTTTACCATTGATGTGTGCAAGATTATCGAAGTTCCTTGAAAAACTATTAAAATGAAACATCATTTGCATCGCACATCATACATCATTCAACATTTCACTTCACACTTTTTTAGAGTCTTATCCTTGTTTCTTTTCCACTCCAAAGGTTGTCAAGCTGTCTCACCGATACGACACTCGAGCCAATTGTCAGAGAAAGATGGAAGATCTGGAACAGGAAAACCATGAGCTTCATGGGGAAGTTGCTACCCTTCGTATCGAGATGGAAAAGTTAACTGCGTTAGTGGAAAGTTTGGTGGCTGTTCAGAATCAGCCATCGACTACGGCTGCTGAGTTTCAGACTTCAACTCCAGTGGTTTCCGAGATTGTCACCGTTCCAACATCTGTGACTCAAATCAACTCTCCGCTTCAACATCAGATGCCGAAAGGTTTTCCGTGGGGAATGCCTTACAACTTTGTGCCAGAGGGGTATCAGCCTGCCGTACAGCCTTTGTTTCAACCTGCTTTGTCTCTTCCTCAACCAGAGACAACTGCCATGCCGCTAGTAATTCCGTCTGTGACACCTTTTCTGCAACCGATTATGACAACTGTCGCTCCTGTGGTTCACTTCGTGCCATACTTGAATGAACCTACTTATCCTGCCGAGCCTGCTGAAAGTTTGGGTCTCTTTGATAGAATGGGAGAATTTCAGGATCAGTTCCAAGAAATGCAGAAGGAGCTTAGAGTGTTAAAGGGGAAGGATTTGTTTGGGAAGAACACTCATGACCTTTGTTTAGTTCCGAATGTCAAGATTCCAGCAAAATTCAAAGTGCCAGACTTTGAAAGATATAAGGGTGATTCGTGTCCTAGAAGTCATTTGACAATGTACGTGAGAAAGATGTCTACGTATTCCGATGATCATGACTTATTGATTCACTATTTTCAAGATAGTTTGACGGGTGCTGCTCTAAAGTGGTATATGGGTTTAGACAGTATTCGGATCCGCAACTTCAACGATCTTAGCGAAGCTTTTGTCCACCAGTATAAGTACAACGTTGACATGGCACCGGACAGGGATCAACTCCGAGCGATGTCGCAAAGAGACAGAGAATCTTTTAAAGAATACGCCCAGAGGTGGCGTGAGATTGCTGCTCAAATCTATCCACCTCTTGAGGAGAAATAGATGACTAAGATATTTTTGAAGACTTTAGGTTCCTTTTACTATGAAAGGATGATTGCCAGCGCACTCAGTGACTTCACCGAAATGGTAAGCATGGGCATGCGGTTAGAGGAAGGGATTCGTGAAGGGAGTTTGGTTAAAGAAGGAAGTTCGTCTAGCAGTACTAAGAAGTTTGGAAGTGTTTTCCCGAAAAGAAAAGAGTAGGATGTCAGCGCTTTGTTCCCAGGTAGACCTAGGAGAGGTTACTCTCACGTTGCGGCAGTCACTCCGGCTGTCCGCCCAGCTTTGATGACCCCAGCTCATCAAACTCCACCAACTCAACAACGACCATTTCAACAGCAGCCTCGACAATAGGCTTATCCATTCAACAATCAGAACCGTTCACCAAGAAAACCGCAGTTCGATTCCATTCCTATGACGTATACTGAATTGTTCCCTGCTCTTATCAGAAAGAACCTCATAACGACAAAGCCTCCTCTTGTCGCACCGAATAGTACTTCTCTGTGGTACAAGGCGGATCAGTTTTGTGAATATCATCAAGGGTCGCCGGGGCACAACCTTGAGAATTGCTTTTCTCTGAAGGCGGACGTGCAGAGATTGATTAAGAATGGTATCTTGTCTTTCAAGGATGTTAATCCAAATGTTAGAGATAATCCTTTGCCTCGACATGGGGCAGCATCAGTGAATATGGTGGAAGGTTGTCCGGGGAAGTTTAGAGTTTTTCAAGTTGAACACATAAGAGAGTCGTTGATCAGGTTACATCAGAGTTTGAGAAGACTTGCCTTTGTTACGCATCAGCATGATTATGATGTTTGTGAATTTTGTTCAAGAGAGGTTGATTGTCCTATTGTGAAGGAGGATATTCAGAAGTTGTTAGACCAGAGAGTTATCACTATTACGTATGACATAGATCCGGAGGATGAAGTGAATGTTATAATACCGCAATTCAATTTGCCTGAATCAGTAGAGATTGTTTACGACAGTCAGACTGCACCTGTTTATCCTTTGATTATTTACCCACCTGGTCATGTGCCTTACAGCTCAGACCAAGCTGTACCGTATAAGTATAATGCCACAATGATTGAGAATGGGGTAGAAGTCCCTATACCAACAAGACTGTCTTTTGTTCACATTGTTGATGTGAGTAGAGTTACGAGAAGTGGACGTGTCTTTGCAGCAGTACCTTTGAAGAGACCAGAAGTTCAAGTCAGGAGGCCCATACCGGAGGAAATTCCAGTGAGAAATGTTGAACCAAGGGTTGAGATAGGCCGATCCAGTGAACCTATCACTCGCCCTGAGGATGATGAGATTCTGAAGCTTATCAAGAGAAGTGAATATAAGATTGTGGACCAACTTTTGCAAACTCCTTCTAAGATTTCTTTGCTTGCTTTACTGAGAGATTTTGGTGCCCATAGAGAAGCTTTGATGAAAGTCTTAGACCAGGCATTCGTGGATCATGATGTGACGGTCGACCAATTTGATGGAATCGTGGGAAATATTACTTCGTGTAACAATCTTGGTTTCAGTGATGAAGAGCTCCCGGAAGAGGGGAGAAACCATAATATGGCTTTGCATATCTCAGTAAGTTGTGGAAATGATACCTTATCAAGCGTGTTGGTAGATACAGGTTCGTCGTTGAATGTGATGCCCAAGACTACATTATCTCGGCTCTCATATCCAGGTGCTCCCATGAGACCTAGTGGAGTAATCGTTAAAGCGTTTGATGGTTCTAGGAAGACAGTCATTGGTGAAGTGGATCTTCCTATAGTAATTGGTCCCCATACTTTTCAAATCACTTTCCAAGTGATGGATTTTCGTGCTGCCTATAGTTGCTTATTGGGTCGTCCATGGATGCATGATGCAGGGGCAGTCACCTCTACGCTCCATCAGAGACTGAAGTTTGTGAGGCATGGGAAGCTAGTAATGATTGGGGGAGAGCAGGCTATGGTGGTAAGCCATTTATCATCCTTCTCTTTTATTGATGCTGATGAGGATGTTGGAACCTAGTTCCAAGGTCTATCTGTTGCCAAGAATGCAGTGAAGAAGCAAGGGGCATCCATTTCTTCTTTTGAGGATGTGCGGCGAGTGGTGGAAAGTGGTTCGGCCGAAGGATGGGGCCAGGTGTTGACTTTGCCCGAGAACAAGTCTGGGGAAGGTCTTGGTTTTCGTCCCGTGTCTGCGAGAGTCAAGCAAGAGGTGGTTGTTCGTCCGATTCAAGAGGTTTTCCGAAGTGCAGGTTTTATACATCCTGAGGTGGATGCTATCATAGAAGATGATTCCGAGGAAGATTTGCCCGATTTTGTGACGCCTGGATTGGATTGCCAAAACTGGATAGCTGTTGACGTTCCTATTGTTATGCACATTTCCGAGTAATGTTTTGTTTTGTTTTTCTTTGAAAAAAATTCGCTCTGCCCTAGGCGAAAAGTATTTTGTGTCGGGCTATGAAAAATAATTCCTTTTGCTCTGCCCAAGGCAAAAGAGAAATGTCTGGGCTCCTTGTTTCAAGTATTTCCCTTCAATGAATAAAAATGTTATTTTGTCCACTACTGTTTTATCTTTCATTTTTTTTCTGGGAAATAACAATGAAAATTAATTGGTAGTAATAGGAAATATAATAACCTTTTTGTTTTATTTGCACAAATCGATTTCTAAAATAAAGCATAATCATATGTGCAGATTAATCCATGACTTAACCATCGAAAACAATGATCCTATGCCGTCTCCCAACTTTGAATTCCCTGTGTTCAGAGCCGAAGAAGAGGATGATGAAGAGATTCCTGTTGAAATTTCCCGTTTGCTTGAGCACGAGGAGAAGATTATCCAGCCATTTGAAGAACCTGTAGAGTTAGTCAATTTGGGTGATGAAGAAGATAGAAAGGAAGTCAAAGTCGGAGCATTGCTTATCCCGGAAGTTAAAGAGAATGTTGGAGCTTCTCAAAGAGTATGTTGATGTGTTTGCTTGGTCCTACCAAGATATGCCGGGTTTGGACAACGATATTGTGGAGCATCGTTTACCGCTGAGACCTGAATGTCCGCCGATTAAGAAGAAGCTGAGAAGGACTCGTCCCGATATGGCTGACAAGATCAAAGAGGAGGTTCAGAAGAAGATTAATGCAGGTTTCCTCGTTACATCGGTCTATCCTCAGTGGTTAGCCAATATAGTGCATGTTGCTAAGAAGGATGGCAAAGTTCGGATGTGTGTAGACTATAGAGATCTGAATAGAGCTAGCCCAAAGGATGACTTCCCGTTACCTCACATTGACGTATTGGTCGACAGTACCGCCAAGTTCAAAGTCTTTTCTTTCATGGACGGTTTCTCTAGTTACAATCAAATCAAGATGGCACCAGAAGATATGGAGAAGACCGCTTTCATTACACCTTGGGGAACTTTTTGCTATCGGTTTATGCCGTTTAGTCTGAGGAATGCTGGCGCAACATACCAAAGAGCCATGACTGCTTTGTTCCATGACATGATGCATAAGGAGATAGAAGTGTATGTGGATGACATGATTGCCAAATCATAGACTCAGGAAGATCACTTGGAACGTTTGTTGAAGTTATTCCGGCGTTTGAGAAAGTATAAACTCCGTCTGAATCCCAACAAGTGTACTTTTGGTGTTCGATCTAGAAGACTTATGGGTTTCATTGTCAGTCGGAAAGGTATTGAGGTAGATCCTGATAAAGTCAAAGCTATTCGGGAAATGCCTGCACCCAAGACAGAAAAACAAGTAAGAGGTTTCCTCGGGAGACTGAACTATATTTCTAGATTTATATCTCATATGACTACTACATGTGGGCCGATTTTCAAGCTTCTTAGAAAGAACCAAGGATGTGTGTGGACAGAAGATTGTCAGAGAGCTTTTGATAGCATCAAAGAATATTTGCTTGAACCTCCCATATTGATTCCTCCAGTGGAAGGAAGACCTTTGATTATGTACCTGACTATATTGGAAGAGTCTATGGGATGTGTGCTTGGTCAACAAGATGAGACTGGAAGAAAGGAGCATGCCCTATTCTATCTGAGTAAGAAATTCACAGATTGTGAGTCTCGGTACTCATTGCTTGAGAAAACCTGTTGTGCTTTAGCTTGGGCTGCTCGCCGCCTGCGCCAGTATATGATTAACCACACCACTTGGTTGATCTCCAAAATGGATCCGATCAAGTATATCTTTGAGAAGCCCGCCTTATCTGGAAGAATAGCCCGTTGGCAGATGTTGTTATCCGAATATGACATTGAGTATCACACTCAGAAAGCAATCAAAGGGAGTATTTTAGCCGATCATTTGGCTCACCAACCAATTGACGATTATCAATCCATCAAGTTTGATTTCCCAGATTAAGACGTTATGTACTTAAAAGCTAAAGATTGTGAAGAGCCGTTACCTGAAGAAGGACCTGATCCTGAATCCCGTTGGGGTTTAATATTTGACGGAGCTGTGAATTCCTATGGAAATGGAATTGGGGCAATCATCGTCACTCCCCGAGGTACTCATATCCCGTTCACGGCGAGATTGATGTTTGACTGCACGAACAATATGGCTGAATATGAGGCATGTATTATGGGTCTCGAAGAAGCAGTGGATCTAAGGATTAAGATTCTTGATATTTATGGAGATTCGGCATTTGTAATTAATCAGATCAAAGGAGAATGGGAGACTCGTCATCCTGGTTTGATCCCTTACAGAGACTATGTGTTGTACCCCAATTTTTGACCTAAGATCCCATTTTTATTTTTGCATTTTTAAAGATAAGTCAAGGTCACGAAATACGGTCGGTTTTAACGTCTCACCTTCGAGCTTTGACTATGCGAAGATTGTCAAGTGTTTTGAACATTTTTAGCATATGTATCACTAATTTCTAATCGCATACAAAGGTGTATGTTCATGTTTTCTTTTGTGTCATGTGCAGAGACAGGTCTGGATCAAGAGCATCAAATGTCGCGCCTCAATTAAGGTTTTGATTCTCCCAAGCCAAAAGTACGGTTGATTGTGGATTCTCGAAGACTGATTCATCAAGGCACATCGTTGCACCCTTAATTTCGCCCCTAATTTTTTCAGTCGCACATTCGTACCATATTTTGTCATTTGGTCACAATCATTAGTAAATATCTTCATTCATCATATTTTGCATCATTAGTCGTATTTAAGTTGACCAGAAAAGTCAGTTTAAATCAAAGTTTGCATCGTCTTTTAGTTAAAAAATACCTGACATTTCACTTCATGCATTTTTATCTGTTTACTATTTTCTTGCATTGCTCCAAGTTGTTTGTATGTTGATAATAAAAATATTTTGATTTTATAGACAAACTGTTAAAAGCGATTCGACACTATGCGGGAAAATAGCGAGAAAATATTTCAAGTTTTCACCTTTTACCGATCATTTTATGAATCTGCGCTTCGCATAGATTACGACGGTATGCTCGCTTTATTTTTTCGGTACATTTCGAAGTCTCGTTTTTAACCTTAAACGTCTGTTTAGTCTGATATTTTATTATTATTTTATTTTTGATTTTTTGACTTCTTGAATATTTTTTCTTTAATCTTTGTGACATGTAGATTATTTTAATGTGTTCATTTTATTTTTTCGGATAAATTTTCGTCCGTTTTTTATCATTTTCGGTCATTTTGGGTCTTTATTTTTTTTTTATTCATAAAATATTCAAAAAAATCATTTTAAATTGAGTTATTTTTTATAATTTCAGGTTTTATTTTATTTTTGTCATTCAGGGACTTTTTGGTCATAAAAAATATTAATTAGGCTTCGCTTAATTCTCATTGGTCGATAGCATAGTTTGCGGATTGATAGAGATTGAATTCTCATTGGTCGAAAGCATGGTTTGCGGATTGATAGAGATTGGATTTATATTGAACGGCTTGGATTTATTTTGAAATCATAATATTTCTATTCTTTTTCTATTTAAAGGCTTCATTTTTTCTTTGCAAAAGGGGAGAAAAAAAAAAAACAAATAACAATACACAAGCATAAGCAGTAAACCCATCCACCAATTTCCATCGTAACTCATCTCCCTCTCTCTGTGCACAACATTAAAACCTCCCTCTCGCTGTTCATCTTCAACACAAACAACATTAAAACCTCCGTTCTGCGATACCGTCGACTTCAATCTTCCCTCCATCACTAACCCACACCAAAACTGCTTCTTCCATTAACACCAACCTCCGTTGAACCTCACACAAATCCAATCCGCGATTCCGCCATTACCGTTCTTCTCATCATCACATTCACTTCCACACAACCGTGATGACGAGATATTAGAAAATGCACAATGATATCAATCGCGTGTTTTGGTGTACCACGAAGCTATGTTTTGCTCACTAATCTGAAATGCAGAAGAATACTTGCGGTGTTGTAACTCCATTCGGGTTCCAAGACCTTGAAAACGAGATAACTATTAGCGTATGTTTGGTTTACTGGCAGAAAATGAAAAAGCACGGTGAAAAGTCACAGTAGTGTATAAGCTACCTTTTGTAGCTTTTGGTTTTCACGGTGACATGCTTTCCAAACATATCGGTGGTGGTGGAAAAAAGCTAAACCAAATACAAGCTTAGTCCTTTGCATTGTTGGTCTTGGCACTTGCGTGTGTCTGAAGAAGTATTCTTATTGCAATATAAAGAACCAAGGTAAGCTATGTTAGTGTTAATGTCAATGTGTTTTAGCATTGCTTTTTTTGAGCTTAGTCAGACACATTAATTTAGCCTGTAAATTAAGGTTCTGAATATTTTTGTAGCATCCTTCTTAAATCTTACTAGTTGTTAATTTGAGATCGAATGATTTAATTGACAAAAAAAATATATAAAAAAAATATTAGTAAATCTTATATTTAGATTTAGTTTAGTATTAATTTAGAATTTTTTTTAATTAGTTTAGATTTATTTTATAACTTTAAAATATTTAGAATCATAATTAATAACTTTAGAATTTTGTTTTGTTTTAGTTTTATTTTATAACTTTAGAATTTTATTTCATTTAGTAAATTTTAGAATTTTATTTGTTTTAGTTTAGTTTAATAACTTTAGAATTTTATTTGAATTAACTTTAGAATTTTATTTGTTTAGTTTTAGTTTAGTGACTTTAGAATTTTATTTGATTTTATTTAGTTAACTTTAGAATTTTATTTGTTTAGTTTTAGTTTAGTGACTTTATAATTTTTATTTGATTTAGAATTAGTTTAATAAGTTTATAATTTTTATTTAGTTTAATAACTTTAGAGTTTTTATTTGATTTAAATTTAGTTTAGTAGTTTTAGAATTTTATTGGATTTAGATTTAGTTTAGTAACTTTGGAATTTTCATTTGTCTTAGATTTAATTTAGTAACCTTAGGATTTTAAATTAATCTAGATTTAACTTATTAAATTTTAAAACTTTAGTTTAGTTTAGATCAAATTCAATAATACTAGATTTTTTTATATAACCTTAGAATTTGTAATTAGTTTAGAATTATTTTAGTAAGTAATTTTTAATTTAGTTCGAATAACTTCTTTAGATAATTAGTTATATTCCTTTTATTTGTATATTTCTGTCATTTCAATTTCTCGGTGCCTCTTGATCATTAATTTGTTTTTGTCAGATTTATTTTCTTGTGAACTTCTGAATGTTTACATTTTGATGTTCATTTTATTTTGCTAACTCCAAGGAAAAGATTTAAATTTTGTTGACTTCATGTCATCGAACATATCTCATACGATTGCGCGAACCCCTTCATTCATCTTTTGTTTGTTTACTATTTTGTTAAACTTAAGATAATTTTCCCAAAAGATTCAATTTTTAAACTCACACCTTTTAAGTCAAAACTTTGACACTAGATCGTCGCATCTTCAAAATCTCGCTCATACCCATTTTTTTAGCCAAACGAACCATTTTAATCAAAGGAACAATTTTTAACCAAAAACATATATTTCAAAAGGTTCCTGCGGAGTACCGCAGATGCATTGGGTGCTAATACCTTCCCATTGTATAACCAACCCCCGAACTCTCGATCTCTTTCAAAAACGCATTGTATTTTTTATTACTTTTAAGTATTATTTTACATTGCATATTTTAGGGTTTTATTTCGCTCTTTTCCCTTTTCCCTTGGAAATAATAAAGCGCGGTGGCGACTCTTGCTTTTGCGAGTCAAGTTAATTAATAGCTTGATCTCCGATTTTCACCGCTACAGAATTGGCGACTCTGCTGGGGAAAGATTGACCTCTTGCTGGTCCATCCCTAAGTGGGTTAAGCCTAATTTGTTTTATCTGTTTTATCATTATTTGACTGTTTGATTATATGTATATATTATGATTATTTGGGTGTTGATAATATTTACAAAGGACAAGTCCTATACCCGGACTAAGTTACACTTAGGAATAGGACGGGCGGTATAGTCATGTTAACTTTGAGGGAGTAATCCCGAAGAAGGAGGCATGAGATCCCCCACTCAGTGGAAGGCCCTTTTGAACGTAATATTTGTTTACCGAGTAATCGGGAAGACATTATTATTTTCGACCTGGGAGCCAGAGAAGCTGGGAACCGTAGAACCCTAACCCATCTTGGCCTTTTAGGTGTAGCGCGGAGATTATAACGGAGTAATCCGGAAGTAATTGTTACGCGATGCTACGCTCGGATGAGTTTTTCTTGAGAATATTGCTGATTATTGAGTAATCAAGACGTTGGTAATATCCGAAGGAGGAATGTAGACTCCGGGAACTCTTAGAACCTTGTTCTACATGTGTGATTAAACCGTTAGTACATACCTTGGGGATGTTCTTTACCTTGACTCCATGCTCGTGACGTTGAACCTTTCGACTTTATTTGTGACCTTGCTTGTGGTTGTTGCATAGCCATGCATCCATGCATCCATAAAACCCTTTTCACTTGACTTTCAAGGAATTTGAAGGTCTTTCTTTGTAAACATCACAAGTTTCGTCAAGCTCAATGGATCTTGGGTGTTGATAGGGTGAAAACCCTAATCCACCAAAATGGATGATTGATCTTGATGATAACTTGATCAACACTTTGATCCAATTCAAAATTCATCTTTTATCTTCATACTTTGATGTTTCCAACTTAATATCTTGAGTTCCTTGAAAGTCAGATAAAAACTCTCTTTTGCATATCATGC
Organism: Vicia faba; assembly: GCA_948472305.1. NCBI lineage: Eukaryota > Viridiplantae > Streptophyta > Magnoliopsida > Fabales > Fabaceae > Vicia > Vicia faba. The sequence goes on along the minus strand of OX451741.1, from coordinate 1,308,975,602 downwards.
ATCATTCTACATTTTTTGTTTCACTTTCAAAGGTCTTTTTCCAAGTCTTATTTTTCCTTTGGTCTCACAAGTACAACACTCACGCTAAGAGAACAACGGAGAATATCAAGCAAGAGGTTTCTGAACTCCGTAGAGAGATGACTATTTTAAAAGCTAGTGTAGAGCACTTAACTGGTTTGGTTGAAATTTTGGTTGCCTCCCAAGTCAATCCTTCTAGGAGGAAGGAAGCGAGGATAAAAGTCTTCACTGAAACTCTGAAATCATGAGAAGATGATAATTAACGCGCCTAGTGACTTTCCTGACGAGGTGAATGTGGGAGTGCGTCTAGAAGAAGATGTCGGAAAGGGATGTTCATATGAAGATGGTAGCTCAGCTAATGGTGTGAAGAAGTTTGATAATAAATTTTCCAAGAAGAGAACCAGAGGAAGAAATAATCATCGTCAGAATCATAATGTTTCTCCTATTCATCAACAGAATCAGCAAGTTCCTAATCAGAGGAAAGCCCAGTTTGATCCAATTCCAATCACCTATACAGAGTTGTTCCCTATCCTGATGCAGAGGAATTTGGTTCAGACTCGACCTCCGCCGAAGGTTCCTGAGAAGATACGTTGGTACTACAAAGCTGATTTGGCTTGTACCTTTCATCAAGGTGTTCCTGGGCATGACTTGGAGGGTTGCCTTGCTTTGAAGATCGAGGTTTAGAAGTTGGTCAGAAGTGGTATCTTGTCATTCAAGGACGTTGGTTTTGAAGCTCAAATCAAACATGCGCCGAAGAGTAAACACGATTGAGGGTGACTTTGATTTTTGAAAGATGTTTTCGGTGATTCAAGTCCAGATGGAAAGCCTTTCCCGATCATTAACTTATTTCTGCTTTTTGTAATTTTTCTTGTTTATCAAAACATTGTTTGCATGTAAGAACTTGTTTGCATCTGTATGATTATCTTAATACAATGAGTATGTTTGTCTTGAAGAAATTCATTCGTTTCACTCATATTTGTGTTCAAATTTTAAATTTCTTTTGGCATTATGATACCAACTTGTTGCCCATTCTCTTGCCTAGGCAGAGATTGAAGGGAGGATGATGATCTAAAGAACACAAAATCTCTGTTTGTTTGCTTTTGGATAAAATCTTGCTGATGATGTACAGGCATTGTTTCAAATCCCTAAATACCGGAGATATAAGGAAGATAATCCTTTGCTAACCCCTTTTGAGCCTTTGAAGTAGAAGTTTCTTTTCTATACGAAAAAACCTTGAATTTTAACCTGGGGCAGGGTAGTTTTTAATTAATCTGACTGAGTGTTCAAAATTCATAAGGAAGATGTTTTTTGAAGAGAAACTACGAGGGCTATCTTTCATGTATAATGAAGCCATAAGATGTGGAATCATAATGTTATCCCTCATTCATCAAGAAACGAGGCAATCACAATCTTCTCAACAAGCAAATATAAGCTAATGTCACACATTTTGTTCAAAAAGTCAAAAATCGAGAAAAAGAAAAAGCCTGCTAAGTCAAAAAACATGAAAACGTGTGACTTAGGCAAAATTAAGGCATCCTGCTGGACTATCAATTCAAAAGAATTAGTTCAGGCAAAAGTTAGGGAAAGTAAAATCGCAAAGAAAAGGACTGCAAAGAAAAGTCCTCAGCAAAGAACAAATTGGTGATTACAAACACGAAGACATGAGGGTGGTTTCTACTCTGAAAGCCTCGTCGTTTCCTTGACCGTCACAAAATCCTTTTGAGAGATGAACACTCATGTTGAATTAACTGAACATAGGGTTGGAGAACATCATGAAGAATGGGTGGGCACCAAATATGTTGAGCCTTAAATCTTTTTTTTCTAAAACCTTGAACCAGACCACGTTACAACCTTCAAAAGTCCTAATTGAAGCAAGGTTATTTTGAAAGCATACTTCAATGAGATAGTGTTCCTGACTCCCATGAATGTTCTAAATAGTTATGTTGGTATCATATGTTTTTCCTATACAAAAATAAATGATGCTCTAACTCGCAAAATTTGTGCGATATCTTTTCAAAATCTTCAAGACTTACATAACTGTTGCATTAGAATTTTCATTCTCATAATAAACTTTTCTAACTGCAAAACATTTGTTTGATATCAAGGAAGCTCACATATAAGCAGCAGTGATGAGTTTATTCTTTTAAGGCCTGAAACTATGTTGAGTAATTGGCGGATCACGTCAAGAAAAATCATATCCAGAGGCATGTCACCTGAAGACCGTAAGCACGAATATGTTGCTTCTCCCAGTTAATGCTTTTCCCAACTTATTTGCTCGTTTGGGGCAAAAATTTGAAGACTTTGTTGTGCCAACTACAGTCAATCCGGGGAAATCACATCGATATTTGAGGAATTCCTCTAAGAGTTTGAAGACACCAGAGCATGGTGAATGCCAGGTCTTTTGTAAAATCCTCTTGAGACGATTTCTCCTCATCAACCAGATAGCTTGGGGCATGTTAGAAGTGAAGCTATTCGCAAGAATTGTCGTGCAACATGCAGCCCATCAGCAGTAAACTTGGGGCATCCAAAATTAGTCCCAGGGGCAATCCAGATTTGTCAAGATATGTGATATGTATTGCATACATTATCAAAGGGTGGTGTTCCCAGTATCTCCAGCTAAGCAAGACTTCTTTCCAGCTGAAACTTTGTTTGTGTTGTTATCCTTTCAATGGATTGTTTGCAATAGAAGACTGGACTTTGAGTTTTCTACTTGAAAATATCTTCCCCTCTATAGATGTTTAAGCTTTGTAAAAGGACTTTGCTCCAATGATGGCTTTTGTTTTTATCTCCAGTAATGTTACCATCCTGTTGAGATTAGCCGAGTGTTGGGTTGTGCTATGATGTCTTATCATCTCCAGTTTATCTTGTCTATTTATTTTGTCAGCACATACATGGCACTCATTTATTCATCCACACTTGCATCATGCACGCACAGTTGTATTTGTTGATATCTTTGAGTTCGTATACCTTGGTTATGTCTATTTAAATAGCATATTTGATCTTTCCAAATAGAGTGTCAACTTAAGCAGAAAGTGCGCCTCTTTTCTAATTCCCCACTGAGTTAACTCTCGTGGAAGAATCTTGCTTTAGTTTTCCTTTTCCATCTCTGGATAGGATAAATCCCCATTTGAGTTGTTTCCTCATTGGGTGGAGTCTTGTTTGACTATTTTCTCTCCAGTTTATTCCTGGATTGAGCTTTGTCTCTTGTGAACGATACCCTGTGGATCTCTCTAGGCTGTGAAACCTAGATGGAGAGTGCATTTATTTTGCAACGTAAATACCTGGTCTCCTCAAGAAGGATTTATTCATGGTTCGCCATTGAAGATGAACTTTATTCCCCAGCGGTGTTATCATAACATTCTTCTGGAATATCGACATGACAACAAGCGACTGACTCTTTATTTGAGCAGTTTGATTATTTCTGATTTCTCTACGACAAATGGCGGTCTCTTCATGAGCAGTTTGTCCATCCTCGATGAAATTATTGATTCTCACCTCCAGCAATATCTTCACGATATTTTATGGGTATCTTTTTGGGAAACAACAAGCGGCAGTCTCTTCATGAACAACTTGTGTGTTGTGGATACTCTTGACAAACAGCAAGCGGCGGTCTCTTCATGAGCAACTTGTGTGTTATTTTTCTCTTGAAAAACATCAAGCGGCGGTCTCTTCATGAGCAACTTGTATGTTATTGATACCTTGAAAGAAACAGCAAGCGGCAGTCTCTTCATGGACAACTTGTATGTTATCAACACTTTTAAAAACATCAAGCGGCGGTCTCTTCATGAGCAACTTGTATGTTATTAATACCTTAGAGAAAACAGCAAGCGGCGGTCTCTTCATGAGCAACTTGTATTGTTATTGCTACATTTGAAAAAACGACAAGTGGCAGTCTCTTCATGAGCAGCTTGTACGGAAAACGACAAGTGGCGGTCTCTTCAGGAGCAGCTTGTACAGAAAACGGCAAGTGGCAGCTTCTTCATGAGCAGCTTGTACGTTAGTATTTTTGGAAGACAGCAAGTGGCAGCTTATCTATTTGAGCAACTTGTGTGTTATTGTTCCCTTGAAGACAACAAGTGGCAGCGTCTTCATGAGCAGCTTGTGGGTTATTAGCAACAAGTGGCAGACTCTTCATGAGCAGCTTGTATGCTTTGATATTCTTTGAAGACAGCAAGTGGCAGCTTCTTTATGAGCAGCTTGTGGGTTTTTGGCAACAAGTGGCGGACTCTTCATGAGCAGCTTGTGTGCTTTAATATTCTTTGAAGACACAAGTGGCGGTCTCTTCATGAGCAGCTTGTATGTTATTGACACCTTTGAAAGGAAGCAAGTGGTGGCCTCTTTATTTGAGCAGCTTGTGTATCCCCAACAATAATGTTTACTCAGCAAATGGCATCCCTTCGGAAAAGTCCCGTGGGGAAGTTTGTTATTTTATCCTTTTCAAGCAATATCTTGGTTAAAGAAGAAATGTGTTACCGTTCTCGGTAAAACTCAGAAATCAGAGATGTTTATCTCCAGCCACAGTGCTGATGTCAATCATATGCTTTTCCAGTCACAGTACTGATGTAAATCATTACCTTTTCCAGTCTCAATACTGATGTAAATCATTCAAGAGTCTCTCATTTGAAGTCTATGACTTTGTTTCCCCAGTGGAGTTACAACCTCTTCCTCTGTGGGATTACTGTATAATGTGCTTGGTTTCTCCAGCATAGTCTGTCTCATATGGCGTCATTCCCCATAAAATTCAGAGCATTACATTCATATCATATCATGAACATAATTGCGGTATCTTAAGGCCAAAAATTGTGTATTCTATATTTAAGTCCCTTCAATCTCGTCGAAATGAAGATCCCAATCTTCATATCTCCAGATAGAAGTAACTTAAATAGGGGCAACTGTTGTACCCCAATTTTTGACCTAAGATCCCATTTTTATTTTTGCATTTTTAAAGATAAGTCAAGGTCACGAAATACGGTCGGTTTTAACGTCTCACCTTCGAGCTTTGACTATGCGAAGATTGTCAAGTGTTTTGAACATTTTTAGCATATGTATCACTAATTTCTAATCGCATACAAAGGTGTATGTTCATGTTTTCTTTTGTGTCATGTGCAGAGACAGGTCTGGATCAAGAGCATCAAATGTCGCGCCTCAATTAAGGTTTTGATTCTCCCAAGCCAAAAGTACGGTTGATTGTGGATTCTCGAAGACTGATTCATCAAGGCACATCGTTGCACCCTTAATTTCGCCCCTAATTTTTTCAGTCGCACATTCGTACCATATTTTGTCATTTGGTCACAATCATTAGTAAATATCTTCATTCATCATATTTTGCATCATTAGTCGTATTTAAGTTGACCAGAAAAGTCAGTTTAAATCAAAGTTTGCATCGTCTTTTAGTTAAAAAATACCTGACATTTCACTTCATGCATTTTTATCTGTTTACTATTTTCTTGCATTGCTCCAAGTTGTTTGTATGTTGATAATAAAAATATTTTGATTTTATAGACAAACTGTTAAAAGCGATTCGACACTATGCGGGAAAATAGCGAGAAAATATTTCAAGTTTTCACCTTTTACCGATCATTTTATGAATCTGCGCTTCGCATAGATTACGACGGTATGCTCGCTTTATTTTTTCGGTACATTTCGAAGTCTCGTTTTTAACCTTAAACGTCTGTTTAGTCTGATATTTTATTATTATTTTATTTTTGATTTTTTGACTTCTTGAATATTTTTTCTTTAATCTTTGTGACATGTAGATTATTTTAATGTGTTCATTTTATTTTTTCGGATAAATTTTCGTCCGTTTTTTATCATTTTCGGTCATTTTGGGTCTTTATTTTTTTTTTATTCATAAAATATTCAAAAAAATCATTTTAAATTGAGTTATTTTTTATAATTTCAGGTTTTATTTTATTTTTGTCATTCAGGGACTTTTTGGTCATAAAAAATATTAATTAGGCTTCGCTTAATTCTCATTGGTCGATAGCATAGTTTGCGGATTGATAGAGATTGAATTCTCATTGGTCGAAAGCATGGTTTGCGGATTGATAGAGATTGGATTTATATTGAACGGCTTGGATTTATTTTGAAATCATAATATTTCTATTCTTTTTCTATTTAAAGGCTTCATTTTTTCTTTGCAAAAGGGGAGAAAAAAAAAAAACAAATAACAATACACAAGCATAAGCAGTAAACCCATCCACCAATTTCCATCGTAACTCATCTCCCTCTCTCCGTGCACAACATTAAAACCTCCCTCTCGCTGTTCATCTTCAACACAAACAACATTAAAACCTCCGTTCTGCGATACCGTCGACTTCAATCTTCCCTCCATCACTAACCCACACCAAAACTGCTTCTTCCATTAACACCAACCTCCGTTGAACCTCACACAAATCCAATCCGCGATTCCGCCATTACCGTTCTTCTCATCATCACATTCACTTCCACACAACCGTGATGACGAGATATTAGAAAATGCACAATGATATCAATCGCGTGTTTTGGTGTACCACGAAGCTATGTTTTGCTCACTAATCTGAAATGCAGAAGAATACTTGCGGTGTTGTAACTCCATTCGGGTTCCAAGACCTTGAAAACGAGATAACTATTAGCGTATGTTTGGTTTACTGGCAGAAAATGAAAAAGCACGGTGAAAAGTCACAGTAGTGTATAAGCTACCTTTTGTAGCTTTTGGTTTTCACGGTGACATGCTTTCCAAACATATCGGTGGTGGTGGAAAAAAGCTAAACCAAATACAAGCTTAGTCCTTTGCATTGTTGGTCTTGGCACTTGCGTGTGTCTGAAGAAGTATTCTTATTGCAATATAAAGAACCAAGGTAAGCTATGTTAGTGTTAATGTCAATGTGTTTTAGCATTGCTTTTTTTGAGCTTAGTCAGACACATTAATTTAGCCTGTAAATTAAGGTTCTGAATATTTTTGTAGCATTCTTCTTAAATCTTACTAGTTGTTAATTTGAGATCGAATGATTTAATTGACAAAAAAAATATATAAAAAAAATATTAGTAAATCTTATATTTAGATTTAGTTTAGTATTAATTTAGAATTTTTTTTAATTAGTTTAGATTTATTTTATAACTTTAAAATATTTAGAATCATAATTAATAACTTTAGAATTTTGTTTTGTTTTAGTTTTATTTTATAACTTTAGAATTTTATTTCATTTAGTAAATTTTAGAATTTTATTTGTTTTAGTTTAGTTTAATAACTTTAGAATTTTATTTGAATTAACTTTAGAATTTTATTTGTTTAGTTTTAGTTTAGTGACTTTAGAATTTTATTTGATTTTATTTAGTTAACTTTAGAATTTTATTTGTTTAGTTTTAGTTTAGTGACTTTATAATTTTTATTTGATTTAGAATTAGTTTAATAAGTTTATAATTTTTATTTAGTTTAATAACTTTAGAGTTTTTATTTGATTTAAATTTAGTTTAGTAGTTTTAGAATTTTATTGGATTTAGATTTAGTTTAGTAACTTTGGAATTTTCATTTGTCTTAGATTTAATTTAGTAACCTTAGGATTTTAAATTAATCTAGATTTAACTTATTAAATTTTAAAACTTTAGTTTAGTTTAGATCAAATTCAATAATACTAGATTTTTTTATATAACCTTAGAATTTGTAATTAGTTTAGAATTATTTTAGTAAGTAATTTTTAATTTAGTTCGAATAACTTCTTTAGATAATTAGTTATATTCCTTTTATTTGTATATTTCTGTCATTTCAATTTCTCGGTGCCTCTTGATCATTAATTTGTTTTTGTCAGATTTATTTTCTTGTGAACTTCTGAATGTTTACATTTTGATGTTCATTTTATTTTGCTAACTCCAAGGAAAAGATTTAAATTTTGTTGACTTCATGTCATCGAACATATCTCATACGATTGCGCGAACCCCTTCATTCATCTTTTGTTTGTTTACTATTTTGTTAAACTTAAGATAATTTTCCCAAAAGATTCAATTTTTAAACTCACACCTTTTAAGTCAAAACTTTGACACTAGATCGTCGCATCTTCAAAATCTCGCTCATACCCATTTTTTTAGCCAAACGAACCATTTTAATCAAAGGAACAATTTTTAACCAAAAACATATATTTCAAAAGGTTCCTGCGGAGTACCGCAGATGCATTGGGTGCTAATACCTTCCCATTGTATAACCAACCCCCGAACTCTCGATCTCTTTCAAAAACGCATTGTATTTTTTATTACTTTTAAGTATTATTTTACATTGCATATTTTAGGGTTTTATTTCGCTCTTTTCCCTTTTCCCTTGGAAATAATAAAGCGCGGTGGCGACTCTTGCTTTTGCGAGTCAAGTTAATTAATAGCTTGATCTCCGATTTTCACCGCTACACTATGCTAGAAGATTGTTGACTTTTTTCAACAAAGTGGAATTACATCATATCCCTAGAGATGAGAACCAAATGGCTGATGCTTTAGCTACTTTGTCTTCAATGTTTCAAGTGAATGGTTGGAACGATGTGCCTACGATCCGGGTTATGCACCTCGACAAACCTGCTCATGTGTTCTCAGTAGAAGAGTTCACCGACGACAAACCATGGTTCTATGACATTAAATGTGTTCTTCAAACTCAAGAGTATCCGCCTGGGGAATCCAATAAAGATAAGAAGACGTTGAGAAGATTAGCAAGAAGTTTCTTCCTCAATGAAGAAGTTTTATATAAGAGGAATTATGACATGGTCTTGCTCAGATGTGTAGACAGACGTGAAGCAGACATGCTGATGCAAGAAGTACATGAAGGATCCTTTGGCACTCATGCCAACGGACATGCGATGGCTAGAAAGATGTTGAGAGCCGGTTACTATTGGATGACGATGGAATCTGATTGCTGCAAGTATGTGAAGAAATGTCATAAATGCCAGATTTATGCGGACAAGATGCATGTGCCACCGACTCTCCTCAATGTTATCTCTTCACCTTGGCCTTTCTCTATGTGGGGCATCGATATGATTGGAATGATTGAACCCAAAGCTTCAAATGGTCATTGTTTCATCTTGGTAGCGATCGATTATTTCACTAAATGGGTGGAAGCAACATCTTATGCTAATGTGACCAGACAGGTGGTAGTCAGATTTATCAAGAATCAGATCATTTGTTGATACGGTATCCCGAGCAAGATCATCACTGATAATGGTTCGAATTTGAATAACAAGATGATGAGAGAGCTTTGTGAAGAGTTCAAGATCGAACATCATAATTCTTCTCCTTACAGACCGAAGATGAATGGGGTTGTTGAAGCTGCTAACAAGAACATCAAAAAGATTGTCCAGAAAATGGTGGTAACTTATAAAGATTGGCATGAAATGCTTCCGTTTGCTTTACATGGGTACCGTACTTCAGTTCGAACTTCAACAGGTGCAACCCCATTTTCCCTAGTTTATGGTATGGAAGCAGTACTCCCCGTGGAGGTTGAGATTCCGTCTCTGAGAGTGTTGATGGAAGCTAAACTTTCTGAGGCCGAATGGTGTCAAAGTAGATATGATCAGTTGAATTTAATCGAAGAAAAGAGATTGACAGCGTTGTGTCACGGTCAATTGTATCAGCAGAGAATGAAAAAGGCTTTTGATAAGAAGGTTCGACCACGCGAGTTTAGAGAAGGTGACCTTGTGCTCAAGAAGATATTATCTTTCCAACCTGATTCTAGGGGCAAGTGAGCTCCGAATTATGAAGGACCATATGTCGTTAAGAAAGTTTTCTCTGGAGGTGCTTTGATTCTCACCAATATGGACGGTGAGGAGCTCCCGCGTCCCTTGAACGCTGATGCAGTCAAGAAGTATTTCGCTTAGGAGAGCTTTTGGTCAGACCAGTCTTGGCATTTGGGTACATTTGGGATTCGAAGTTGTTAGGGAGAATAGCGATCATTGTTTTTGTGCAACCTTTTCCTTTCATGTACTATTTCCTAAGCTTTTGTAAACCGTTGGAGTCGCATTGTTAGCGAACTACCATCTTATTAATGAAATTTGAGCATTCACCTTTTGTGGGCAAATTTTAATTTTATGGAAATACTTGAAACAAATTTACTTAAAATATTCTTATTTTAAAAATGTGTCGTGAATAACGAAAGGAATATTAACAGTTTGTTCCAAGGATGGTCAAGACATGAAATGCAAAACAGTACAGTAGTTTATCCTTGCATGCTGAGCATGTTTCGTTTCAAGATCGTCATGAGGTGCTGGTTGTGTAAGCTTGTGTTTCTGGTGGTACTAAGTTTGGTGACTCCCCAGCTTTTCCAGTCAAGCGTTGTTTTGGCCACCTTTGTTCGAGCAGATTTCTGAAGTGTGGCACGCTTCATCTCATGCCAGTGGTCTATTGGTGTTAGAAGATTGGATTTGGATACTTTTCTCCTCAGAAGATTTGAGCCTTGTGGCGTGTTATGCTCTGACGTTGCTCTGTGGTTCCAGTTCCAGTTATCTTCCGTCTTTTTCAAGATTGGCCGAGTATCTATCTTTTTGTGACATCTTATCGTCTTCAAGATATTCCTTCTGTTCGTTTTGTCAGCATAACATTCATTTATTCATTTACAATTATATCACGCATACATATTTACATTTGCCATCGATTTTGGGTTATACTTTGTCTATTCAAATAACGTACATGTTTCTTTCCAAGTAGAAGGTTTAGCTTAGACAGAAAATGTGCTTCCTTTCTAAATTCGCCAACTGAGCTAATCCTCATGGACGATTTTTGATTTAGCTTACCTTGTCCATCTCTGGATGGGATGAATCCCCGACCAAGTTACTTTCTCATTGGGTAGAGTCTTGTTTGACTGTTTTCTCTCTAGTTATTCCTGGATGAAGTTGTTGTCTCTTGCGTAGGCTATCTCATGATTTTCCCAGTAAAATCGCGACCTAGACAGATGGTGCATTTATTTTGCACATTTGAGTATGTGATCTCCTTGGGAAGGATTGACTCATGATTCTCTTTGACGAAGATTTTATTCTCTGCCAGTGTCATCGCAACTTCTTTCTGAGTTACTCTTCGGAAAACGACAAGCGGCAGCTCTTCATGAGCAACTTGTACGTTATAGACATCGTCAAAAAACGACAAGCGGCAGCTCTTCACGAGCAACTTGTTCGTTATTATTATTTTTCGAAAATGACAAGCGGCAGCTCTTCACGAGCAACTTGTACGTCATTTTTATCTTGTGGAAAACGACAAGCGGCAACTTTTCACGAGCAACTTGTACGTCATTTTTATCTTGTGGAAAACGACAAGCGGCAGCTCTTCACGAGCAACTTGTACGTCATTTTTATCTTGTGGAAAACGACAAGCGGCAGCTCTTCACGAGCAACTTGTACGTCATTTTTATCTTGTGGAAAACGACAAGCGGCAGCTCTTCACGAGCAACTTGTACGTCATTTTTATCTTGTGGAAAACGACAAGCGGCAGCCCTTCACAAGCAACTTGTGCATTATTATTTTTGGAAAACAGCAAGCGGCAGTCTCTTTATTTGAGCAACTTGTACGTTATTACTTTTCTGGAATACAGCAAGCGGCAACCTCTTTACTTGAGCAGCTTGTATGTTATTGGTATTTTCTTTGGACGACAGCAAGTGGCAGCCTCTTTACTTGAGCAGCTTGTATGTTATTGGTATTTTCTTTGGACGACAGCAAGTGGCAGCCTCTTTATTTGAGCAGCTTGTATGTTATTGGTATTTTCTTTGGACGACAGCAAGTGGCAGCCTCTTTATTTGAGCAGCTTGTATGTTATTGGTATTTTCTTTGGACGACAGCAAGTGGCCGCTTCTTTATTTGAGCGACTTGCGCATCTACAACCATATTATCTCAGCATTAATGAGTATATCTCGGAAAATCTCGCAGAGAAGCTTGTCATGAATCATTACCTTCAGAAGTCGGTAATCCATCATCAGCAAGATTAGTTACTTTTCGTCTATCTTCGACCTTGAGTTGCGAACTCACTGTTATTTTTGGGTCGATAATCTGTTTTATGGCCTATGCAAGATGCCTTCTTTGTTAGGGTCAGAGGTCGTATTCCCTCAATTTTATTCGCTGTCAAGAGTCCATTACTTGAAATCGATGGCTCGTTTCCCCAGTAGTGTATAACCCATGTCTCTGTGTTTTGTTGACGTTTGATTCCTCCAGCATTGTCTTGTTTCATACAATATCTTTCTCTGCGAATTCAATCACTACATTCATATCAAGCATAATGGCGGTATCTTAGGGTAAAAATTTGCGTATTATGTATTTAAGTACCTTCAATCTCGTCGAAACGAAGATTTTAATCTTCATATCTCCGGATAGAAGAAACTTAAATAGGGGCAGCTGTTGTACCCCAAATTTTGACCTAAGATACCATCTCCCATCTGCATCATTGCATTGCGAGCGTTTTGATCTTTTGATTTTTAAAATTCATAACTTTTTCGAGTCGAGAGCTGTTTATTTGTTGAACGCTAAATTTATTAACTGATCAAGACTTAAATGATGTTTATTAATTATTTATTATCTTAAATTTAAATAATTGGAATTTTATTTTCGATTATTATATAATTGAAAGATTTATAAATAGTATAATAAATATTGGGAAAGGAAGTTCATTAATTGATCAACAATGTTATTTAATTATTTATTATCCTAAGTTTAATAGTTGAAATTTATTTTTCGGTTATTATAATTTAGAGAATTATAAATAATGAAATAGATTGAAGAAAATTTATTGATCAAATGATGGTTATTTAATTGTTTATTATTCTGAATTTAAGTAATTGAAATTTATTTTCAATTATTATATAATTTAAAGAATTATAAACGATAAAATAATTAATTAGAGAGAAGGAAAGAATTGATTGGCAAATATTGGAATTTTATTCATTTTGTTCTAAATGTACAATTGTTGTGTAAATACTGTATTTATTTGCAACGTATTTACAATAATAATTTTTACAAAGTTTGAAATGAAATAAAAAACTATTATAATATTTTTTTCCTAAATTCTAAGTCTTCTATCCAATGTTTCTTTGTCTGCTCATTTAATTTTACCTGCAAAAACAATTAAAAGAAAAAGTTAGAAATAAAGAAATAAATTAAAAGCGGAAAATTATTTTAGTGTTCATCATTAAGAGCAAACGGCTGGAATCAGTTTTTACCCTTTTTGCAAATCTCGGGATTTCTCCCGGTTCACAAAAAGGGATGGATTTTATTTTCAAAATGAATGCACAATTTAAAGATGCACAAATTCATTTTGTTTTCAAAACTGCATAATTAAAATCAATTGCATTTTCAAAAATCCCATGCATATTTCAAAGGCATACAGCAACAGCATATGCATTAACAAATGACATATGCAAGAAAGCCAACGTAAACATACCATGCAAATATAAGAAGAAGCCAAAAAACATTAGGCTCCTACTGTTACTTTGCAAGTAAAAGAAGCATGCATTTTAAAATCAATTTGCAAGCAAAGCATATTTCCCATTTTTCATCATTTTCCAGCATGTTTACTCTTTCAGAACAGTTAGTACATAGCATCATTTTATGTCAAAATGTACCTATGAGAGAGAAGAGAGATAGAAGTATGGTTTTGCAGGTTTTGGTTTAGGCAGAAGGAGTTACAAAACAAATCAGCAGCATCTCATAAGAAAAAAGAAGCATGAAATAGGAATACAAACAAACTGTGGGAGCAGTAAAGTGAAGAAGGCAGAATATAATAAAAGTATTCAAACCTGAGCCATAAGATGCCAAGCAAAATTGTATAACATAGCAAGAAAACCCCTTTCAAAACACAAGAGAGTTCAACCTGCCTAAAGCATTCAAAAAAATTCAAATACTACAACATAAACCAGATACAACCTGCATTCAAAGGCCCCCTGTCAAAAATCAAAACCATAGCCTACTGCATTAAAAACCAGTAAAACATATGGCCTAAACGATTAAACCATAGCCATTACCAAAACCTTCCACCTACTGTCAAACAAACACCACAACCATTTCAAACCCTACATATAACATAAACCATCACAAATATGGCATACAACCATTAACCTGCATATACCATAGCCTACTGCAAAAACCAGTAGAACCAGCATACACCATACAAACCAACATGTCAAACCTGCCAAACCAGCATAAACCAAGAACATGTCCTAAAACCATACAAACCAACATGTCCTAAAACCATTCCTACTGCATAATACCACCAAACCTGCTACCATAACCATTTCAAAACCATCATACCATATGGCCTAAAAACATAAACCTGCTATCTCATAAACCAAGATCATAAAATCTTCTAAACCACTAAAACCAAAGCATGGCCTAAAGATCAGAAAATCACAAAACTGTCAAACCATTCCAACGAAAGCATACAGAAGTTAGAAAGAAGAAGAGGGCAAGCTAGTTAAAATTCATTTCAACATTAGCAAATCAAAGCGTCCAACAAAATAGCCAACATCAGTAAGGAATAGGCAACTCAGTGTCAAACACAGGGCCTCAGAAATTTTCATCACAGGCAAACGTTCAAAGGCAACCCAAAGGCAACAAACATTTCAAAGAATATCAAGCATGTTCAGCATACAGTGAACGAGAAGAAGAAAGAAGTGAATATCGAAAAGTCTCAGTTCATCATCATCACCAAATAAAAGGGCAAAAGACAAAGAATACACAAACCAGGGTCAAGTAGCTAGCAAGCATCGCGCGCATTCCTCGATGTCCCGGCCTCCTAGCTTTCCCCTACCTCCCTCCTCCTTCTCCAGGTAGTATTTCACCCTCCTCTTTTCCTTCAAATGCCTCAATAATCATGTGGAAAAAAAATGAAGTAAGAATAAAAACAGAATCAAATCACAAACATGCATTGTAACAAAACCCTAATCGAAATAGAAAGCGACTATACCGTAAATCCTCGCCCCCTAGCGTCCATTGGAGGGAAGAAGGAAGTGGAGAAGCTGGTGGCCGTGGAAAAGAGCTCGGAAGCGATACTCAGGGACTCAGAAGCACGAAGAAGAAGATGGAACGAAGAAGAAGACGGTACAAGCGAGCGGCGCCGTTGTTGCAAAACCTAATCCCTAATTCAATTAACAAATCACGTTTAACCCTAAAACAATTATAAAACCTGAATGGGACTTACCCATCTCTGCCTAAGCCCAACGACCTGCTTATACACCCCCCTTCCCTGCCTCTTTGTCATGGGCCCCTCAGAATCCTTTGGCCCATTTATAATTTCTCCTCTAACCTTTTTTCTATTACACATTTTTTATTTATTCTTTTTTTTAGTTTTTAGAACTATTACTAATTTAGTTTGATTAATTAGTAACTTAATCAATTAAGATAATTTAATTAAAACATTTTATTCATTTTACCTTTTGTTTATTAAGTTTAATTTTAGGTTTATTTGGTAATTTTAAATATTCCCTTTTTTAATTAGGTTTAAGTTAGTAACTTTTAAGTATTCATTTAGTTTGATTATTTAATAATTCTTTAAAAAATAATGCCTTATATAGAACTCTAAAAAATATATAAAAAAAATAGAAACTTAAAAAACTTAAAAAACATTTTTATTTTCCTTAATTAATTCTCATTACTTTTATCCATATTAAAAATGCGTAAAAAATGAAAACTATTCAAACATTTTTATTTTCATTAATATTAAACAAAAATCCAAAAGTGCATATTTATACCACTCGGTCTTTTATTTAATTGTTATACCTCGTTATCCGCATAATTTTTCTGTTTATTTATTTTGTCGTTACTTGATTATTCTGTTTGCGTTCAAATCCAAGGGAAAAAACGATTAAATTCGTCGACTTCATGTCCTCAAATCTAATCGCGCGGACATTCGCATTTCATTAAAACTTAGGATAATTTTTCCTCAAATATTCAATCTTTTCAAAACTTATACCTTTTAAGAAAAAACTTCGACATTAGGTCGTCGTCTCTTCAAAAACCCGTCCGTACCCCTTTTTCGGCCAAAACAATTTATTTTTCCAATCAAACGAACAATTTTAATAAAACAGATATTTCAAAAGGTTCCTATAGAGTACTATAGATACATTGGGTGCTAATACCTTCCCATTGTATAACCAACCCTCGAACCATAGATCTCTTTTCAAAACGCCTTGTATTTTTATTACTTTTAAAAGTATTATTTACATTGCATATTTAGGGTTTTATTTCGCTCTTTCCCCTTTTCCCTTGGAAATAATAAAGCACGGTGGCGACTCTTGCTTTTGTGAGACGAATTAATCAATAATTCGATCTCCGATTTACCACGCTACATTTTTTATCGCTACAGAATTGGCGACTCTGCTGGGGAAAGATTGACCTCTTGCTGGTCCATCCCTAAGTGGGTTAAGCCTAGTTTGTTTTATCCGTTTTATTATTATTTGATTTGTTTGATTATGTGTTTAAATTGGGGTGTTTGGGTTTTTTGCAAAGGACGAATCCTATACCCGGATTAAGTTACACTTAAGGAATAGGACGGGCGGTACAGTCATGTGAACTTTGAGGGAGTAATCCCGAAGAAGGAGGCAATCTCAGGTTCGACGGTGATATATGGGAAGAACCTAGCCATGAGGCAATCTCAGGTTTGACGGTGATCAAAGGAGGAACCTAGCCAAGAGGAAATCTCAGGTTCGACGGATATCTATAGCAAGAACCTAGCCAAGAGGCAATCTCAGATTCGACGGTGATCTAAGGAGGAACCTAGCCAAGAGGAAATCTCAGGTTCGACGGTGATCTAAGGAGGAACCTAGCCAAGAAGCAATATCAGGTTCAACGATGATCTATGGGAAGAACCTAGCCAAGAGGCAATCTCAGGTTCGACGGTGATCTAAGGAGGAACCTATCCAAGAGGTGATCTCAGGTTCGATGGTGATCTAAGGAGGAACCTAGCCAAGAGGCGATCTCAGGTTAGAATATGATCTATGGGAAGAACCTAGGCAAGAGGCGATCTCAGGTTTGACGGTGATCTATGGGAAAAACATAGCCAAGAGGCGATCTTGGGTTCGATGGTGATCTAAGGGAAGAACCTAGCTAAGAGGCGATCACAGTTTTAACGGTGATCTAGTGAAGAACCTAGCTAAGAGGCGATCTCAGGTTCAACGGTGATCTATGGGATGAACCTAGCCAAGAGGCGATCTCAGGTTCAACGGGGATCTAAGGAGGAACCTAGCCAAGAGGCGATCTCAGGTTAGAATATGATCTATGGGAAGAACCTAGGCAAGAGGCGATCTCAGGTTTGACGGTGATCTATGGGAAAAACATAGCCAAGAGGCGATCTTGGGTTCGATGGTGATCTAAGGGAAGAACCTAGCTAAGAGGCGATCACAGTTTCAACGGTGATCTAGTGAAGAACCTAGCTAAGAGGCGATCTCAGGTTCAACGGTGATCTATGGGATGAACCTAGCCAAGAGGCGATCTCAGGTTCAACGGGGATCTAAGGAGGAACCTAGCCAAGAGGCAATCTCAGGTTTGACGATGATCTAAGGAGGAACCTATCCAAGAGGAAATCTCAAGTTCGATGGTGATCTATGGGAAGAACCTAGCCAAGAGGAGATCTCAGGTTTGACGGTAATCTACGAAGGAACCTAGCCAAGAGGAAATCTCATGTTCGACGGTGATCTATAGGAAGAACCTAGCCAAGAGGAGATCTCATATTCGACGGTGATCTAAGGAGGAACCTAGCCAAGAGGCGATCTCAGCTTCGACGGTGATCTAAGGAGGAACCTGGCCAAGAGGCGATCTCAGGTTCAATGGTGATCTATAAGAAGAACCTAGCCAAGAGGCAATCTCAGATTCGACGGTGATCTAAGGAGGAACCTAGCCAAGAGGCGATCTCAGGTTCGACGGTCATCTAAGGAGGAACCTAGCCAAGAGGCAATCTCAGGTTCGACTGTGATCTAAGAGAAGAACCTAGCCAAGAGGAAATATCAGGTTCGATGGTGATCTATGGGAAGAACCTAGCCAAGAGGCGTACTCAGGTTCGACGGTGATCTATGGGAAGAACCTATCCAAGAGGAGATCTCAGGTTCGACGGTGATCTAAGGAGGAACGTAGCCAAGAGGCAATCTCAGGTTCGACGGTGATCTAAGGAGGAACCGAGCCAAGAGGCGATCTCGAGTTCGACGGAGATCTATGGGAAGAACCTAGCCTAAGGGCGATCTCAGGTTCGACGGTGATCTACGAGAAGAACCTAGCCAAGAGGCAATCTTAGGTTCAACGGTTATCTAAGGAGGAACCTTGCCAAGAGGCAATCTCAGGTTCGACGGTGATCTATGGGAAGAACCTAGCCAAGAGGCGACCTAGGGTTAAATGGTGATCTATGTGAAGAACCTAGCCAAGAGGCAATCTCAGGTTCGATATTGATCTATGGGAAGAACCTAGCCCAGAGGCATTCTCAGGTTCGACGGTGATCTAAGGAGGAACCTAGACAACAGGAGATCTCATGTTCGACGGTGATCTAAGGAGGAACCTAGCCAAGAGGAAATCTTAGGTTCGACTGTGATCTAAGGGAAGAACCTAGCCAAGAGGAAATCGCAGGTTCGATGGTGATCTATGGGAAGAACCTAGCCAAGAGGCGATCTCAGGTTCGACGGTGATCTAAGGGAAGAACCTAGCCAAGAGGCGATCTCAGGTTCGACGGTGATCTATGGGAAGAACCTAACCAAGAGGTGATCTATGGTTTGACAGTGATCTAAGGAGGAACCTAGCCAAGAGGCAATATCAAGTTCAACGGTGATCTAAGGAGGAACCTAGCCAAGTGGCGATCTCGAGTTCGAAGGAGATCTATGGGAAGAACCAAGCCTAAGGGAGATCTTAGGTTCGACGGTGATCTACGGGAAGAACCTAGCCAAGTGGCAATCTTAGGTTCGACAGTTATCTAAGGAGGAACCTAGCCAAGAGGCAATCTCAGGTTCAACATTGATCTAAGGGAAGAACCTAGCCAAGAGGCGATCTAGGGTTCAATGATGATCTATGTGAAGAACCTAGCCAAGAGGCAATCTCAGGTTCGACAGTGATCTATGGGAAGAACCTAGAAAAGAGGCAATCTCAGGTTCGACTGTGATCTATGGGAAGAACCAAGCCAAGAGGCGATCTCAGGTTCGACGGTGATCTAAGGGAAGAACCTAGCTAAAAGGCGATCTCAGGTTCGACGGTGATCTAAGGAAAAACCTAGCCAAGAGGCGATCTCAGGTTCGATGGTGATCTATGGGAAGAACCTAGCCAAGAGGGGATATCAAGTTCGACGATGATCTAAGGAGGAACCTAGCCAAGAGGCAATCTCGAGTTCGACTGAGATCTATGGGAAGAACCTAGCCTAAGGGCGATCTCATGTTCGATGGTGATCTATGGGAAGAACCTAGCCAAGAGGCGATCTCAGGTTCGACGGTGATCTATGTAAAGAACCTAGCCAAGAGGTGATCTCAGGTTCGACAGGTGATCTAAGGAGGAACCTAGCCAAGAGGCGATCTCAGGTTAGAAGGTGATCTATGGGAAGAATCTAGCCAAGAGGCGATATCAGGTTCAGCGGTGATCTATGGGAAGAACCTAGCCAATAGACGATATCAGGTTCGACGGTGATCTATGGGAAAAACCTAGCTAAGAGGCAATCTCAGGTTCTATGGTGATCTATGGGAAGAACCTAGCCAAGAGGCGTACTCAGGTTCGACGGTGATCTATGGGAAGAACCTATCCAAGAGGAGATCTCAGGTTCGACGGTGATCTAAGGAGGAACCTAGCCAAGAGGCAATCTCAGGTTCGACGGTGATCTAAGGAGGAACCGAGCCAAGAGGCGATCTCGAGTTCGACGGAGATCTATGGGAAGAACCTAGCCTAAGGGCGATCTCAGGTTCGACGGTGATCTACGAGAAGAACCTAGCCAAGAGGCAATCTTAGGTTCAACGGTTATCTAAGGAGGAACCTTGCCAAGAGGCAATCTCAGGTTCGACGGTGATCTATGGGAAGAACCTAGCCAAGAGGCGACCTAGGGTTAAATGGTGATCTATGTGAAGAACCTAGCCAAGAGGAAATCTCAGGTTCGATATTGATCTATGGGAAGAACCTAGCCCAGAGGCATTCTCAGGTTCGACGGTGATCTAAGGAGGAACCTAGACAACAGGAGATCTCATGTTCGACGGTGATCTAAGGAGGAACCTAGCCAAGAGGAAATCTTAGGTTCGACTGTGATCTAAGGGAAGAACCTAGCCAAGTGGAAATCGCAGGTTCGATGGTGATCTATGGGAAGAACCTAGCCAAGAGGCGATCTCAGGTTCGACGGTGATCTAAGGGAAGAACCTAGCCAAGAGGCGATCTCAGGTTCGACGGTGATCTATGGGAAGAACCTAACCAAGAGGTGATCTATGGTTTGACAGTGATCTAAGGAGGAACCTAGCCAAGAGGCAATATCAAGTTCAACGGTGATCTAAGGAGGAACCTAGCCAAGAGGCGATCTCGAGTTCGACGGAGATCTATGGGAAGAACCAAGCCTAAGGGAGATCTTAGGTTCGACGGTGATCTACGGGAAGAACCTAGCCAAGTGGCGATCTTAGGTTCGACAGTTATCTAAGGAGGAACCTAGCCAAGAGGCAATCTCAGGTTCAACATTGATCTAAGGGAAGAACCTAGCCAAGAGGCGATCTAGGGTTCAATGATGATCTATGTGAAGAACCTAGCCAAGAGGCAATCTCAGGTTCGACAGTGATCTATGGGAAGAACCTAGACAAGAGGCAATCTCAGGTTCGACTGTGATCTATGGGAAGAACCTAGCCAAGAGGCGATCTCAGGTTCGACGGTGATCTAAGGGAAGAACCTAGCTAAAAGGCGATCTCAGGTTCGACGGTGATCTAAGGAAAAACCTAGCCAAGAGGCGATCTCAGGTTCGACGGTGATCTATGGGAAGAACCTAGCCAAGAGGGGATATCAAGTTCGACGATGATCTAAGGAGGAACCTAGCCAAGAGGCAATCTCGAGTTCGACTGAGATCTATGGGAAGAACCTAGCCTATGGGCGATCTCATGTTCGATGGTGATCTATGGGAAGAACCTAGCCAAGAGGCAATCTCAGGTTCGACGGTGATCTATGTAAAGAACCTAGCCAAGAGGTGATCTCAGGTTCGACGGTGACCTAAGGAGGAACCTAGCCAAGAGGCGATCTCAGGTTAGAAGGTGATCTATGGGAAGAATCTAGCCAAGAGGCGATATCAGGTTCAGCGGTGATCTATGGGAAGAACCTAGCCAATAGACGATATCAGGTTCGACGGTGATCTATGGGAAAAACCTAGCTAAGAGGCAATCTCAGGTTCGACGGTGATCTATGGGAAGAACCTAGCCATGAGGCGATCTCAGTTTTGACGGTGATCAAAGGAGGAACCTAGCCAAGAGGCAATCTTAGGTTCGACGGTGATCTATAGGAAGAACCTAGCCAAGAGGCGATCTCAGATTCGACGGTGATCTAAGGAGGAACCTAGCCAAGATGCAATCTCAGGTTCGACGGTGATCTAAGGAGGAACCTAGCCAAGAGGCAACATTAGGTGCAACGATGATCTATGGGAAGAACCTAGCCAAGAGGCGATCTCAGGTTCGATGGTGATCTAAGGAGGAACCTAGCCAAGAGGCGATCTCAGGTTCGAATGTGATCTATGAGAAGAACCTAGACAATAGGCGATCTCGGGTTCGACGGTGATCTATGAGAACAACCTAGCCAAGAGGCAATCTCAGGTTCGACGGTGATCTAAGGGAATAACCTAGCTAAGAGGCGATCTTAGGTTCGACGGTGATCTAGGGAAGAACCTTGTCAAGAGGCGATCTCAGGTTCGATGGTGATATATGGGATGAACCTAGCCAAGAGGCGATCTCAGGTTTAACGGGGACCTAAGGAGGAACCTAGCCAAGAGGCAATCTCAGGTTCGAAGGCGATCTAAGGATGAACCTAGCCAAGAGGCGATCTCAAGTTCGACGGTGATCTATGGGAAGAACCAAGCCTAAGGGAGATCTTAGGTTCGACGGTGATCTACGGAAAGAACCTAGCCAAGAGGCGATCTTAGGTTCGACAATTATCTAAGGAGGAACCTAGCCAAGAGGCAATCTCAGGTTCAACAGTGATCTATGGGAAGAACCTAGCCAAGAGGCGATCTAGGGTTCAATGATGATCTATGTGAAGAACCTAGCCAAGAGGCGATCTCAGACTTGACAGTGATCTATGGGAAGAACCTAGACAAGAGGCAATCTCAGGTTCGACTGTGATCTATGGGAAGAACCTAGCCAAGAGGCGATCTCAGGTTTGACGATGATCTAAGGGAAGAACCTAGATAAAAGGCGATCTCAGGTTTGACGGTGATCTAGGGAAGAACCTAGCCAAGAGGCGATCTCAGGTTCGACGGTGATCTATGGGAAGAACCTAGCCAAGAGGGGATCTCAAGTTCGACGATGATCTAAGGAGGAACCTAGCCAAGAGGAAATCTCGAGTTCGACGGAGATCTATGGGAAGAACCTAGCCTAAGGGCGATCTCATGTTTGATGGTGATCTATGGGAAGAACCTAGCCAAGAGGCGATCTCAGGTTCGGCGATGATCTATGTAAAGAACCTAGCCAAGAGGCGATCTCTGGTTCGACGGTGATCTAAGGAGGAACCTAGCCAAGAGGTGATCTCAGGTTCGACGGTGATCTATGGGAAGAATCCAGCCAAGAGGCGATATCAGGTTCAACGATGATCTATGGGAAGAACCTAGCCAATAGACGATATCAGGTTTGACGGTGATCTATGGGAAGAACCTAGCTAAGAGGCAATCTCAGGTTCGACGGTGATCTATGGGAAGAACCTAGCCGTGAGGCGATCTCAGTTTTGACGTTGATCAAAGGAGGAACCTAGCCAAGAGGCAGTCTCAGGTTCGATGGTGATCTATAGGAAGAACCTAGCCAAGAGGCGATCTCAGATTCGATGGTGATCTAAGGAGGAACCTAACCAAGAGGCAATCTCAGGTTCGAAGGTGATCTAAGGAGGAACCTAGCCAAGAGGCAACATCAGGTTCAACGATGATCTATGGGAAGAACCTAGCCAAGAGGCGATCTCAGGTTCAAATGTGATCTATGAGAAGAACCTAGACAATAGGCGATATCAGGTTCGACGGTGATCTATGGGATAAACCTAGCCATGAGGCAATCTCAGGTTCGACGGTGATCTAAGGGAAGAACCTAGCTAAGAGGCAATCTCAGGTTCCATGGTGATCTATAGGATGAACCTAGCCAAGAGGCGATCTCAGGTTCAACGGGGATCTAAGGAGGAACCTAGCCAAGAGGCAATCTCAGGTTCGACGGTGATCTAAGGATGAACCTAGCCAAGAGGCGATCTCAAGTTCGTCGGTGATCTATGGGAAGAACCTAGCCAAGAGCCGATCTTAGGTTTGACGGTAATCTAAGGAGGAACCTAGCCAAGAGGCAATCTCAGGTTCGACAGTGATCTATAGGAAGAACCTAGCCAAGAGGCGATCTCAGATTCGACGGTGATCTAAGGAAGAACCTAGCCAAGAGGCGATCTCAGCTTCGACGGTGATCTAAGGAGGAACCTAGCCAAGAGGCGATCTCAGGTTCAACGGTGATCTATGGGAAGTACCTAGCCAAGAGGCGATCTCTGATTCGACAGTGATCTAAGGAGGAACCTAGCCAAGAGGCAATCTCAGGTTGGATGGTGATTTAAGGAGGAACCTAGCCAAGAGGCAATCTCAGGTTCCACTGTGATCTAAGGGAAGAACCTAGACAAGAGGCAATCTCAGGTTCGATGGTGGTCTGTGGGAAGAACCTAGCCAAGAGGCAATCTCAGGTTCGACGGTGATCTAAGGGAAGAACCTAGCTAAAAGGAGATCTCAGGTTCAACGGTGATCTAGGGAAGAACCTAGCCAAGAGGCAATCTCGGGTTCGACGGTGATCTATGGGAAGAACCTATCCAAGAGGAGATCTCAGGTTCGACGGTGATCTAAGGAGGAACCTATCCAAGAGGCAATCTCAGGTTCGACGGTGATCTAAGGAGGAAACTAGCCAATAGGCGATCTCGAGTTCGACGGAGATCTATGCGAAGAACCTAGCATAAGGGCGATCCCAGGTTCGACGGTGATCTACGGGAAGAACCTAGCACAGAGGCGATCTTAGGTTCGACAGGGATTTATGGGAAGAACCTAGGCAAGAGGAAATCTCAGGTTCGACGATGATCTATGGAGAAACCTAGCCATGAGGCAATCTCAAGTTCGACGATGATCTAAGGAGGAACCTAGCCAAGAGGCGATCTCTAGTTTGACGGAGATCTATGGGAAGAACCAAGCCTAAGGGTGATCTCAGGTTCGACGGTGATCTATGGGAAGAACCTAGCCAAGAGGCGATTTCAGGTTCGACGGTGATCTAAGGAGGAACCTAGCCAAGAGGCGATCTCAGGTTCGGCGGTGATCTAAGGAGGAACCTAGCCAAGAGGCGATCTCGGGTTCGACGGTGATCTAGGGAAGAACCAAGCCTAAGGGTGATCTCTGGTTCGACGGTGATCTATGGGAAGAACCTAGCCAAGAGGCGATCTCAGATTTGACGGTGATCTAAGGAGGAACCTAGCCAAGAGGAAATCTCAGGTTCGACGGAGATCTATGGGAAGAACCTATCCTATGGGTGATCTCAGGTTCGACGGTTATCTATGGGAAGAACCTAGCCAAAAGGCGATCTCAGGTTCGACGGTTATCTATTGAGGAACCTAGCCAAGAGGCAATCTTAGGTGCAACGGTGATCTATGGGAAGAACCTAGCAAAGAGGCAATCTCAGGTTCGACGGTGATCTATGTGAAGAACCTCGCCAAGAGGCGATCTAAGGTTTGACGGTGATCTATGGGAAGAACCTAGCCAAGAGGCAATCTCAGGTTCGACGGTGTTCTATGAAAAGAACCTAGCCAAGAGGCAATCTCGGATTTGTCGCTGATCTAATGAGGAACCTAGCCAAGAGGCGATATCAGTTTCGACGGTGATCTATGGGAAGAACCTAGCCAATAGATGATCTCAAGTTCAACGGTGATCTATGGGAAGAACCTAGCCAAAAGGCGATCTCAGGTTCGACGGTGATCCTTGGGAAGAACCTAGCCAAGAGGAAATATCAGGTTCGACGGTGATCTATGGGAAGAAGCTAGCCAAGAGGAGATCTCAGGTTTGACGGTGATCAAAGGAGGAACCTAGCCAAGAGGCAATCTCAGTTTGGACGGTGATCTATAGGAAGAACCTAGCCAAGAGACAATCTCAGATTCGACGGTGATCTAAGGAGGAACCTAGCCAAGAGGCAATTTCAAGTTCGACGGTGATCTAAGGAGGAACCTAGCCAAGAGGCAATATCATGTTAAACGGTGATCTATGGTAAGAACCTAGCCAAGAGGAGATCTCAGGATCGACGGTGATCTAAGGAGGAACCTAGCCAAGAGGTGATCTCAGGTTCGATGGTGATCTAAGGAGGAACCTAGGCAAGAGGCGATATCAGGTTCCAATGTTATCTATAGGAAGAACCTAGCCAAGAGGTGATTTCAGGTTTGACGGTGATCTAAGGAGGAACCTAGCCATGAGGTGATCTCAGGTTCGGTGGTGATCTAAGGAGGAACCTAGCCAAGAGGCGATCTCGGGTTTGACGGTGATCTATGGGAAGAACCTAGCCAAGAGGTGATCTCAGATTTGTCGATGATCTAAGGAGGAACCTAGCCAAGAGGAAATCTCAGGTTCGACGAAGTTCTATGGGAAGAACCTAGCCTATGGGCGATCTCAGGTTCAACGGTGATCTATGGGAAGAACCTAGCCAAAAGGCGATCTCGGGTTCGACGGTGATCTATGGGAAGAACCTAGCCAAGAGGCGATCTCAGGTGCAACGGTGATCTATGGGAAGAACCTAGCAAAGAGGCAATCTCAGGTTCGACGGTGATCTATGTGAAAAACCTCGCCAAGAGGGGATCTAAGGTTTGACGGTGATCATTGGGAAGAACCTAGCCAAGAGGCGACCTCAGGTTTGACGGTGATCTATGGAAAGAACCTAACAAAGAGGCGATCTCAGGCTCGACAGTGATCTAAGGAGGAACCTAGCCAAGAGGCGATATTAGGTTCGACGGTGATCTATGGAAAGAACCTAGCCAAGAGGTGTTCTCAGGTTCAACGATGATCTATGCTAAGAACCTAGCCAAAAGGCGATCTCAGGTTCGACGGTGATCTATGGGAAGAACCTAGCCAAGAGGAAATCTCAGGTTCGACGGTGATCTATGGGAAGAACCTAGCCAAGAGGAGATCTCAGGTTTGACGGTGATCAAAGGACGAACCTAGCCAAGAGGCAATCTCAGTTTCGACGGTGATCTATAGGAAGAACCTAGCCAAGAGGCAATCTCAGATTCGACGATGATCTAAGGAGGAACCTAGCCAAGAGGCAATCTCAGGTTCGGCGGTGATCTAAGGAGGAACCTAGCCAAGAGGCAATATCATGTTCAATGGTGATCTATGGGAAGAACCTATCCAAGAGGAGATCTCAGGTTCGACGGTGATCTAAGGAGGAACCTAGCCAAGAGGCGATCTCTGGTTCGATGGTGATCTAAGGAGGAAACTAGCCAAGAGGCGATCTCAGGTTCCAATGTTATCTATGGGAAGAACCTAGCCAGGAGGAGATCTCAGGTTCGACGGTGATCTATGGGAAGAACCTAGCCAAGAGGCGATCTCAGGTTCGACGGTGATCTAAGGGAAGAACCTAGCTAAGAGGAGATCTCAGGTTCGATGGTGATCTAGGGAAGAACCTAGCCAAGAGGCAATCTCAGGTTCGACGGTGATCTATGGGAAGAACCTATCCAAGGGGCGATCTTAGGTTCGAAGGTGATCTAAGGAGGAATCTAGCCAAGAGGCAATCTCAGGTTCGACGGTGATCTTAGGAGGAACCTAGCCAAGAGGCGATCTCAAGTTCGACGGAGATCTATGGGAAGAACCTAGCCTATGGGCGGTCTCAGGTTCGACGGTGATCTATGGGAAGAACCTAGCCAAGAGGCGATCTTAGGTTCGACGATTATCTAAGGAGGAACCTAGCCAAGAGGTGATCTCAGGTTCAACGGTGATCTTTGGGAAGAACCTAGCCAAGGGGAGATCTCAGATTCGACGGTCATCTAAGGAGGAACCTAGACAAGAGGCAATCTTAAGTTCGACGGAGATCTATGGGAAGAACCTAGCCTAAGGGCGATCTCAGGTTCAACGGTGATCTACGGGAAGAACCTAACCAAGAGGCGATCTCAGTTTCAACGGTGATCTATGGGAAGAACCTAGCCAAGAGGCGATCTAGGGTTCAACGGTGATCTATGTGAAGAACCTAGCCAAGAGGCGATCTCAGGTTCGACGGTGATCTATGGGAAGAACCTAGCCAAGAGGCAATCTCAGGTTCGACGGTGATCTAAGGAGGAACCTAGCCAACGGGCAATCTCAGGTTCGACTATGATCTAAGGAGGAACCTAGCCAAGAGGCGATCTCATGTTCGACGGTGATCTATGGGAAGAACCTAGCCAAGAGGCGATCTCAGGTTTGACGGTGATCTAAGGAGGAATCTAGCCAAGAGGCAATCTCATATTCGACAGTGATCTATTGGAAGAACCTAGCCAAGAGGCGATCTAGGGTTCAACGGTGATCTATGTGAAGAACCTTGCCAAGAGGCGATCTCAGGTTCGACGGTGATCTATGGGAAGAACCTAGCCAAGAGGCGATCTCAGGTTCGACGGTGATCTAAGGAGGAACCTAGCCAAGAGGCGATCTCAAGTTCGACGGTGATTTATAGGAAGAACCTAGCCAAGAGGTGATCTCAGGTTCAAAGGTGATCTATGGGAAGAACCTAGCCAATAGGCAATCCCAGGTTCGACGGTGATCTATGGGAAGAACCTAGCCAAGAGGCAATCTCAGGTTCGACGGTGATCTATGGGAAGAACCCAGACGTGAGGCGATCTCAGGTTTGACGGTGATCAAAGGAGGAACCTAGCCAAGAGGCAATCTCAGGTTCGACGGTGATCTATAGGAAGAACCTAGCCAAGAGGCGATCTCAGATTCGACGGTGATCTAAGGAGGAACCTAGCCAAGAGGCAATCTCAGGTTCGACTGTGATCTAAGGAGGAACCTAGCCAAGAGGCAATATCAGGTTCAACTGTGATCTATGGGAAGAACCTAGCCAAAAGGCAATCTCAGGTTCGACGGTTATCTAAGGAGAAACCTAGCCAAGAGGCGATCTCAGGTTCGATGGTTATCTAAGGAGGAACCTAGCCAAGAGGCAATCTCAGGTTCGAATGTGATCTATGGGAAGAACCTAGCCAAGAGGCAATCTCAGGTTCGACGGTGATCTATGGGAAGAACCTAACCAAGAGGCAATCTCAGGTTCGACGGTGATCTAAGGAGGAACCTAGCCAAGAGGCGATCTTATGTTCAACGGTGATCTATGGGAAGAACCTAGCCAAGAGGCGATCTCAGGTTTGACGGTGATCTAAGGAGGAATCTAGCCAAGAGGCAATCTCAGGTTCGACAGTGATCTATTGGAAGAACATAGCCAAGAGGCGATCTAGGGTTCAACGGTGATCTATGTGAAGAACCTAGCCAAGAGGCGATCTCAGGTTCGACGGTGATCTATGGGAAGAACCTAGCCAAGAGGCGATCTCAGGTTCGACGGTGATCTAAGGAGGAACCTAGCCAAGAGGCGATCTCAAGTTCGACGGTGATTTATGGGAAGAACCTAGCCAAGAGGCAATCTCAGGTTCAAAGGAGATCTATGGGAAGAACCTAGCCAATAGGCGATCTCAAGTTCGACGGTGATCTATGGGAAGAACCTAGCCAAGAGGCAATCTCAGGTTCGACAGTGATTTATGGGAAGAACCTAGCCAAGAGGCGATCTCAGGTTCGACGGTGATCTAAGGAGGAACCTAGCCAAGAGGCAATCTAAGGTTCGACGGTGATCTATAGGAAGAACCTAGCCAAGAGGCGATCTCAGATTCGACGGTGATCTAAGGGAAGAACCTAGCTAAAAGGCGATCTCAGGTTCGATGGTGATCTAGGGAAGAACCTAGCCAAGAGGCAATCTCAGGTTCGACGGTGATCTATGGGAAGAACCTATCCAAGGGGCGATCTCAGGTTCGAAGGTGATCTAAGGAGGA
Source organism: Vicia faba (assembly GCA_948472305.1). Lineage (NCBI taxonomy): Eukaryota > Viridiplantae > Streptophyta > Magnoliopsida > Fabales > Fabaceae > Vicia > Vicia faba. Next base: position 1,308,946,443 of record OX451741.1, on the reverse strand, counting down.
TTCTAGCCAAGAGGCAATCTCAGGTTCGACGGTGATCTAAGGAGGAACCTAGCCAAGAGGCGATCTCAAGTTCGACGGAGATCTATGGGAAGAACCTAGCCTATGGGCGGTCTCAGGTTCGACGGTGATCTATGGGAAGAACCTAGCCAAGAGGCGATCTTAGGTTCGAAGATTATCTAAGGAGGAACCTAGCCAAGAGGTGATCTCAGGTTCAACGGTGATCTTTGGGAAGAACCTAGCCAAGGGGAGATCTCAGATTCGACGGTGATCTAAGGAGGAACCTAGACAAGAGGCAATCTTAAGTTCGACGGAGATCTATGGGAAGAACCTAGCCTAAGGGCGATCTCAAGTTCAACGGTGATCTACGGGAAGAACCTAACCAAGAGGCGATCTCAGGTTCAACGGTGATCTATGGGAAGAACCTAGCCAAGAGGCGATCTAGGGTTCAACGGTGATCTATGTGAAAAACCTAGCCAAGAGGCGATCTCAGGTTCGACGGTGATCTATGGGAAGAACCTAGCCAAGAGGCAATCTCAGGTTCGACGGTGATCTAAGGAGGAACCTTGCCAACAGGCAATCTCAGGTTCGACTGTGATCTAAGGAGGAACCTAGCCAAGAGGCGATCTCATGTTCGACGGTGATCTATGGGAAGAACCTAGCCAAGAGGCGATCTCAGGTTTGACGGTGATCTAAGGAGGAATCTAGCCAAGAGGCAATCTCAGATTCGACAGTGATCTATTGGAAGAACCTAGCCAAGAGGCGATCTAGGGTTCAACGGTGATCTATGTGAAGAACCTTGCCAAGAGGCGATCTCAGGTTCGACGGTGATCTATGGGAAGAACCTAGCCAAGAGGCGATCTCAGGTTCGACGGTGATCTAAGGAGGAACCTAGCCAAGAGGCAATCTCAAGTTCGACGGTGATTTATAGGAAGAACCTAGCCAAGAGGTGATCTCAGGTTCAAAGGTGATCTATGGGAAGAACCTAGCCAATAGGCAATCTCAGGTTCGACGGTGATCTATGGGAAGAACCTAGCCAAGAGGCAATCTCAGGTTCGACGGTGATCTATGGGAAGAACCTAGACATGAGGCGATCTCAGGTTTGACGGTGATCAAAGGAGGAACCTAGCCAAGAGGCAATCCCAGGTTCGACGGTGATCTATAGGAAGAACTTAGCCAAGAGGCGATCTCAGATTCGACGGTGATCTAAGGAGGAACCTAGCCAAGAGGCGATCTCAGGTTCGACTGTGATCTAAGGAGGAACCTAGCCGAGAGGCAATATCAGGTTTAACTGTGATCTATGGGAAGAACCTAGCCAAAAGGCGATCTCAGGTTCGACGGTTATCTAAGGAGAAACCTAGCCAAGAGGCGATCTCAGGTTTGATGGTTATCTAAGGAGGAACCTAGCCAAGAGGCGATCTCAGGTTCGAATGTGATCTATGGGAAGAACCTAGCCAAGAGGCAATCTCAGGTTCGACGGTGATCTATGGGAAGAACCTAACCAAGAGGCAATCTCAGGTTCGACGGTGATCTAAGGAGGAACCTAGCCAAGAGGCGATCTTATGTTCAACGGTGATCTATGGGAAGAACCTAGCCAAGAGGCGATCTCAGGTTTGACGGTGATCTAAGGAGGAATCTATCCAAGAGGCAATCTCAGGTTCGACAGTGATCTATTGGAAGAACCTAGCCAAGAGGCGATCTAGGGTTCAACGGTGATCTATGTGAAGAACCTAGCCAATAGGCGATCTCAGGTTCGACGGTGATCTATGGGAAGAACCTAGCCAAGAGGCGATCTCAGGTTCGACGGTGATCTAAGGAGGAACCTAGCCAAGAGGCGATCTCAAGTTCGACGGTGATTTATGGGAAGAACCTAGCCAAGAGGCGATCTCAGGTTCAAAGGAGATCTATGGGAAGAACCTAGCCAATAGGCGATCTCAGGTTCGACTGTGATCTATGGGAAGAACCTAGCTAAGAGGCAATCTCAGGTTCGACGGTGATTTATGGGAAGAACCTAGCCAAGAGGCGATCTCAGGTTCGACGGTGATCTAAGGAGGAACCTAGCCAAGAGGCAATCTCAGGTTCGACGGTGATCTATAGGAAGAACCTAGCCAAGAGGCGATCTCAGATTCGACGGTGATCTAAGGAGGAACCTAGCCAAGAGGCGATCTCAGGTTCGAATGTGATCTAAGGAGGAACCTAGCCAAGAGGCAATATCAGGTTCAACTGTGATCTATGGGAAGAACCTAGCCAAAAGGCGATCTCAGGTTCGACGGTTATCTAAGGAGGATTCTAGCCAAGAGGCAATCTCAGGTTCGACGGTGATCTAAGGAGGAACCTAGCCAAGAGGCGATCTCAAGTTCGACGGAGATCTATGGGAAGAACCTAGCCTATGGGCGGTCTCAGGTTCGACGGTGATCAATGGGAAGAACCTAGCCAAGAGGCGATCTTAGGTTCGAAGATTATCTAAGGAGGAACCTAGCCAAGAGGTGATCTCAGGTTCAACAGTGATCTTTGGGAAGAACCTAGCCAAGGGGAGATCTCAGATTCGACGGTGATCTAAGGAGGAACCTAGACAAGAGGCAATCTTAAGTTCGACGGAGATCTATGGGAAGAACCTAGCCTAAGGGCGATCTCAAGTTCAACGGTGATCTACGGGAAGAACCTAACCAAGAGGCGATCTCAGGTTCAACGGTGATCTATGGGAAGAACCTAGCCAAGAGGCGATCTAGGGTTCAACGGTGATCTATGTGAAAAACCTAGCCAAGAGGCGATCTCAGGTTTGACGGTGATCTATGGGAAGAACCTAGCCAAGAGGCAATCTTAGGTTCGACTGTGATCTAAGGAGGAACCTAGCCAAGAGGCGATCTCATGTTCGACGGTGATCTATGGGAAGAACCTAGCTGTGATCGGTGGATCTGGAACTGACTGTTTAAAGCTGGTTCGCGAAATGTCGCGGAAGCAAGAGTCGCCACCGTCTTTTATTTTCTCCAAATGGAAAGGACAAAAGCACAGAAAAATTCCTTTTAAGAGATTGCTCTCGGTTCGGGAGGTGGGTTATAGAAAGGGAAGGTATTAGCACCCTTTCTATCCATGGTTATCCATGGGCTCTTAGATACTTGCTCAATGTGTTTTCAAAATTGTTTGTTTGCTTTTCAATGTGGGTTTAAAAAGTTTCTTTTGAAAAATTTCAGATCGACTCGTACGTCAGAGTGTTTGAAAAATTTGCTTTGAAAGCTTTTGAAAAAAAAGTGTCAGTGTGAAAAGTCTTTTTTGATTTGTTTGAAATTAGAGCAAGTATCCTTGAGAACCTACCTACCCTAAGGAATTCGTCTGTGTAAGAGTCCTTAAAAGTAGTGCCATCCCACCATTGAGAGGTAGGTAGCACCACCGTTGGAGGTGTTCGGGTCAATTCGAGTTTTAGGGACGTGGTGATCACCGGAGCAACGGGAAGACACCTTAGAAGCTACCCTCATGCCAGGTTCCCGGATCATGAGGACTTACTAAGACGTCCTCTACTCGATGATCACCTTTCGAAAGGCAACAATGAGGCGTACCCTAGGGGTGGTGTGTGCGAATTGTGTGTCATGTTTCAGTTATTTGTCTTGTCATGTTTGTTGTGATCTACGCTTGATTTTAATTAAGGCCATTCATTCTTGCATGCATATTTAACAGTTATAAAGTTGCGGAGAAATAAATCTAAGGCTATTACAAATGGCGCGGGTCCACATCGCCAAAATTAAACCGGACCCGATTTAGCGGAAAAATAAATAAAGCAATAAATAAAAGTGCGAAAAGTAAAGTTACATGGCTTCGGGAGAGATACAAAATTATAATAAATGACATAAAATAAATGCGCAAAATAAAATAATTAAAAACAATGGGCGTTGGACCCTTTTTGCAAAAAGATTAAAGTTAATGAATTAATTAAGGAGGAATTAAAATTAAAGATTTAAAAGGAATGTTTTTGGTATTTTTGTATTTTTTAGATTAAATAAGAAAAAGGATTAATTATAATTAAAGTAAAATGTCCAAACCCTAATTCTAATGTTTTCTTTATTTATTATGAAAGAATTAAATTAAAACCTAAATTAGACCCTAAATTATTTATGTACAATTTTTAATTTATGAAAATAAATAACTAATATTATTATTCTGAAAAAAAGGGAAAAATTAAAAAAAGAAAATAAAAAGTTATTAAACCTAAACTCTATTTTTTTGGATTTTAGTTATTAAAAGAATTAAATTTGAAAACCTAATTAAAACTAAATAATTACAAACATTTATTTAGAAAATAATTAAAATAAAAATTATATTTTTGATGTTTTTCTGATTTTTTAATGAAATTAAAATAAACAATAATTAAAATAAACATAACAATTAAAATAATAATTAAAAAGATAAGAAACATAATTAAAATTGGCAAACCAGGGTGGGGTGTAGCCCCAGATTAGGAGGTGCAGGCCCTAGAACATTGGCCCAATAAGCTGGAAATTGGTTGACTTTTTTGGATCATGTGTCAGCGTTTTGACCTGATGTATGATGCACCTTGAATCTTGGCCATAGATCTGATGCCCTTTGGACGCGCGGAGGTTGGATGAGGATGGAATATGGTGCACCTGGACATTAGCAAAGCATAGGATTTTACGTTGAAAAATAACATGGGAATTTGCCAGACCTGGGACTTGAACCCAGGTCATGAGAGTCATATGCATTGGTACCTGCCAGCTGAGCCATTATGTTTCATTCAATATATTATATCAATTAAATAACAAAAAGCAAAATTGGTCAGTGGCCCTAAAAGCGCGCGCTGATTTGAATGAACCACTCAGTGGTTGCCAACGCATCATCTTCCTCACGCCTTTCTTTTTTTTCTTCTGAAAACAAGGTCCTATTGCAACGGTTTTAGAAGCGTAGTTTTAGGCTAGCTATCAGAAAATAGCGACTAGCGCTATGGCATATATAAATTGATCGCGACCCCATGAATCTGTTCGTCTTGAGGTACTGAATCCAACCGTGGCATTCGTGAGTCCTAATTTTTCCTCTACGCAAAAGCCCTAATTCCAGAAACCTGTAACCCTAAGTTTTAGCAATGGCAAAATCGCCCACAACGCATAATAATCAAATCAATGTTATGGGTTAGCTTTGAAATCATGTCAGGAATGCAAATCAAGTCTCAAAAGTTATGGAAAATGTATGAATCAATGTGCAAGAACATCAAATATTTTCGGTACAGGGTGTGCCCGTTTTACCAATTCTTGATGCTAGAACGAATGGTTTTGATTGGTATGTGATCCTTGAAGCTTCAGGAATATGATGGACTCAGTATTATGGCTTGAAACGATCTCTAAGGCACTTTTCAGTTCTTGAGTTTTTTGAGAATTTTTGCAAGTTTGTATATTGATTTTCTGCGCAGCTTTGTGTGTTAGCCATTAGGGTTATGATTCTGAGTATGTATAGAACGATTTAGGTCAAGAAAACTAGACAAAATCCATTGCATTGATGATTTCACATATTTGATTTCTTCATATCTTTTCCAAATCTTTTTTCATGGTTTTTGTGTTCAATCAGCTCAAATCTCATCAAAACTTACCTAATTGGGATATGCACGTGATATTGAGAATAAACATGCATGAAAAGATTTTTTTAGGTCAAGTTTGATATTTTTCATGTATTTAATTAATTTAAATGAATTAATATTAATATAAATTCAAATAAATAATTAAAAAATGAGAAAATACTTCCCTTTGGGCCTAATGGTCGTGCATAGGCTTGGCATGAAGAAACTTGGAAGAAAAATGGGCCCAATAGCAAATTTAGGCCTTTTGAAGTAATGTTGACTTTCAAAAATTTCCAAACATTTCCCAACTTTCACAAGGCATAACTTGCTCAATTTTTAAGCTTTTCACATGTTTTTGGACATTTTGGAAAGGTCTTTGAGTCCTTTAACCAATGCCTTTGGTCCCATGTCATTTTGATTTACCAATCTCAAGTTATGGCCTTTGACTTAAAGTCCCTTTTTGTTGACTTTTGAAAATGACCTATAATGTTGAAATTTATAACTTTTTGTGAGAGCATTTCTTGGACTTGGAATATGAAGATGAGTTGTAGGAAATGTCTTTCTCTTCAAAATGAGCTTTGGATGGAATTTTTCTGATAATCCATGTGAAAGTTATGCCCTGGTCAATTTCAGTTGACTTTTTCAGCTGTCCAAATATAGCAACTTTTGCATCTTTGATGATTTCTGAGCCAAATTTTGAGAATCATGATCAAGCATTGATCAAATGATGTTTGTGGCTTCAAAATGATATGTTGACCAAAAATTTGAACTTTTGACTGTCAAATGACCATTTTGCCCCTACAGTTGACTGTAGTGCAATCTAGGGTTTTGACTGTGCAATTTTGAGCTGAATGCCTTGAAATTTTGTATGAGGATACTTGACCATCTTTGTAGGCATGTGAGACTTGATTGGGTCTTTGAAAACTTCCTTTCTTTGATCAGAACACAAACCCTAGTTTTGACTGTATAGGAGACAGTTGAGCTGCATAACCCTTGGGGAATTTTGTGACCCTGATTTTGACAAATCTTGGAGAATATGGGAGGGCAAATTTTGGGGTACAACAGTTGCCCCTGTTCAATCTTCTTAGACCTGAGGATGCAGATTGGCTGACGTGCCTTTCGTAATCCGAGGGTAAAAGATGATTGGACACTAGAGTGCCCAGAAATTTGCGCTCACCTAGTAGCAGTGATGGTGGAATGGGCTTATAGATGCCATTTGGGAGATTGCTGGATAGGATGATGGGCTTATAGATGCCATCGGGATGTTGATCGCGTAGGAGATTCCTTAGCGAGAACCTGCATACCTGCAAAAGAGAAAATGGGTACCTGACACGTTGCAGGAGCTGATTTTAGATGCTCGGTATAGATGTGTCCTGACTGGTTACAGGAGCTGAATCTGGAGCTTCAAACGCTGATGAATGAACCAGGTATGGTTACTGCCTTAGCATGAATGATAAGAGAACCTTGGGCGACTTTAGCTTCAACAATGCTCATTGAGAAAAATCTTGGGTGTCTTCTACTGGGATAAGAATCAGGGAGATCTTAGGGTCGATCTGACTGAACCAGAGGAGGCCTTTGACTGGATAAGAATCAGGAAAATCTTAGGGTCGATTTAACTGAACCGGACAAGGTCTTGGAATATCTTCAACTGGATAAGCATCAGGGAGATCTTAGGGTCAATCTGACTGAACCAGAGAAGGCCTTTGATTGGATAAGCATCAGGAAAATCTTAGGGTCGATTTAACTGAACCGGACAAGGTCTTGGAATATCTTCAACTGGATAAGCATCAGGGAGATCTTAGGGTCGATCTGACTGAACCAGAGAAGGCCTTTGACTGGATAAGCATCAGGAAAATCTTAGGGTCGATTTAACTGAACCGGACAAGGTCTTGGAATATCTTCAACTGGATAAGCATCAGGGAGATCTTAGGGTCGATCTGACTGAACCAGAGAAGGCCTTTGACTGGGTAGGAATCAGGAAAATCTTAGGGTCGATTTAACTGAACCGGACAAGGTCTTGGAATATCTTCAACTGGATAAGCATCAGGGAGATCTTAGGGTCGATCTGACTGAACCAGAGAAGGCCTTTGACTGGATAAGCATCAGGAAAATCTTAGGGTCGATTTAACTGAACCGGTCTAGGTCTTGAAATGTAGCTTGAGAACTTTAACTGGATCTTTCCTGAAATGTAAAGGTCAGCCATATGCAATGCATGATATGGATCAAGCAATGATGTTCTCAATATATATGAGATTCGTATGATATGATGCGTTTATGCATGCTATAATGATGTTTTATGTATGTTTTTGTCTAGGAAAGTGAATCCTTGACGGGTGCCGGGAAGTCGTATCCTGGGCTGATGTTGAAAAATAGATTTTGCTTCCGCTGGGGATGATAGTTGCAAGAATACCGGTAGGAGAAGATGACTCCGTTGCGGAATAAACTTGGCAAATGGAGGATTTTGCGGGGAAGAAAAAGATACTCTAGCGACCATGCTGGGAAGCAATACTCTGTGGGGAGAGAGATGCCTTGCTGAATTGTTGAGAGTTACTTGCTGGGGATACCCTTGTTGTATTGGAAGTATTGATAGACTTCGCTGGGGTAAGAAGACTTCGTCGAGGACGCTCTTTCCGTGGCTTTTGGCTGAGGATAACCCAGTTATATCTTGTTAAGGAAATAACTCTTTAAATAAAGCCGGGAGACGCGTTCGTGCTCTGCGAGGGGATAAGCTTCCAGAATATACTGGGGATAAGCTTACTGCTTGGGGATATGAATTCCAACTTTGCTGGTGAAGCTGGATTGGACTCTTCTGGGGAAGTTTTGGAACTGTGGGGGGAGTGATTCCTTTGAATATTGAGATATGCCGCCGGGGAACAATCTTTAGACCAAGACTGCCGGGGATGCTTGTTAAGAACATATGCTGCTGGGGAATGTTTGAGATCTACTGGAGAATACTCAACTTCCTTGAGATTGATGATTTGCTTGGAGAAGAATGTATTGTTTTGTTGAACCACTCTCTGGGGATTTAGTATGTGCTGGTTATGTTCTTTAGCTGAACCTAACTTGGTACCTTGGAGGATAGAACAATTGGATTGTTTAGACAACTCTTTATTGCCCCTGTTTCTAGTGTCACCTGCAATTAATTCCTTTGTTTCGTATGTAAATATTTATGAGTTAGCAAATTATTGTCAATGCATACATCACAAATTGAACCTTGGACGTTCTTCGCAAAACAAAACAGAAAAAGAAAAACACTTGGGCACGTTTAACTGAAAATATATTTGTATTGATTTTGAATGGCCTGAAAATAGGCGTTTTGTGTACAAGAGGCTGACGTCCTAGTAAGAGGTACGTCGCCGATCAAAAGAGTTTATACAAGTTTTGTACAAAAGAAAATAAAACAGCTGTGTGAAATATGAATGATCCACTGGGTTTCAACTCTGCTATTGCCTTTATAACTCCGAGCGTCTCATCACTTGATGACCTTGGTTGAAGGTGAAGCTGACTGATCGATGCCGTCTGAACTTGATGCAGATACCGGATTCTGGATGCAAAGTGATCCAATGAGACACAGTTTTACGCTTTTATCCCTAATTTTTGCCTGGACCGCCCTTTCGGGTTTTCGGTCCACCGGGATACCCATTTTTGCCCAAGCCGCCTTTTCAGGTTTTCGACTTGCCGGGTGTACAGATTTTTCATTTTCATCCCTTCATTTTGCCCGAACCCTTTTGGTCCGACGGGAAGCCCTAATTTTTGCCTAGGCATGTCAGCCTAGCGGGTCTTTTTCATGCGTAGTATTTTTTAACTATGTCTGCATTGGCGGGGTGAGGAAGGTCGTCACCATCCATGTTGGTTAAGATCATTGCTCCTCCTGAGAACACATGCTTAACCACAAATGGCCCTTCGTATGTAGGGGTCCATTTGCCCCTTGGATCACTCTGAGGAAGGATGATTCTCTTGATAACCAGATCCCCAACTTGATATTCCTGTGGTCTGACCTTCTTGTTAAATGCCCTGATCATTCGTTTCTGATACGTCTGACCATGACAGATAGCCGCAAGTCTCTTTTCGTCAATGAGGTTGAGTTGATCAAGTCGTGTCTGGATCCAATCATCTTCGTTCAGATTTGCATCCTTCATTATCCGGAGAGAGGGAATTTGCACTTCGATCGGCAAGACTGCCTCCATGCCATAAACCAGAGAGAAAGGAGTTGCCCCGGTTGACGTCCTAGCTGAGGTACGGTACCCATGCAGAGCGAACGGTAACATCTCGTGCCAATCTTTGTAAGTTACTGTCATTTTTTGCACGATCTTCTTGATGTTCTTATTTGCTGCTTCTACAGCCCCATTCATCTTCGGTCTGTAAGGAGAAGAATTGTGGTGCTGTATCTTGAACTGTTCGCAAAGCTCAGCAATCATCTTATTGTTTAGATTGGTACCGTTGTCTGTAATAATTCGCTCAGGGACGCCGTACCGGCAGATCAGGTTGTGCCGAATGAACCGTGCTACCACAGTCTTGGTTACCGTAGCATAGGATGCTGCCTCAACCCACTTTGTAAAATAGTCAATCGCCACTAGGATGAAGCGATGTCCATTGGATGCCGTAGGTCTTATCTCGCCAATCATGTCTATGCCCCACATTGCAAACGGCCAAGGCGCAGTCAGAACATTCAGGGGAACCGGAGGAACATGCACCTTGTCTGCATAGATCTGGCACTTGTGGCATGTCCTGGAGTGTTGGTAACAGTCAGCTTCCATTGTGGACCAATAATATCCTGCCCGTAGGATTTTCTTAGCCATAGTATGTCCACTGGAATGCGTACCGAAGGTCCCTTCATGTAGCTCTTCCATGATTCTTTCCGCTTCAGCCTTATCCACGCAACGCAGTAAGGTTGAATCATGGTTTCGCTTGTACAAGATACCGTTGCTTAGGAAGAACTTGGCTGCGAACCTCCTCAGGAATTTCTTATCGTTGACAGAGGCACCTTCAGGGTATTCCTGAGCTTCCAGATATCTCTTCACTTCGTGGTACCAAGGCTTCTCAGTCACCAATTCAGTTTCGAGATCACAACAGTATGCCGGTTCGTCCAGTTTCCAGATGATGATCCGGGGAGCTTCATTATCCCATTTAACCTTGAACATTGAAGACATTGTAGCTAACGCGTCCGCTAACTGATTTTCTTCTCTTGGAAAGTGTTCAAAGGTTATCTCTGTGAAGTGGGGAATCAGGGTCAACACACATTCTCTGTAAGGAATCAAGTTTGGATGTTTCGTATCCCACTCTCCATTGATCTGATTGATCACCAGGGCGGAATCTCCGAAGACACTGAGGAACTTGATCCTTAAGTCGATCGCAGCTTGAAGACCCATGATACACGCCTCATACTCCGCCATGTTGTTGGTACAGTTGAAACACAGCCGGGCAGTGAGTGGAGTATGACTACCTTGAGGGGATATGATGATGGCGCCGATACCATTTCCCAAAGCATTGGAAGCTCCGTCAAAGTGCATAGACCATCGGGATCCTGGTTCAGGTCCTTCATCCGGTCCAGGTACTTCACAATTAGTTACAATCATGATGCTTTCATCCGGAAACTCGAAGTTCATTGATTGGTAGTCATCTACAGCTTGATGAGCTAAGTGGTCTGCCAATACACTCCCCTTGATGGCTTTCTGGGTTGTGTACTGAATGTCGTATTCCGTCAAGATCATTTGCCATCTTGCAATTCTCCCAGACAGAGCAGGCTTTTCGAATATGTATTTTATCGGATCCATTTTTGAGATCAACAAGGTAGTGTGAGTCAGCATATACTGTCTCAGCCGGCGAGCAGCCCATACCAAAGCGCAGCAAGTTTTCTCAAGCAGTGAGTATCGGGTCTCACAGTCGGTAAACTTTTTGCTAAGGTAATAAATGGCATGCTCTTTTCGGCCAGACTCGTCATGCTGCCCCAGCACACACCCCATTAAGTTGGCCAGCACTGTCAGGTATAGTATCAGAGGTCTCCCTTCAACCGGCGGCATAAGGATAGGTGGTTCTTGGAGATACTCTTTGATTCTGTCGAAGGCAGCCTGACATTCATCGTTCCAACGTACTACCTGATCTTTCTTCAGCAGCTTGAAGATTGGCTCACAGGTAGCAGTCAGATGAGAGATGAATCGAGCGATGTAATTCAGGCGTCCTAAAAAGCCTCTGACTTCCTTTTCTGTCTTAGGAACTGGCATCTCTTGAATAGCTTTGACCTTAGCAGGGTCCACTTGAATACCTTTATCACTGACCACGAAGCCTAGTAACTTCCCAGATCTTACCCCGAAGGTGCACTTGTTCGGATTCAATCTCAGCTTGTACAGTTTCAACCGGTCAAACAACTTCTGTAGATGATCTAGATGCTCTTCTTCAGTCCGGGACCTAGCGATCATGTCTTCCACATACACTTCTATCTCGTGATGGATCATGTCGTGAAATAAGGCAACCATGGCACGTTGGTAGGTTGCCCCAGCATTCTTTAATCCGAACGGCATGACCTTGTAACAGAAGGTGCCCCACTGAGTAACAAATGTAGTCTTTTCCATGTCTTCAGGTGCCATCTTGATCTGATTGTAGCCTGAAAAGCCATCCATGAAAGAGAATACCTTGTGCTGAGCTGTATTATCAACAAGGACATCAATGTGAGGTAAGGGGAAGTCATCCTTGGGGCTGGCCCTGTTCAGATCCCTGTAGTCAACACACATTCTGACCTTACCATCCTTTTTAGGTACCGGCACCACATTAGCAACCCACTGAGGGTAAGACGTTACTGCAAGGAACCCGGCATCAAACTGTTTCATGACCTCGGCTTTAATCTTCTCAGACATCTCTGGACGCATCCGACGAACCTTTTGTTTAACTGGAGGGCAGTCTTCTTTAGTCGGCAAGTGATGGACGACAATATCGGTATCCAACCCTGGCATGTCTTCGTAGGACCAGGCAAAGATCTCCATATAGTCGTGTAACATCTTGGTTAACCGTTGCTTCACGCTGAGCTCTAGGTTGGCACCAATCTTTACCTCTCTCCTGTCTGCCTCAGTACCCAGGTTTATGGTTTCCACTGGCTCTTCATGGGGTTGAATTGCCCTCTCTTCCTGAAGTAACAGTCTTGCAAGCTCGCTAGGCACTTCGCAATCATCTTCACCTTCGTCTTCGGCTAAGTTGATCGGATTTTCGAAGTTATAATTGGCATTAGCAGAGCTGTTATCAGTGAGATCCAGAGTGGATTGGAACCTGTATGAGTGAGTGTGTGTGTAAATACAGCTGTTTTTGAAAATTATGTAAAGGAAAGGAAAGATAGAAAAGGAACACAATATTTGCAATGCGAAAAATACGTCCAAGATTTTCATTCATGATGTATAAAATGACAGTTTGTATGCCCTCACAAATAGAACCACGGTGTCTCGGGTAAGACACCGGGCCATAGAGTTTATCATTGTTTATTACAAAATAACAAAACAAGGGAATTTATTACTTAGTGACAAAAGAAACAGGGAGATTGTCCTTGGCGCTCCAATTGTTAAGTCCACCATCAGCAGCCGGGTAGATCCAGCTATCGAACTCAGTTTCATCAACTTCCTCTTCATCACCAATAGCATTAACTCCGTGAGCAGGCAGGGGAGCTGTCACCACATTAGGCTTGTCAGATGCCTCAAACTGTACCTCCTTAGCGTCGATGAGGTCCTGCAGCTTGTTCTTTAGTGCCCAGCAGTCATCAGTAGAGTGCCCCGGGCTTTCTGAATGATAAGTACAACGAGCATTCGGGTTGTACTTGGGAGATGCAGTATTTGGGAACTTTGGAGCCTCCCTGACAGTCACCAAATTGGTTGCGAGCAACTGTGGCAGGATTTGCGACAAAGTCATGCCTAAGCGGGTGAATTCCCTCCGGGGTCTTTCCACCTTCTGAGCATTATTTGGCCGGGGAGCGGCAGCAGGCTTAGCAATCATGACCGCACTGACAGATTGGCGGTGTTCATTTCTCTCTGATCTCCTAGAACCATACACGGCACTAGACTCCTTTTTAAACGGTTTCTTTTCTGAACTAGATGATGCAGCCTTTGCAATCTTCCCAGACTTCAACCCAGCTTCAATCCTTTCTCCAGTCAAGATCAAATCAGTGAAACCAGCAGAAGAATTCCCAATGAGATGGTTGAAGAATGGCCCAGATAGGGTCCCCAAGAACATGTCAACCAACTCCCGATCAGTCAATGGTGGCTGCACCCTGCCAGCCAGGTCCCTCCACTTCTGAGCGTACTCCTTAAAACCTTCGCTTGCGCCTAACGCCATACCCTGGAGTTGGGTACGTGTGGGGGCAAGGTCGGCATTATACTGATACTGCTTGTAGAAAGCAGTAGCCAGCTCCTCCCAGTTACGAACTTTGGTCCCATCCAGCTGATAGAACCATTCGAGATGAGTCCCTGAAAGACTCTCCTGGAAGAAGTGGATCCATAGATTCTTGTCCGCAGAGTACGGCTGAATTTTCCGAACATAGGACCTTAAGTGCAGCTTGGGACAAGACGCCCCGTCATACTTCGAGAAGGATGGTGCTTTGAATTTATGCGGGATAATTACACCAGTCGACAAACCCAGATCTCCGAAATCCAGCCCAGGTGCCTGTTGCACCTCCATAGCCTTCAACCTGTCCTCCAGTTGTTTGTACCTGTCATCTGCAGGAGGGTATTGCTCTTCATCAAAATCTGTCTCGTTGTCGGAGACCACTGGAGTAGGAACCTTTACTTCTGCCTGAGAAGGACTCCTGCCAACAGAAGAACCAGCCTCTTCATGTTGCAGAGTATTGCCGAACCTTCGGCCCGAGTTGAACAGAACAGTTCTTCTCTTCTTCTTCTTCTCCTTCTTCAGGAGCATAGTCTTCAGTTCTTCTTGGCCTTTAGCCAGCCCCTTGATTAGTTCTTGGAACTGCTCATTCTGCGCCTGGAGAGCCTTGATTGATGTCTCAGTTGATTCAGATCCGGGATTCATGATGCTGAAATAAACAGCGAAGAACTGTAAGCAACCTGAAAAGAGGAAAAACCTGCTATGCACATGATGTATGAAATGCGTATGCAATGCATTCAAGGGTTCGAAAGTTCAAATTTGTTGTAGACAAAAAGAACACACGTTATCATTAAAGAAAACCATTGTTTAATACATCAAAACCTCATGGGCAAAAAGTACAAAAATCAAGTCAATCCCAAAATACACTGCGCATCCTTTTCGGAGCTATGTAGGTGTTGAGACTCCTCTCCTCATGCAACAGACGGGTGAGCTCCAAGACCTTCTTTTCGCTGGCATGCAGACTAGTTTCAAGAGAATTCCTTTCCTCCTTAAGCTGGATCCAGCTCTTCTGCATCTCTTCCCAGGACGTGGGCATATCAGGGTGCTGAATAACATGAGACACTTCCCCTTCCAAGACAGGCTCTTTAATTACTGGAAGCATGTGAGGATAAGGCATCACTAACTTCTGGGAGCGGGCGCGTACCCACTTGAGATAAGGCTCCAAAGGGATGGAGTTCCGGTGCCCCAGTGTCTTGCTGTCTATCCTACTGGGCATCCTCCAAGCTCTGATAAATCTCTGGCGAAGTCCTTGAGTATCATTTTCGAAGTCAAAAACTATGTCAGGAATTAACATGTCATGAGGACCGTCCCTCCGAGCATAACCAAACTGTCTCCAAGCCAGGCATGGGCTATAAGTAATACCTCCTCTGATTCCAAGTAAAGGAACATTAGGGTACTCCCCACAACGATCAATGATAGTGACATCTCCTCTGGATCTAGGACACCAATGTATATCTGCATGTGTAAGAGTCATCAACCGTTGTGACCATCTCAAACTCCGCTCATTCTTCAAGACTGATTGCGGAAGGTGCGAAATAAACCACCTTCCCAGGAGAGGAGTGCAACACATAAGGACACCTCTTTTTCTCATGGTTCGAGTGTAACATGAGTGAAGGATGTCCCCCAGCAACGTAGGTATAGGATTCCTGGACATAAAGATCTGAACGGCACTGATATCAATGAGCTGATCTGGGTTAGGGAACAACACCAAACCATAAACAAGGAGGGCCACAACCTCTTCAAAAGCTTGCAAGTCAAGGGAGTTCCAACATTCAAGGGCCTTCTCAAACAGAAACCTGGCTAAGAACCCTTTGATACCACTTCTGACTTCCCAATGCCCCTTGAGGTCAGATGACTGTAGGTGCAAGGCTTTAGCAATCTCTTCCAGCTTAGGTTCCTTTTCTGTACCGCTGAAGGGTAGCTGATCAAGGATAGGGATCTTCAGGAGCCGGGAGAACTCCTCCAATGTAGGTACCAACTGATAGTCCAAGAAGGTAAAGCAGTGATGCAGAGGGTCAAAGAATTGGAACAAGACCTTTATCATATCTTCCTCAATGTTGGTGTTGACCAAGCTGATGAGGCTTCCATGCCTTTCACTGAATGAAGAGTTCTCGGGAATCCTGGATATAAGCTCCTTAAGCTGAGGAGGGATCCTTACAAGATTGACCTGAATTGTCTTTCTACGAGCAGTTTCCATGTCCTACAAAACAAGAACAAAGATGAAAATCCGAACCCCTGAAATGGTTAGTCAATGCGTATGATGCTGGATGATGTCATGATGCTATGATTAAACACACCACAGATATTTACAAAGACAAACATGTAAGGCACACAAGGCACACAAGACAAGCCCTTAAGGTTTAAGGCCAGCATGGGGTCTGGGTAGTACCCTCTTGAAGTTGGTGGGTTCAACCTGTCCTAATCAAAGTAACCGGGTTCTAAGGTTCCCAATATCACGGGATTGCTTTCATTGTTCATCGTTTCGATTTAGCCACTGAACTGGCGACCGAAATATTCCAGGAAAGCAACCCTCAATTGAGCGTAGTATCGAGTATCAACCAACCTCGGACTGCACCAAAGTCAGTTATCTCACTACCCTAAAGAGGCCAAGATAGTTCAATTAAGGTTCCTAAGGTCTGTTGATGCTTCACGACACCACGCGGAGGCCCCGTACTCTCCTTGACTGAACTCAAGGGTTACCGGTACACACCAAAGTGCCACATCAACGTAGCAGACTGTTTCAACCATGTCGGTATACACCGCACAGTTCCCTCACAGCCTTGTTGCTACTTTCTAAGAAAGGTATCCCCCAGATCCGGGTTTAGGATCTATAGAACTCCCAAGCAACCCACAATTTAAAGCACACAAGGAAAACAATTGAAAACATAGTTATAAGCTAGCCCTAAGGTACACCTCACTTTAAGTTATTCCCCAGCAGAGTCGCCAGTTCTGTGATCGGTGGATCTGGAACTGACTGTTTAAAGCTGGTTCGCGAAATGTCGCGGAAGCAAGAGTCGCCACCGTCTTTTATTTTCTCCAAATGGAAAGGACAAAAGCACAGAAAAATTCCTTTTAAGAGATTGCTCTCGGTTCGGGAGGTGGGTTATAGAAAGGGAAGGTATTAGCACCCTTTCTATCCATGGTTATCCATGGGCTCTTAGATACTTGCTCAATGTGTTTTCAAAATTGTTTGTTTGCTTTTCAATGTGGGTTTAAAAAGTTTCTTTTGAAAAATTTCAGATCGACTCGTACGTCAGAGTGTTTGAAAAATTTGCTTTGAAAGCTTTTGAAAAAAAGTGTCAGTGTGAAAAGTCTTTTTTGGTTTGTTTGAAATTAGAGCAAGTATCCTTGAGAACCTACCTACCCTAAGGAATTCGTCTGTGTAAGAGTCCTTAAAAGTAGTGCCATCCCACCATTGAGAGGTAGGTAGCACCACCGTTGGAGGTGTTCGGGTCAATTCGAGTTTTAGGGACGTGGTGATCACCGGAGCAACGGGAAGACACCTTAGAAGCTACCCTCATGCCAGGTTCCCGGATCATGAGGACTTACTAAGACGTCCTCTACTCGATGATCACCTTTCGAAAGGCAACAATGAGGCGTACCCTAGGGGTGGTGTGTGCGAATTGTGTGTCATGTTTCAGTTATTTGTCTTGTCATGTTTGTTGTGATCTACGCTTGATTTTAATTAAGGCCATTCATTCTTGCATGCATATTTAACAGTTATAAAGTTGCGGAGAAATAAATCTAAGGCTATTACAAATGGCGCGGGTCCACATCGCCAAAATTAAACCGGACCCGATTTAGCGGAAAAATAAATAAAGCAATAAATAAAAGTGCGAAAAGTAAAGTTACATGGCTTCGGGAGAGATACAAAATTATAATAAATGACATAAAATAAATGCGCAAAATAAAATAATTAAAAACAATGGGCGTTGGACCCTTTTTGCAAAAAGATTAAAGTTAATGAATTAATTAAGGAGGAATTAAAATTAAAGATTTAAAAGGAATGTTTTTGGTATTTTTGTATTTTTTAGATTAAATAAGAAAAAGGATTAATTATAATTAAAGTAAAATGTCCAAACCCTAATTCTAATGTTTTCTTTATTTATTATGAAAGAATTAAATTAAAACCTAAATTAGACCCTAAATTATTTATGTACAATTTTTAATTTATGAAAATAAATAACTAATATTATTATTCTGAAAAAAAGGGAAAAATTAAAAAAAGAAAATAAAAAGTTATTAAACCTAAACTCTATTTTTTTGGATTTTAGTTATTAAAAGAATTAAATTTGAAAACCTAATTAAAACTAAATAATTACAAACATTTATTTAGAAAATAATTAAAATAAAAATTATATTTTTGATGTTTTTCTGATTTTTTAATGAAATTAAAATAAACAATAATTAAAATAAACATAACAATTAAAATAATAATTAAAAAGATAAGAAACATAATTAAAATTGGCAAACCAGGGTGGGGTGTAGCCCCAGATTAGGAGGTGCAGGCCCTAGAACATTGACCCAATAAGCTGGAAATTGGTTGACTTTTTTGGATCATGTGTCAGCGTTTTGACCTGATGTATGATGCACCTTGAATCTTGGCCATAGATCTGATGCCCTTTGGACGCGCGGAGGTTGGATGAGGATGGAATATGGTGCACCTGGACATTAGCAAAGCATAGGATTTTACGTTGAAAAATAACATGGGAATTTGCCAGACCTGGGACTTGAACCCAGGTCATGAGAGTCATATGCATTGGTACCTGCCAGTTGAGCCATTATGTTTCATTCAATATATTATATCAATTAAATAACAAAAAGCAAAATTGGTCAGTGGCCCTAAAAGCGCGCGCTGATTTGAATGAACCACTCAGTGGTTGCCAACGCATCATCTTCCTCACGCCTTTCTTTTTTTTTCTGAAAACAAGGTCCTATTGCAACGGTTTTAGAAGCGTAGTTTTAGGCTAGCTATCAGAAAATAGCGACTAGCGCTATGGCATATATAAATTGATCGCGACCCCATGAATCTCTTCGTCTTGAGGTACTGAATCCAACCGTGGCATTCGTGAGTCCTAATTTTTCCTCTACGCAAAAGCCCTAATTCCAGAAACCTGTAACCCTAAGTTTTAGCAATGGCAAAATCGCCCACAACGCATAATAATCAAATCAATGTTATGGGTTAGCTTTGAAATCATGTCAGGAATGCAAATCAAGTCTCAAAAGTTATGGAAAATGTATGAATCAATGTGCAAGAAAATCAAATATTTTCGGTACAGGGTGTGCCCGTTTTACCAATTCTTGATGCTAGAACGAATGGTTTTGATTGGTATGTGATCCTTGAAGCTTCAGGAATATGATGGACTCAGTATTATGGCTTGAAACGATCTCTAAGGCACTTTTCAGTTCTTGAGTTTTTTGAGAATTTTTGCAAGTTTGTATATTGATTTTCTGCGCAGCTTTGTGTGTTAGCCATTAGGGTTATGATTCTGAGTATGTATAGAACGATTTAGGTCAAGAAAACTAGACAAAATCCATTGCATTGATGATTTCACATATTTGATTTCTTCATATCTTTTCCAAATCTTTTTTCATGGTTTTTGTGTTCAATCAGCTCAAATCTCATCAAAACTTACCTAATTGGGATATGCACGTGATATTGAGAATAAACATGCATGAAAAGATTTTTTTAGGTCAAGTTTGATATTTTTCATGTATTTAATTAATTTAAATGAATTAATATTAATATAAATTCAAATAAATAATTAAAAAATGAGAAAATACTTCCCTTTGGGCCTAATGGTCGTGCATAGGCTTGGCATGAAGAAACTTGGAAGAAAAATGGGCCCAATAGCAAATTTAGGCCTTTTGAAGTAATGTTGACTTTCAAAAATTTCCAAATATTTCCCAACTTTCACAAGGCATAACTTGCTCAATTTTTAAGCTTTTCACATGTTTTTGGACATTTTGGAAATGTCTTTGAGTCCTTTAACCAATGCCTTTGGTCCCATGTCATTTTGATTTACCAATCTCAAGTTATGGCCTTTGACTTAAAGTCCCTTTTTGTTGACTTTTGAAAATGACCTATAATGTTGAAATTGATAACTTTTTGTGAGAGCATTTATTGGACTTGGAATATGAAGATGAGTTGTAGGAAATGTCTTTCTCTTCAAAATGAGCTTTGGATGGAATTTTTCTGATAATCCATGTGAAAGTTATGCCCTGGTCAATTTCAGTTGACTTTTTCAGCTGTCCAAATATAGCAACTTTTGCATCTTTGATGATTTCTGAGCCAAATTTTGAGAATCATGATCAAGCATTGATCAAATGATGTTTGTGGCTTCAAAATGATATGTTGACCAAAAATTTGAACTTTTGACTGTCAAATGACCATTTTGCCCCTACAGTTGACTGTAGTGCAATCTAGGGTTTTGACTGTGCAATTTTGAGCTGAATGCCTTGAAATTTTGTATGAGGATACTTGACCATATTTGTGGGCATGTGAGACTTGATTGGGTCTTTGAAAACTTCCTTTCTTTGATCAGAACACAAACCCTAGTTTTGACTGTATAGGAGACAGTTGAGCTGCATAACCCTTGGGGAATTTTGTGACCCTGATTTTGACAAATCTTGGAGAATATGGGAGGGCAAATTTTGGGGTACAACAGTTGCCCCTGTTCAATCTTCTTAGACCTGAGGATGCAGATTGGCTGACGTGCCTTTCGTAATCCGAGGGTAAAAGATGATTGGACACTAGAGTGCCCAGAAATTTGCGCTCACCTAGTAGCAGTGATGGTGGAATGGGCTTATAGATGCCATTTGGGAGATTGCTGGATAGGATGATGGGCTTATAGATGCCATCGAGATGTTGATCGCGTAGGAGATTCCTTAGCGAGAACCTGCATACCTGCAAAAGAGAAAATGGGTACCTGACACGTTGCAGGAGCTGATTTTAGATGCTCGGTATAGATGTGTCCTGACTGGTTACAGGAGCTGAATCTGGAGCTTCAAACGCTGATGAATGAACCAGGTATGGTTACTGCCTTAGCATGAATGATAAGAGAACCTTGGGCGACTTTAGCTTCAACAATGCTCATTGAGAAAAATCTTGGGTGTCTTCTACTGGGATAAGAATCAGGGAGATCTTAGGGTCGATCTGACTGAACCAGAGGAGGCCTTTGACTGGATAAGAATCAGGAAAATCTTAGGGTCGATTTAACTGAACCGGACAAGGTCTTGGAATATCTTCAACTGGATAAGCATCAGGGAGATCTTAGGGTCGATCTGACTGAACCAGAGAAGGCCTTTGATTGGATAAGCATCAGGAAAATCTTAGGGTCGATTTAACTGAACCGGACAAGGTCTTGGAATATCTTCAACTGGATAAGCATCAGGGAGATCTTAGGGTCGATCTGACTGAACCAGAGAAGGCCTTTTACTGGATAAGCATCAGGAAAATCTTAGGGTCGATTTAACTGAACCGGACAAGGTCTTGGAATATCTTCAACTGGATAAGCATCAGGGAGATCTTAGGGTCGATCTGACTGAACCAGAGAAGGCCTTTGACTGGGTAGGAATCAGGAAAATCTTAGGGTCGATTTAACTGAACCGGACAAGGTCTTGGAATATCTTCAACTGGATAAGCATCAGGGAGATCTTAGGGTCGATCTGACTGAACCAGAGAAGGCCTTTGACTGGATAAGCATCAGGAAAATCTTAGGGTCGATTTAACTGAACCGGTCTAGGTCTTGAAATGTAGCTTGAGAACTTTAACTGGATCTTTCCTGAAATGTAAAGGTCAGCCATATGCAATGCATGATATGGATCAAGCAATGATGTTCTCAATATATATGAGATTCGTATGATATGATGCGTTTATGCATGCTATAATGATGTTTTATGTATGTTTTTGTCTAGGAAAGTGAATCCTTGACGGGTGCCGGGAAGTCGTATCCTGGGCTGATGTTGAAAAATAGATTTTGCTTCCGCTGGGGATGATAGTTGCAAGAATACCGGTAGGAGAAGATGACTCCGTTGCGGAATAAACTTGGCAAATGGAGGATTTTGCGGGGAAGAAAAAGATACTCTAGCGACCATGCTGGGAAGCAATACTCTGTGGGGAGAGAGATGCCTTGCTGAATTGTTGAGAGTTACTTGCTGGGGATACCCTTGTTGTATTGGAAGTATTGATAGACTTCGCTGGGGTAAGAAGACTTCGTCGAGGACGCTCTTTCCGTGGCTTTTGGCTGAGGATAACCCAGTTATATCTTGTTAAGGAAATAACTCTTTAAATAAAGCCGGGAGACGCGTTCGTGCTCTGCGAGGGGATAAGCTTCCAGAATATACTGGGGATAAGCTTACTGCTTGGGGATATGAATTCCAACTTTGCTGGTGAAGCTGGATTGGACTCTTCTGGGGAAGTTTTGGAACTGTGGGGGGAGTGATTCCTTTGAATATTGAGATATGCCGCCGGGGAACAATCTTTAGACCAAGACTGCCGGGGATGCTTGTTAAGAACATATGCTGCTGGGGAATGTTTGAGATCTACTGGAGAATACTCAACTTCCTTGAGATTGATGATTTGCTTGGAGAAGAATGTATTGTTTTGTTGAACCACTCTCTGGGGATTTAGTATGTGCTGGTTATGTTCTTTAGCTGAACCTAACTTGGTACCTTGGAGGATAGAACAATTGGATTGTTTAGACAACTCTTTATTGCCCCTGTTTCTAGTGTCACCTGCAATTAATTCCTTTGTTTCGTATGTAAATATTTATGAGTTAGCAAATTATTGTCAATGCATACATCACAAATTGAACCTTGGACGTTCTTCGCAAAACAAAACAGAAAAAGAAAAACACTTGGGCACGTTTAACTGAAAATATATTTGTATTGATTTTGAATGGCCTGAAAATAGGCGTTTTGTGTACAAGAGGCTGACGTCCTAGTAAGAGGTACGTCGCCGATCAAAAGAGTTTATACAAGTTTTGTACAAAAGAAAATAAAACAGCTGTGTGAAATATGAATGATCCACTGGGTTTCAACTCTGCTATTGCCTTTATAACTCCGAGCGTCTCATCACTTGATGACCTTGGTTGAAGGTGAAGCTGACTGATCGATGCCGTCTGAACTTGATGCAGATACCGGATTCTGGATGCAAAGTGATCCAATGAGACACAGTTTTACGCTTTTATCCCTAATTTTTTCCTGGACCGCCCTTTCGGGTTTTCGGTCCACCGGGATACCCATTTTTGCCCAAGCCGCCTTTTCAGGTTTTCGACTTGCCGGGTGTACAGATTTTTCATTTTCATCCCTTCATTTTGCCCGAACCCTTTTGGTCCGACGGGAAGCCCTAATTTTTGCCTAGGCATGTCAGCCTAGCGGGTCTTTTTCATGCGTAGTATTTTTTAACTATGTCTGCATTGGCGGGGTGAGGAAGGTCGTCACCATCCATGTTGGTTAAGATCATTGCTCCTCCTGAGAACACATGCTTAACCACAAATGGCCCTTCGTATGTAGGGGTCCATTTGCCCCTTGGATCACTCTGAGGAAGGATGATTCTCTTGATAACCAGATCCCCAACTTGATATTCCTGTGGTCTGACCTTCTTGTTAAATGCCCTGATCATTCGTTTCTGATACGTCTGACCATGACAGATAGCCGCAAGTCTCTTTTCGTCAATGAGGTTGAGTTGATCAAGTCGTGTCTGGATCCAATCATCTTCGTTCAGATTTGCATCCTTCATTATCCGGAGAGAGGGAATTTGCACTTCGATCGGCAAGACTGCCTCCATGCCATAAACCAGAGAGAAAGGAGTTGCCCCGGTTGACGTCCTAGCTGAGGTACGGTACCCATGCAGAGCGAACGGTAACATCTCGTGCCAATCTTTGTAAGTTACTGTCATTTTTTGCACGATCTTCTTGATGTTCTTATTTGCTGCTTCTACAGCCCCATTCATCTTCGGTCTGTAAGGAGAAGAATTGTGGTGCTGTATCTTGAACTGTTCGCAAAGCTCAGCAATCATCTTATTGTTTAGATTGGTACCGTTGTCTGTAATAATTCGCTCAGGGACGCCGTACCGGCAGATCAGGTTGTGCCGAATGAACCGTGCTACCACAGTCTTGGTTACCGTAGCATAGGATGCTGCCTCAACCCACTTTGTAAAATAGTCAATCGCCACTAGGATGAAGCGATGTCCATTGGATGCCGTAGGTCTTATCTCGCCAATCATGTCTATGCCCCACATTGCAAACGGCCAAGGCGCAGTCAGAACATTCAGGGGAACCGGAGGAACATGCACCTTGTCTGCATAGATCTGGCACTTGTGGCATGTCCTGGAGTGTTGGTAACAGTCAGCTTCCATTGTGGACCAATAATATCCTGCCCGTAGGATTTTCTTAGCCATAGTATGTCCACTGGAATGCGTACCGAAGGTCCCTTCATGTAGCTCTTCCATGATTCTTTCCGCTTCAGCCTTATCCACGCAACGCAGTAAGGTTGAATCATGGTTTCGCTTGTACAAGATACCGTTGCTTAGGAAGAACTTGGCTGCGAACCTCCTCAGGAATTTCTTATCGTTGACAGAGGCACCTTCAGGGTATTCCTGAGCTTCCAGATATCTCTTCACTTCGTGGTACCAAGGCTTCTCAGTCACCAATTCAGTTTCGAGATCACAACAGTATGCCGGTTCGTCCAGTTTCCAGATGATGATCCGGGGAGCTTCATTATCCCATTTAACCTTGAACATTGAAGACCTTGTAGCTAACGCGTCCGCTAACTGATTTTCTTCTCTTGGAAAGTGTTCAAAGGTTATCTCTGTGAAGTGGGGAATCAGGGTCAACACACATTCTCTGTAAGGAATCAAGTTTGGATGTTTCGTATCCCACTCTCCGTTGATCTGATTGATCACCAGGGCGGAATCTCCGAAGACACTGAGGAACTTGATCCTTAAGTCGATCGCAGCTTGAAGACCCATGATACACGCCTCATACTCCGCCATGTTGTTGGTACAGTTGAAACACAGCCGGGCAGTGAGTGGAGTATGAGTACCTTGAGGGGATATGATGATGGCGCCGATACCATTTCCCAAAGCATTGGAAGCTCCGTCAAAGTGCATAGACCATCGGGATCCTGGTTCAGGTCCTTCATCCGGTCCAGGTACTTCACAATCAGTTACAATCATGATGCTTTCATCCGGAAACTCGAAGTTCATTGATTGGTAGTCATCTACAGCTTGATGAGCTAAGTGGTCTGCCAATACACTCCCCTTGATGGCTTTCTGGGTTGTGTACTGAATGTCGTATTCCGTCAAGATCATTTGCCATCTTGCAATTCTCCCAGACAGAGCAGGCTTTTCGAATATGTATTTTATCGGATCCATTTTTGAGATCAACAAGGTAGTGTGAGTCAGCATATACTGTCTCAGCCGGCGAGCAGCCCATACCAAAGCGCAGCAAGTTTTCTCAAGCAGTGAGTATCGGGTCTCACAGTCGGTAAACTTTTTGCTAAGGTAATAAATGGCATGCTCTTTTCGGCCAGACTCGTCATGCTGCCCCAGCACACACCCCATTGAGTTGTCCAGCACTGTCAGGTATAGTATCAGAGGTCTCCCTTCAACCGGCGGCATAAGGATAGGTGGTTCTTGGAGATACTCTTTGATTCTGTCGAAGGCAGCCTGACATTCATCGTTCCAACGTACTACCTGATCTTTCTTCAGCAGCTTGAAGATTGGCTCACAGGTAGCAGTCAGATGAGAGATGAATCGAGCGATGTAATTCAGGCGTCCTAAAAAGCCTCTGACTTCCTTTTCTGTCTTAGGAACTGGCATCTCTTGAATAGCTTTGACCTTAGCAGGGTCCACTTGAATACCTTTATCACTGACCACGAAGCCTAGTAACTTCCCAGATCTTACCCCGAAGGTGCACTTGTTCGGATTCAATCTCAGCTTGTACAGTTTCAACCGGTCAAACAACTTCTGTAGATGATCTAGATGCTCTTCCTCAGTCTGGGACCTAGCGATCATGTCTTCCACATACACTTCTATCTCGTGATGGATCATGTCGTGAAATAAGGCAACCATGGCACGTTGGTAGGTTGCCCCAGCATTCTTTAATCCGAACGGCATGACCTTGTAACAGAAGGTGCCCCACTGAGTAACAAATGTAGTCTTTTCCATGTCTTCAGGTGCCATCTTGATCTGATTGTAGCCTGAAAAGCCATCCATGAAAGAGAATACCTTGTGCTGAGCTGTATTATCAACAAGGACATCAATGTGAGGTAAGGGGAAGTCATCCTTGGGGCTGGCCCTGTTCAGATCCCTGTAGTCAACACACATTCTGACCTTACCATCCTTTTTAGGTACCGGCACCACATTAGCAACCCACTGAGGGTAAGACGTTACTGCAAGGAACTCGGCATCAAACTGTTTCATGACCTCGGCTTTAATCTTCTCGGACATCTCTGGACGCATCCGACGAACCTTTTGTTTAACTGGAGGGCAGTCTTCTTTAGTCGGCAAGTGATGGACGACAATATCGGTATCCAACCCTGGCATGTCTTCGTAGGACCAGGCAAAGATCTCCATATAGTCGTGTAACATCTTGGTTAACCGTTGCTTCACGCTGAGCTCTAGGTTGGCACCAATCTTTACCTCTCTCCTGTCTGCCTCAGTACCCAGGTTTATGGTTTCCACTGGCTCTTCATGGGGTTGAATTGCCCTCTCTTCCTGAAGTAACAGTCTTGCAAGCTCGCCAGGCACTTCGCAATCATCTTCACCTTCGTCTTCGGCTAAGTTGATCGGATTTTCGAAGTTATAATTGGCATTAGCAGAGCTGTTATCAGTGAGATCCAGAGTGGATTGGAACCTGTATGAGTGAGTGTGTGTGTAAATACAGCTGTTTTTGAAAATTATGTAAAGGAAAGGAAAGATAGAAAAGGAACACAATATTTGCAATGCGAAAAATACGTCCAAGATTTTCATTCATGATGTATAAAATGATAGTTTGTATGCCCTCACAAATAGAACCACGGTGTCTCGGGTAAGACACCGGGCCATAGAGTTTATCATTGTTTATTACAAAATAACAAAACAAGGGAATTTATTACTTAGTGACAAAAGAAACAGGGAGATTGTCCTTGGCGCTCCAATTGTTAAGTCCACCATCAGCAGCCGGGTAGATCCAGCTATCGAACTCAGTTTCATCAACTTCCTCTTCATCACCAATAGCATTAACTCCGTGAGCAGGCAGGGGAGCTGTCACCACATTAGGCTTGTCAGATGCCTCAAACTGTACCTCCTTAGCGTCGATGAGGTCCTGCAGCTTGTTCTTTAGTGCCCAGCAGTCATCAGTAGAGTGCCCCGGGCTTTCTGAATGATAAGTACAACGAGCATTCGGGTTGTACTTGGGAGATGCAGTATTTGGGAACTTTGGAGCCTCCCTGACAGTCACCAAATTGGTTGCGAGCAACTGTGGCAGGATTTGCGACAAAGTCATGCCTAAGCGGGTGAATTCCCTCCGGGGTCTTTCCACCTTCTGAGCATTATTTGGCCGGGGAGCGGCAGCAGGCTTAGCAATCATGACCGCACTGACAGATTGGCGGTGTTCATTTCTCTCTGATCTCCTAGAACCATACACGGCACTAGACTCCTTTTTAAACGGTTTCTTTTCTGAACTAGATGATGCAGCCTTTGCAATCTTCCCAGACTTCAACCCAGCTTCAATCCTTTCTCCAGTCAAGATCAAATCAGTGAAACCAGCAGAAGAATTCCCAATGAGATGGTTGAAGAATGGCCCAGATAGGGTCCCCAAGAACATGTCAACCAACTCCCGATCAGTCAATGGTGGCTGCACCCTGCCAGCCAGGTCCCTCCACTTCTGAGCGTACTCCTTAAAACCTTCGCTTGCGCCTAACGCCATACCCTGGAGTTGGGTACGTGTGGGGGCAAGGTCGGCATTATACTGATACTGCTTGTAGAAAGCAGTAGCCAGCTCCTCCCAGTTACGAACTTTGGTCCCATCCAGCTGATAGAACCATTCGAGATGAGTCCCTGAAAGACTCTCCTGGAAGAAGTGGATCCATAGATTCTTGTCCGCAGAGTACGGCTGAATTTTCCGAACATAGGACCTTAAGTACAGCTTGGGACAAGACGCCCCGTCATACTTCGAGAAGGATGGTGCTTTGAATTTATGCGGGATAATTACACCAGTCGACAAACCCAGATCTCCGAAATCCAGCCCAGGTGCCTGTTGCACCTCCATAGCGTTCAACCTGTCCTCCAGTTGTTTGTACCTGTCATCTGCAGGAGGGTATTGCTCTTCATCAAAATCTGTCTCGTTGTCGGAGACCACTGGAGTAGGAACCTTTACTTCTGCCTGAGAAGGACTCCTGCCAACAGAAGAACCAGCCTCTTCATGTTGCAGAGTATTGCCGAACCTTCGGCCCGAGTTGAACAGAACAGTTCTTCTCTTCTTCTTCTTCTCCTTCTTCAGGAGCATAGTCTTCAGTTCTTCTTGGCCTTTAGCCAGCCCCTTGATTAGTTCTTGGAACTGCGCATTCTGCGCCTGGAGAGCCTTGATTGATGTCTCAGTTGATTCAGATCCGGGATTCATGATGCTGAAATAAACAGCGAAGAACTGTAAGCAACCTGAAAAGAGGAAAAACCTGCTATGCACATGATGTATGAAATGCGTATGCAATGCATTCAAGGGTTCGAAAGTTCAAATTTGTTGTAGACAAAAAGAACACACGTTATCATTAAAGAACCATTGTTTAATACATCAAAGCCTCATGGGCAAAAAGTACAAAAATCAAGTCAATCCCAAAATACACTGCGCATCCTTTTCGGAGCTATGTAGGTGTTGAGACTCCTCTCCTCATGCAACAGACGGGTGAGCTCCAAGACCTTCTTTTCGCTGGCATGCAGACTAGTTTCAAGAGAATTCCTTTCCTCCTTAAGCTGGATCCAGCTCTTCTGCATCTCTTCCCAGGACGTGGGCATATCAGGGTGCTGAATAACATGAGACACTTCCCCTTCCAAGACAGGCTCTTTAATTACTGGAAGCATGTGAGGATAAGGCATCACTAACTTCTGGGAGCGGGCGCGTACCCACTTGAGATAAGGCTCCAAAGGGATGGAGTTCCGGTGCCCCAGTGTCTTGCTGTCTATCCTACTGGGCATCCTCCAAGCTCTGATAAATCTCTGGCGAAGTCCTTGAGTATCATTGTCGAAGTCAAAAACTATGTCAGGAATTAACATGTCATGAGGACCGTCCCTCCGAGCATAACCAAACTGTCTCCAAGCCAGGCATGGGCTATAAGTAATACCTCCTCTGATTCCAAGTAAAGGAACATTAGGGTACTCCCCACAACGATCAATGATAGTGACATCTCCTCTGGATCTAGGACACCAATGTATATCTGCATGTGTAAGAGTCATCAACCGTTGTGACCATCTCAAACTCCGCTCATTCTTCAAGACTGATTGCGGAAGGTGCGAAATAAACCACCTTCCCAGGAGAGGAGTGCAACACATAAGGACACCTCTTTTTCTCATGGTTCGAGTGTAACATGAGTGAAGGATGTCCCCCAGCAACGTAGGTATAGGATTCCTGGACATAAAGATCTGAACAGCACTGATATCAATGAGCTGATCTGGGTTAGGGAACAACACCAAACCATAAACAAGGAGGGCCACAACCTCTTCAAAAGCTTGCAAGTCAAGGGAGTTCCAACATTCAAGGGCCTTCTCAAACAGAAACCTGGCTAAGAACCCTTTGATACCACTTCTGACTTCCCAATGCCCCTTGAGGTCAGATGACTGTAGGTGCAAGGCTTTAGCAATCTCTTCCAGCTTAGGTTCCTTTTCTGTACCGCTGAAGGGTAGCTGATCAAGGATAGGGATCTTCAGGAGCCGGGAGAACTCCTCCAATGTAGGTACCAACTGATAGTCCAAGAAGGTAAAGCAGTGATGCAGAGGGTCAAAGAATTGGAACAAGACCTTTATCATATCTTCCTCAATGTTGGTGTTAACCAAGCTGATGAGGCTTCCATGCCTTTCACTGAATGAAGAGTTCTCGGGAATCCTGGATATAAGCTCCTTAAGCTGAGGAGGGATCCTTACAAGATTGACCTGAATTGTCTTTCTACGAGCAGTTTCCATGTCCTACAAAACAAGAACAAAGATGAAAATCCGAACCCCTGAAATGGTTAGTCAATGCGTATGATGCTGGATGATGTCATGATGCTATGATTAAACACACCACAGATATTTACAAAGACAAACATGTAAGGCACACAAGGCACACAAGACAAGCCCTTAAGGTTTAAGGCCAGCATGGGGTCTGGGTAGTACCCTCTTGAAGTTGGTGGGTTCAACCTGTCCTAATCAAAGTAACCGGGTTCTAAGGTTCCCAATATCACGGGATTGCTTTCATTGTTCATCGTTTCGATTTAGCCACTGAACTGGCGACCGAAATATTCCAGGAAAGCAACCCTCAATTGAGCGTAGTATCGAGTATCAACCAACCTCGGACTGCACCAAAGTCAGTTATCTCACTACCCTAAAGAGGCCAAGATAGTTCAATTAAGGTTCCTAAGGTCTGTTGATGCTTCACGACACCACGCGGAGGCCCCGTACTCTCCTTGACTGAACTCAAGGGTTACCGGTACACACCAAAGTGCCACATCAACGTAGCAGACTGTTTCAACCATGTCGGTATACCCCGCACAGTTCCCTCACAGCCTTGTTGCTACTTTCTAAGAAAGGTATCCCCCAGATCCGGGTTTAGGATCTATAGAACTCCCAAGCAACCCACAATTTAAAGCACACAAGGAAAACAATTGAAAACATAGTTATAAGCTAGCCCTAAGGTACACCTCACTTTAAGTTATTCCCCAGCAGAGTCGCCAGTTCTGTGATCGGTGGATCTGGAACTGACTGTTTAAAGCTGGTTCGCGAAATGTCGCGGAAGCAAGAGTCGCCACCGTCTTTTATTTTCTCCAAATGGAAAGGACAAAAGCACAGAAAAATTCCTTTTAAGAGATTGCTCTCGGTTCGGGAGGTGGGTTATAGAAAGGGAAGGTATTAGCACCCTTTCTATCCATGGTTATCCATGGGCTCTTAGATACTTGCTCAATGTGTTTTCAAAATTGTTTGTTTGCTTTTCAATGTGGGTTTAAAAAGTTTCTTTTGAAAAATTTCAGATCGACTCGTACGTCAGAGTGTTTGAAAAATTTGCTTTGAAAGCTTTTGAAAAAAAGTGTCAGTGTGAAAAGTCTTTTTTGATTTGTTTGAAATTAGAGCAAGTATCCTTGAGAACCTACCTACCCTAAGGAATTCGTCTGTGTAAGAGTCCTTAAAAGTAGTGCCATCCCACCATTGAGAGGTAGGTAGCACCACCGTTGGAGGTGTTCGGGTCAATTCGAGTTTTAGGGACGTGGTGATCACCGGAGCAACGGGAAGACACCTTAGAAGCTACCCTCATGCCAGGTTCCCGGATCATGAGGACTTACTAAGACGTCCTCTACTCGATGATCACCTTTCGAAAGGCAACAATGAGGCGTACCCTAGGGGTGGTGTGTGCGAATTGTGTGTCATGTTTCAGTTATTTGTCTTGTCATGTTTGTTGTGATCTACGCTTGATTTTAATTAAGGCCATTCATTCTTGCATGCATATTTAACAGTTATAAAGTTGCGGAGAAATAAATCTAAGGCTATTACAAATGGCGCGGGTCCACATCGCCAAAATTAAACCGGACCCGATTTAGCGGAAAAATAAATAAAGCAATAAATAAAAGTGCGAAAAGTAAAGTTACATGGCTTCGGGAGAGATACAAAATTATAATAAATGACATAAAATAAATGCGCAAAATAAAATAATTAAAAACAATGGGCGTTGGACCCTTTTTGCAAAAAGATTAAAGTTAATGAATTAATTAAGGAGGAATTAAAATTAAAGATTTAAAAGGAATGTTTTTGGTATTTTTGTATTTTTTAGATTAAATAAGAAAAAGGATTAATTATAATTAAAGTAAAATGTCCAAACCCTAATTCTAATGTTTTCTTTATTTATTATGAAAGAATTAAATTAAAACCTAAATTAGACCCTAAATTATTTATGTACAATTTTTAATTTATGAAAATAAATAACTAATATTATTATTCTGAAAAAAAGGGAAAAATTAAAAAAAGAAAATAAAAAGTTATTAAACCTAAACTCTATTTTTTTGGATTTTAGTTATTAAAAGAATTAAATTTGAAAACCTAATTAAAACTAAATAATTACAAACATTTATTTAGAAAATAATTAAAATAAAAATTATATTTTTGATGTTTTTCTGATTTTTTAATGAAATTAAAATAAACAATAATTAAAATAAACATAACAATTAAAATAATAATTAAAAAGATAAGAAACATAATTAAAATTGGCAAACCAGGGTGGGGTGTAGCCCCAGATTAGGAGGTGCAGGCCCTAGAACATTGGCCCAATAAGCTGGAAATTGGTTGACTTTTTTGGATCATGTGTCAGCGTTTTGACCTGATGTATGATGCACCTTGAATCTTGGCCATAGATCTGATGCCCTTTGGACGCGCGGAGGTTGGATGAGGATGGAATATGGTGCACCTGGACATTAGCAAAGCATAGGATTTTACGTTGAAAAATAACATGGGAATTTGCCAGACCTGGGACTTGAACCCAGGTCATGAGAGTCATATGCATTGGTACCTGCCAGCTGAGCCATTATGTTTCATTCAATATATTATATCAATTAAATAACAAAAAGCAAAATTGGTCAGTGGCCCTAAAAGCGCGCGCTGATTTGAATGAACCACTCAGTGGTTGCCAACGCATCATCTTCCTCACGCCTTTCTTTTTTTCTTCTGAAAACAAGGTCCTATTGCAACGGTTTTAGAAGCGTAGTTTTAGGCTAGCTATCAGAAAATAGCGACTAGCGCTATGGCATATATAAATTGATCGCGACCCCATGAATCTCTTCGTCTTGAGGTACTGAATCCAACCGTGGCATTCGTGAGTCCTAATTTTTCCTCTACGCAAAAGCCCTAATTCCAGAAACCTGTAACCCTAAGTTTTAGCAATGTCAAAATCGCCCACAACGCATAATAATCAAATCAATGTTATGGGTTAGCTTTGAAATCATGTCAGGAATGCAAATCAAGTCTCAAAAGTTATGGAAAATGTATGAATCAATGTGCAAGAACATCAAATATTTTCGGTACAGGGTGTGCCCGTTTTACCAATTCTTGATGCTAGAACGAATGGTTTTGATTGGTATGTGATCCTTGAAGCTTCAGGAATATGATGGACTCAGTATTATGGCTTGAAACGATCTCTAAGGCACTTTTCAGTTCTTGAGTTTTTTGAGAATTTTTGCAAGTTTGTATATTGATTTTCTGCGCAGCTTTGTGTGTTAGCCATTAGGGTTATGATTCTGAGTATGTATAGAACGATTTAGGTCAAGAAAACTAGACAAAATCCATTGCATTGATGATTTCACATATTTGATTTCTTCATATCTTTTCCAAATCTTTTTTCATGGTTTTTGTGTTCAATCAGCTCAAATCTCATCAAAACTTACCTAATTGGGATATGCACGTGATATTGAGAATAAACATGCATGAAAAGATTTTTTTAGGTCAAGTTTGATATTTTTCATGTATTTAATTAATTTAAATGAATTAATATTAATATAAATTCAAATAAATAATTAAAAAATGAGAAAATACTTCCCTTTGGGCCTAATGGTCGTGCATAGGCTTGGCATGAAGAAACTTGGAAGAAAAATGGGCCCAATAGCAAATTTAGGCCTTTTGAAGTAATGTTGACTTTCAAAAATTTCCAAACATTTCCCAACTTTCACAAGGCATAACTTGCTCAATTTTTAAGCTTTTCACATGTTTTTGGACATTTTGGAAAGGTCTTTGAGTCCTTTAACCAATGCCTTTGGTCCCATGTCATTTTGATTTACCAATCTCAAGTTATGGCCTTTGACTTAAAGTCCCTTTTTGTTGACTTTTGAAAATGACCTATAATGTTGAAATTTATAACTTTTTGTGAGAGCATTTCTTGGACTTGGAATATGAAGATGAGTTGTAGGAAATGTCTTTCTCTTCAAAATGAGCTTTGGATGGAATTTTTCTGATAATCCATGTGAAAGTTATGCCCTGGTCAATTTCAGTTGACTTTTTCAGCTGTCCAAATATAGCAACTTTTGCATCTTTGATGATTTCTGAGCCAAATTTTGAGAATCATGATCAAGCATTGATCAAATGATGTTTGTGGCTTCAAAATGATATGTTGACCAAAAATTTGAACTTTTGACTGTCAAATGACCATTTTGCCCCTACAGTTGACTGTAGTGCAATCTAGGGTTTTGACTGTGCAATTTTGAGCTGAATGCCTTGAAATTTTGTATGAGGATACTTGACCATCTTTGTAGGCATGTGAGACTTGATTGGGTCTTTGAAAACTTCCTTTCTTTGATCAGAACACAAACCCTAGTTTTGACTGTATAGGAGACAGTTGAGCTGCATAACCCTTGGGGAATTTTGTGACCCTGATTTTGACAAATCTTGGAGAATATGGGAGGGAAAATTTTGGGGTACAACACTAGCCAAGAGGCGATCTCAGGTTTGACGGTGATCTAAGGAGGAATCTAGCCAAGAGGCAATCTCATATTCGACATTGATCTATTGGAAGAACCTAGCCAAGAGGCGATCTAGGGTTCAACGGTGATCTATGTGAAGAACCTTGCCAAGAGGCGATCTCAGGTTCGACGGTGATCTATGGGAAGAACCTAGCCAAGAGGCGATCTCAGGTTCGACGGTGATCTAAGGAGGAACCTAGCCAAGAGGCGATCTCAAGTTCGACGGTGATTTATAGGAAGAACCTAGCCAAGAGGTGATCTCAGGTTCAAAGGTGATCTATGGGAAGAACCTAGCCAATAGGCAATCTCAGGTTCGACGGTGATGAAAGGAGGAACCTAGACAAGAGGCAATCTCAGGTTCGACGGTGATCTATGGGAAGAACCTAGACATGAGGCGATCTCAGGTTTGACGGTGATCAAAGGAGGAACCTAGCCAAGAGGCAATCCCAGGTTCGACGGTGATCTATAGGAAGAACCTAGCCAAGAGGCGATCTCAGATTCGACGGTGATCTAAGGAGGAACCTAGCCAAGAGGCGATCTCAGGTTCGACTGTGATCTAAGGAGGAACCTAGCCGAGAGGCAATATCAGGTTTAACTGTGATCTATGGGAAGAACCTAGCCAAAAGGCGATCTCAGGTTCGACGGTTATCTAAGGAGAAACCTAGCCAAGAGGCGATCTCAGGTTCGATGGTTATCTAAGGAGGAACCTAGCCAAGAGGCGATCTCAGGTTCGAATGTGATCTATGGGAAGAACCTAGCCAAGAGGCAATCTCAGGTTCGACGGTGATCTATGGGAAGAACCTAACCAAGAGGCAATCTCAGGTTCGACGGTGATCTAAGGAGGAACCTAGCCAAGAGGCGATCTTATGTTCAACGGTGATCTATGGGAAGAACCTAGCCAAGAGGCGATCTCAGGTTTGACGGTGATCTAAGGAGGAATCTATCCAAGAGGCAATCTCAGGTTCGACAGTGATCTATTGGAAGAACCTAGCCAAGAGGCGATCTAGGGTTCAACGGTGATCTATGTGAAGAACCTAGCCAAGAGGCAATCTCAGGTTCGACGGTGATCTATGGGAAGAACCTAGCCAAGAGGCGATCTCAGGTTCGACGGTGATCTAAGGAGGAACCTAGCCAAGAGGCGATCTCAAGTTCGACGGTGATTTATGGGAAGAACCTAGCCAAGAGGCGATCTCAGGTTCAAAGGAGATCTATGGGAAGAACCTAGCCAATAGGCGATCTCAGGTTTGACTGTGATCTATGGGAAGAAGCTAGCCAAGAGGCAATCTCAGGTTCGAAGGTGATTTATGGGAAGAACCTAGCCAAGAGGCGATCTCAGGTTCGACGGTGATCTAAGGAGGAACCTAGCCAAGAGGAAATATCAGGTTCGACGGTGATCTATAGGAAGAACCTAGCCAAGAGGCGATCTCAGATTCGACGGTGATCTAAGGAGGAACCTAGCCAAGAGGCGATCTCAGGTTCGAATGTGATCTAAGGAGGAACCTAGCCAAGAGGCAATATCAGGTTCAACTGTGATCTATGGGAAGAACCTAGCCAAAAGGCGATCTCAGGTTCGACGGTTATCTAAGGAGAAACCTAGCTAAGAGGCGATCTTAGGTTCGATGGTGATCTAAGGAGGAACCTAGCCAAGAGGAGATCTCAGGTTCAAATGTGATCTATGGGAAGAACCTAGCCAAGAGGCAATCTCAGGTTCGACGGTGATCTATGGGAAGAACCTAGCCAAGAGGCGATCTCAGGTTCGACGGTGATCTAAGGGAAGAAAATAACAAAGAGTTGATCTCAGGTTCGACGGTGATCTAGGGAAGAACCTATCCAAGAGGCGATCTCAGTTTTGACGGTGATCTATTGGAAGAACCTAGCCAAGAGGCGATCTCAGGTTCGACGGGGATCTAAGGAGGAACCTAGCCAAGAGGCAATCTCAGGTTCGACGGTGATCTAAGGATGAACCTAGCCAAGAGGCGATCTCATGTTCGGCGGTGATCTTTGGGAAGAACCTAGCCAAGATGCGATCTCAGGTTTGATGGTGATCTAAGGAGGAATCTAGCCAAGAGGCAATCACAGGTTCGACAGTGATCTATTGGAAGAACCTAGCCAAGAGGCGATTTCAGATTCGACGGTGATCTAAGGAGGAACCTAGCCAAGAGGCAATCTCAGGTTCGACGGTGATCTAAGGAAGAACCTAGCTAAAAGGCAATCTTAGGTTCGACTGCGATCTATGGGAAGAACCTATCCAAGAGGCAATCTCAGGTTCGATGGTGATCTATGGGAAGAACCTATCCAAGAGGCGATCTCAATTTCGACGATGATCTAAGGGAAAAACCCAGCTAAAACGCAATCTCAGATTTGATGGTGATCTAGGGAAGAACCTAGCCAAGAGGCGATCTCAAGTTCGACGGTGATCTATGAAAGAACCTTGCCAAGAGGAGATCTCAGGTTCGACGGTGATCTATGGAAAGAACCTGGCCAAGAGACGATCTCAGGTTCGACGGTGATCTATGGGAAGAACCTAGCCAAGAGGTGATCTCAGGTTCGACGGTGATTTATGTGAAGAATCTAGCCAAGAGGTGATCTCAGGTTCAACGGCGATCTATGGGAAGAACCTAGCCAAGAGGAAATCTCTTGTTCGACTGTGATCTATGGGAAGAACCTAGCCAAGTGGCGATCTCAGGTTCGACGGTGATCTAAGGGAAGAACCTAGCTAAAAGGAGATCTCAAGTTTGACGGTGATCTAGGGAAGAACCTAGCCAAGAGGCGATCTCAGGTTCGACGGTGATCTATGGGAAGAACCTAGCCAAGAGGCAATCTCAGGTTCAACGATGATCTAAGGAGGAACCTATCCAAGATGCAATCTCAGGTTCGACGATGATCTAAGGAGGAACCTAGCCATGAGAACATCTCAGGTTCGACGGTGATCTAAGGAGGAACCTAGCCAAGAGGTGATCTCTAGTTCGAAGGAGATCTATGGGAAGAACCTAGAAAATAGGCAATCTCAGGTTCGACGGTGATCTATGTGAAGAACCTCGCCAAGAGGCAATCTATGGTTTGACGGTGATCTATGGGAAGAACCTAGCCAAGAGGCGATCTCAGGTTTGACGGTGATCTATGGAAAGAACCTAGCCAAGAGGCAATCTCAGGTTCGACGGTGATCTAAGGAGGAACCTAGCCAAGAGGCAATCTCAGGTTCGACGGTGATCTATGGGAAGAACCTAGCCAAGAGGCGATCTCAGATTCAACGGTGATCTATGGCAGGAACCTAGCCAAAAGTCGATCTCAGGTTTGACGGTGATCTATGGGAACCAAGAGGAAATCTCAGGTTCGACGGTGATCTATGGGAAGAACCTAGCAAAGAGGCGATCTTAGGTTTGACGGTGATGAAAGGAGGAACCTAGACAAGAGGCAATCTCAGGTTCGACGGTGATCCATAGGAAGAACCTAGCCAAGAGGCGATCTTAGATTCGACGGTGATCTAAGGAGGAACCTAGCCAAGACGAAATTTCAGGTTCAACGGTGATCTATGGGAAGAACCTAGCCAAGAGGAGATCTCAGGTTTGACGGTGATCTAAGGAGGAACCTAGCCAAGAGGCGTTTTTAGGTTCGATGGTGATCTAAGGAAGAACCTAGCCAAGAGGCAATCTCAGGTTCGATGGTGATCTATGGAAAGAACCTAGCCAAGAGGCAATCTCAGGTTCGACGGTGAT
Source organism: Vicia faba (assembly GCA_948472305.1). Classification (NCBI taxonomy): domain Eukaryota; kingdom Viridiplantae; phylum Streptophyta; class Magnoliopsida; order Fabales; family Fabaceae; genus Vicia; species Vicia faba. The sequence goes on along the minus strand of OX451741.1, from coordinate 1,308,908,151 downwards.
CTAAGGGAAGAACCTAGCTAAAAGGCGATCTCAGGTTCGACGGTGATCTAGGGAAGAACCTAGGCAAGAGGCGATCTCAGGTTCGACGGTTATCTATGAAAGATTCTAGCCAAGAGGCAATCTCAGGTTCGACGGTGATCTATGGGAAGAACCTAACCAAGAGGCAATCTCAAGTTCGACGGTGATCTACGGGTAGAACCTAGCCAAGAGGCGATCTCAGGTTCGACGGTGATCTATGTGAAGAATCTAGCCAAGAGGCAATCTCAGGTTCAGCGGCGATCTATGGGAAGAACCTAGCCAAGAGTCAATCACAGGTTCAACTGTGATCTATGGGAAGAACCTAGCCAAGAGGCGATCTCAGATTCGACGGTGATCTAAGGGAAGAACCTAGCTAAAAGGCGATCTCAGGTTCGACGGTGATCTAGGGAAGAACCTAGCCAAGAGGTGATCTCAGGTTCGACGGTGATCTATGGGTAAAACCTAGCCAAGAGGCGATCTCATAATCGACGATGATCTAAGGAGGAACCTAGCCAAGAGGCAATCTCAGGTTCGACGATGATCTAAGGAGGAACCTAGCCAAGAGGCGATCTCAGGTTCGATGGTGATCAAAGGAGGAACCTAGCCAAGAGGCGATCTCTAGTTCGACGAACATCTATGGGAAGAACCAATCCTAAGGGCGATCTCAGGTTCGACGGTGATCTATCGGAAGAACCTAGCCAAGAGGCGATTTCAGGTTCGACGGTGATCTAAGGAGGAACCTAGCCAAGAGGCGATCTAAGGTTCGACGGTGATCTATGGGAAGAACCTAGCCAAGAGGTGATCTCATATTTGACGGTGATATAAGGCGGAACCTAGCCAAGATGAAATCTCAGGTTTGACGGAGATCTATGGGAAGAACCTAGCCTATGGGCGATCTCAGGTTCGACGGTGATCTATGGGAAGAACCTAGCCAAAAGGCGATCTCAGGTTCGATGGTTATCTATGGAGGAACATAGCCAATAGGCGATCTCAGGTGCAACGGTGATCTATGGGAAGAACCTAGAAAATGGGCAGTATCAGGTTCGACGATGATCTATGTGAAGAACCTCTCCAAGAGGCGATCTAAGGTTTGACGGTGATCTATGGGAAAAACCTAGCCAAGAGGCGATCTCAGGTTTGACGGTGATCTATGGAAAGAACCTAGCCAAGAGGCGATCTCAGGTTCGACGGTGATTTAAGGAGGAACCTAGCCAAGAGGCAATCTCAGGTTCGACGGTGATCTATGGGAAGAACCTAGCCAAGAGGAGATCTCAGTTTAACCGGTGATCTATGGGAAGAACCTAGCCAAAAGGAGATCTCTGGTTCGACGGTGATCTATGGGGAGAACCTAGCCAAGAGGCAATCTCAGGTTCGACTGTGATCTATGGGAAGAACCTAGAAAAGAGGCGATCTCAGGTTTGACGGTGATGAGAGGAGGAACCTAGCCAAGAGGAAATCTTAGGTTCGACGGTGATCTATAGGAAGAACCTAGCCAAGAGGCGATCTCATATTCGACGGTAATCTATGGAGGAACCTAGCCAAGAGGCAATCTCTAGTTCGACGGAGATCTATGGGAAGAACCAAGCCAAGAGGCAATATTAGGTTCAACGGTTATCTATGGGAAGAACCTAGCCAAAAGGCGATTTCAGGTTCGACGGTGATCTAAGGAGTAACCTAGCCAAGAGGCGGTCTCAGGTTCGACGGTGATCTATGGGAAGAACCTAGCCAAGAGGCGATCTCATATTTGATGGTGATATAAGCAGGAACCTAGCCAAGAGGAAATCTCAGGCTCTACGGAGATCTATGGGAAGAACCTAGCCTATGGGCGATCTCAGGTTCGACGGTGATCTATGGGAAGAACCTAGCCAAAAGGCAATCTAAGGTTCGACGGTTATCTATGGAGGAACATAGCCAAGAGGCGATCTCAGGGGCAACGGTGATCTATGGGAAGAACCTAGAAAAGAGGCAATCTCAGGTTCGATGGTGATCTATGGAAAGAACATGGCCAAGAGGAAATCTCAGGTTCGACGGTGATCTATGGGAAGAACCTAGCCAAGAGGCGATCTCAGGTTCGACGGTGATCTATGTGAAGAATCTAGCCAAGAGGGGATCTCAGGTTCAACGGCGATCTATGGGAAGAACCTAGCCAAGAGGCAATCTCAGGTTCGACTGTGATCTATGGGAAGAACCTAGCCAAGAGGCGATCTCAGGTTCGACGGTGATCTAAGGGAAGAACCTAGCTAAAAGGCGATCTCAGTTTCGACGGGGATCTAGGGAAGAACGTAGCCAAGAGGCGATCTCAGGTTCGACGGTGATCTATGGGAAGAACCTAGCCAAGAGGCAATCTCAGGTTCGACGATGATCTAAGGAGGATCCTAGCCAACAGGCAATCTCAGGTTCGGCGATGATCTAAGGAGGAACCTAGCCAAGAGGCAATCTCAGGTTCGACGGTGATCTAGGGAGGAACCTAGCCAAGAGGCGATCTCTAGTTCGACGAAGATCTATGGGAAGAACCAAGCCTAAGAGCGATCTCAGGTTCGACGGTGATCTATGGGAGAACCTAGCCAAGAGGCAATTTCAGGTTCGACGGTGATCTAAGGAGGAACCTAGCCAAGAGGCGATCTAAGGTTCGACGGTGATCTATGGGAAGAACCTATCCAAGAGGCGATCTCATATTTGACGGTGATATAAGGAGGAACCTAGCCAAGAGGAAATATCAGGTTCGACGGAGATCTATGGGAAGAACCTAGCCTATGGGCGATCTTAGGTTCGACGGTGATCTATGGGAAGAACCTATCCAAAAGGTGATCTCAGGTTCGACGGTTATCTATGGAGGAACATAGCCAAGAGGCGATCTTAGGTACAACGATGATCTATGGGAAGAACCTAGAAAAGAGGCAATCTAAGGTTCGACGGTGATCTATGTGAAGAACCTCGCCAAGAGGCAATCTAAGGTTTGACGGTGATCTATGGGAAGAACCTAGCCAAGAGGCGATCTCAGGTTTCACGGTGATCTATGGAAAGAACCTAGCCAAGAGGCAATCTCAGGTTCGACGATGATCTAAGGAGGAACCTAGCCAAAAGAAAATATCAGGTTCGACGGTGATCTAAGGAGGAACCTAGCCAAGAGGTGATCTCTAGTTCAACGGAGATCTATGGGAAAAACCTAGCCTATGGGCGATCTCAGGTTCGACGGTTATCTATGGAGGAACATAGCAAAGAGGCGATCTCAGGTGCAACGGTGATCTATGGGAAGAACCTAGAAAAGAGGCAATCTCAGGTTCGACGGTGATCTATGTGAAGAACCTCGCCAAGAGGCAATCTGAGGTTTGACGGTGATCTATGGGAAGAACCTAGCCAAGAGGCGATCTCAGGTTTGACGGTGATCTATGGAAAGAGCCTAGCCAAGAGGAAATCTCAGGTTCGAATCTAAGGAGGAACCTAGCCAAGAGGCAATCTCAGGTTCGACGGTGATCTATGGGAAGAACCTAGACAAGAGGCGATCTCAGGTTCAACGGTGATCTATGGCAGGAACCTAGCCAAAAGGCGATCTCAGGTTCGACGGTGATCTATGGGAAGAACCTAGCCAAGAGGAAATCTCAGGTTCGACGGTGATCTATGGGAAGAACCTAGCAAAGAGGCGATCTTAGGTTTGACGGTGATGAAAGGAGGAACCTAGCCAAGAGGTAATCTCAGGTTCGACGGTGATACATAGAAAGAGCCTAGCCAAGAGGCGATCTTAGATTCGACGGTGATCTAAGGAGGAACCTAGCCAAGTGGCGATCTCAGGTTCGACGGTGACCTAAGGAGGAACCTAGCCAAGAGGAAATTTCAGATTCAACGGTGATCTATGGGAAGAACCTAGCCAAGAGGAGATCTCAGGTTTGACAGTGATCTAAGGAGGAACCTAGCCAAGAGGCAATCTCAGGTTCGACCGTGATCTATGGGAAGAACCTAGCAAAGAGGCGATCTCAGGTTTGACAGTGATGAAAGGAGGAACCTAGCCAAGAGGAAATCTCAGGTTCGACGGTGATCTATAGGAAGAACCTAGCCAAGAGGCGATCTCAGATTCGACGGTGATCTAAGGAGGAACCTAGCCAACAGGCGATCTCTAGTTCGACGGAGATCTATGGGAAGAACCAAGCCAAGAGGCAATATCAGGTTCAACGGTTATCTATGGGAAGAACCTAGCCAAAAGGCGATTTCAGGTTTGACGGTGATCTAAGGAGTAACCTAGCCAAGAGGCAATCTCAGGTTCGACGGTGATCTATGGGAAGAACCTAGCCAAGAGGAGATCTCATATTTGACGGTGATATAAGAAGGAACCTAGATAAGAGGAAATCTCAGGTTTGACGGAGATCTATGGGAAGAACCTAGCCTATGGGCGATCTCAGGTTCGACGGTGATCTATGGGAAGAACCTATCCAAAAGGCGATCTCAGGTTCGACGGTGATCTATGGGAAGAACCTAGCCAAGAGGCAATCTCAGGTTCGACGGTGATCTATGGGAAGAACCTAGCAAAGAGGCGATCTCAGATTTGACGGTGATGAAAGGAGGAACCTAGCCAAGAGGCAATCTCAGGTTCGACGGTGATATATAGGAAGAACCTAGCTAAGAGGCAATCTCAGATTCGACGGTGATCTAAGGAGGAACCTAGCCAAGAGGCGATCTCAGGTTCGACGGTGATCTAAGGAGGAATCTAGCCAAGAGGAAATTTCAAGTTCAACGGTGATCTATGGGAATAACCTAGCCAAGAGGAGATCTTAGGTTTGACGGTGATCTAAGGAGGAACCTAGCCAAGAGACGATTTTAGGTTCGATGGTGGTCTAAGGAGGAACCTAGCCAAAAGGCAATCTCAGGATCGACTGTGATCTATGGGAAGAACCTAGACAAGAGGCAATCTCAGGTTCGATGGTGATCTATGGGAAGAACCTAGCCAAGAGGCAATCTCTGGTTCGACGGTGATCTAAGGGAAGAAACTAGCTAAAAGGCGATCTCAGGTTCGACGGTGATCTAGGGAAGAACCTAGCCAAGAGGCGATCTCAGGTTCGACGGTGATCTATGAAAGAACCTAGCCAAGAGGCGATCTCAGGTTCGATGGTGATCTATGGAAAGAACCTGGCCAAGAGGCAATCTCAGGTTCGACGGTGATCTATGGGAAGAACCTAGCCAAGAGGCGATCTCAGGTTCGACGGTGATCTATGTGAAGAATCTATCCAAGAGGGGATCTCAAGTTCAGCGGCGATCTATGGGAAGAACCTAGCCAAGAAGCAATCTCAGGTTCGACTGTGATCTATGGGAAGAACCTAGCCAAGAGGCGATCTCAGGTTCAACGGAGATCTAAGGGAAGAACCTAGCCAAAAGGCGATCTCAGGTTCGACGGTTATATATGGAGGAACATAGCCAAGAGGCGATCTTAGGTGCAACGGTGATCTATGGGAAGAACCTAGAAAAGAGGCAATCTAAGGTTCGACGGTGATCTATGTGAAGAACCTCGCTAAGAGGCAATCTAAGGTTTAACGGTGATCTATGGGAAGAACCTAGCCAAGAGGCTATCTCAGGTTTGACGGTGATCTATGGAAAGAACCTAGCCAAGAGGCAATCTCAGGTTCGACGGTGATCTAAGGAGGAACCTAGCCAAGAGGCAATCTCAGTTTCGACGGTGATCTATAGGAAGAACCTAGCCAAGAGGCAATCTCAGGTTCAACGGTGATCTATCGGAAGAACCTAGCCAAAAGGCGATCTCAGGTTCGACGGTGATCTATGGGAAGAACCTAGCCAAGAGGCAATCTCAGGTTCGACGGTGATCTATGGGAAGAACCTAGCAAAGAGGCGATCTTAGGTTTGACGGTGATGAAAGGAGGAACCTAGACAAGAGGCAATCTCAGGTTCGACGGTGATGTATAGGAAGAACCTAGCTAAGAGGCGATCTCAGATTCGACGGTGATCTAAGGAGGAACCTAGCCAAGAGGCGATCTCAGGTTCGACGGTGATCTAAGGAGGAATCTAGCCAAGAGGAAATTTCAAGTTCAACGGTGATCTATGGGAATAACCTAGCCAAGAGGAGATCTTAGGTTTGACGGTGATCTAAGGAGGAACCTAGCCAAGAGACGATTTTAGGTTCGATGGTGATCTAAGGAGGAACCTAGCCAAAAGGCAATCTCAGGATCGACTGTGATCTATGGGAAGAACCAAGACAAGAGGAAATCTCAGGTTCGATGGTGATCTATGGGAAGAACCTAGCCAAGAGGAAATCTCAGGTTCGACGGTGATCTAAGGGAAGAAACTAGCTAAAAGGCGATCTCAGGTTCGACGGTGATCTAGGGAAGAACCTAGCCAAGAGGCGATCTCAGGTTCGACGGTTATCTATGAAAGAACCTAGCCAAGAGGCGATCTCAGGTTCGACGGTGATCTATGGAAAGAACCTGGCCAAGAGGCGATCTCAGGTTCGAGGGTGATCTATGGGAAGAACCTAGCCAAGAGGCGATCTCAGGTTCGACGGTGATCTATGTGAAGAATCTATCCAAGAGGGGATCTCAGGTTCAGCGGCGATCTATGGGAAGAACCTAGCCAAGAAGTAATCTCAGGTTCGACTGTGATCTATGGGAAGAACCTAGCCAAGAGGCGATCTCAGGTTCAACGGAGATCTAAGGGAAGAACCTAGCTAAAAGGCGATCTCAGGTTCGACGGTGATCTAAGGAAGAACCTAGCCATAAGACGATCTCAGGTTCGACGGTGATCTATGGGAAGAACCTAGCCAAGAGGCGATCTCAAGTTCGACGATGATCTAAGGAGGAACCTAGCCAAGAGGCAATCTCAGGTTCGACGATGATCTAAGGAGGAACCTAGCCAAGAGGCAATCTCAGGTTCGACGGTGATCTAAGGAGGAACCTAGCCAAGAGCCGATCTCTAGTTCGACGGTGATCTAAGGAGGAACCTAGCCAAGAGGCGATCTCAGGTTCGACAGTGATCTATGGGAAGAACCAAGCCTAAGGGCGATCTCTGGTTCGACGGTGATCTATCGGAAGAACCTAGCCAAGAGGCGATTTCAGGTTCGACGGTGATCTATGGGAAGAACCTAGCCATGAGGTGATCTCATATTTGACGGTGATATAAGGAGGAACCTAGCCAAGAGGAAATCTCAGATTCAACGGAGATCTATGGGTAGAACCTAGCCTATGGGTGATCTCAGGTTCGACGGTGATCTATGGGAAGAACCTAGCCAAAAGGCGATCTCAGGTTTGACGGTTATCTATGGAGGAACATAGCCAAGAGGCAATCTCAGGTGCAACGGTGATCTATGGGAAGAACCTAGCCAAGAGGCAATCTCAGGTTCGACGATGATCTAAGGAGGAACCTAGCCAAGAGGCAATCTCAGGTTCGACGGTGATATAAGGAGGAACCTAGCCAAGAGGCGATCTCTAGTTCGACGGAGATCTATGGGAAGAAACAAGCCTAAGGGCGATCTCAGGTTCGACGGTGATCTATGGGAAGAACTTGGCCAAGATGCGATTTGAGGTTCGACTGTGATCTAATGAGGAACCTAGCCAAGAGGCGATCTAAGGTTCGACGGTGATCTATGGGAAGAACCTAGCCAAGAGGCGATCTCATATTTGACGGTGATATAAGGAGGAACCTAGCCAAGAGGAAATATCAGGTTCGACGGAGATCTATGGGAAGAACCTAGCCTATGGGCGATCTCAAGTTCGACGGTGATCTATGGGAAGAACCTAGCCAAAAGGCGATCTCAGGTTCGACGGTTATCTATGGAGGAACATAGCCAAGAGGCGATCTTAGGTGCAACGGTGATCTATGGGAAGAACCTAGAAAAGAGGCAATCTAAGGTTCGACGGTGATCTATGTGAAGAACCTCGCTAAGAGGCAATCTAAGGTTTAACGGTGATCTATGGGAAGAACCTAGCCAAGAGGCTATCTCAGGTTTGACGGTGATCTATGGAAAGAACCTAGCCAAGAGGCAATCTCAGGTTCGACGGTGATCTAAGGAGGAACCTAGCCAAGAGGCAATCTCAGTTTCGACGGTGATCTATAGGAAGAACCTAGCCAAGAGGCAATCTCAGGTTCAACGGTGATCTATGGGAAGAACCTAGCCAAAAGGCGATCTCAGGTTCGACGGTGATCTATGGGAAGAACCTAGCCAAGAGGCAATCTCAGGTTCGACGGTGATCTATGGGAAGAACCTAGCAAAGAGGCGATCTCAGGTTTGACGGTGATGAAAGGAGGAACCTAGCCAAGAGGCAATCTCAGGTTCGACGGTGATATATAGGAAGAACCTAGCTAAGAGGCGATCTCAGATTCGACGGTGATCTAAGGAGGAACCTAGCCAAGAGGCGATCTCAGGTTCGACGGTGATCTAAGGAGGAATCTAGCCAAGAGGAAATTTCAAGTTCAACGGTGATCTATGGGAAGAACCTAGCCAAGAGGAGATCTTAGGTTTGACGGTGATCTAAGGAGGAACCTAGCCAAGAGACTATTTTAGGTTCGATGGTGATCTAAGGAGGAACCTAGCCAAAAGGCAATCTCAGGATCGACTGTGATCTATGGGAAGAACCTAGACAAGAGGCAATCTCAGGTTCGATGGTGATCTATGGGAAGAACCTAGCCAAGAGGCAATATCTGGTTCGACGGTGATCTAAGGGAAGAAACTAGCTAAAAGGCGATCTCAGGTTCGACGGTGATCTAGGGAAGAACCTAGCCAAGAGGCGATCTCAGGTTCGACGGTGATCTATGAAAGAACCTAGCCAAGAGGCGATCTCAGGTTCGATGGTGATCTATAGAAAGAACCTGGCCAAGAGGCAATCTCAGGTTCGACGGTGATCTATGGGAAGAACCTAGCCAAGAGGCGATCTCAGGTTCGACGGTGATCTATGTGAAGAATCTATCCAAGAGGGGATCTCAAGTTCAGCGGCGATCTATGGGAAGAACCTAGCCAAGAAGCAATCTCAGGTTCGACTGTGATCTATGGGAAGAACCTAGCCAAGAGGCGATCTCAGGTTCAACGGAGATCTAAGGGAAGAACCTAGCCAAAAGGCGATCTCAGGTTCGACGGTTATCTATGGAGGAACATAGCCAAGAGGCGATCTTAGGTGCAACGGTGATCTATGGGAAGAACCTAGAAAAGAGGCAATCTAAGGTTCGACGGTGATCTATGTGAAGAACCTCGCTAAGAGGCAATCTAAGGTTTAACGGTGATCTATGGGAAGAACCTAGCCAAGAGGCTATCTCAGGTTTGACGGTGATCTATGGAAAGAACCTAGCCAAGAGGCAATCTCAGGTTCGACGGTGATCTAAGGAGGAACCTAGCCAAGAGGCAATCTCAGTTTCGACGGTGATCTATAGGAAGAACCTAGCCAAGAGGCAATCTCAGGTTCAACGGTGATCTATGGGAAGAACCTAGCCAAAAGGCAATCTCAGGTTCGACGGTGATCTATGGGAAGAACCTAGCCAAGAGGCAATCTCAGGTTCGACGGTGATCTATGGGAAGAACCTAGCAAAGAGGCGATCTCAGGTTTGACGGTGATGAAAGGAGGAACCTAGCCAAGAGGCAATCTCTGGTTCGACGGTGATCTAAGGGAAGAAACTAGCTAAAAGGCGATCTCAGGTTCGACGGTGATCTAGGGAAGAACCTAGCCAAGAGGCGATCTCAGGTTCGACGGTGATCTATGAAAGAACCTAGCCAAGAGGCGATCTCAGGTTCGATGGTGATCTATGGAAAGAACCTGGCCAAGAGGCAATCTCAGGTTCGACGGTGATCTATGGGAAGAACCTAGCCAAGAGGCGATCTCAGGTTCGACGGTGATCTATGTGAAGAATCTATCCAAGAGGGGATCTCAAGTTCAGTGGCGATCTATGGGAAGAACCTAGCCAAGAAGCAATCTCAGGTTCGACTGTGATCTATGGGAAGAAACTAGCCAAGAGGCGATCTCAGGTTCAACGGAGATCTAAGGGAAGAACCTAGCTAAAAGGCGATCTCAGGTTCGACGGTGATCTAGGGAAGAACCTAGCCAAAAGGCGATCTCAGGTTCGACGGTGATCTATGGGAAGAACCTAGCCAAGAGGCAATCTCAGGTTCGATGATGATCTAAGGAGGAACCTAGCCAAGAGGCAATCTCAGGTTCGACGATGATCTAAGGAGGAACCTAGCCAAGAAGCAATCTCAGGTTCGACGGTGATCTAAGGAGGAACCTAGCCAAGAGTCGATCTCTAGTTCGACGGTGATCTAAGGAGGAACCTAGCCAAGAGCCAATCTCAGGTTCGACGGTGATCTATGGGAAGAACCAAGCCTAAGGGCGATCTCTGGTTCGACGGTGATCTATCGGAAGAACCTAGCCAAGAGGCGATTTCAGGTTCGACGGTGATCTATGGGAAGAACCTAGCCTATGGGTGATCTCAGGTTCGACGGTGATCTATGGGAAGAAGCTAGCCAAAAGGCGATCTCAGGTTCGACGGTTATCTATGGAGGAACATAGCCAAGATGCAATCTCAGGTGCAACAGTGATCTATGGGAAGAACCTAGAAAAGAGGCAATCTCAGGTTCGACGGTGATCTATGTGAAGAATCTCGCCAAGAGGCGATCTAAGGTTTGACGGTGATCTATGGGAAGAACCTAGCCAAGAGGCGATCTCAGGTTTGACGGTGATCTATGGAAAGAACCTAGCCAAGAGGCGATCTCAGGTTCGACGGTGATCTAAGGAGGAACCTAGCCAAGAGCCAATCTCAGGTTCGATGGTGATCTATGGGAAGAACCTAGCCAAGAGGCGATCTCAGGTTCAACGGTGATCTATGGGAAGAACCTAGCCAAAAGGCGATCTCAGGTTCGACGGTGATCTATGGGAAGAACCTAGCCAAGAGGCAATCTCAGGTTCGACGGTGATCCATGGGAAGAACCTAGCAAAGAGGCGATCTAATGTTTGACAGTGATGAAAGGAGGAACCTAGCCAAGAGGAATTCTCAGGTTCGACGGTGATCTATAGGAAGAACCTAGCCAAGAGGCAATCTCAGATTCGACGGTGATCTAAGGAGGAACCTAGCCAAGAGGCGATCTCTAGTTGGACGAAGATATATGGGAAGAACCTAGCCAATAGGCAATTTCAGGTTCGACGGTGATCTAAGGAGGAACCTAGCCAAGCGGCGATCTCAGGTTCGACGGTGATCTATGGGAAGAACCTAGCCAAGAGGCGATCTCATATTTGACGGTGATATAAGGAGGAACCTAGCCAAGAGGAAATCTCAGGTTCGACGGAGATCTATGGGAATAACCTAGCCTATGGCCGATCTCAGGTTCGACGGTGATCTATGGGAAGAACCTAGCCAAAAGATGATCTCAAGTTCGACGGTTATCTATGGAGGAACATAGCCAAGAGGCGATCTCATGTGCAACGGTGATCTATGGGAAGAACCTAGAAAAGAGGAAATCTCAGGTTCGACGGTGATATATGGAAAGAACTTGGACAAGAGGCGATCTCAGGTTCGACGGTGATCTATGGGAAGAACCTATCCAAGAGGCGATCTCAGGTTCGACGATGATCTATGTGAAGAATCTAGCCAAGAGACGATCTCAGGTTCAGCGGCGATCTATGGGAAGAACCTAGCCAAGATGCAATCTCAGGTTCGACTGTGATCTATGGGAAGAACCTAGCCAAGAGGCGATCTCAGGTTCGACGGTGATCTAAGGGAAGAGCCTAGCTAAAAGGCGATCTTAGTTTCGACGGTGATCTAGGGAAGAACCTAGCCAAGAGGCGATCTCAGGTTCGACGGTGATCTATGGGAAGAACCTAGCCAAGAGGCAATCTCAGGTTCGACGATGATCTAAGGAGGAAACTAGCCAAGAGGAAATCTCAGGTTCGACGACGATCTAAGGAGGAACCTAGCCAAGAGGCAATCTCAGGTTCGACGGTGATCTAAGGAGGAACCTAGCCAAGAGGCAATCTCTAGTTCGACGGAGATCTATGGGAAGAACCAAGCCTAAGGGCGATCTCAGGTTCGACGGTGATCTATGGGATGAACCTAGCCAAGAGGCGATTTCAGGTTTGACGGTGATCTAAGGAGGAACCTAGCCAAGATGCGATCTAAGGCTCGACGGTGATCTATGGGAAGAACCTAGCCAAGAGGCGATCTCATATTTGACGGTGATATAAGGAGGAACCTAGCCAAGAGGAAATCTCAGGTTCGACGGAGATCTATGGGAAGAACCTAGCCAAAAGGCGATCTCAGGTTCGACGGTTATCTATGGAGGAACATAGCCAAGAGGCGATCTCAGGTGCAACGGTGATCTATGGGAAGAACCTAGAAAAGAGGAAATCGCAGGTTCGACGGTGATCTATGTGAAGAACCTCGCCAAGAGGCGATATAAGGTTTGACGGTGATCTATGGGAAGAACCTAGCCAAGAGGCGATCTCAGGTTAGACGGTGATCTATGGAAAGAACCTAGCTAAGAGGCAATCTCAGGTTCGACGGTGATCTAAGGAGGAACCTAGCGAAGAGGTGATCTCAGGTTCGACGGTGATCTATGGGAAGAACCTAGCCAAGAGGCGATCTCAGGTTCAACGGTGATCTATGGGAAGAACCTATCCAAAGGAGATCTCAGGTTCGACGGTGATCTAGGGGAAGAACCTATCCAAGAGGCAATCTCAGATTCGACGATGATCTATGGGAAGAACCTAGCCAAGAGGCGATCTCAGGTTTAACGGTGATGAAAGGAGGAACCTAGCCAAGAGGCAATCTCAGGTTCGACGGAGATCTATAGGAAGAACCTAGCCAAGAGGCAATCTCAAATACGATGGTGATCTAAGGAGGAACCTAGCCAAGAGGCGATCTCAGGTTCGACGGTGATCTAAGGAGGAACCTAGCCAAGAGGAAATTTCAGGTTCAACGGTGATCTATGGGAAGAACCTAGCCAAGAGGAGATCTCAGGTTTGACGGTGATCTAAGGAGGAACCTAGCCAAGAGACGATTTTAGGTTCGATGGTGATCTAAGGAGGAACCTAGCCAAAAGGCAATCTCAAGATCGATTGTGATCTATGGGAAGAACCTAGCCAAGAGGCAATATCAGGTTCGATGGTGATCTATGGGAAGTACCTAGCCAAGAGGCAATCTCAGGTTCGACGGTGATCTAAGGGAAGAACCTAGCTAAAAGGCGATCTCAGGTTCGACGGTGATCTAGGGAAGAACCTATCCAAGAGGAAATCTCAGGTTCGACGGTGATCTATGAAAGAACCTAGCCAAGAGGCGATCTCAGGTTTGACGGTGATCTATGGAAAGAACCTGGCCAAGAGGCGATCTCAGGTTCGACGGTGATCTATGGGAAGAATCAAGCCAAGAGGCAATCTCAGGTTCGACGGTGATCTATGTGAAGAATCTATCCAAGAGGCGATCTCAGGTTCAGCGGCGATCTTTGGGAAGAACATAGCCAAGAGGCAATCTCAGGTTCGACTGTGATCTATGGGAAGAACCTAGCCAAGAGGCGATCTTAGGTTCGACGGAGATCTAAGGGAAGAACCTAGCTAAAAGGCGATCTCAGGTTCGACGGTGATTTAGGGAAGAACCTAGCCAAGAGGCGATCTCAGGTTCCACGGTGATCTATGGGAAGAACCTAGCCAAGAGGCGATCTCAGGTTCGACGATGATCTAAGGAGGAACCTATCCAAGAGGCAATCTCAGGTTCGACGATGATCTAAGGAGGAACCTATCCAAGAGGCAATCTCAGGTTCGATGGTGATCTAAGGAGGAACCTAGCCAAGAGGCGATCTCAGGTTCGACGGTTATCTATGGACAGAACCTAGCCAAGAAGCAATCTCAGGTTCGGCGGTGATCTATGGGAAGAACCTAGCCGATAGGCAATCTCAGGTTCGGCGTTGATCTATGGGAAGAACCTAGCCAAGAGGTAATCTCAGGTTCGACGAAGATCTATTGGAAGAACCTAGCCTATGGGCGATCTCAGGTTCGACGGTGATCTATGGGAAGAACCTAGCCAAAAGGCGATCTCAGGTTCGACGGTTATCTATGGAGGAACATAGCCAAGAGGCGATCTCAGGTGCAATTGTGATCTATGGGAAGAACCTAGAAAAGAGGCAATCTCAGGTTTGACGGTGATCTATGTGAAGAACCTCGCCAAGAGGCGATCTAAGGTTTGACGGTGATCTATGGGAAGAACCTAGATAAGAGTCGATCTCAGGTTCGACGGTGATCTAGGGAAGAACCTAGCCAAGAGGAGATCTCAGTTTTGACGGTGATCTATGGGAAGAACCTAGCCAAGAGGCGATCTCCGGTTCGACGAGGATCTAAGTAGGAACCTAGCCAAGAGGCAATCTCAGGTTCGACGGTGATCTAAGGAGGAACCTAGCCAAGAGGCAATCTCAAGTTCGACGGTGATCTATGGGAAGAACCTAGCCAAGAGGCGATCTCAGGTTTGACGGTGATCTAAGGAGGAATCTAGCCAAGATGCAATCTCAGGTTCGACAGTGATCCATAGGAAGAACCTAGCCAAGAGGCGATCTCAGATTTGATGGTGATCTAAGGAGGAACCTATCCAAGAGGAAATCTCAGCTTCGACGGTGATCTAAGTAGGAACCTAGCCAAGAGTCGATCTCAGGTTCAACGGTGATCTATCGGAAGAACCTAGCCAAGAGGCAATCTCATATTCGACGGTGATCTAAGGAGGAACCTAGCCAAGAGGCGATCTCAGGTTCGACGGTGATCTATGAAAGAACCTAGCCAAGAGGCTATCTTAGGTTTGACTGTGATCTTTGGAAAGAACCTGGCCAAGAGGCGATCTCAGGTTCGACGGTGATCTATGGGAAAAACCTAGCCAAGAGGCGATCTCAGGTTCGACGGTGATCTATGTGAAGAATCTATCCAAGAGGCGATCTCAGGTTCAGCGGCGATCTATGGGAAGAACCTAGCCAAGAGGCAATCTCAGGTTCAACTGTGATCTATGGGAAGAACCTAGCCAAGAGGCGATCTTAGGTTCGACGAAGATCTAAGGGAAGAACCTAGCTAAAAGGCGATCTCAGGTTCGACGGTGATTTAGGGAAGAACCTAGCCAAGAGGCGATCTCAGGTTCGACGGTGATCTATGGGAAGAACCTAGCCAAGAGGCGATCTCAGGTTCGACGATGATCTAAGGAGGAACCTATCCAAGAGGCAATCTCAGGTTCGGCGGTGATCTATGGGAAGAACCTAGCCAATAGGCAATCTCAGGTTCGGTGTTGATCTATGGGAAGAACCTAGCCAAGAGGAAATCTCAGGTTCGACGGAGATCTATTGGAAGAACCTAGCCTATGGGCGATCTCAGGTTCGACGGTGATCTATGGGAAGAACCTAGCCAAAAGGCGATCTCAGGTTCGACGGTTATCTATGGAGGAACATAGCCAAGAGGCGATCTCAGGTGCAACGGTGATCTATGGGAAGAACCTAGAAAAGAGGCAATCTCAGGTTCGACGGTGATCTATGTGAAGAACCTCGCCAAGAGGCGATCTAAGGTTTGACGGTGATCTATGGGAAGAAACTAGATAAGAGTCGATTTCAGGTTCGACGGTGATCTAGGGAAGAACCTAGCCAAGAGGAGATCTCAGTTTTGATGGTGATCTATGGGAAGAACCTAACCAAGACGCGATCTCCGGTTCGACGGGGATCTAAGGAGGAACCTATCCAAGAGGCAATCTCAGGTTCGACGATGATCTAAGGAGGAACCTAGCCAAGAGGCAATCTCAAGTTCGACGGTGATCTATGGGAAGAACCTAGCAAAGAGGCGATCTCAGGTTTGACGGTGATCTAAGGAGGAATCTAGCCAAGATGCAATCTCAGGTTCGACAGTGATCTATAGGAAGAACCTAGCCAAGAGGCGATCTCAGATTTGATGGTGATCTAAGGAGGAACCTAGCCAAGAGGCAATCTCAGCTTCGACGGTGATCTAAGTAGGAACCTAGCCAAGAGCCGATCTCAGGTTCAATGGTGATCTATCGGAAGAACCTAGCCAAGAGGCAATCTCAGATTCGACGGTGCTCTAAGGAGGAACCTAGCCAAGAGGCGATCTCAGGTTCGACGGTGATCTAAGGAGGAACCTAGCGAACAGGCAATCTCAGGTTTGACTGTGATCTATGGGAAGAACCTAGCCAATAGGAAATATCAGGTTCGATGGTGATCTATGGGAAGAACCTAGCCAAGAGGCGATCTCAGATTCGACAGTGATCTAAGGGAAGAACCTAGCCAAGAGGCGGTCTCAAGTTCGACGGTGATCTATGAAAGAACCTAGCCAAGAGGCGATCTCAGGTTCGACGGTGATCTAAGGAGGAACCTATCCAAGAGGCAATCTCAGGTTCGACGGTGAGCTAAGGAGGAACCTAGCAGAGAGGCGATCTCGAGTTCGACGGAGATCTATGGGAAGAACCTAGCCTAAGGGCGATCTCATGTTCGACGGTTATCTACATGAAGAACCTAGCCAAGAGGCGATCTTAGGTTCGACGGTGATCTAAGGAGGAACCTAGCCAAGAGGCGATCTCAGGTTCTACAGTGATCTTTGGGAAGAACCTAGCCAAGAGGCAATCTCAGGTTCGACTGTGATCTATGGGAAGAACCTAGCCAAGAGGCGATCTCAAGTTTGACGGTGATCTAAGGGAAAAACCTAGCTAAAAGGCAATCTCAGGTTCGACGGTGATTTAGGGAAGAACCTAGCCAAGAGGCGATCTCAGGTTCGACGGTGATCTATGGGAAGAACCTAGCCAAGAGGTGATCTCAGGTTCGACGATGATCTAAGGTGGAACCTAGCCAAGAGGCAATCTCAGGTTCGACGGTGATCTAAGGAAGAACCTAACCAAGAGGCGATCTCGAGTTCGACGGAGATCTATGGGAAGAACCTAGCCTAAGGGTGATCTCAGGTTCGATGGTGATCTATGGGAAGAACCTAGCCAAGAGGCAATCTCAGGTTCGACGATGATCTAAGGAGGAAACTAGCCAAGAGGAAATCTCAGGTTCGACGACGATCTAAGGAGGAACCTAGCCAAGAGGCAATCTCAGGTTCGACGGTGATCTAAGGAGGAACCTAGCCAAGAGGAAATCTCTAGTTCGACGAAGATCTATGGGAAGAACCAAGCCTAAGGGCGATCTCAGGTTCGACGGTGATCTATGGGAAGAACCTAGCCAAGAGGCGATTTCAGGTTTGACGGTGATCTAAGGAGGAACCTAGCCAAGATGCAATCTCAGGTTCGACAGTGATCTATAGGAAGAACCTAGCCAAGAGGCGATCTCAGATTTGACGGTGATATAAGGAGGAACCTAGCCAAGAGGAAATCTCAGGTTCGACGGCGATCTATGGGAAGAACCTAGCCAAAAGGCGATCTCAGGTTCGACGATTATCTATGGAGGAACATAGCCAAGAGGCGATCTCAGGTGCAACGGTGATCTATGGGAAGAACCTAGAAAAGAGGAAATCGTAGGTTCGACGGTGATCTATGTGAAGAACCTCGCCAAGAGGCGATATAAGGTTTGACGGTGATCTATGGGAAGAACCTAGCCAAGAGGCGATCTCAGGTTTGACGGTGATCTATGGAAAGAACCTAGCTAAGAGGCGATCTCAGGTTCGACGGTGATCTAAGGAGGAACCTAGCCAAGAGGTGATCTCAAGTTCGACAGTGATCTATGGGAAGAACCTAGCCAAGAGGCGATCTCAGGTTCAACGGTGATCTATGGGAAGAACCTATCCAAAAGGAGATCTCAGGTTCGACGGTGATCTAGGGGAAGAACCTATCCAAGAGGCAATCTCAGATTCGACGATGATCTATGGGAAGAACCTAGCCAAGAGGCGATCTCGGGTTTAACGGTGATGAAAGGAGGAACCTAGCCAAGAGGCAATCTCAGGTTCGACGAAGATCTATGGGAAGAACCTAGCCAAGAGGCGATCTCAAGTTTGACGGTGATCTAAGGGAAAAACCTAGCTAAAAGGCAATCTCAGGTTCGACGGTGATTTCGGGAAGAACCTAGCCAAGAGGCGATCTCAGGTTCGACGGTGATCTATGGGAAGAACCTAGCCAAGAGGAGATCTCAGGTTTGACGGTGATCTAAGGAGGAACCTAGCCAAAAGACGATTTTAGGTTCGATGGTGATCTAAGGAGGAACCTAGCCAAAAGGCAATCTGAAGATCGATTGTGATCTATGGGAAGAACCTAGCCAAGAGGCAATATCAGGTTCGATGGCGATCTATGGGAAGAACCTAGCCAAGAGGCAATCTCAGGTTCGACGGTGATCTAAGGGAAGAACCTAGCTAAAAGGCGATCTCAGGTTCGACGGAGATCTAGGGAAGAACCTAGCCAAGAGGCAATCTCAGGTTCGACGGTGATCTATGAAAGAACCTAGCCAAGAGGCGATCTCAGGTTTAACGGTGATCTATGGAAAGAACCTGGCCAAGAGGCGATCTCAGGTTCGACGGTGATCTATGGGAAGAACCTAGCCAAGAGGCAATATCAGGTTCGACGGTGATCTATGTGAAGAATCTATCCAAGAGGCGATCTCAGGTTCAGCGGCGATCTATGGGAAGAACCTAGCCAAGAGGCAATCTCAGGTTCGACTGTGATCTATGGGAAGAACCTAGCCAAGAGGCGATCTTAGGTTCGACGGAGATCTAAGGGAAGAACCTAGCTAAAAGGCGATCTCATGTTCGACGGTGATTTAGGGAAGAACCTAGCCAAGAGGCGATCTCAGGTTAGACAGTGATCTATGGGAAGAACCTAGCCAAGAGGCGATCTCAGGTTCGACGATGATCTAAGGAGGAACCTATCCAAGAGGAAATCTCAGGTTCGACGATGATCTAAGGAGGAACCTATCCAAGAGGAAATCTCAGGTTCGATGGTGATCTAAGGAGGAACCTAGCCAAGAGGCGATCTCAGGTTCGACGGTTATCTATGGACAGAACCTAGCCAAGAAGCAATCTCAGGTTCGGCGGTGATCTATGGGAAGAACCTAGCCAATAGGCAATCTCAGGTTCGGCGTTGATCTATGGGAAGAACCTAGCCAAGAGGTAATCTCAGGTTCGACAGAGATCTATTGGAAGAACCTAGCCTATGGGCGATCTCAGGTTCGACGGTGATCTATGGGAAGAACCTAGCCAAAAGGCGATCTCAGTTCGACGGTTATCTATGGAGGAACATAGCCAAGAGGCGATCTCAGGTGCAATGGTGATCTATGGGAAGAACCTAGAAAAGAGGCAATCTCAGGTTTGACGGTGATCTATGTGAAGAACCTCGCCAAGAGGCGATCTAATGTTTGATGGTGATCTATGGGAAGAACCTAGATAAGAGTCGATCTCAGGTTCGACGGTGATCTAGGGAAGAACCTAGCCAAGAGGAGATCTCAGTTTTGACGGTGATCTATGGGAAGAACCTAGCCAAGAGGCGATCTCCGGTTTGACGGGGATCTAAGGAGGAACCTATCCAAGAGGCAATCTCAGGTTCGACGGTGATCTAAGGAGGAACCTAGCCAAGAGGCAATCTCAAGTTCGACGGTGATCTATGGGAAGAACCTAGCCAAGAGGCGATCTCAGGTTTGACGGTGATCTAAGGAGGAATCTAGCCAAGATGGAATCTCAGGTTCGACAGTGATCCATAGGAAGAACCTAGCCAAGAGGCGATCTCAGATTTGATGGTGATCTAAGGAGGAACCTAGCCAAGAGGAAATCTCAGCTTCGACGGTGATCTAAGTAGGAACCTAGCCAAGAGTCGATCTCAGGTTCAACGGTGATCTATCGGAAGAACCTAGCCAAGAGGCAATCTCATATTCGACGGTGATCTAAGGAGGAACCTAGCCAAGAGGCGATCTCAGGTTCGACGGTGATCTATGAAAGAACCTAGCCAAGAGGCTATCTTAGGTTTGACTGTGATCTTTGGAAAGAACCTGGCCAAGAGGCAATCTCAGGTTCGATGGTGATCTATGGGAAAAACCTAGCCAAGAGGCGATCTCAGGTTCGACGGTGATCTATGTGAAGAATCTATCCAAGAGGCGATCTCAGGTTCGACTGTGATCTATGGGAAGAACCTAGCCAAGAGGCGATCTTAGGTTCGACGGAGATCTAAGGGAAGAACCTAGCTAAAAGGCGATCTCAGGTTCGACGGTGATTTAGGGAAGAACCTAGCCAAGAGGCGATCTCAGGTTCGACGGTGATCTATGGGAAGAACCTAGCCAAGAGGCGATCTCAGGTTCGACGATGATCTAAGGAGGAACCTATCCAAGAGGCAATCTCAGGTTCGACGATGATCTAAGGAGGAACCTAGCCAAGAGGCAATCTCAGGTTCAATGGTGATATATGGAAAGAAACTAGCCAAGAGGCGGTCTGAAGTTCGATTGTGATCTAAGGAGGAACCTAGCCAAGAGGCGATCTCAGGTTCGACGGTTATCTAAGGGGAGAACCTAGCCAAGAAGCAATCTCAGGTTCGGCGGTGATCTATGGGAAGAACCTAGCCAATAGGCAATCTCAGGTTCGGCGTTGATCTATGGGAAGAACCTAGCCAAGAGGAAATCTCAGGTTCGACGGAGATCTATTGGAAGAACCTAGCCTATGGGCGATCTCAGGTTCGACGGTGATCTATGGGAAGAACCTAGCCAAAAGGCGATCTCAGGTTCGACGGTTATCTATGGAGGAACATAGCCAAGAGGCGATCTCAGGTGCAACGGTGATCTATGGGAAGAACCTAGAAAAGAGGCAATCTCAGGTTCAACGGTGATCTATGTGAAGAACCTCGCCAAGAGGCGATCTAAGGTTTGACGGTGATCTATGGGAAGAAACTAGATAAGAGTCGATCTCAGGTTCGACGGTGATCTAGGGAAGAACCTAGCCAAGAGGAGATCTCAGTTTTGATGGTGATCTATGGGAAGAACCTAGCCAAGAGGCGATCTCCGGTTCGACGGGGATCTAAGGAGGAACCTATCCAAGAGGCAATCTCAGGTTCGACGGTGATCTAAGGAGGAACCTAGTCAAGACGAAATCTCAAGTTCGACGGTGATCTATGGGAAGAACCTAGCCAAGAGGCGATCTCAGGTTTGACGGTGATCTAAGGAGGAATCTAGCCAAGATGCAATCTCAGGTTCGACAGTGATCTATAGGAAGAACCTAGCCAAGAGGCGATCTCAGATTTGATGGTGATCTAAGGAGGAACCTAGCCAAGAGGCAATCTCAGCTTCGACGGTGATCTAAGGAGGAACCTAGCCAAGAGCCGATCTCAGGTTCAACGGTGATTTATCGGAAGAACCTAGCCAAGAGGCAATCTCAGATTCGACGATGCTCTAAGGAGGAACCTAGCCAAGAGGCGATCTCAGGTTCGACGGTGATCTAAGGAGGAACCTAGCCATCAGGCAATCTCAGGTTTGACTGTGATCTATGGGAAGAACCTAGCCAAGAGGAAATATCAGGTTCGATGGTGATCTATGGGAAGAACCTAGCCAAGAGGCGATCTCAGGTTCGACAGTGATCTAAGGGAAGAACCTAGCCAAGAGGCGGTCTCAAGTTCGACGGTGATCTATGAAAGAACCTAGCCAAGAGGCGATCTCAGGTTCGACGGTGATCTAAGGAGGAACCTATCCAAGAGGCAATCTCAGGTTCGACAGTGAGCTAAGGAGGAACCTAGCAGAGAGGCGATCTCGAGTTCGACGGAGATCTATGGGAAGAACCTAGCCTAAGGGCGATCTCATGTTCGACAGTTATCTACGTGAAGAACCTAGCCAAGAGGCGGTCTTAGGTTTGACGGTGATCTAAGGAGGAACCTAGCCAAGAGGCGATCTCAGGTTCTACAGTGATCTTTGGGAAGAACCTAGACAAGAGGCAATCTCAGGTTCGACTGTGATCTATGGGAAGAACCTAGCCAAGAGGCGATCTCAAGTTTGACGGTGATCTAAGGGAAAAACCTAGCTAAAAGGCAATCTCAGGTTCGACGGTGATTTAGGGAAGAACCTAGCCAAGAGGCGATCTCAGGTTCGACGGTGATCTATGGGAAGAACCTAGCCAAGAGGTGATCTCAGGTTCGACGATGATCTAAGGAGGAACCTTGCCAAGAGGCAATCTCAGGTTCGACGGTGATCTAAGGAGGAACCTAACCAAGAGGCGATCTCGAGTTCGACGGAGATCTATGGGAAGAACCTAGCCTAAGGGTGATCTCAGGTTCGATGGTGATCTTTGGGAAGAACCTAACCAAGAGGCGATCTCAGGTTCGACGGTGATCTATGGAAAAAACCTAGCCAAGAGGCAATCTCAGGTTCAACGGTGATCTATGGGAAGAACCTAGCCAAGAGGCGATCTCAGGTTCGACGGTGATCTATGTGAAGAATCTAGCCAAGAGGCGATCTTAGGTTCAGCGGTGATCTATGGGAAGAACCTAGCCAAGAGGCAATCTCAAGTTTGATTGTGATCTATGGGAAGAACCTAGCCAAGAGGCGATCTCAGGTTCGACGGTGATCTAAGGGAAGAACCTAGCTAAAAGGCGATCTCAGGTTCTACGGTGATCTAGGGAAGAACCTAGCCAAGAGGCGATCTAAGGTTCGACGGTGATCTATGAAAGAACCTAGCCAAGAGGTGATCTCAGTTTTGACGGTGATCTATGGAAAGAACCTGGCCAAGAGGCAATCTCAGGTTCGACGGTGATCTATGGGAAGAACCTTGCCAAGAGGCGATCTCAGGTTCGACTGTGATCTATGTGAAGAATATATCCAAGAGGCAATCTCAGGTTCAGCGGCGATCTATGGGAAGAACCTAGCCAAGAGGCAATCTCAGGTTCGACTGTGATCTATGGGAAGAACCTAGCCAAGAGGCGATCTTAGGTTCGACAAAGATCTAAGGGAAGAACCTAGCTAAAAGGCGATCTTAGGTTCGATGGTGATCTAGGGAAGAACCTAGCCAAGAGGCGATCTCAGGTTCGATGGTGATCTATGGGAAGAACCTAGCCAAGAGGCGATCTCAGGTTCGACGATGATCTAAGGAGGAACCTATCCAAGAGGCAAGCTCAGGTCCGACGATGATCTAAGGAGGAACCTAGCCAAGAGGCAATCTCAAGTTCAATGGTGATATATGGAAAGAAACTAGCCAAGAGGCGATCTGAAGTTCGATGGTGATCTAAGGAGGAACCTAGCCAAGAGGCGATCTCGGGTTCGACGGTTATCTATGGGCAAAACCTAGCCAAGAAGCAACCTCAGGTTCGGCGGTGATCTATGGGAAGAACCTAGCCAATAGGCAATCTCAGGTTCGGCGTTGATCTATGGGAAGAACCTAGCCAAGAGGAAATCTCAGGTTCGACGGAGATCTATTGGAATAACCTAGCCTATGGGCGATCTCAGGTTCGACGGTGATCTATGGGAAGAACCTAGCCAAAAGGCGATTTCAGGTTTGACGGTGATCTAAGGAGGAACCTAGCCAAGATGCGATCTAAGGCTCGATGGTGATCTATGGGAAGAACCTAGCCAAGAGGCGATCTCGTATTTGACGGTGATATAAGGAGGAACCTAGCCAAGAGGAAATCTCAGGTTCGACGGAGATCTATGGGAAGAACCTAGCCAAAAGGCGATCTCAGGTTCGACGGTTATCTATGGAGGAACATAGCCAAGAGGCGATCTCAGGTGCAACGGTGATCTATGGGAAGAACCTAGAAAAGAGGAAATCGCAGGTTCGACGGTGATCTATGTGAAGAACCTCGCCAAGAGGCGATATAAGGTTTGACGGTGATCTATGGGAAGAACCTAGCCAAGAGGCGATCTCAGGTTTGACGGTGATCTATGGAAAGAACCTAGCTAAGAGGCAATCTCAGGTTCGACGGTGATCTAAGGAGGAACCTAGCGAAGAGGTGATCTCAGGTTCGACGGTGATCTATGGGAAGAACCTAGCCAAGAGGCGATCTCAGGTTCAACGGTGATCTATGGGAAGAACCTATCCAAAAGGAGATCTCAGGTTCGACGGTGATCTAGGGGAAGAACCTATCCAAGAGGCAATCTCAGATTCGACGATGATCTATGGGAAGAACCTAGCCAAGAGGCGATCTCAGGTTTAACGGTGATGAAAGGAGGAACCTAGCCAAGAGGCAATCTCAGGTTCGACGGAGATCTATAGGAAGAACCTAGCCAAGAGGCGATCTCAAATACGATGGTGATCTAAGGAGGAACCTAGCCAAGAGGCGATCTCAGGTTCGACGGTGATCTAAGGAGGAACCTAGCCAAGAGGAAATTTCAGGTTCAACGGTGATCTATGGGAAGAACCTAGCCAAGAGGAGATCTCAGGTTTGACGGTGATCTAAGGAGGACCCTAGCCAAGAGACGATTTTAGGTTCGATGGTTATCTAAGGAGGAACCTAGCCAAAAGGCAATCTCAAGATCGATTGTAATCTATGGGAAGAACCTAGCCAAGAGGCAATATCAGGTTCGATGGTGATCTATGGGAAGAACCTAGCCAAGAGGCAATCTCAGGTTCGACGGTGATCTAAGGGAACAACCTAGCTAAAAGGCGATATCAGGTTCGACGGTGATCTAGGGAAGAACCTAGCCAAGAGGAAATCTCAGGTTCGACGGTGATCTATGAAAGAACCTAGCCAAGAGGCGATCTCAGGTTTGACGATGATCTATGGAAAGAACCTGGCCAAGAGGCGATCTCAGGTTCGACGGTGATCTATGGGAAGAACCTAGCCAAGAGGCAATCTCAGGTTCGACGGTGATCTATGTGAAGAATCTATCCAAGAGGCGATCTCAGGTTCAGCGGCGATCTTTGGGAAGAACCTAGCCAAGAGGCAATCTCAGGTTCGACTGTGATCTATGGGAAGAACCTAGCCAAGAGGCGATCTTAGGTTCGACGGAGATCTAAGGGAAGAACCTAGCTAAAAGGCGATCTCAGGTTCAACGGTGATTTAGGGAAGAACCTAGCCAAGAGGCGATCTCAGGTTCGACGGTGATCTATGGGAAGAACCTAGCCAAGAGGCGATCTCAGGTTCGACGATGATCTAAGGAGGAACCTATCCAAGAGGCAATCTCAGGTTCGACGGTGATCTAAGGAGGAACCTATCCAAGAGGCAATCTCAGGTTCGATGGTGATCTAAGGAGGAACCTATCCAAGAGGCGATCTCAGGTTCGACGGTTATCTATGGACAGAACCTAGCCAAGAAGCAATCTCAGGTTCGGCGGTGATCTATGGGAAGAACCTAGCCAATAGGCAATCTCAGGTTCAGCGTTGATCTATGGGAAGAACCTAGCCAAGAGGTAATCTTAGGTTCGACGGAGATCTATTGGAAGAACCTAGCCTATGGGCGATCTCAGGTTCGACGGTGATCTATGGGAAGAACCTAGCCAAAAGGCGATCTCAGGTTCGACGGTTATCTATGGAGGAACATAGCCAAGAGGCGATCTCAGGTGCAATTGTGATCTATGGGAAGAACCTAGAAAAGAGGCAATCTCAGGTTTGACGGTGATCTATGTGAAGAACCTCGCCAAGAGGCGATCTAAGGTTTGACGGTGATCTATGGGAAGAACCTAGATAAGAGTCGATCTCAGGTTCGACGGCGATCTAGGGAAGAACCTAGCCAAGAGGAGATCTCAGTTTTGACGGTGATCTATGGGAAGAACCTAGCCAAGAGGCGATCTCCGGTTCGACGGGGATCTAAGGAGGAACCTAGCCAAGAGGCAATCTCAGGTTCGACGGTGATCTAAGGAGGAACCTAGCCAAGAGGCAATCTCAAGTTCGACGGTGATCTATGGGAAGAACCTAGCAAAGAGGCGATCTCAGGTTTGACGGTGATCTAAGGAGGAATCTAGCCAAGATGGAATCTCAGGTTCGACAGTGATCCATAGGAAGAACCTAGCCAAGAGGCGATCTCAGATTTGATGGTGATCTAAGGAGGAACCTAGCTAAGAGGAAATCTCAGCTTCGACGGTGATCTAAGTAGGAACCTAGCCAAGAGTCGATCTCAGGTTCAACGGTGATCTATCGGAAGAACCTAGCCAAGAGGCAATCTCATATTCGACGGTGATCTAAGGAGTAACCTAGCCAAGAGGCGATCTCAGGTTCGACGGTGATCTATGAAAGAACCTAGCCAAGAGGCTATCTTAGGTTTGACTGTCATCTTTGGAAAGAACCTGGCCAAGAGGCGATCTCAAGTTCGACGGTGATCTATGGGAAAAACCTAGCCAAGAGGCGATCTCAGGTTCGACGGTGATCTATGTGAAGAATCTATCCAAGAGGCGATCTCAGGTTCGACTGTGATCTATGGGAAGAACCTAGCCAAGAGGCGATCTTAGGTTCGACGGAGATCTAAGGGAAGAACCTAGCTAAAAGGCGATCTCAGGTTCGATGGTGATTTAGGGAAGAACCTAGCCAAGAGGCGATCTCAGGTTCGACGGTGATCTATGGGAAGAACCTAGCCAAGAGGCGATCTCAGGTTCGACGATGATCTAAGGAGGAACCTATCCAAGAGGCAATCTCAGGTTCGACGATGATCTAAGGAGGAACCTAGCCAAGAGGCAATCTCAGGTTCAATGGTGATATATGGAAAGAAACTAGCCAAGAGGCGGTCTGAAGTTCGATGGTGATCTAAGGAGGAACCTAGCCAAGAGGCGATCTCAGGTTCGACGGTTATCTAAGGGCAGAACCTAGCCAAGAAGCAATCTCAGGTTCGGCGGTGATCTATGGGAAGAACCTAGCCAATAGGCAATCTCAGGTTCGGCGTTGATCTATGGGAAGAACCTAGCCAAGAGGAAATCTCAGGTTCAACGGAGATCTATTGGAAGAACCTAGCCTATGGGCGATCTCAGGTTCGACGGTGATCTATGGGAAGAACCTAGCCAAAAGGCGATCTCAGGTTCGACGGTTATCTATGGAGGAACATAGCCAAGAGGCGATCTCAGGTGCAACGGGGATCTATGGGAAGAACCTAGAAAAGAGGCAATCTCAGGTTCGAAGGTGATCTATTTGAAGAACCTCGCCAAGAGGTGATCTAAGGTTTGACGGTGATCTATGGGAAGAAACTAGAAAAGAGTCGATCTCAGGTTCGACGGTGATCTAGGGAAGAACCTAGCCAAGAGGAGATCTCAGTTTTGATGGTGATCTATGGGAAGAACCTAGCCAAGAGGCGATCTCCGGTTCGACGGGGATCTAAGGAGGAACCTATCCAAGAGGCAATCTCAGGTTCGACGGTGATCTAAGGAGGAACCTAGCCAAGAGGAAATCTCAAGTTCGACGGTGATCTATGGGAAGAACCTAGCCAAGAGGCGATCTCAGGTTTGACGGTGATCTAAGGAGGAATCTAGCCAAGATGCAATCTCAGGTTCGACAGTGATCTATAGGAAGAACCTAGCCAAGAGGCGATCTCAGATTTGATGGTGATCTAAGGAGGAACCTAGCCAAGAGGCAATCTCAGCTTCGACGGTGATCTAAGGAGGAACCTAGCCAAGAGGCGATCTCAGGTTCGACGGTTATCTAAGGGCAGAACCTAGCCAAGAAGCAATCTCAGGTTCGGCGGTGATCTATGGGAAGAACCTAGCCAATAGGCAATCTCAGGTTCGGCGTTGATCTATGGGAAGAACCTAGCCAAGAGGAAATCTCAGGTTCGACGGAGATCTATTGGAAGAACCTAGCCTATGGGCGATCTCAGGTTCGACGGTGATCTATGGGAAGAACCTAGCCAAAAGGCGATCTCAGGTTCGACGGTTATCTATGGAGGAACATAGCCAAGAGGCGATCTCAGGTGCAACGGTGATCTATGGGAAGAACCTAGAAAAGAGGCAATCTCAGGTTCGACGGTGATCTATGTGAAGAACCTCGCCAAGAGGCGATCTAAGGTTTGACGGTGATCTATGGGAAGAAACTAGATAAGAGTCGATCTCAGGTTCGACGGTGATCTAGGGAAGAACCAAGCCAAGAGGAGATCTCAGTTTTGATGGTGATCTATGGGAAGAACCTAGCCAAGAGGCGATCTCCGGTTCGACGGGGATCTAAGGAGGAACCTATCCAAGAGGCAATCTCAGGTTCGACGGTGATCTAAGGAGGAACCTAGCCAAGAGGAAATCTCAAGTTCGACGGTGATCTATGGGAAGAACCTAGCCAAGAGGAGATCTCAGGTTTGACGGTGATCTAAGGAGGAATCTAGCCAAGATGCAATCTCAGGTTCGACAGTGATCTATAGGAAGAACCTAACCAAGAGGCGATCTCAGATTTGATGGTGATCTAAGGAGGAACCTAGCCAAGAGGCAATCTCAGCTTCGACGGTGATCTAAGGAGGAACCTAGCCAAGAGCCGATCTCAGGTTCAACGGTGATCTATCGGAAGAACCTAGCCAAGAGGCAATCTCAGATTCGACGGTGCTCTAAGGAGGAACCTAGCCAAGAGGCGATCTCAGGTTCGACGGTGATCTAAGGAGGAACCTAGCCAACAGGCAATCTCAGGTTTGACTGTGATCTATGGGAAGAACCTAGCCAAGAGGAAATATCAGGTTCGATGGTGATCTATGGGAAGAACCTAGCCAAGAGGCAATCTCAGGTTCGACAGTGATCTAAGGGAAGAACCTAGCCAAGAGGCGGTCTCAAGTTCGACGGTGATCTATGAAAGAACCTAGCCAAGAGGCGATCTCAGGTTCGACGGTGATCTAAGGAGGAACCTATCCAAGAGGCAATCTCAGGTTCGACAGTGAGCTAAGGAGGAACCTAGCAGAGTGGCGATCTCGAGTTCGACGGAGATCTATGGGAAGAACCTAGCCTAAGGGCGATCTCATGTTCGACGGTTATCTACGTGAAGAACCTAGCCAAGAGGCGATCTTAGGTTCGACGGTGATCTAAGGAGGAACCTAGCCAAGAGGCGATCTCAGGTTCTACAGTGATCTTTGGGAAGAACCTAGCCAAGAGGCAATCTCAGGTACGACTGTGATCTATGGGAAGAACCTAGCCAAGAGGCGATCTCAAGTTTGACGGTGATCTAAGGGAAAAACCTAGCTAAAAGGCAATCTCAGGTTCGACGGTGATTTAGGGAAGAACCTAGCCAAGAGGCGATCTCAGGTTCGACGGTGATCTATGAGAAGAACCTAGCCAAGAGGTGATCTCAGGTTCGAAGATGATCTAAGGAGGAACCTAGCCAAGACGCAATCTCAGGTTCGACGGTGATCTAAGGAGGAACCTAACCAAGAGGCGATCTCGAGTTCGACGGAGATCTATGGGAAGAACCTAGCCTAAGGGTGATCTCAGGTTCGATGGTGATCTTTGGGAAGAACCTAACCAAGAGGCGATCTCAGGTTCGACGGTGATCTATGGAAAAAACCTAGCCAAGAGGCAATCTCAGGTTCAACGGTGATCTATGGGAAGAACCTAGCCAAGAGGCGATCTCAGGTTCGACGGTGATCTATGTGAAGAATCTAGCCAAGAGGCGATCTTAGGTTCAACGGTGATCTATGGGAAGAACCTAGCCAAGAGGCAATCTCAAGTTTGATTGTGATCTATGGGAAGAACCTAGCCAAGAGGCGATCTACGGTTCGACGGTGATCTAAGGGAAGAACCTAGCTAAAAGGCGATCTCAGGTTCTACGGTGATCTAGGGAAGAACCTAGCCAAGAGGCGATCTAAGGTTCGACGGTGATCTATGAAAGAACCTAGCCAAGAGGTGATCTCAGTTTTGACGGTGATCTATGGAAAGAACCTGGCCAAGAGGCAATCTCAGGTTCGACGGTGATCTATGGGAAGAACCTTGCCAAGAGGCGATCTCAGGTTCGACTGTGATCTATGTGAAGAATCTATCCAAGAGGCGATCTCAGGTTCAGCGGCGATCTATGGGAAGAACCTAGCCAAGAGGCAATCTCAGGTTCGACTGTGATCTATGGGAAGAACCTAGCCAAGAGGCGATCTTAGGTTCGACAAAGATCTAAGGGAAGAACCTAGCTAAAAGGCGATCTCAGGTTCGATGGTGATCTAGGGAAGAACCTAGCCAAGAGGCGATCTCAGGTTCGACGGTGATCTATGGGAAGAACCTAGCCAAGAGGCGATCTCAGGTTCGACGATGATCTAAGGAGGAACCTATCCAAGAGGCAAGCTCAGGTCCGACGATGATCTAAGGAGGAACCTAGCCAAGAGGCAATCTCAAGTTCAATGGTGATATATGGAAAGAAACTAGCCAAGAGGCGATCTGAAGTTCGATGGTGATCTAAGGAGGAACCTAGCCAAGAGGCGATCTCAGGTTAGACGGTTATCTATGGGCAAAACCTAGCCAAGAAGCAACCTCAGGTTCGGCGGTGATCTATGGGAAGAACCTAGCCAATAGGCAATCTCAGGTTCGGCGTTGATCTATGGGAAGAACCTAGCCAAGAGGAAATCTCAGGTTCGACGGAGATCTATTGGAATAACCTAGCCTATGGGCGATCTCAGGTTCGACGGTGATCTATGGGAAGAACCTAGCCAAAAGGCGATCTCAGGTTCGACGGTTATCTATGGAGGAACATAGCCAAGAGGCGATCTCAGGTGCAACGGTTATCTATGGGAAGAACCTAGAAAAGAGGCAATCTTAGGTTCGACGGTGATCTATGTGAAGAACCTCGCCAAGAGGAGATCTAAGGTTTGACGGTGATCTATGGGAAGAACCTAGATAAGAGTCGATCTCAGGTTCGACGGTGATCTAGGGAAGAACCTAGCCAAGAGGCGATCTCAGGTTCGACGGTGATCTAAGGAGGAACCTAGCCAACAGGCAATCTCAGGTTTGACTGTGATCTATGGGAAGAACCTAGCCAAGAGGAAATATCAGGTTCGATGGTGATCTATGGGAAGAACCTAGCCAAGAGGCGATCTCAGGTTCGACAGTGATCTAAGGGAAGAACCTAGATAAAAGGCGATCTCAGGTTCGACAGTGATCTAGGGAAGAACCTAGCCAAGAGGCGATCTCAAGTTCGACGGTGATCTATGAAAGAACCTAGCCAAGAGGCGATCTCAGGTTCGACGATGATCTAAGGAGGAACCTATCCAAGAGGCAATCTCAGGTTCGACGGTGAGCTAAGGAGGAACCTAGCAGAGAGGCGATCTCGAGTTCGACGGAGATCTATGGGAAGAACCTAGCCTAAGGGAGATCTCATGTTCGACGGTTATCTACGTGAAGAACCTAGCCAAGAGGCGATCTTAGGTTCGACGGTGATCTAAGGAGGAACCTAGCCAAGAGGCGATCTCAGGTTCTACAGTGATCTTTGGGAAGAACCTAGCCAAGAGGCAATCTCAGGTTCGACTGTGATCTATGGGAAGAACCTAGCCAAGAGGCAATCTCAAGTTTGACGGTGATCTAAGGGAAAATCCTAGCTAAAAGGCAATCTCAGGTTCGACGGTGATTTAGGGAAGAACCTAGCCAAGAGGCGATCTCAGGTTCGACGGTGATCTATGGGAAAAACCTAGCCAAGATGTCATCTCAGGTTCGACGATGATCTAAGGAGGAACCTAGCAAAGAGGCAATCTCAGGTTCGACGGTGATCTAAGGAGGAACCTAACTAAGAGGCGATCTCGAGTTCGTTGGAGATCTATGGGAAGAACCTAGCCTAAGGGTGATCTCAGGTTCGATGGTGATCTATGGGAAGAACCTAGCCAAGAGGCGATCTCAGGTTCGACGGTGATATATGGAAAGAATCTAGCCAAGAGGCAATCTCAGGTTCAACGGTGATCTATGGGAAGAACCTAGCCAAGAGGCGATCTCAGGTTCGACAGTGATCTATGTGAAGAATCTAGCCAAGAGGCGATCTTAGGTTCAGCGGTGATCTATGGGAAGAACCTAGCCAAGAGGCAATCTCAAGTTTGATTGTGATCTATGGGAAGAACCTAGCCAAGAGGCGATCTCAGGTTCGACGGTGATCTAAGGGAAGAACCTAGCTAAAAGGCGATCTCAGGTTCTACGGTGATCTAGGGAAGAACCTAGCCAAAAGGCAATCTCAGGTTCGACGGTGATCTATGAAAGAACCTAGCGAAGAGGCGATCTCAGTTTTGACGGTGATCTATGGAAAGAACCTGGCCAAGAGGCAATCTCAGGTTCGACGGTGATCTATGGGAAGAACCTAGCCAAGAGGCGATCTCAGGTTCGACGGTTATCTATGTGAAGAATCTATCCAAGAGGCGATCTCAGGTTCATCGGCGATCTATGGGATGAACCTAGCCAAGAGGCAATCTCAGGTTCGACTGTGATCTATGGGAAGAACCTAGCCAAGAGGCGATCTTAGGTTCGACGAATATCTAAGGGAAGAACCTAGCTAAAAGGCGATCTCAGGTTCGACGGTGATCTAGGGAAGAACCTGCCAAGAGGCGATCTCAAGTTCGACGGTGATCTATGGGAAGAACCTAGCCAAGAGGCGATCTCAGGTTCGACGATGATCTAAGGAGGAACCTATCCAAGAGGCAATCTCAGGTTCGACGATGATCTAAGGAGGAACCTAGCCAAGAGGCAATCTCAGGTTCAATGGTGATATATGGAAAGAAACTAGCCAAGAGGCAATCTGAAGTTCGATGGTGATCTAAGGAGGAACCTAGCCAAGAGGCGATCTCAGGTTCGACGGTTATCTATGGGCAGAACCTAGCCAAGAAGCAATCTCAGGTTCGGCGGTGATCTATGGGAAGAACCTAGCCAATAGGCAATCTCAGGTTCGGCGTTGATCTATGGGAAGAACCTAGCCAAGAGGAAATCTTAGGTTCGACAGAGATCTATTGGAATAACCTAGCCTATGGGCGATCTCAGGTTCGACGGTGATCTATGGGAAGAACCTAGCCAAAAGGTGATCTCAGGTTCGACGGTTATCTATGGAGGAACATAGCCAAGAGGCGATCTCAGGTGCAACGGTGATCTATGGGAAGAACCTAGAAAAGAGGCAATCTCAGGTTCGACGGTGATCTATGTGAAGAACCTCGCCAAGAGGCGATCTAAGGTTAGACGGTGATCTATGGGAAGAACCTAGATAAGAGTCGATCTCAGGTTCGACAGTGATCTAGGGAAGAACCTAGCCAAGAGGCGTTCTCAGTTTTGACGGTGATCTATGGGAAGAACCTAGCCAAGAGGCGATCTCCGGTTCGACAGGGATCTAAGGAGGAACCTAGCCAAGAGGCAATCTCAGATTCGACGGTGATCTAAGGAGGAACCTAGCCAAGAGGCAATCTCAAGTTCGACGGTGATCTATGGGAAGAACCTAGCCAAGAGGCAATCTTAGGTTTGACGGTGATCTAAGGAGAAATCTAGCGAAGATGCAATCTCAGGTTCGACAGTGATCTATAGGAAGAACCTAGCCAAGAGGCGATCTCAGATTTGATGGTGATCTAAGGAGGAACCTAGCCAAGAGGCAATCTCAGCTTTGACGGTGATCTAAGGAGGAACCTAGCCAAGAGGCGATCTCAGGTTCAACGGTGATCTATCGGAAGAACCTAGCCAAGAGGCAGTCTTAGATTCGACGGTGATCTAAGGAGGAACCTAGCCAAGAGGCGATCTCAGGTTCGAACGTGATCTAAGGAGGAACCTAGCCAACAGGCAATCTCAGGTTCGACTGTGATCTATGGGAAGAACCTAGCCAAGAGGCAATATCAGGTTCGATGGTGATCTATGGGAAGAACCTAGCCAAGAGGCGATCTCAGGTTCGACAGTGATCTAAGGGAAGAACCTAGCTAAAAGGCGATCTCAGGTTCGACAATGATCTAGGGAAGAACCTAGCCAAGAGGCGATCTCAAGTTCGACGGTGATCTATGAAAGAACCTAGCCAAGAGGCGATCTCAGGTTCGACGGTGATCTAAGGAGGAGCCTATCCAAGAGGCAATCTCAGGTTCGACGGTGATCTAAGGAGGAACCTAGCAGAGAGGCGATCTCGAGTTCGAAGGAGATATATGGGAAGAACCTAGCCTAAAGGCGATCTCATGTTCGACGGTTATCTACGTGAAGAACCTAGCCAAGAGGCGATCTTAGGTTCGACGGTGATCTAAGGAGGAACCTAGCAAAGAGGCGATCTCAGGTTCTACAGTGATCTATGGGAAGAACCTAGCCAAGAGGCAATCTCAGGTTCGACTGTGATCTATTGGAAGAACCTAGCCAAGAGGCGATCTCAAGTTTGACGGTGATCTAAGGGAAAAACCTAGCTAAAAGGCAATCTCAGGTTCGACGGTGATTTAGGGAAGAACCTAGCCAAGAGGAGATCTCAGGTTTGACGGTGATCTATGGGAAGAACCTAGCCAAGAGGTGATCTCAGGTTCGACGATGATCTAAGGAGGAACCTAGCCAAGAGGCAATCTCAGGTTCGACGGTGATCTAAGGAGGAACAATACCAAGAGGCGATCTCGAGTTCGACGGAGATCTATGGGAAGAACCTAGCCTAAGGGTGATCTCAGGTTCGATGGTGATCTATGGGAAGAACCTAGCCAAGAGGCGATCTCAGGTTCGACGGTGATCTATGGAAAAAACCTAGCCAAGAGGCAATCTCAGGTTCAACGGTGATCTATGGGAAGAACCTAGCCAAGAGGCGATCTAAGGTTCGACGGTGATCTATGTGAAGAATCTAGCCAAGAGGCGATCTTAGGTTCAGCGGTGATCTATGGGAAGAACCTAGCCAAGAGGCAATCTCAAGTTTGATTGTGATCTATGGGAAGAACCTAGCCAAGAGGCGATCTCAGGTTCAACGGTGATCTAAGGGAAGAACCTAGCTAAAAGGCGATATCAGGTTCGACGGTGATCTAGGGAAAAACCTAGACAAGAGGCGATCTCAGGTTCGACGGTGATCTATGGGAAGAACCTAGCCAAGAGGCGATCTCAGGTTCGACGATGATCTAAGGAGGATCCTAGCCAAGAGGAGATCTCAGGTTCAACGATGATCTAAGGAGGAACGTAGCCAAGAGGCGATCTCAGGTTCGACGGTGATCTATGGGAAGAACCTAGCAAAGAGGCGATCTCAAATTTGATGATGATCTAAGGAGGAACCTAGCCAAGAGGAAATATCAGGTTCGACGAATATCTATGGGAAGAACCTAGCCTATGGGCGATCTCAGGTTCGACGGTGATCTATGGGAAGAACCTAGCCAAAAGGCGATCTCAGGTTCTACGGTTATCTATGGAGGAACCTAGCAAAGAGGCGATCTCAGGTGCAAAGGTGATCTATGGGAAGAACCTAGCAAAGAGGAAATCTCAGGTTCGACGGTGATCTATGTGAAGAACCTCGCCAAGAGGCGTTCTCAGGTTTGATGGTGATCTATGGGAAGAACCTAGCCAAGAGGCCATCTTAGGTTCGATAGTGATCTATGGAAAGAACCTAGCCAAGAGGAAATCTCAGGTTCGACGGTGATCTAAGGAGGAACCTAGCCAAGAGGCGATCTCAGGTTCGACGATGATTTGTGGGAAGAACCTACCCAAGAGGCGATCTCAAGTTCAATGGTGATTTATGGGAAGAACCTAGCCAAAAGGCGATCTCAGGTTCGACGGTGATCTATGGGAAGAACCTAGCCAAGAGGTGATCTCAGGTTTAACGGTGATCAAAGGAGGAACCTAGAGAAGAGGAAATCTCAGGTTCGACGGTGATCTATAGGAAGAACCTAGCCAAGAGCCAATCTCAGATTCGACGGTGATATAAGGAGGAACCTAGCCAAGAGGCGATCTTAGATTCGACGGTGATCTAAGGAGGACCCTAGCCAAGAGGCAATATCAGGTTCAACTGTGATCTATGGGAAGAACCTAGCCAAGAGGCGATCTCAGGTTCGACGGTTATCTAAGGAGGAACCTAGCCAAGAGGCGATCTCAGGTTCGAATGTTATCTATGGGAGGAACCTAGACAAGAGGAAATCTCAGGTTCAACGGTGATCTATGGAAAGAACCTAGCCAAGAGGCAATCTCAGGCTCGATGTTGATCTAAGGGAAGAACCTAGCTAAGAGGTGATCTCGGGTTCGACGGTGATCTAGGGAAGAACCTAGCCATTAGGCGTTCTTAGGTTCGACGGTGATCTATTGGAAGAACCTATCCAAGAGGCGATCTAAGGTTCGATGGTGATCTAAGGAGGAGTCTAGCCAAGCGGAAATCTCAGGTTCGACGGTGATCTAAGGAGGAACCTAGCCAAGAGGCGATCTCAAGTTCGATGGAGATCTATGGGGAGAACCTAGCCTAAGGGCGATCTCAAGTTCGACGGCGATCTATGGGAAGAACTTAGCCAAGAGGAGATCTTAGGTTCGACAGTTATCTAAGGAGGAACCTAGCCAAGAGGCAATGTCAGGTTCGACGGTGATCTATGGGAAGAACCTTGCAAAGAGGCAATATCAGGTTCGACGGTGATCTATGTGAAGAACCTCCCCAAGAGGCGATATCAGGTTCGATGGTGATCTATGGAAAGAACCTAGCCAAGAGGCGATCTCAGGTTCAATGGTGATCTATGGAAAGAAACTAGCCAAGAGGCAATATCGGGTTCAACGGTGATCTAAGGAGGAACCTAGCCAAGAGGCGATCTTAGGTTCGACGGTTATCTATGGGAAGAACCTAGCCAAGAAGCGATCTCAGGTTCGGCAGTGATCTATGGGAATAACCTAGCCAATAGGCGATCTCAGGTTCGACGGTGATCTATGCGAAGAACCTAGCCAAGAGGAAATCTCAGGTTCGACGATGATCTATGGGAAGAACCTAGCCAAGAGGCAATCTCAGGTTTGACGGTGATCTAAGGAGGAACCTAGCCAAGAGGCAATCTCAGGTTCAATGGTGATCTAAAGGAAGAACCTAGCCAAGAGGAGATCTCATATTCGACGGTGATCTAAGGAGGAACCTAGCCAATAGGCGATCTCAGGTTCAACGGTGATCTAAGGAGGAACCTAGCCAATAGGCGATCTTAGGTTCAACGGTGATCTATGTGCAGAACCTAGCCAAGAGGCAATCTCAGATTCGACGGTTATCTAAGGAGGAACCTAGCCAAGAGGCGATCTCAGGTTCGACGGTGATCTAAGGAGGAAAATAGCCAAGAGGTGATCTCAGGTTTGACTGTGATCTATGGGAAGAACCTAGCCAAGAGGCGATCTCAGGTTCAACGGTGATCTATAGGAAGAACCTAGCCAAGAGGCGATCTCGAGTTCGACGGAGATCTATGGGAAGAACCTAGCCTAAGGGCGATCTCAGGTTCGATGGTGATCTATGGGAAGAACCTTGCCAAGAGGCGATCTCAAGTTTGACGGTGATCTAGGGAAAGAACCTAGCCAAGAGAAAATCTCAGGTTCGACGGTGATCTATGGGAAGAACCTAGCCAAGAGGCAATCTCAGGTTCGACTGTGATCTATGTGAAGAATCTAGCCAAGAGGCGATCTCAGGTTCAGCGGTGATCAATGGGAAGAACCTAGCCAAGACGCAATCTCAGGTTCGATTGTGATATATGGGAAGAACCTAGCCAAGAGGCGATCTCAGGTTCGACGGTGATCTATGGGAAGAACCTAGCTAAAAGGCGATCTCAGGTTCGACGTAATCTAGGGAAGAACCTAGACAAAAGGCGATCTCAGGTTCGACGGTGATCTATGGGAAGAACCTAGCCAAGAGGCGATCTCAGGTTCGACGATGATCTAAGGAGGAACCTAGCCAAGAGGAGATCTCAGGTTCAACGGCGATCTAAGGAGGAACGTAGCCAAGAGGCAATCTCAGGTTCGACGGTGATCTATGGGAAGAACCTAGCAAAGAGGCGATCTCATATTTGATGATGATCTAAGGAGGAACCTAGCCAAGATGAAATCTCAGGTTCGACGGAGATCTATGGGAAGAACCTAGCAAAGAGGAAATCTCAGGTTCAACGGTGATCTATGTGAAGAACCTCGCCAAGAGGCGATCTCAGGTTTGACGGTGATCTATGGGAAGAACCTAGCCAAGAGGCGATCTCAGGTTCGACAGTGATCTATGGAAAGAACCTAGCAAAGAGGCAATCTCAGGTTCGACGGTGATCTAAGGAGGAACCTAGCCAAGAGTCAATCTCAGGTTCGACGATGATTTCTGGGAAGAAACTAGCCAAGAGGCGATCTCAAGTTCAACGGTGATCTATGGGAAGAACCTAGCCAAAAGGCGATCTCAGGTTCGATGGTGATCTAAGGAGGAACCTAGCCAAGAGGCGATCTAAGGTTCGATGGTGATCTAAGGAGGAACCTAGCCAAGAGGCGATCTTAGGTTCGAATGTTATCCAAGGGAAGAACCTAGCAAAAAGGCGATCTCAAGTTCGACGGTGATCTATGGGAAAAACCTAGCCAAGAGGCAATCTCAAGTTCGATGGTGATCTAAGGGAAGAACCTAGCTAAGAGGCGATCTCAAGTTCGACGGTGATCTAGGGAAGAACCTAGCCATTAGGCGATCTTAGGTTCGACGGTGATCTATGGGAAGAACCTATCCAAGAGGCGATCTCAGGTTCGAAGGTGATCTAAGGAGGAATCTAGCCAATCGGAAATCTCAGGTTCGACGATGATCTAAGGAGGAACCTAGCCAAGAGGCACTCTAAAGTTCGACGGAGATCTATGGGGAGAACCTAGCCTAAGGGCGATCTCAGGTTCGACGGTGATCTATGGGAAGAACCTAGCCAAGAGGAGATCGAGGGTTCGACAGTTATCTAAGGAGGAACCTAGCCAAGAGGCAATATCAGGTTCGACGGTGATCTATGGGAAGAACCTTGCAAAGAGGCAATCTCAGGTTCGACGGTGATCTATGTGAAGAACCTCGCCAAGAGGCGATATCAGGTTCGACGGTGATCTATGGAAAGAACCTAGCCAAGAGGCGATCTTAGGTTCAATGGTGATCTATGGAAAGAAACTAGCCAAGAGGCAATCTCAGGTTCGACGGTGATCTAAGGAGGAACCTAGCCAAGAGGAGATTCTAGGTTCAACGGTTATCTAAGGGAAGAACCTAGCCAAGAAGCGATCTCAGGTTCGGCAGTGATCTATGGGAAGAACCTAGCCAATAGGCGATCTTAGGTTTGACAGGGATCTATGCGAAGAACCTAGCCAATAGGCATTCTCAGGTTTGACGGTGATCTACGTGAAGAACCTAGCCAAGAGGCAATCTCAGGTTCGACGAAGATCTATGGGAAGAACCTAGCAAAGAGGCAATCTCAGGTTTGACGGTGATCTAAGGAGGAACCTAGCCAAGAGGCAATCTCAGGTTCAATGGTGATCTAAAGGAAGAACCTAGCCAAGAGGAGATCTCATATTCGACGGTGATCTAAGGAGGAACCTAGCCAATAGGCGATCTCAGGTTCGACGGTGATATAAGGGGGAACCTAGCCAAGAGGCGATCTCAGGTTCAACGGTGATTTATGTGAAGAACCTATCCAAGAGGAGATCTCAAATTAGATGGTGATCTAAGGAGGAACCTAGCCAAGAGGCGATCTCAGGTTCGACGGTGATCTATGGAGGAACCTAGCCAAGAGGTGATCTCAGGTTTGACTGTGATCTATAGGAAGAACCTAGCCAAGAGGCGATCTCAGGTTCAACGGTGATCTTTGGGAAGAACCTAGCCAAGAGGCGATCTCATGTTCGACGGTGATCTAAGCCAAGAACCTAGCTAAGAGGCAATCTCAGGTTCGACGGTGATCTAGGGAAGAACCTGGACAAGAGGCAATCTCAGGTTCGACGGTGATCTATGGGAAGAACCTAGCCAAGAGGCGATCTCAGGTTAGACGGTGATCTAAGGAGGAACCTAGCCAAGAGGCAATCTCAGGTTCGACGGTGATCTAAGGAGGAACCTAGCCAATATGCAATCTCAAGTTCGACGGAGATCTATGGGAAGAACCTAGCCTAAGGGCGATCACAGGTTCGACGATGATCTATGGGATGAACCTAGTGAAGAGGCGATCTTAGGTTCGACGATTATATAAGGAGAACCTTGCCAAGAGGCGATCTAGGGTTCAACGGTGATCTATGTGAAGAACCTAGCCAAGAGGCGATCTCAGGTTAGACAATGATCTTTGGGAAGAACCTATCCAAGAGGCGATCTCAGGTTTGACGGTGATCTATGGGAAGAACCTAGCCAAGAGGCGATCTCTGGTTCAACGGTGATCTAAGGAGGAACCTAGCCAAGAAGCAATATCAGGTTCGACAGTGATCTATGGGAAGAACCTAGCCAAGAGGCGATCTCAGGTTCGACGGTGATTTATGGGAAGAACCTAGCCAAGAGGCAATCTCAGTTTCGACGGTGATCTATGGGAAGAACCTAGCCAAGAGGCAATCTCAGGTTCGACGTTGATCTATGGGAAGATCCTAGCGAAGAGGCAATCTCGGGTTCAACGGTGATCTAAGGATGAATATAGCCAAGAGTAAATCTCAAGTTCGACGGTGATCTATAGGAAGAACCTAGCCAAGAGGCGATATCAGATTCGATGGCGATCTAAGGATGAACCTAGCCAAGAGTTGATCTCAGGTTCGAAGGTGATCTAAGGAGGAATCTAGCCAAGAGGCAATCTCAAGTTCGACGGTGATCTAGGGAGGAACCTAGCCAAGAGGCGATCTCAAGTTCGACAGAGATCTATGGGAAGAACCTAGCCTAAGGGTGATCTCAGGTTCGACAGTGATCTATGGGAAGAACCTAGCCAAGAGGCGATCTTAGGTTCGACGGTTAACTAATGAGGAACCTAGCCAAGAGGCAATCTCAGGTTCAACGATGATCTATGGGAAGAACCTAACAAAGAGGCATTCTCAGGTTCGACGGTAATTTATGTGAAGAACCTAGCCAAGAGGCGATCTCAGGTTTGACGGTGATCTATGGAAAGAACCTAGCCAAGAGGCAATCTCAGGTTCAATGGTGATATATGGAAAGAAACTAGCCAAGAGGCGATCTCAGGTTCAACGGTGATCTAAGGAGGAACCTAGCCAAGAGGCGATCTCAGGTTCGACGGTTATCTATGGGAAGAACCTAGCCAACAAGAGATCTCAGGTTCGGCGGAGATCTATGGGAAGAACCTAGCCATTAGGCGATCTCAGGTTCGATGGTGATCTATGGGACGAACCTAGCCAAGAGGCAATCTCAGGTTCGACGGTGATCTATGGGAAGAACCTAGCCAAGAGGCAATCTCAGGTTTGACGGTGATCTAAGGAGGAACCTAGCCAAGAGGCAATCTCAGGTTCGATGGTGATCTATAGGAAGAACCTAGCCAAGAGGTGATCTCGGATTCGACGGTGATCTAAGGAGGAACCTAGCCAAGAGGCGATCTCAGGTTCGACGGTGATCTAAGGAGGATACTAGCCAAGAGGCAATCTCAGGTTCAACGGTGATCTATGTGAAGAACCTAGCCAAGAGACGATCTCAGATTCGACGGTGATCTAAGGAGGAACCTAGCCAAGTGGCGATCTCAGGTTCGATGGTGATCTAAGGAGGAACCTAGCCAAGAGGTGATCTCAGGTTCGACTATGATCTATGGGAAGAACCTAGCCAAGAGGCAATCTCAGGTTCAATGGTGATCTATGGGAAGAACCTAGCCAAGAGGCGATCTCGGGTTCAACGGTAATCTAAGGAAAGAACCTAACTAAGAGGCAATCTCAGGTTCGACGGTGATCTATGGGAAGAACCTAGCAAAGAGGCGATCTCATATTTGATGATGATCTAAGGAGGAACCTAGCCAAGATGAAATCTCAGGTTCGACGGAGATCTATGGGAAGAACCTAGCCTATGGGAGATCTCAAGTTCGACGGTGATCTATGGGAAGAACATAGCCAAAAGGCAATCTCAGGTTCCACGGTTATCTATGGAGGAACCTAGCCAAGAGGCGATCTCAGGTGCAACGGTGATCTATGGGAAGAACCTAGCAAAGAGGAAATCTCAGGTTCAACGGTGATCTATGTGAAGAACCTCGCCAAGAGGCGATCTCAGGTTTGACGGTGATCTATGGGAAGAACCTAGCCAAGAGGCGATCTCAGGTTCGACAATAATCTATGGAAAGAACATAGCCAAGAGGCAATCTCAGGTTCGACGGTGATCTAAGGAGGAACCTAGACAAGAGTCAATCTCAGGTTCGACGATGATTTGTGGGTAGAAACTAGCCAAGAGGCGATCTTAAGTTCAACGGTGATCTATGGGAAGAACCTTGCCAAAACGCGATCTCAGGTTCGATGGTGATCTAAGGAGGAACCTAGCCAAGAGGCGATCTCAGGTTCGATGGTGATCTAAGGAGGAACCTAGCCAAGAGGAGATCTCAGGTTCGAATGTCATCCATGGGAAGAACCTAGCAAAAAGGCGATCTCAAGTTCGACGGTGATCTATGGGAAAAACCTAGCCAAGAGGCAATCTCAGGTTCGATGGTGATCTAAGGGAAGAACCTAGCTAAGAGGCGATCTCAGGTTCGACGGTGATCTAGGGAAGAACCTAGCCATTAGGCGATCTTAGGTTCGACGGTGATCTATGGGAAGAACCTATCCAAGAGGCGATCTCAGGTTCGAAGGTGATCTAAGGAGGAATCTAGCCAAGCGGAAATCTCAGGTTCGACGGTGATCTAAGGAGGAAACTAGCCAAGAAGCACTCTAAAGTTCGACGGAGATCTATGGGGAGAACCTAGCCTAAGGGCGATCTCAGGTTCGACGGTGATCTATGGGAAGAACCTAGCCAAAAGGAGATCGAGGGTTCGATAGTTATCTAAGGAGGAACCTAGCCAAGAGGCAATCTCAGGTTCGACGGTGATCTATGGGAAGAACCTTGCAAAGAGGCAATCTCGGGTTCGACGGTGATCTATGTGAAGAACCTCGCCAAGAGGCGATATCAGGTTCGACGGTGATCTATGGAAAGAACCTAGCCAAGAGGCGATCTTAGGTTCAATGGTGATCTATGGAAAGAAACTACCCAAGAGGCGATCTCAGGTTCGACGGTGATCTAAGGAGGAACCTAGCCAAGAGGCGATTCTAGGTTCAACGGTTATCTAAGGGAAGAACCTAGCCAAGAAGCGATCTCAGGTTTGGCGGTGATCTATGGGAAGAACCAAGCCAATAGGCGATCTCAGGTTTGACAGGGATCTACGCGAAGAACCTAGCCAATAGGCGATCTCAGGTTTGACGGTGATCTACATGAAGAACCTAGCCAAGAGGCAATCTCAGGTTCAACGATGATCTATGGGAAGAACCTAGCAAAGAGGCAATCTCTGGTTTGACGGTGATCTAAGGAGGAACCTAGCCAAGAAGAAATCTCAGGTTCAATGGTGATCTAAAGGAAGAACCTAGCCAAGAGGAGATCTCATATTCGACGGTGATCTAAGGAGGAACCTAGCCAATAGGCGAACTCAGGTTCGACGGTGATCTAAGGAGGAACCTAGCCAAGAGGCGATCTCAGGTTCAACGGTGATCTATGTGAAGAACCTAGCCAAGAGGCGATCTCAAATTAGACGGTGATCTAAGGAGGAACCTAGCCAAGAGGCAATCTCAAGTTCGACGGTGATCTAATGAGGAACCTAGCTAAGAGGTGATCTCAGGTTTGACTGTGATCTATGGGAAGAACCTAGCCAAGAGGCGATCTCAGGTTCAACGGTGATCTATGGGAAGAACCTAGCCAAGAGGCGATCTCAGGTTCGACGGTGATCTAAGGCAAGAACCTAGCTAAGAGGCAATCTCAGGTTCGACGGTGATCTATGGGAAGAACCTAGCAAAGAGGCGATCTCATATTTGATGATGATCTAAGGAGGAACCTAGCCAAGATGAAATCTCAGGTTCGACGGAGATCTATGGGAAGAACCTAGCCTATGGGAGATCTCAAGTTCGACGGTGATCTATGGGAAGAACATAGCCAAAAGGCAATCTCAGGTTCCACGGTTATCTATGGAGGAACCTAGCCAAGAGGCGATCTCAGGTGCAACGGTGATCTATGGGAAGAACCTATCAAAGAGGAAATCTCAGGTTCAACGGTGATCTATGTGAAGAACCTCGCCAAGAGGCGATCTCAGGTTTGACGGTGATCTATGGGAAGAACCTAGCCAAGAGGCGATCTCAGGTTCGACAATGATCTATGGAAAGAACATAGCCAAGAGGCAATCTCAGGTTCGACGGTGATCTAAGGAGGAACCTAGACAAGAGTCAATCTCAGGTTCGACGATGATTTGTGGGTAGAAACTAGCCAAGAGGCGATCTTAAGTTCAACGG
Organism: Vicia faba; assembly: GCA_948472305.1. Classification (NCBI taxonomy): domain Eukaryota; kingdom Viridiplantae; phylum Streptophyta; class Magnoliopsida; order Fabales; family Fabaceae; genus Vicia; species Vicia faba. The sequence goes on along the minus strand of OX451741.1, from coordinate 1,308,864,098 downwards.
TGATCTATGGGAAGAACCTTGCCAAAACGCGATCTCAGGTTCGATGGTGATCTAAGGAGGAACCTAGCCAAGAGGCGATCTCAGGTTCGATGGTGATCTAAGGAGGAACCTAGCCAAGAGGAGATCTCAGGTTCGAATGTTATCCATGGGAAGAACCTAGCAAAAAGGCGATCTCAAGTTCGACGGTGATCTATGGGAAAAAGCTAGCCAAGAGGCAATCTCAGGTTCGATGGTGATCTAAGGGAAGAACCTAGCTAAGAGGCGATCTCAGGTTCGACGGTGATCTAGGGAAGAACCTAGCCATTAGGCGATCTTAGGTTCGACGGTGATCTATGGGAAGAACCTATCCAAGAGGCGATCTTAGGTTCGAAGGTGATCTAATGAGGAATCTAGCCAAGCGGAAATCTCAGGTTCGACGGTGATCTAAGGAGGAACCTAGCCAAGAAGCACTCTAAAGTTCGACGGAGATCTATGGGGAGAACCTAGCCTAAGGGCGATCTCAGGTTCGACGGTGATCTATGGGAAGAACCTAGCCAAAAGGAGATCGAGGGTTCGACAGTTATCTAAGGAGGAACCTAGCCAAGAGGCAATCTCAGGTTCGACGGTGATCTATGGGAAGAACCTTGCAAAGAGGCAATCTCGGGTTCGACGGTGATCTATGTGAAGAACCTCGCCAAGAGGCGATATCAGGTTCGACGGTGATCTATGGAAAGAACCTAGCCAAGAGGCGATCTTAGGTTCAATGGTGATCTATGGAAAGAAACTAGCCAAGAGGCGATCTCAGGTTCGACGGTGATCTAAGGAGGAACCTAGCCAAGAGGCGATTCTAGGTTCAACGGTTATCTAAGGGAAGAACCTAGCCAAGAAGCGATCTCAGGTTTGGCGGTGATCTATGGGAAGAACCAAGCCAATAGGCGATCTCAGGTTTGATAGGGATCTACGCGAAGAACCTAGCCAATAGGCGATCTCAGGTTTGACGGTGATCTACATGAAGAACCTAGCCAAGAGGCAATCTCAGGTTCAACGATGATCTATGGGAAGAACCTAGCAAAGAGGCAATCTCAGGTTTGACGGTGATCTAAGGAGGAACCTAGCCAAGAGGAAATCTCAGGTTCAATGGTGATCTAAAGGAAGAACCTAGCCAAGAGGAGATCTCATATTCGACGGTGATCTAAGGAGGAACCTAGCCAATAGGCGATCTCAGGTTCGACGGTGATCTAAGGAGGAACCTAGCCAAGAGGCGATCTCAGGTTCAACGGTGATATATGTGAAGAACCTAGCCAAGAGGCGATCTCAAATTAGACGGTGATCTAAGGAGGAACCTAGCCAAGAGGCAATCTCAAGTTCGACGGTGATCTAATGAGGAACCTAGCCAAGAGGTGATCTCAGGTTTGACTGTGATCTATGGGAAGAACCTAGCCAAGAGGCGATCTCAGGTTCAACGGTGATCTATGGGAAGAACCTAGCCAAGAGGCGATCTCAGGTTCGACGGTGATCTAAGGCAAGAACCTAGCTAAGAGGCAATCTCAGGTTCGACGGTGATCTAGGAAAGAACCTGGACAAGAGGCAATGTCAGGTTCAACGGTGATATCTGGGAAGAACCTAGCCAAGAGGTGATCTCAGGTTAGACGATGATCTAAGGAGGAACCTAGCCAAGAGGCAATCTCAGGTTCGACGGTGATCTAAGGAGGAACCTAGCCAATATGCGATCTCAAGTTCGACGGAGATCTATGAGAAGAACCTAGCCTAAGGGCGATCACAGGTTCGACGATGATCTATGGGAAGAACCTAGTGAAGAGGCAATCTTAGGTTCGACGATTATCTAAGGAGAACCTTGCCAAGAGGCGATCTAGGGTTCAACGGTGATCTATGTGAAGAACCTAGCCAAGAGGCGATCTCAGGTTCGACAATGATCTTTCGGAAGAACCTAGCCAAGAGGCGATCTCAGGTTTGACGGTGATCTATGGGAAGAACCTAGCCAAGAGGCGATCTCTGGTTCAACGGTGATCTAAGGAGGAACCTAGCCAAGAAGCAATATCAGGTTCGACAGTGATCTATGGGAAGAACCTAGCCAAGAGGCGATCTCAGGTTCGACGGTGATCTATGGGAAGAACCTAGCCAAGAGGCAATCTCAGTTTCGACGGTGATCTATGGGAAGAACCTAGCCAAGAGGCAATCTCAGGTTCGACGTTGATCTATGGGAAGATCCTAGCGAAGAGGCAATCTCGGGTTCAACGGTGATCTAAGGATGAATATAGCCAAGAGGAAATCTCAAGTTCGACGGTGATCTATAAGAAGAACCTAGCCAAGAGGCGATATCAGATTCGATGGCGATCTAAGGAGGAACCTAGCCAAGAGTTGATCTCAGGTTCGAAGGTGATCTAAGGAGGAATCTAGCCAAGAGGCAATCTCAAGTTCGACGGTGATCTAGGGAGGAACCTAGCCAAGAGGCGATCTCAAGTTTGACAGAGATCTATGGGATGAACCTAGCCTAAGGGTGATCTCAGGTTCGAAAGTGATCTATGGGAAGAACCTAGCCAAGAGGCGATCTTAGGTTCAACGGTTAACTAATGAGGAACCTATCCAAGAGGCAATCTTAGGTTCAACGGTGATCTATGGGAAGAACCTAGAAAAGAGGCATTCTCAGGTTCGACGGTAATTTATGTGAAGAACCTCGCCAAGAGGCGATCTCAGGTTTGACGGTGATCTATGGAAAGAACCTAGCCAATAGGCGATCTCAGGTTCAATGGTGATATATGGAAAGAAACTAGCCAAGAGGCGATCTCAGGTTCAACGGTGATCTAAGGAGGAACCTAGCCAAGAGGCGATCTCAGGTTCGACGGTTATCTATAGGAAGAACCTAGCCAAGAAGAGATCTCAGGTTCGGCGGAGATATATGGGAAGAACCTAGCCAATGGGCGATCTCAGGTTCGACGGTGATCTATGGGAAGAACCTAGCCAAGAGGCAATCTCAGGTTCGACGGTGATCTATGGGAAGAACCTAGCCAAGAGGCAATCTCAGGTTTGACGGTGATCTAAGGAGGAACCTAGCCTAGAGGCAATCTCAGGTTCGATGGTGATCTATAGGAAGAACCTAGCCAAGAGGAGATCTCAGATTCGACGGTGATCTAAGGAGGAACCTAGCCAAGAGGCGATCTCAGGTTCGACGGTGATCTAAGGAGGATACTAGCCAAGAGGCAATCTCAGGTTCAACGGTGATCTATGTGAAGAACCTAGCCAAGAGGCAATCTCAGGTTCAATGGTGATCTATGGGAAGAACCTAGCCAAGAGGCGATCTCGGGTTCAACGGTAATCTAAGGAAAGAACCTAACTAAGAGGCAATCTCAGGTTCGACGGTGATCTATGTTAGAACAAAGTTTGAATCTACTACCCTAATTTTAAGTTTTGATGATAACAAAATGAAAAGATATATTAATTATGTGTTTCATGTAAGAACTATTTGCTACCTAAAATATCACTTTCTGTTTTGTAGAAACTCTGATAGGTATCAGCAAGAGTACATCATAATCAGCGTCAGAATATTGGTTATCAACAATAGCATCAGAAGATGCTATATCAGAATACCAGAATCAGAAGAACAACTCACGCTTATGCTGAAGCTTGATGAACAGAACTGCACTCAACACTCTGAACTCTGATAAAAGACAACAACAGTTCATCAGCACTTAAGCAGCGTCAGAATGAGCCAAAGCCAGAACACGCTTTAAGTAGCAACGGTACTGTGCATTCAAGACGAGTTATTACCAACGGCATCATTCCAGACAAGATCTGCTTAATAAGGAAAGAATGTTATTGGCATTGAATCAAGATTATTGCTCCAACGTTCACCAATTCTCAATGCTATATAAACAAGACAATGAAGATTGAATTGGCTAATGCTCTACATCAATTCACACGCCTAAAAGCTATTCATCATCTTCTTATTCTCAGTTTGCTAAAAGCTCCATATTTCCTTACTCAGTTATTTTTAGCAATCTAGTTTCAATAAGCTTAAGTTGTGTAATATCACAGTCGTGATAAGCTGTTTTGTAGAAAACATTCACACACCTAGATCTCAATTCTTTATAAGAAAGTGATTTCTTGACAAACCGGTTTGTGGTTTGCATCAAGAAGGCTTTAGCAGTTGTTAAAGCAGATTGTAATATTTAGTTGAATATAGTGGATTAAGACCTCGTTGGAGAGAGGCGAAATCACCTTGACGGGTGGACTGGAGTAGTTTGAGATCAAACGAACCAGGATAAAAATATCATGTTCATTGCATTGATTTTCAGTTTTACAATTCAACCCCCGTTCTTGTGTTTTTCACTTCTTCAATCTAGGGAAGAACCTAGCCAAGAGGCAATCTCAGGTTCGACGGTGATCTATGGGAAGAACCTAGCCAAGAGGCGATCTCAGGTTCGACGGTGATCTGTGGGAAGAACCTAGCCAAGAGGCGATCTACGGTTCAACGGTGATCTATGTGAAGAACCTAGCCAAGAGGCGATCTCAGGTTCAACGATGATCTATGGGAAGAACCTAGCCAAGAGGCGATCTCAGGTTTGACGGTGATCTATGGGAAGAACCTAGCCAAGATGCGATCTCATGTTCAATAGTGATCTAAGGAGGAACCTAGCCAAGAGGCAATCTCAGGTTCGTCAGTGATCTATGGGAAGAACCTAGCCAAGAGGCGATCTCAGGTTCGACGGTGATTTATGGGAAGAACCTAGCTAAGAGGCAATCTCAGGTTCGACGGTGATCTATGGGAAGAACCTAGCCAAGAGGCAATCTCAGGTTTGACGTTGATCTATGGGAAGAACCTAGAGAAGAGGCAATCTCAGGTTCGACGGTGATCTAAGGAGGAATATAGCCAAGAGGAAATCTCAAGTTCAACGGTGATCTATAGGAAGAACCTAGCCAAGAGGCGATATCAAATTCTATGGTGATCTAAGGAGGAACCTAGCCAAGAGGAAATCTCAGGTTTGGAGGTGATCTAAGGAGGAATATAGCCAAGAGGTAATCTCAGGTTCGACGGTCATATAAGGAGGAACCTAGCCAAGAGGCGGTCTTAGGTTCGTCGGTTATCTAAGGAGGAACCTAGCCAAGAGGCAATCTCAGGTTCGACGGTGATCTATGGGAAGAACCTAGCAAAGAGGCATTCTCAAGTTTGACGGTAATCTATGTGAAGAACCTCCCCAAGAGGAAATCTCAGGTTCGACGATGATCTATGGAAAGAACCTAGCCAAGAGGCGATCTCAGGTTCAATGGTGATCTATGGAAAGAAACTAGCCAACAGGCGATCTCAGGTTCGACGGTGATCTAAGGAAGAACCTAGCCAAGAGTCGATCTCAGGTTCGACGGTTATCTATGGGAAGAACCTAGCTAAGAAGAGATCTCAGGTTCGGCGGAGATCTTTGGGAAATACCAAGCCAATAGGCGATCTCAGATTCGACGATGATCTATGGGAAGAACCTAGCCAAGAGGCAATCTCAGGTTCGACGGTGATCTATGGGAAGTACCTAGCCAAGAGGCAATCTCAGGTTTGACGGTGATCTAAGAAGGAACCTAGCCAAGAGGCAATCTCGGGTTCAATGGTGATCTATAGGAAGAACCTAGCCAAGAGGAGATCTCAGATTCGACGGTGATCTAAGGAGGAACCTAGCCAATAGGCGATATCAGGTTCGACGGTGATCTAAGGAGGATACTAGCCAAGAGGAAATATCAGGTTCAACGGTGATCTATGTGAAGAACCTAGCCAAGAGGCGATCTCAGATTCAACGGTGATCTAAGGAGGAACCTAGCCAAGAGGCGATCTCAGGTTCGACGTTGATCTAAGGAGGAACCTAGCGAAGAGGTGATCTCAGGTTCGACTGTGATCTATGGGAAGAACCTAGCCAAGAGGCAATCTCAGTTTCAACGGTGATCTATGGGAAGAACCTAGCAAAGAGGCGATCTCAGGTTCGACAGTAATCTAAGGGAAGAACCTAGCTAAGAGGAAATCTCAGGTTCGACGGTGATCTAGGGAAGAACCTAGCCAAGAGGCGATCTCAGGTTCGACGGTGATATATGGGAAGAACCTAGCCAAGAGGCGATCTCAGGTTCGACGGTGATCTAAGGAGGAACCTAGACAAGAGGCAATCTCAGGTTCGACGGTGATCTAAGGAGGAACCTAGCCTAGAGGCGATCTCAAGTTCGACGGAGATCTATGGGAAGAACCTAGCCTAAGGAAGATCTCAGGTTCGACGGTGATCTATGGGAAGAACCTAGCGAAGAGGCGATCTTAGGTTTGACGGTTATCTAAGGTGGAACCTAGCCAAGAGGCGATCTCAGGTTCGACGGTGATCTGTTGGAAGAACCTATCCAAGAGGCGATCTAGGGTTCAACGGTGATCTATGTGAAGAACCTAGCCAAGAGGCGATCTCAGGTTCGATGGTGATCTATGGGAAGAACCTAGCCAAGAGGCTATCTCAGGTTTGATGGTGATCTATGGGAAGAACCTAGCCAAGATGAGAGCTCAGGTTCAACGGTGATCTGAGGAGGAACCTAGCCAAGAGGCAATCTCAAGTTCGACAGTGATCTATGGGAAGATCCTAGCCATGAGGCGATCTCAGGTTCGACGGTGATCTATGGGAAGAACCTAGCCAAGAGGCAATCTCAGGTTCGACAATGATCTATGGGAAGAACCTAGCCAAGAGGAAATCTCAGGTTCGACGTTGATCTATGGGAAGAACCTAGCCAAGAGGAAATCTCAGGTTCGACGGTGATCTAAGGAGGAACCTAGCCAATAGGAAATCTCAAGTTCAACGGTGATCTATAGGAAGAACCTAGCCAAGAGGAGATATCAGATTCGATGGTGATCTAAGGAGGAACCTAGCCAAGAGGCGATCTCAGGTTCGACGGTGATCTAAGGATGAACCTTGCCAAGAGGAGATCTCAGGTTCCACGGTGATCTATGGGAAGAACCTAGCCAAGAGGCGATCTCAGATTTGACGGTGATCTAAGGAGGAACCTAGCCAAGAGGTGATCTTAGGTTCGACGGTGATCTAAGGCGGAAGCTATCCAAGAAGAGATCTCAGGTTCGATGGTGATCTATGGGAAGAACCTAGCCAAGAGGCGATCTCATGTTCGACGGTGATCTATGGGAATAACCTAGCCAAGAGGCGATCTCAGGTTTGACGATGATCTAAGGGAATAACCTAGCCAAGAGGCAATCTTAGGTTCAACAATCTAAGGAAGAACCTAGCCTACGGTAAATCTTAGGTTCTAAGAAGGTGGCGGTATTGGTCACGACACGACAATCATGGATACGAAAATGACCAAGTTTACTGCATTGGATTTGTTGGGCACTTGAAAATATGAAAGTCATCAACTAGGGGTTTCAGGAATGATATCCTCTCGTGGGGATGTATTGTTTTCCATGAATGATTCAGTTCTTTCGTGTAAGGTACCTGATCTGGCTTATGCTTCGTATGCATGTTTGAATTTCTTTTGCCGCAAAGATCCACTCTGATTGATCGGCTACACACTTTTGAGGATGCAATGTTATGCAGTGATAACTATATGCAATGAGAAGAAATAAACTTCATGGGGATAAGAGAAGGCCCATTGGGAACCGCTGCTTATTACTGGGGATGTCAATACATATCGGTACTTGAAGCCTACAACACCGAAGGTCGTTGGGGATACTGATAAGAACTGCATTGGGGAGCCCATGATACTGAAGATTGTTTATGACTCTGCTGAAGATTGAACCACGGACGAAGCGAGTCTTCGGGTACGCTGCTGGATTCTGAATCGTACCGTTGGGGAAGAGATAATCTGGCCAGACTTCCATACATCCTAAACCGTCGAGAGGATGATAGAACTGAATATGCCGAAGAACGGATACTGAATGCCATGTGAATCTCTCTGAATACATGTCCCAAGTTTACGCACACTGGGGAGTTATCTCTTGAATCACTTGGGGATAAGAGATGGGCATGGACACCTATGAATGCCCCGATTTAGCTCTGCGAATGCCCCGGTCTAGCTCCACGAATGCCCCAGTTTAGCTCCACTGGGGATGTTCTTGATTAAATCCACTGGGGATCCACTTGCGCGTGCCAAGTCAAATGACGACTTTGAACTTTCGGAATTCACTTGGGGAGTCAGGTTTGAAATTGTCTGCAAGAGATGAAGGCGGCTTTGTGTGTTGGCGAGGTCAGGGTGACCATTATGATGCATTTAGTTTATTCGTTTCATGCAACATAGTTGGCTTGAGCCACTTTGCAAGTATGGATGAGGAATTCCCCTGTCTGGAGGATGTCTGGGAAGATCTATGTTGAATAGAAGACCAGAAGATTCGTGCCACAATATGATATGAGGTGGCCTGCCCCAATGTCTTGATTCACGGAATAAACTGCTCTTGATTACAACTTTCTTGGAGAGATTTGTCGAATCTCGACGTAACTGCCCCACGTTGAATGGATTCTGAATAGATTTTTCGATGTGATAGCCCCTGATTGAAGGCAAATTGAAGAGATTTATCGACGTGATAGCCTCTGATTGACGGCTTTGAGGGAATGCCCCAGATTTGGCTGACCTTGGAGAGATCGACTCTCGACTTGATTGCCCCATATTGATGGAATCTGATAACTTCATCCCTGAAGGGTACTCAAACTGTGAAGCACCAAGATGTTGTCCCTTGACAAAAGGTTAACATGCTGCTGGATAAGTCATTTATCTTGTGGCAGCTGACTCTTGCTTCAACAGGGTATTCAAGCCTCTCTTCTCTGACATGATTGAGCTCTTTTCCTGATTGTTCATTGTGTAAACTTACTTGATGTCGATCAGTTGTTTTATATGCAGAAGAATGTTTATTATGAGAATGATAATTCTAATGCAACACATATGTAAGTCTTGAAGTTTGAAAAAACTTTGAATGAAATGATGTCACAACTCTCTTGTGAACGAGTTACTAGCTAGAGAGAAACATTTGCAAATCCCTTTTTTATGAAAGATAATGCAAGAATATGATGCCAACACGAATATTAAAACATATCTTTTAGGAGTCAGTTAAACGCTATCTCGTTGTAGCACGCTTTCAAATTGACACCATGCTTCAGTTAGGACTTTTTATGGGTTGTAACGTGGCCTGGTTCACGGTTTAAAAAAAGATTTAAGGCTCAAAATTATTTGGTGCTGTGATCGGTGGATCTGGAACTGACTGTTTAACGCTGGTTCGCGAAATGTCGCGGAAGCAAGAGTCGTCACCGTCTTTTATTTTCTCCAACATGGACAGGACAAAAGCACAGCAAAATTCCTTATGAGATTAGCTCTCGGTTCGGGAGGTAGATTTATAGAAAGGGAAGGTGTTAACACCCTTTCTATCCATGGTTATCCATGGGCTCTTAGGTACTTGCTCTTATGTTTTCAAAATGTTTGTTTGCTTTTCAAATGTGAGTGAGTTTGAAAAAGTTTCATTTGAAAACTTCAATTCGACTCTTGTATCAGTCCTCAAGAGTGTTGTGAAGCGTTTGTTTTGAAATCTTTTAGAAAGTGTCTGTGTGAAAAGGTTGTTTTGTTTGTTTTTTGAAGAGAGCAAGTATCCAGGAGTTGTCTACCTACCCTAAGGAATTAGGCTGTGTAAATGCCCTTAAGGTAGTGCCATCCCGCCATTGAGAGGTAGGTAGCACCACCGTTGGCGGTGTTCGGGTCAATTCGATTGTTATGGACAGTGTGGTCACCAGAGCAACAATAGGACACCTTAGAAGCTACAATTATGCCATAGATCATGGACATAAGGACTTACTAAAACGTCCTATACTCGACGACCACGTTTCGAAGGCAACAGGTGAGGCGTACCCTAAGAGTGGTGTGTGAATTTGTGTGTTATTTTCATGTTATGTTTTATCTTGTACATGCATCACGGTGATCTACGCTTGTTTTTAATTTAGGCCATACATTCTTTCATGCAATTATAATTTTAAAAGTGTGGAAATTTAAATGCGGAAAGTAAAATCCTACGCTATTACAAGGCGCGGGTCTATACATCGCCAAATTAACAAAGACCCGTTTTTAATAAAAATGCGGAAAATGAATAAATTCTTAATTACTATTACATGGCTTGAGCAATTACATAATATTTACAAAGGAAATAAAATAACGTGCGAAAAGAATAAAAATAGAACGTTCGAGGGCGTTGGACCCTTTTGGAATTAAATTGAATTAAAAGTTAATTAATTATTAATTTAAAGAAAAGAAATGTTTTTTAGGTTTTTGGTATTCATGAGAGATAGAAATTAAAATTGAAGAGAAATCCTAATTCTAAGTTGTTTTTAATTATTAATGAAAAGGTTAAAGTTTAAAACCTAATTTACATAATATTTAATGTACATGTTTATTTACAAAATATTTAATAATTAATAATAATAATAATGATGAGAAAATTATTTAAGAAAAAAATGATGAAAAGTTAAGAAACCCTAATTTGTACATATTTTAATTTGTTAAGAAAAATATTAAAGTTTTGAAACCTAAATTAATCTAATTAATGGTTTGACCTTTATTTACAAAAAATAATAATGAATTAAATATTAATTAAACATATTTTTAGCTTTTGATTTTCTGGTTTTATATTATGAAAATTAATTTATGAAATTAAAGAAAACAATTAAAAACAATTAAATAATAAAAAGGAAAATCAAATAAAAAATAAAAATGATGCAAACCATAGGGGGTGTCTGGCCCATTTAGGAGGTTTTTTGTGAGAAATCTGGCCCAAGAATGCAAATCCTTTTTGACTTTCTGTGCTTGCATGTGGAATGGTTGACTACCGTGTATGGTAGACATCATCTTATAGCCTTTGGATTGAAACTCATAGGCGCGTGGCAGGCCTGGATGTGAACGTGTATGATGGACCTTGGATGAAGTGCTGCATAGAAACACATTAAGGAAAAAGATATGAAATTTGTGGGGGGACCTGGGAATCGAACCCATGTCCCAATGCCTGCAGGACAGCTCATTCACCAACCAAGCCAACGCGTTTCTTTGTATACCTAATGGATGATGATTATTATAAGAGAAAAAAAAGCGTTAGTGGTGTTAACAAAAAAATGCGCGCCAGTATTTGAATCCCCCAGTCACGTCTTGACACGCCAGCTTCGTCTTCTTCATCTTCCTGTAATATAAACAAATAGCGGGGGTTTTAAACCCCCACTAACTGCAAACCATAAAAATAGCGATTAGAGCATGGGCAAATATAAAAAGGGCGCGAGGTGTGGATTGATTTCGTCTTGAGGTCACGAATCCATTGGCATAGGTTTGGTGGTCCAATTTTGCCATATGTGAAAACCCCTAAATTTGGAGCTCTGAAAACCTAGAAAACATTAATGGCAGATTTTGATATAGGCATTGTTAGTTCAATTAAAGGGTACCATTATCTTCAGAACATCAATATTAGCAAGAATCAACAATTAAAACTCACGAATAATGCATGAAAAGTAAAACACGATTATGGAAAAGTTCAAGAAGAAAGCAATTATGTTCTACCAATTCTTTGTGCGTGGAGACTGGAAAGGGATTGAAACACGTTCAAGGAAGTCCCAGCAAGCGTTTGGAATAGGTTTTAGGCTTTGAATCACGCTGTAACTATGTTTTTAGTTTTCAAAAATTTGATGAAAATTTGCAATTTGGTATGCAGCTTGTATGCAGTTTATTGCGTGTATGAGCATTAGGTTTAGTCTTGTATATGTATCTGAACGTGATTAGGTTAAGAAAACAAGCCCAAGGTCCATCCATTCATGTTTTGAAGATTTGATTTTCAATTATATCAATTTCAATCTTTTTGCCATGAAACCATTGCCAATCATGTAGAATCTTTCCTTTTTGAATGAGAAATGATTTGCCACCTTGCCCTAGTTTGATTTGCTGCACAAAAAAGATTTAAAAAGCATGATTTGATATTTTCTCATATTTAAATCTAATTAAATGAATTAATATGATTAAAAATTCAATTGATTAATTAAAAATTTGAAAATAAATCCCTTTAAGCTTAATGGGTCGTGCATATGCTTTGGGTAATGATTCATGGAAGAATTTGTGGCCCATTAGCAATTTTGAAGCCTTTTGTGGAAAGTTGACTTTTCAAAATTCCCAAATATTTCCCATCTTCTACAAGGCATATCTTGCTCACTTTTGAAGCTATGATCATGTTCTTGGACATTTTGGAAAGGTCTTGAAGTCCTCTAACCAATTTCTTTGGTCCCATGTCATTTTGATTTACCAATTTCAAGTTATGGTCTTTGACGTAAAGTGCCTTTTTGTGGACTTTTAAAATGACCTATAATGTTGAAATTGATAACTTTTTGTGAGAGCATTTCTTGGACTTGGAGTGTGAAGATGAGTCGTAGTAAATGTCATTCTCTTCAAAATGAGCTTTGGATGGGATTTTTCTGATAAACCATGAAGAAGTTATGCCCTGGTCAATTTGCAGTTGACTTTTTCAACTGTCCAAAAATAGAAACTTTTGCATCTTGAGTCTTTTTGAGCAATGCTTTGAGAATCATGATCAAGAATTGATCCAATGATGTTTGTGGCTTCAAAATAAGATGTTGACCAAAAATTTTGACTTTTGACTGTCAAATGACCATTTTGCCCCTACAGTTGACTGTGGAACAATTAGGTTTTTTGACTGTGTAATTTGATGCTGTGAGTCTTGAACCATGGTATATGAATGCTTGACAATGTTTATGGGCATATGGGACTTGATTGGACCCTTGGAAACCTCAATTTCTTTGCCAGAACCAAAACCCTAATTTTGACTGGGTTATGAGGCAATTGGACTGTGCAACCCTTGAGAGATTTTGAATCTTTTGGAGATTGATCTTGACAAATCTTGAAGAATATGGGAGGGAAAATTTTGGGGTACAACAGTTGCCCCTGTTCAATCTTCTTAAACTTGAGGATGTAGATTGGCTTGCGTGCCTTTCGTGATCCGAAGGTGGAAGATGATTGAACACTAGAGTGCCCAAAAATTTGCACTCACATAGTAAAGTGTCAGCAGTATGATGTAGGGAATGGGCTTATAGACGCCATTTGGAGACTGTGGGGTAGGAATATGGGCTTATAGATGCCATCTGGAAGTGTGACAGTACCTGGTCGGGAATGGGCTTATAGACGCCATTTGGAGACTGTTGGTATGTGGATGGGCTTATAGATGCCATTTAGGTGTCGATCGCGTAAGTGATTCCTTAGCGAGAACTTGCGTACCTGGGAAAGAAAAATAATTACCTGGCCTGTTACAGGAATTGATCTTCAAACTCTTTATGTAGATGTGCCCTGGCTGGATACAGGTATCGAATCTTTAAACTCTTCAGACGTGCCCTAGCAAGATACAGGAATCGAGTCCGAAGAATATAGTCGTCAACAGATACACCCTGGCGAGATACAGGAATCGGATCTTCGAACTCTTCAGACGTGCCCTGGAAGGATACATGAATCGAGTCTGTGAATGTTAGTCGTCAACAGATACACCCTGGCGAGATACAGGAATCAGATCTTCGAACTCTTCAGACGTGCCCTGGCAGGATAAAGGAATTGAGTCTGGTAATGTTAGTCGTCAATAGATGAACCCTGGCGAGATACAGGAATCGGATCTTCGAACTCTTCAGACGTGCCCTGGCAGGATACAGAAATCGAGTCTGGTAATGTTAGTCGTCAACAGATACACCCTGGCAAGATACAGGAATCGGATCTTCGAACTCTTCAGACGTTCCCTGGCAGGATACAGGAATCGAGTCTGGTAATGTTAGTCGTCAACAGATACACCCTGGCGAGATACAGGAATCAGATCTTCGAACTCTTCAGACGTGCCCTGGCAGGATACAGGAATCGAGTCTGGTAATGTTAGTCGTCAACAGATACACCCTGGCGAGATACAGGAATTGGATCTTCGAACTCTTCAGACGTGCCCTGGCAGGATACAGGAATCGAGTCTGGTAATGTTAGTCGTCAACAGATACACCCTGGCGAGATACAGGAATCGGATCTTCAAACTCTTCAGACGTGCCCTGGAAGGATACAGGAATCGAGTCTGGTAATGTTAGTCGTCAACAGATACACCCTGGCAAGATACAGGAATCGGATCTTTAGTTGCGACCGTTGATGGTGATCATCTTTTTATTAACCTTTGTCCTGAAAAGACAAAACGTTAGTCGTATGCGATGTCATGATGTATGACATGCGTGATGTTCTCGGAATAAATGAGATTGTATGTTCATGATGCGTATATGCATGCTATAATGTATGAAGATGTGATGTTTATGAAATGTGTTTTCGTCTAGGAAAGTAAATCCTTGACGAGTGCCGGGAAGTTGAATCCTGGGCTGATGTTGAGGAGAATAGAGATTTTCATTTCCGTTGGGGATAGGATAATTGCAAGAATACCGGTAGGAGAAGATGACTCCGTTGGGGAATAAATTTGGCGAATAGATTACTCTGCGAGGAATGAACTCTGTGGGGAAAGAGAGGTATTACGCTGAGGTTTGATGATAACTCCATTAGGGATACCATTGTTATGAATTACGTTGAAGGAATTAATAGACTCCGCTGGGGATAGGAAGACTTCGCCGGGGACGATTTTCCATGGCAAATAGCTGAGGATAACCCAGTTATATCTCGGTGGGGAAATAAACTTTAAATAAAAAGTCCGGGAGACGCGTTCGTGCTCTGCGGGGGATAAGCTTCCAGAATCTACTGGGGATAAGCTTCAAGCTGGGGAGACGGATTTAACTCTCCTGGGGGAATCTTCAGACTGGACTCTCTTGGGGAAATTTTTGAACTGTATTGGGGAGGTGGCCCCGCTGGATGTCTGGTATACCGCCGGGGAACAATCTTAGATCAAGACTGTCGGGGATGCTTATTAAGAATGTTTGTGTACTCCGTTGAGGAATGTTGAGATCTGCTGGAGGATACCCAACTTCCTTAAGGCTGACGGGATAACTCTGCTTGGGGAGAGTGTATTGACTTGTTGGCTCACTCTCTGGGGATTTAATGATATCTTGGTTACATTCTCAGCTGAATTTACCTTGGTACCTTGGTGGATAGAGCAATTAGATCGCTTAGACAACTCATTATTGCCCCTGCTTCTAATGTTACCTGTAACTAATCCTTTGTTTCGTATGCAAATATTTATGAGTTAGCAATTAGTGTCAAATGCATATATCACAAATTGAACCTTGGACGTTCTTCGCAAAACAAAACAGAAAAAGGAAAAACCATTGGCAATTTGTCTGAAAAGTGAATTTGTATTGATTTTTGAATTGCCTGAAAATAGGCGTTTTTGTACAAGAGGCTGACGTCCTAGTAAGAGAACGCCGCCGAACAACAGAGTTTATACAATTTTTTGTGGAAAAGGGAAAACAAAACAGCTGTGTGAAAAAGAATAATCCCACTGGGTTCCATCTCTGCTATCGCCTTTATATCTTCGAGCATCTCATCACTTTGCTGCTCAGTTGACAATGAAGCTGATTGATCGATGTCGTCTGAACTTGGTGTTGATACCGGATTCTGGATGCAAAGTGATCCAATGAGACATAGTATTACGCTTTAATCCCTAACTTTTTCCTGGACCGCCCTTTCGGGTTTTCAGTCCACCGGGATACCCATTTTTGCCCAAGCCGCCTTTTCAGGTTTTCGACTTGCCGGGTGTACAGATTTTTTCATTTCATCCCTCATTTTTCCCGAACCCTTTTGGTTCGCCGGGAAGCCCTAACTTTTGCCTAGGTATGTCAACCTAGCGGGTCTTTTATCATGCGTAGTATCTTTTTACTATGTCTGCATTGGCGGGGTGAGGAAGGTCGTCACCGTCCATGGTGGTTAGAATCATGGCTCCTCCTGAGAACACATGTTTAACAACAAATGGCCTTTCGTAGGTAGGGGTCCATTTGCCCCTGGGATCACTCGGAGGAAGGATGATGCGTTTGATTACCAGGTCCCCAACTTGATACTCTTGTGGTCTGACTTTCTTGTTAAATGCCCTGATCATCCGTTTTTGGTACGTTTGACCATGACAAATAGCAGCGAGTCTCTTTTCGTCAATTAGGTTTAACTGATCAAGTCGAGTCTGGATCCAGTCATCCTCTCCCAAGTCTGCATCCTTCATTATCCGGAGAGAGGCTATCTGGACTTCAATTGGCAAGACTGCCTCCATGCCGTAGACCAAGGAAACAGGAGTTGCCCCGGTTGACGTCCTTGCTGAGGTACGGTACCCGTAAAGAGAAAACGGTAACATCTCGTTCCAATCTTTATAGGTCACTGTCATCTTCTGCACAATCTTCTTGATATTCTTATTAGCTACTTCTACAGCCCCATTCATCTTCGGCCGGTAAGGAGAAGAGTTGTGGTGCTGTATCTTGAATTGCTCGCAGAGCTCAGTGATCATTTTGTTATTGAGATTGGTACCATTGTCCGTAATAACCCTTTTCGGGACGCCGTATCGACATATCAGATTATGCCAAATGAACCGTGCCACGACATTCTTAGTTACGGTAGCGTAGGAAGCTGCTTCAACCCACTTTGTAAAGTAATCAATCGCCACCAGGATGAAGCGATGCCCGTTGGATGCCGTATGTTTAATCTCGCCGATCATATATATCCCCCACATTGCGAAAGGCCAAGGTGCAGTCAAGACATTCAGAGGAACTGGAGGAACGTGCACCTTATCTGCATAAATCTGGCACTTATGACATGTCCGAGAATGTTGGTAACAGTCAGCTTCCATTGTGGACCAGAAATATCCTGCCCGAAGGATTTTCTTTGCCATGGTGTGTCCACTGGAATGTGTTCCGAAGGTACCTTCATGCAGCTCTGCCATGATCCTTTCTGCTTCAGCTTTGTCCACACAATGCAATAAGGTTGAATCATGATTTCTCTTGTACAGAATGCCGTTGCTAAGGAAGAACTTTGCCGCGAACCTTCTCAGAAACTTTTTGTCATTGATGGATGCACCCTCGGGGTATTCTTGAGCTTCTAAGTACCTTTTCACTTCATGATACCAGGGTTTTTCAGTTACTGTCTCAGCCTCAAGGTCACAACAGTATGCCGGTTCGTCCAGTTTCCAGATAATGATCCGAGGAGCCTCATTGTCCCATTTGACTTTGAACATAGAAGACATCGTAGCTAACGCGTCCGCCAACTGATTCTCCTCTCTTGGGAAGTGTTCAAAAGTTATCTCTATGAAATGGGGGATCAATGTCAACACACATTCTCTGTAAGGAATAAGATTCGGATGTTTCGTATCCCACTCGCCTTTGATCTGATTTATCACGAGAGCGGAATCTCCGAAGACACTCAGAAACTTGATCCTTAAGTCAATCGCAGCTTGAAGACCCATGATGCACGCCTCATACTCCGCCATGTTGTTGGTGCAGTTGAAACATAGCCGGGCAGTAAGTGGAGTATGAGTGCCTTGAGGGGATATGATCACAGCGCCAATACCATTACCCAAAGCGTTGGAGGCTCCATCAAAGTGCATAGACCATCGGGATCCTTCCTCAAGTCCTTCATCCGGTCCAGGTACTTCACAATCAGTTACTATCATGATGCTCTCGTCAGGGAATTCAAAGTTCATTGACTGGTAGTCGTCCACTACCTGGTGTGCCAAATGGTCTGCCAATACACTTCCTTTGATAGCTTTCTGGGTCGTGTACTGGATGTCGTACTCTGTCAAGATCATTTGCCATCTTGCTATTCTCCCAGACAGAGCAGGCTTTTCAAATATGTACTTTATTGGATCCATCTTGGAGATCAACAAGGTAGTGTGAGTCAGCATATACTGTCTCAGCCGGCGAGCAGCCCATACCAAAGTGCAGCAAGTTTTCTCGAGCAGTGAGTATCGGGTCTCACAGTCGGTAAAATTTTTGCTAAGGTAATAAATGGCGTGCTCTTTTCGGCCAGACTCGTCATGCTGCCCCAGCACACACCCCATTGAGTTGTCAAGCATTGTCAGGTATAGTATCAGAGGTCTCCCTTCAACCGGTGGCATAAGAATGGGTGGTTCTTGGAGATACTCTTTGATTCTGTCAAAAGCGGCCTGACATTCATCGTTCCAACGTACTACCTGATCTTTCTTCAGCAGCTTGAAGATTGGTTCACAGGTAACAGTTAGGTGCGAGATGAATCGAGAAATGTAATTCAGACGTCCTAGAAAGCCTCTGACTTCTTTCTCTGTCTTGGGAGCTAGCATCTCTTGTATGGCTTTTACCTTGGCAGGGTCCACTTGAATACCTTTGTTGCTCACGACAAAGCCTAGCAATTTTCCAGATCTTACCCCGAAGGTGCACTTGTTCGGATTCAACCTTAGCTTGTATAACTTCAGACGGTCAAATAGTTTCTGTAGATGTTCAAGGTGCTCCTCCTCAGTTTGAGACCTTGCAATCATGTCATCGACATACACTTCAATCTCATGATGGATCATGTCATGAAATAAAGCAACCATGGCGCGTTGGTAGGTTGCCCCAGCATTTTTCAACCCGAATGGCATGACCTTGTAGCAGAAGGTGCCCCACTGAGTAACAAAGGTAGTCTTTTCCATATCTTCAGGAGCCATCTTGATCTGGTTATAACCTGAAAAACCATCCATGAAAGAGAACACCTTGTGCTGAGAAGTATTGTCAACCAGAACATCAATGTGAGGTAGAGGGAAGTCATCTTTGGGGTTGGTCCTGTTCAGATCCCTGTAATCAACACACATTCTGACCTTACCATCTTTCTTCGGTACCGGAACCACGTTGGCAACCCACTGAGGGTAAGAAGTCACTGCTAGAAACCCGGCATCGAATTGCTTCATGACCTCAGCTTTGATCTTCTCGAACATCTCTGGACGCATGCGGCAGACCTTTTGTTTAACCGGAGGGCAGTCTTCCTTGGTAGGCAAATGATGGACCACAATGTCAGTGTCCAACCCAGGCATGTCTTTGTAAGACCAGGCAAATATCTCCACATAATCATGCAGCATCTGAATCAACCGTTGTTTTACGCTGAGCTCCAGATTGGCACCAATCTTAACTTCCTTTCTAACTGTCTCAATACCCAGATTTATCGTTTCCATTGGCTCTTCATGTGGCTGAATGGCCCTCTCTTCCTGGAGTAACAGTCTTGCAAGCTCACCAGGCACTTCGCAATCATCTACACCTTCGTCTTCGGCTAAGTTGATCGGATTTTCGAATGCATAACTTGCAGTAGCAGAGTCGTTATCAGTGAGATCCAGAGTGGATTGAAACCTGTATAGGTGAGTGTGTGTAAATACAACTGTTTTGCAATATAAAGAAAGGAAAGAAAGAAAGGGAGCATAAGATTTGAAATGCGAAAAAACGTCCAATGTCTTTATTCATGATATATGGAAATGACAAGTAATATGCCCTCACAAATGAAGCCACGGTGCCCCAGGTAAGACACCGGGCCATAAAGTTTCTATTTATTGTTTATTACAAATAAAAAACAAAGGAATTCATTACTGCGTAACAAAAGTAACAGGTATGTGGTCTTTTGCGGTCCAATTGTTCAGTCCACCGCCGGTCTTCGGGTAGATCCAGCTATCGAACTCTGATTCCTCCACATCGCTTTCTATAGCATTCACTCCCGGGTTGGTGATGATCATGGGAGGTCTTCCGATCCTCGCTTTGCGCACAGCCCTCTGAGCCTCTGCAGTAAAACCCAGCCCAAACATGTCAGTCTTAGGAGTATAATCAGGGAGCCTGCCCCAGTTAGCACATTCACCTTTCTCAATTATAGCCCGGGCGTCCTTTAAGGAGGCCATCTTCAAAGGAAAGTCTTCTTCAATCACCGTCTCAGCCGACGCCAATGTTGGAGGTACCTCTTCAAAATGTTGAAAGGGGGTTTCAATAAACTCCCCGTCCATCTCAATATACCGGAAGGAATTCAGATGACTAACCATGTATTCTTCCTCCCCCTGCAAAGTGACAATCTTCCCTCTGACAGGGTATTTGAGCTTCTGGTGTAGAGTGGAGGTCACAGCCCCAGCTTTATGAATCCAAGGTCGGCCCAGCAAACAGGAATAAGATGGACGAATGTCCATCACATAAAACGTTGAATCAAACACTTAGGAACCAACACGAATTGGAATATCTACCTCTCCGTGAATCATCCTCTTCGATCCTTCAAAGGCTCGAACCACGATGTTACTAGGCTTCAACTCCAGGCCCTCACAATCCAACCGGTCTAAGGCCTTCTTGGGCAATACATTCAGGGAAGAACCGGTGTCCACCAACACGTGAGCAAGAGTAGTGCCCCTGCATTCAATGGAGACATGCAGGGCATCATTGTGGTTCTTTCCCTTAGCGGTAAGATCAGCATCCGAGAAACCCAAACCATTGTCAGCTGTCAAATTGGCCACACAGTCAGTGAATTGATCTGCAGATGTCTCTTGTGGCACATGGGCCGTCTTCAGAAATGAAATCAGGGCCTTTGCGTGGGCCTCAGAGCACAACAATAATGATAGCATAGAGATCTTGGAGGGGGTATGCCCCAGCTGCTCGACGATGTTGAAGTCACTCTTCTTGATTATCTTAAGAATTTCCTCCATCTCTTGCTGGGAGGCTTCAATATTCACAGTCTTCGGTGCCTCCTTCTGGGCAGGCACATCATCAACCCCTTTCCCCGAGTATTAGATGACTCGGCAGCAGGGGTAGAAATTGGATCAGAAGTGGAAACAGGCGCACTTGCAGGCGTAATTACAAGAGGTCTTCGGATAACTGGTGGCGCAATGTCAGGCGAGAAGAGCCTGCCACTGCGGGTAACTTTGGCGGGACCAGTGATGTTGCTGATACTGGAATTAGTGTTGAACTCCTGCTTTACTCCAAGCACATACACATCTGCCCCATAGTGCCATGGGACAGCCTTATCAGACTTGTAGGGGATTGGCCCCGGCACAGTAATGGTTATAGGTGCAACAGACAAGATTTTGACGGGCTTCCTCGGGGGAGCCTTGGCAGGATTATTGAAGATGGTCACAACGGATACTTCTTCGGTAGGAATAATAGGAATAGCCGTCTTCTTGAATAAAATCTCTTTGTTGTCCATCAGGCTTTGGATGCCTGACTTCAGCAACGGACAACCAGTAGGGGAAACAGCACACAAAAGGCAACCCTTGCTACAACCCGGAAATAAACCGGCTAGCAACATGTTCCTGTTAACAGTCAACAAAGGGGTAGCCACATCATCCACAGAAACGGCATACAAGTCTTCCTCAACGGTATTTACTCCATGCTGGGGCATAGGAGCGGTCACAACGTTGGGCCTCTCAGGTGCCTCAAACTGTATTTCCTTCGCATCAATAAGGTCTTGAACCTTATTCCTTAGGGCCCAGCAATCATCAGTAGAATGCCCCGGGCTATCGGAGTGATAAGCACAGCGGGCATTTGGATTATACTTCGGAGAGGTAGTGTTCACAACCTTCGGAGCCTCTCTGACGGTCACCAAGTTGGTCGATAGCAGTTGCGGCAAGATTTGTGACAAGGTCATACTCAGCCGAGTGTATTCTCTTCTAGGTCTCTCAGCCCTTGGTTGCTTAAGTTGCCGAGGAGCGGAATCAGGCTTTGCAATAACCACCGCGTTGACAGCTTGGCGGCGTTCCGGTTTGTTTTGCCTTCTAGGCCCATACACAGCACTGGCTTCCTTTTTAAAAGGTTTCTTCTTAGAACTTGAGGACGCACCTTTCTGAATCTTTCCTGACTTCAAACCAGCCTCTATCCTTTCCCCAGTCAGAATGAGGTCTGTAAACCCTGCAGATGAATTGCCAATGAGATGATTGAAAAATGGCCCGGATAGGGTCCCCAAGAACATATCTACCAATTCACGGTCGGTTAATGGTGGCTGCACCCTGCCAGCCAGGTCCCTCCACTTCTGCGCATACTCTTTAAAACCTTCTCCCGATCCTAGTGACATACCCTGGAGTTGGGTACGTGTAGGAGCGAGGTCGGCATTATATTGATACTGCTTGTAAAAAGCAGTAGCCAACTCCTCCCAGTTACGAACCTTGGTTCCATCCAGCTGATAGAACCATTCGAGATGAGTCCCTGAAAGACTCTCCTGGAAGAAGTGGATCCACAAGTTCTTGGCCACAGTATACGGCTGAATCTTCCGCACATAAGATCTGAGATGTAGCTTAGGGCAGGACGCCCCGTCATACTTTGCGAAAGATGGTGCTTTGAACTTGTGTGGGATGACCACACCAGAAGATAAACCCAAGTCTCCGAAATCCAAACCAGGCACTTGTTGAATTTCCATGGCATCCAGACGGTCTTCCAACTGCTTGTACTTGTCTTCAACTGGAGGATACTGTTCCTCATTAAAATCAGTCTGGTTGTCAGAGACCACCGGAGTAGGAACTCTTCCCCCCTGAGGACTTCCTTTTCCTACAGAAGAACCAGTTTGATCAACCTTATTCTGCAGTGTGTTACCAAACCTCTGGCCCGTGTTGAACAGTACAGTTCTCTTCTTCTTCTTCTTAACCAGCAGAGCCTTCAACTCCTCCTGACCTTGGGCCAAACTCATAATCAGCTCTTGGAATTGGGCGTTCTGAGCCTGAAGGGCCTTGATAGACTGTTCGGTAGATGATTCAGGGTTCATGATGCTGAAATAAACAGCGAAGAACATTAAGCAACATGCAAAGAGGAACACCTGTGATGCACATGATGCATGATATGTGTTTATGCAATGCATTCAAGGGTTCGAAAGTTCAAATTTGTTGTAGACAAAAAGGAACACACGTTATCATTAAGAAAATAATTGTTCAGTACATCAGGGCCTCATGGGCAAATATTAGAAAGTAAATCAATCCCAAAAGACACTGCGTATCCTCTTCGGAGCAATGTAAGTGTTGAGAGTCTTTTCCTCGTGCAGTAGGCGGGTTAGCTCCAAGACCTTCTTCTCACTAGCATGTAGACTGGACTCAAGAGAATTCCGTTCTTCCTTAAGCTGGATCCAACTCTTCTGCATTTCTTCCCAGGATGTAGGCATGTCAGGATGTTGAATGGTGTAGGACACCTCTCTTTCCAAAACTGGCTCTTTGATCACAGGGAGAACATGAGGATATGGCATCACTAACTTCTGGGAGCGGGCTCGTACCCACTTTAGATAAGGCTCCAACGGGATGGAGTTCCTGTGCCCCAGTGTCTTGCTGTCTATCTTGTTGGGCATCCTCCAAGCTCTGATAAATCTCTGGCGAAGTCCTTGGGCATCGTTGTCGAAGTCAAAAACTATGTCAGGAATTAATATGTCATGAGGGCCGTCCCTTCGAGCATAACCAAACTGTCTCCAAGCCAGACACGGGTTGTAAGTAATACCTCCTCTGATTCCAAGTAAAGGAACATTAGGAAACTCCCCACAACGATCAATGATAGTGACATCCTCTCTGGACCGAGAGCACCAATGTATATCTGCATGTGTAAGAGTCATTAATCGTTGTGACCATCTCAAACCCCGCTCGTTCTTCAAAACTGATTGCGGAAGGTGTGAAATAAACCACCTTCCCAGGAGGGGAGTACAGCACATAAGAACACCTCTTTTTCTCATGGTACGAGTGTAACATGAGTGAAGGATGTCCCCCAGTAACGTAGGTATAGGATTCCTCGACATGAAGATCTGGACAGCATTGATATCTATAAGCTGATCTGGATTCGGGAACAACACCAATCCATAGACAAGGAGGGCCACAACTTCTTCAAAGGCTTGTAGGTCAAGGGAGTTCCAGCATTCTTGGGCCTTCTCAAACAGAAACCTGGCCAAGAACCCTTTGATACCACTTCTAACTTCCCAATGTCCCTTGATGTCAGAGGGTTGTAGATGTAAGGCTTTAGCAATCTCTTCAAGCTTGGGTTCCTTTTCCGTACCGTTGTAGGGTAGTTGACTAAGGATATGGATCTTCAGAAGCCGGGAGAACTCTTCCAATGTAGGCACCAGTTGATAATCCAGGAAAGTAAAACAGTGGTGCAGAGGGTCAATGAACTGGTGCAGAGGGTCAAACTGATGAGTCTTCCATGCCTCTCACTGAAAGAAGAGCTCTCGGGAATCCTGGATATAAGCTCCTTGAGCTGAGGAGGGATCCTTACAAGGCTGATCTGAATTGTCTTTCTGCGAACAGTTTCCATGTCCTACAAAACAAGAACAAAGATGAAGATTCGAACCCCTGAAATGGTTAGTCAATGCATATGATGCTGTATGATGTTATGATGCTATGATTAAACACACCATAATTATTCACAAAAGCGAACATGGTAAGGCACACAAGTCACACCACAGCCCTTAGAGTTTAGGCCAGCATGGGGTCTGGGTATTACCCTCTTGAAGTTGGTGGGCTCAACCTGTCCTATCAAAAGTAATCGGGTTCTAAGGGTCCCAATATCATTGGATTGCTTTCATTGTTCATCGTTTCGATTTAGCCACTGAACTGGAGACCGAAATATTCCAAGAAAACAACCCTCAATTGAGTGTAGTATCGAGTATCAACCAACCTCGGACTGCACCAAAGTCAGTTATCTCACTACCCTAAAGAGGCCAAGATGGTTCAATTAAGGTTCCTAAGGTCAGTTGATGCTTCACAACACCACGCGGCGGCCCCGTACTCTCCTTGACTGGACTCAAGGGTTACCGGTACTCACCAAAGTGTCACATCAACGTAGCAGACTGCTTCAAACATGTCGGTATGCCCCGCACAGTTCCCTCACAGTCTTGTTGCTACTTTCTAAGAAGGTATCCCCCAGATCCGGGTTAGGATCTATAGAACTCCCAAGACAGTACCCACAATTTAAAGCAAACAACTCAGGCAATTGAAAACACAAGTGATCTTAGTCCTAAGGTACACCTCACTTTATAAGTCTATCCCCAGCAGAGTCGCCAGTTCTGTGATCGGTGGATCTGGAACTGACTGTTTAATGCTGGTTCGCGAAATGTCGCGGAAGCAAGAGTCGCCACCGTCTTTTATTTTCTCCAACCTGGACAGGACAAAAGCACAACAAAATTCCTTATGAGATTAGCTCTCAGTTTGGGAGGTAGATTTATAGAAAGGGAAGGTGTTAGCACCCTTTCTATCCATGGTTATCCATGGGCTCTTAGGTACTTGCTCTTATGTTTTCAAAATGTTTGTTTGCTTTTCAAATGTGAGTGAGTTTGAAAAAGTTTTGTTTGAAAACTTCAATTCGACTCTTGTATCAGTCCTCAAGAGTGTTGTGAAGCGTTTGTTTTGAAATCTTTTAGAAAGTGTCCGTGTGAAAAGTTTGTTTTGTTTGTTTTTTGAAGAGAGAAAGTATCCATGAGTTGTCTACCTACCCTAAGGAATTAGGTTGTGTAAATTCCCTTAAGGTAGTGCCATCCCGCCATTGAGAGGTAGGTAGCACCACCGTTGGAGGTGTTCGGGTCAATTCGATTGTTAGGGACAGTGTGGTCACCAGAGCAACAGTAGGACACCTTAGAAGCTACCCTTATGCCATAGATCATGGACATAAGGACTTACTAAAACGTCCTATACTCGACGACCACGTTTCGAAGGCAACGGGTGAGGCGTACCCTAAGAGTGGTGTGTGAATTTGTGTGTTATTTTCATGTTATGTTTTATCTTGTACGTGCATCACGGTGATCTACGCTTGTTTTTAATTTAGGCCATACATTATTTCATGCAATTATAATTTTAAAAGTGCGGAAATTTAAATGCGGAAAGTAAAATCCTACGCTATTACAAGGCGCGGGTCTATACATCGCCAAATTAACAAAGACCCGTTTTTAATAAAAATGCGGAAAATAAATAAATTCCTAATTACTATTACATGGCTTGAGCAATTAAATAATATTTACAAAGGAAATAAAATAACGTGTGAAAAGTATAAAAATAGAACGTTCGAGGGCGTTGGACCCTTTTGGAATTAAATTGAATTAAAAGTTAATTAATTATTAATTTAAAGAAAAGAAATGTTATTTAGGTTTTTGGTATTCATGAGAGAAAGAAATTAAAATTGAAGAGAAACCCTAATTCTAAGTTGTTTTTAATTATTAATGAAAAGGTTAAAGTTTAAAACCTAATTTACATAATATTTAATGTACATGTTTATTTACAAAATATTTAATAATTAATAATAATAATAATGATGAGAAAATTATTTAAGAAAAAAAATGATGAAAAGTTAAGAAACCCTAATTTCTACATATTTTAATTTGTTAAGAAAAATATTAAACTTTTGAAACCTAAATTAATCTAATTAATGGTTTGACTTTTATTTACAAAAAATAATAATGAATTAAATATTAATTAAACATATTTTTAGCTTTTGATTTTCTGGTTTTATATTATGAAAATTAATTTATGAAATTAAAGAAAACAATTAAAAACAATTAAAAGAATAAAAAGGAAAATCAAATAAAAAATAAAAATGATGCAAACCATAGGGGGTGTCTGGCCCATTTAGGAGGTTTTTTGTGAGAAATCTGGCCCAAGAATGCAAAGCCTTTTTGACTTTCTGTGCTTGCATGTGGAATGGTTGACTAGCGTGTATGGTAGACATCCTCTTATAGCCTTTGGATTGAAACTCATAGGCGCCTGGCAGGCCTGGATGTGAACGTGCATGATGGACCTTGGATGAAGTGCTGCATAGAAACACATTAAGGAAAAAGATATGAAATATGTGGGGGGACCTGGGAATCGAACCCAGGTCCCAATGCCTGCAGGACAGCTCATTCACCAACCAAGCCAACGCGTTTCTTTGTATACCTAATGGATGATGATTATTATAAGAGAAAAAAAGCGTTAGTGGTGTTAACAAAAAAATGCGCGCCAGTATTTGAATCCCCTAGTCACGTCTTGACACGCCAACTTCGTCTTCTTCATGTGCCTGTAATATAAACAAATAGCGGGGGTTTTAAACCCCCACTAACTGCAAACCATAAAAATAGCGATTAGAGCATGGGCAAATATAAAAAGGGAGCGAGGTGTGGATTGATTTCGTCTTGAGGTCACGAATCCATTGGCATAGGTTTGGTGGTCCAATTTTGCCATATGTGAAAACCCCTAAATTTGGAGCTCTGAAAACCTAGAAAACGTTAATGGCAGATTTTGATATAGGCATTGTTAGTTCAATTAAAGGGTACCATTAGCTTCAGAACATCAATATTAGCAAGAATCAACAATTAAAACTCATGAATAATGCATGAAAAGTAAAACACGATTATGGAAAAGTTCAAGAAGAAAGCAATTATGTTCTACCAATTCTTTGTGCGTGGAGACTGGAAAGGGATTGAAACACGTTCAAGGAAGTCCCAGCAAGCATTTGGAATAGGTTTTAGGCTTTGAATCACGCTGTAACTATGTTTTCAGTTTTCAAAAATTTGATGAAAATTTGCAATTTAGTATGCAGCTTGTATGCAGTTTTTTGCGTGTATGAGCATTGAGTTTAGTCTTGTATATGTATCTGAACGTGATTAGGTTAAGAAAACAAGCCCAAGGTCCATCCATTCATGTTTTGAAGATTTGATTTTCAATTATATCAATTTCAATCTTTTTGCCATGAAACCATTGCCAATCATGTAGAATCTTTCCTTTTTGAATGAGAAACGATTTGCCACCTTGCCCTAGTTTGATTTGCTGCACAAAAAAGATTTAAAAAGCATGATTTGATATTTTCTCATATTTAAATCTAATTAAATGAATTAATATGATTAAAAATCCAATTGATTAATTAAAAATAGGAAAATAAATCCCTTTGAGCTTAATGGGTCGTGCATATGCTTTGGGTAATGATTCATGGAAGAATTTGTGGCCCATTAGCAATTTTGAAGCCTTTTGTGCAAAGTTGACTTTTCAAAATTCCCAAAAATTTCCCAACTTCTACAAGGCATATCTTGCTCAATTTTGAAGCTATGATCATGTTCTTGGACATTTTGGAAAGGCCTTGAAGTCCTCTAACCAATGTCTTTGGTCCCATGTCATTTTGATTTACCAATTTCAAGTTATGGTCTTTGACTTAAAGTGCCTTTTTGTGGACTTTTGAAAATGACCTATAATGTTGAAATTGATAACTTTTTGTGAGAGCATTTCTTGGACTTGGAGTGTGAAGATGAGTTGTAGGAAATGTCATTCTCTTCAAAATGAGCTTTGGATGGGATTTTTCTGATAAACCATGAAGAAGTTATGCCCCGGTCAATTTGCAGTTGACTTTTTCAACTGTCCAAAAATAGAAACTTTTGCATCTTGAGACTTTTTGAGCCATGCTTTGAGAATCATGATCAAGAATTGATCCAATGATGTTTGTGGCTTCAAAATAAGATGTTGACCAAAAATTTTGACTTTTGACTGTCAAATGACCATTTTGCCCCTGCAGTTGATTGTGGAATAATTAGGTTTTTTGACTGTGTAATTTGATGCTGTGAGTCTTGAACCTTGGCATATGAATGCTTGACAATGTTTATGGGAATATGGGACTTGATTGGACCCTTGGAAACCTCAATTTCTTTGCCATAACCAAAACCCTAATTTTGACTGGGTTATGAGGCAATTGGACTGTGCAACCCTTGAGAGATTTTGAATCTTTTGGAGATTGATCTTGACAAATCTTGAAGAATATGGGAGGGCAAATTTTGGGGTACAACAGGTTCCCACCCATTCTTCATGATGTTCTCCATTCCTACATTCAATTGACCCGATACAAGCATCCATCTCTCTAGAAGAGTTTGCGATGGTCGAGGAACCACCGAGGCCTCTTGGACACAACAGTCACTACCTTCTGATTTTGGTGTCTGATCAGATGACTTTGTTCTTTGATGAGGATTTTTATTGGTAATCCTTTTCCCACCTTTTAGGCTTTTCAATTTCTTTCTTGCTTTCCTGATTTTTTCCTAGACAAATTCTTTTGAATTTTAATTTGGAAGTCCAGCGGGATGCCCCAACTTTTTCCTAAGCGACTTGTTTTCAAGTTTCGACTTAGCGGGGATTTTTGTTTCTTTCTTATTAGTATTTTCCATTTTGAACAAGTCTTTGATCTTTGCGTTATCTTTGATTTGTCGTAAGTGATCGTGACTATCTGAGTCTTTAGTAGATGAGGGATAGCCATTGTTGTATCGTCATCTGATCTCGGCTTCATGATTTGCAAGAGATATCCATTGGGATATTGTTAATCGATGCACATTGTTGTTAGATGAGGGTTAACCATTGTGGTTTTGACTTTCCTCAACCTTTTGAGGGATAACCATTATTGTATCCTTGGATGCATATTCTTGATGAGTTCTGAATGCTTGATCAGATTAACTGAACACTACCCGCCCCAGGGTTAAAATGAGGGTTTTTCTGAACAGAAAATAAACTCCTACTTCGAAGGCTCAGAGGGGTTAACGAGGGTCTATCTCCCTTATATCTCTGGTGTTTAGGTATTGAAACAAGGCTTGTACATCGTCAGCAGGGTCTTACTCAAAAGTGTACCAACCGGAGATTTTGCATTTTTAGATTATCGTCATCCTCCTTCCAATATTTTGCTAAGCATAAGACTATGAATTTTGGCATCAATATGCAAGTAAAACATTTAAAGAGTGATAATGAACGAATGAATTAAAATGAAAGGAACACATCAAGACAAGCATACCTATTGCATTTAAGATTTTCATCCAAAAATAGACAAGTTTCTATATACAAACAATGTTTAAACAAACAAGCAAGAATGCAAATGAAAATGCAGTAAAGAAACCAATTATTGCCATCTTTGAAGAGACTTGACTCCGTATGGATTTCTTGATTCTGACGATTTTTTTTCCTTGATGCTTAAATGGGTGAGAGAATTCCCCTTTTGATCTGATGTGAACACAACAGTCTCTGAATTGATCCAGTCTTGAACCTGGTCTCTGGATGACATATTACCTTCAATCGAACGGCCAGGTGCCCCAGAATAATATGCATAGAAGATTATTTTAGGGGAACGAATGAATTATTTACCCAGCGAATCGGTATAAGTTGCATCACCAAGCATATCATGTCTCAAAGAAATAATACAGTCTGTCTTCTCTCAGAACAACAGAGACATCCAATTAGTGAGAAAGAGTCTGACAGTTGGCCAAATAGGAATTGGAATTTTGGAAGAGACGCCAGACAGGTGCTGGGATTTATACTTCAACCCCTTTACAGTCTTCGATATCAAAACCGGGTGCCCTAAAATATGGGATACATCTAGCATGTGTATCGCAATCAGAAGAGATGTTTGTGGGAGGAGGACCCCAAAGATCAGAGCTGGAAAGAACAGGACGTAATGCATTGGGCTCGCATCAATATTCTCATCAGGCTTCTTCTGTCTTTGCTTAGAAGCTTTCTTTTCCGAGAATTCACTAGGGGAATAAAGACTGGCTGCTGTTGAACAGATCAAGGAATGCAAAGTTGTGGGGAGTGCCCCTGATTGAATAGTCGGAGGCTCCAGTGTAGTAACCATGTCTGACGTTGGTATCAACAAGAATGGAGCACTGATGTAATATCTCATAGTAAAAAGGGAACCATCTGCTGATAATATGCTCCAAGAACTCAAGATTGTGTAGCACTCCATGGTTGAAAGTAATTCTCTAAAGGTAAGGAGAAGAAGGAATCTCTGCTGTAGTAGTAGGTGCAAGATTGTTGATATCATTATTAGAGCTTTCATGACCTGGCTCGTCTGGGTCTTCAATCAATTATCTTCGTGTTCGAAGAAATTTTAGACCACAGGCCAAAGCTTGCATGTACCACTCGGAGTTATTCCGTAACTGATCCCTGAACATGTGCGGCAAGAAACAAGTTGAACCTCTGAGGAGAACACATGGTCTAAGTAAGAATCCCCAATCTCCGAGTACCTGTTATGAATTCATGAATATGCATGGGGTGCATGAATGGATGCCATGCCATGTTCTGTCATTTCCAAGGAATTTACGTTCTTTGATTTTGATTTTGCGCAAGCAAGGGATGGAAGAGTTTAGCACAAGACTTGCAAACATGATTCCTTGGAAATAATAGAACATGTATGTTAAGCATGTGGTTAACCATGTTATGTATGCAAAGGCATGGGATCAAATGAGATCAAGGTTCCATCATTTCTGAATATGATTGCTTCACTGTTCGGAATCATATGAATATCATCAAGTCAAAGGTTCAGCATAGCTTCCGCACATATAAGAACCAAGTACCATGTAGATCTCCCATTGTACGGGATCAAGGCTTCTGGAACATCGAATATTGTTGAGCCTTTTTCTGAATATGCTGGGAATACCAAGATCGAAGGCTCGAATAAATCTCTAGGTAAACAAGTCAGGAACTCGGAAAATAAATCTGAGAACCATACAGTCACCGACAGAATATAGCATCTGAATAAGTCACTGACAGAAATCCAAAACATAACCATTAGAACCAATAGTCACCGTCTGAGCATAGTCACCATCTGTACCTATGACAATAATTCCCTCCCCACTCGCAGGTGAAGACTAGGTCAGGTTAAGGCAATGGTAACTCAGAATTGAGGGTACTTCTGAAAAACTATCGCCGTATCACCTACGTGAAAACAATAGCCCCTCATTTGTACCTCATCTGAGCGTGGACGACATGGCGGAAATAGTGAGACCTAAGTCAACTAGCCATTCATGTTTCACATTATTCCTAGGGTTCCTATGGTATACAACTCTGGCCTGGGTATTGGGCCTTTCCTCATAGTAACACCCACCCAATAAGAAGCAGATCCAGTACAACAGTACCATATGGAAGACAATAAAATGCAATGCATACATATGCACAAGTATATACGAAATGAGTGAATAAACTGAAAGCATAAAAATAAACACCCAAAGAAAAGAAAGCAAGAGCTAGGAGCGACTCCGGGATGGACCATCATTTGGTCGACCTGTCCCCAGTGAAGTCCCCAGCTGAAACAACCGGCTGAAAATCCTCAAACAATGAAGTCGCCATCGAACGTCTTTTATCCCACATGTAGGGAAAGGTAAACATCGAGAAAACCTGAGAAGGGAGAAGTCACCGTCTTGCGATCGAGAGATCGGGTAAGGGAGTCTGTTACGCGAGGGGAAGGTATTAGCTCCCCACACGCCCGTAGTAATCTACGGTATCCACTCTTGTTGTCTATCTTATGGGTGTATTTAATCTATGCTTACTGTTTACTATACTACTGAAGGGAGAATGCATGCAAAAGAAAGGGGAAAAAGAATGTAGGGAAAATAACATTGTGCTCGCTTGGGCCCTACCCCAATGCCTACGTATCCTTTTTGAAGAATCAAAGCTACCGTAGTTCGGCTCACATGTTTTTGTTTGTTTTGTGTTTTTTATAGATAATGTTAATTCCGCCTTTTACCGCGGCTCGACCTCTGGAGACTTATACGTTGGCGCAGAAGTAAATTAATCATGTCCTTACCTAAAAAGGGTTTTAGAGAAAAGGTGCTCGAGTACACAAAATGGTTTGAATTGGTTTGTGTTTTATTACCTTGAAAAAGGGTTTAAGTATGATTAGCATGTTTTTGATTTGCTAAGAAAAGAGGTTTTTGTTTTAGGTTCAAGGATGCAAAAAGGGAAAGAAAAGAGTCTAAGGGAGACTAGCATATTCCTAACCTAATGTGATCATACAATGGTAGCCCTATGTCAAGGATGAAAGGGGAATTTTCTACCTACTGTTAGCATGCATGGTTTACAACCTAAGGTCTAACTTGCATCCGGACGGAGCAAGCGCATCCTAAGGGAACATGGTATGTACAAGGATAAAGCAAAAAAATCTAATAAGCATAAGAGAGCACACCTAGAGAGATCCTATCTAAGTTAGAATGCAGAAGGAAGTCTAAAAAACTATCTTATAGGGATCATGGAATGAGAGCGAAGTCGTGATCTCAATTTCTAAATTGAGTGACTCATCGGTCGGCAAGAAATAAAGGAAAGCGATCAAATCCTATAGGGAGCATGCACTGAGAGCGAATTCGTGATCTCAATTTCTAAATTGAGTGACTCATCGATCAACAAGAAAGTAAACAAACACAAGCACAACACATATAGAAAATGAAGTGCGGAATGCCTGCTACAGGTCTTTAAACAACGACTTTTAGCGCACGCTCTTTATTTCCTACTTCTCATGGTATCTAGAAAGAGGTAAAGTGCGGAAGTGAGGAATAAAATAAGGTTACGATGATACCGAACGGAGAAGGCCCATTGCCTTTACAAAGCCACGCAAGTGATAAGAAAACTCTATAGAAGTTGCTCCGCATGAGTGATCAACAATTAATCTCCAAGAATTTCCCATTGCGGGAGTTACATCAATATCCAAACAAAACCTTAACTAAAAAAATGACAACGAAAATGATTATCGAACATGAAAAGAAAAATTAGAAAATTCTAATAAAAATCATAAAGAGAAATACTAAAATATTCTAAAATATTCTAATATCTTTGTATCATTTTTATTATCAATTAAGAGAAAAAATTAAACTAGATGAAAAACTAAAATCTTAATGAGATTAGAAAAGTCAGGGGGGTGTTGAGTTGGATCGGGGAGTGTAGTAAAGGAACTCAGGCACTAGGCCCAACAAAAGTCCATGAAGCTGTTTTTTTGTGTGTGATCCAACAGCTACCAAAACCTGTTCCAAAAAGCTTGTTATGGGGTCTACTACTTCGGTCCAAGCCCGTTCAAAATGGTAGTACAACAACACATTCACAAATATTCATTAACCAGCCTATTGTTAATTGATTTACAAAATAAAATTATTAAAAATAAATTAAAAGTAGATTTGAAAGAGAGGAATGAATAAGTTGTCGTTTGGGCCAAAGGATATGGTTCCATCAATTGAGACGGTTCAACTTCTTCTTCCTCTTTCGTGAATCCATCCACCGCGGCTCCATCATCTCACCTCCACCACCGTCTCTCTTCACTTTCTGCGGTTCCACTTAGAACCTCCATATCGAATCTCCTTCTCTGGCGAACTCTACTCTCTTTATGCCATCATCATCATCGTCAATCCTCTCCAGTGATCTCTGATTCACGCTTCGCATTCGTCTTCACTTAGCTGCGTCTTCAATAACGCTTTAGCTTCGAGGCCTACCGCAGATCAACCTCACACACGGTTCTGATTTAGATTTAATTTCAACATAGTTCTATTTCGATTTCTCTGTCACCGATATCCCAGAGAAGCTTAGGTATGCATTTTACTCCAAATTCCCCCTTCTCTCTTCTTCTGCTTCGTAATTTACTGTTGAGTTCTTTTGTACGATGCCTTGTGGTCTGTTTCAGAAATGTTGATGATGATGATGACATTTTTTTATTGTTTGATGTAGGGAGCGAGAGTTTGGAGGATCAATGAAGGTCTGTACAGAAGATGATGAGAATTCGACGAAGATGATGATTCTTGTGATGCAGCTGATTAATGCAGCAATGATCGATTATTGAAGATTGAAGAGGGAAGCTGAGAGATTGAAGAATCTCTACAGGAGTTTGCTACATATTTTTTTTTGGAGTTTTCTATGGTGAGTTTCTTGGTGGATCATTGGTTATGGCGAGAAAACAGATAAGATGAAGATGAGGATTTTTGGTGATGATTCTTCTGAAAAATTGAAGAAGAATGAAAGAGATTGAGGATGATGAAGGAATCCAGAGGAATTGCAGAGGCTTATTGAGAGAGTGAGGTTGAAAGTTCAGTATATCCTTTTTCCTGGGACTTTTCTGGTGAATGAATCCTCTCCCTTTTTCTGTTTTCTCCTCCCATATGTTATCTGTTATGTCAGTTGAGAAGTTTGTTAGAGATTTTGAGAAGTTAGTTGAAGATTCTGTTAAAAACATGTAAGGTGAAAGTTAGAGGTTGAGGGAAGAAAGTAAAAACAGTTACGGGTTTTATGAGGAGTTGGTTATATGTTCTTCTGTTAGAAGTCTGTGACAGTTAGGAAGTTATGTGGTTAAAACAGTTGGGATTCAGTTAGTTTTCTGTTGGCGATTAGGAAAATAGTTAGAGGCTAGGAAATCAATTCGGTTACTGAGCTGGCTTTTTATTATGCAGGGTGGTTAGGTGATTCTATTTGGAAATTAAGAGTTAGATTTCTGTTAATTGTGGTTGCATATTCCTTGTTCTCTGCAGGCTTCTTGTATTGATATTTTCTCTGGTTTTTCTCAATTGACATTTCCTGATACGTTTTTTTTGTTACAGATTTCTGCTAGCAGATTGTTAGAAGTAGTTAGGAGGGTGAGTTGATGGTTCTCAGCAATGTTTTTTCAAATTCTTGGTAAACTGCCGAGTAATATCATGCGAACCTTTCTAGAATCGACTAGTAGGATTGGTGATATTGGACAACAATTTAGAATTGATTTTTGAACTGTTATACATGCTGCAGGAAAATGGCACAACTAGTATATAGGGTGATGAGGTGATTATGATGGGCTGCCATGGCATCGTGTGATTGTGTTAATCTTGGAAACGTTATGTTCTTTCATATTGACATGCATATGTATGTGTAATGGACTGCAATCTTTTATGCAAGTTGGATGTGTGGGTGTAGCAAGGTATTGAATAGGTTTAATCGTGGATGAAGCTTTGAAACATAACTTGAAACATGAAGTAAGGGAATAAAAAGTGGAGATTTGGCATGAAGATTTTGAAGAAGATTGATGACACTTGGATGGAGTTTTGGTAGATTTAGGATTTATCTCTTAATGCTTTCTTGTAAATTTTTTGATGTATTTAAAATATGACGGGAATGTAACCTTGGTAAATACTTGAAATGATGTAATGATTTATGGTGTAAATGGCCATGACTTTTGGAAACTTTGAGATGGTGATGTTGTTCTAGAATAGGTGATATACTTGGCTTGCATGATGAAATTGCTTGAATCTTGATTACTATTGAATCTCTTTTAATACTTGGTGGAAATTTGAATGAACCTTGAATGTTCTTGAATGATCATGTCTTAAAAATTTGGATTGAAGCTTGTGACTTGTTCTTTGATTTCAAGATAAACCAGGAATGAATTACCCGTACTTTAAAACTTTGATCATCTTTACAATTTCGCAATTCCAAATCTCCATGAAATTTTCAAATCACCTTGAGATATTAACTTCCAATTCCAAATTATCATTCCATTCACAAACCCTTGACTTGACAACCAATACCATATAGACGCCTTAAAGAACCATCGTGAAGTGAATATGGAAGTATATATGACTAGGATAGCTTTGACATGAACATCCAATGAAACTCAGTTGATGGGTATTGCAAGCTCAAAACTCCATGAATAAGAAACCATAATCCTCTCGACTTGGTTGCATTTTGAATGAAGGAACCTCTTGGGATATTAACCAGAACCAACACATTAACTTAATAAGATCCTTAGCTGATGGTGATATCCTTGTAGCTTGATGGGGGAGAAGTTCACGACAATGCTTAAACAAGCAACCTTATCTTTCGACCAATGATTGGTGGAGGAACCCATAGAAACAAGCTTGAATGAAGGTGAAAGTCCCAAAGTAAAAACCCTAGCTTCAAGATTCCCGATCCTATGCCCATTTGATTGATTTATGATGCAGGATGTTTTTAAATGACCTAATGGAAGGTTATGTACATGTGAAAAGTGCGAAACGCATAAGCCAGATAAAAGTAAAAGGGGTAGGACAAATTTGTCGTATTAAAACTGGAAGGCTAGAAGTCTTTTAATGGGTAAGTGAGATGACAATGTTGTTGGATGAGAATGTCTATAAGTTCAGGTCCAGGAGTACTATTTTGACAAACAACTGGGAGCGAGATTTATCTAGAAGTTCAGGTCCAGGATTATTGTAAAAAAATGTTAAGAAATAAACGTAAAAGGTGCTTATGGGACTAGAACCATAGACCTTTAACACTAATTCCTTATGTGCGTGTTCTCTACCACTGGGGTGGTTGTACATCCGGTATTAGAAGCAAAAACATAAACATATATTACAAAGTAAGTTCTGATGATGAAACTCATCTTCTTCTTCATGCCAGCCAGAGTATATACAACTTAGTCATTTATCAACAAAAATGGAAAATGCAAACATAGAAGTTATGGAAAATTTCATCATGGTTTCAGAAGTACAAAGCATCAAAACTGTAAACCAGAAGCTAACTGAATTTTGCTAATCCTAATTCTGAACCCTAATTTTCTCAAGAAGTTATGACTTGAAATTATCTCTACTTAGGCCATATAAACTAAATCTATAAATATGTACATATTCAAAGCTATGATATCTACATTGTATTTTTGAAAATGCAAGCCTAACAATGTCTATGTAATGAGATGAAAATAAGAAGAAACTTACCTTGCAGCTGGAGATTATTCTGTGAATTAGAGCATGGTTCAGACTGCTGTGATGTTATGGTCAGCTTCCTCAAGTTCTCAGAAAGCTAAAGCAAACCTTAACTTGAGTTATAGGTGGTTGGAATGTTCCAGAGCAGCCAAGATGCAAAGTTCTGATTTTTGAGAGGAGAGTGGTGAAGACTGTATTACAGTTTGG
Organism: Vicia faba; assembly: GCA_948472305.1. NCBI lineage: Eukaryota > Viridiplantae > Streptophyta > Magnoliopsida > Fabales > Fabaceae > Vicia > Vicia faba. The sequence goes on along the minus strand of OX451741.1, from coordinate 1,308,826,619 downwards.
AAACAAAAGTTGGGAAGGCTTATACGTGTATACCAGAATCTGTATGGATGATTTGGCCAAGAAACCCACAAGGAAAATTAGAGTTTGGATGCAAAAATCAGAAACTAGCAGGTTTTGTGTTTGTGCTGCAGTTTCAGATTCTTGGGAATTTTCAGCAAGGTTTCAAGGCTTTTTTTCAATCCTATTTCAGTTTGCAAATGAATTTTAATTTATAGGAAAAGGATTTAGAAGCTTGGAGAAATAAGGAGTACAACCCTCATGTATTATGGGTCGTTGACTTGTTTTTGAAGCAAGTTTAGGCAGACATGGTTTTAAGGCAGGGTAGGGTGGTTGACATCCTAAACATGCCTAATCTGAGTTTGTAGGCATTATTTATGGGGAAGTACACTCATAAATAAAGTAAAGTATGGGCCCAAAATAAACTTTGTACAAAAGTTTGCTTTTCAAGGACAACGGTAGTACTTTTATGCCACACGTGGGAAGATCCTCTAGATAAAGGCTTAGACACTGGGATAAGGACTCAAAAGTTGGTGTAAGCATTAAATTATGATGAGATTTAACAAGCAATAAGGATTGCAACATGAGATTATGCAGCCTAGCTTGAAACTGGATCATAAGTTCAGCATAAACGTAACTTAGATTAAGAACAAATGTCCAACTTCTGATACTTGATTCTCCCTTCTCCAGCATGATCTGAAGGAGTTCTCAAACTTTTTAGAAATCTTATAACATGATTTTTAGCCCCTCTTTGAATCATTTTTGCAAACTCTGATTGTACCTATGTGAAAAATGTCCTAGAAGTTCTAATCAAATTCTGACTTGGAAATGTTCAGAATTTACTAAGTGTTTTAGTTTCATGGACGTGTCTTCAAGGATTTATAACTTGAAATTCTAGCGTTTCTAGGAGAAGTTCTGTTCTACAATGTTTTAGAACTCATTGAGATCTACAATTTCTGTGTCATAAGTTCTTCTTGAGTCATCTTGCATCATGATGAAAATCAGTCCAAAAGTTCTGAACTTATCATATTTTCTTTAAACTTAGAAAAATTTCTAAGTGATTAGAACTTTGACTTTTCTAAAGTATTTTTGATTTTTGATTTTATTGATGAACCAACTTCATATTCTAACATATATTGATGAAATGTGATTCTTGAAACTTGATTTTGATCCAAAAGTCAAAGTTTGACTTTTTAGTGTGCATTTTGACCATTTTGCCCTTGTTCCAATTCCAACCCTAAATTGGTGTATCAGTGCTGCAAACTTGAGTCATGGAGGATGTTGTGAGAAAATTCTTTAGAAATGAAAGGGTAAATTTTGGGGTACAATAGTTTCCCCTATTCAACCTTCTTAAACCTGAAGAGTTAGATTGGCGAGCCTGCCATTCGTGACTTGAAGGTGGAAGATGATTGAACACTAAAGTGCCCAGAAATTTTCACTTGATGATGTAGTGGTTGATTGTGTAGGGAATGGGTTTAAAGATGCCATTTAGAGAATCTATGTAAAGTTGTTGGAGATGGTCTTATAGATGCCATCCAGAGTGACTGGGGAAGGTATCAGTACAATTCTTTTGGTTGATTTATACTGAAATAGTAGATGTCTTTTGCTTGTTTTTAACTGGAAGAGATAAATCTAACTAGAAGAGGTCTTCATTTTCTTGTTGTTAATCTGGAAGAACTAAATCTAACCAGAAGAGTTCTTCATTTGCCTGTTGTTAATCTAGAAGAACTAAATCTAACCAGAAGAGGTCTTCATTTGCCTGTTGTTAATTTGGAAGAACTAAATCTAACCAGAAGAGGCCTTCATTTGGCTGTTGTTAATATGGAAGAACTAAATCTAACCAGAAGAGGTCTTCAGTTTCCTGTTTATAATCTGGAAGAACTAAATCTAAGAAGAAGAGGTCTTCATTTGATGATTGATTTTTCCTGCAAGGAAGAGGATTATTTGCAAGCAGATGTATGCATGGCGTAATGATGTTCTCAAAATAAATGAGGTTATGTTGTATGCATTTGTCATGTATGTGTTATGATTTATGAATGTGATGTGTTTATTACAGCGTGCCTTTATCTAGGAAAATAAATCCTTGACAACATGTTGGGGAGCCTTGGAAGGCTGAATCTCGAACTGTTGTTAGAGAACAGGTGTATCTTCAACTTTATTTAGAATGTTTTTGTTGGGGTATTCTTGTTTTGAGGAGAACTCCGTTGAAGAATGTTGATTTTGCTCGAGAAGAAAACTCTATGGAGAGTGTTGATTCTTGGCTGGGGAAAAGAGTTTAGGAGTCTTAGTTGTCCATTGCTCTACTAGAGAGTGGGGATTTGTAGAGCAGTCTACTAGGAAAGAGGAGTTGGGGTACTCTGATTTGTGATAGTCTGAGAGGCAAATTCAAACCGGGGAATGTTTCCGTTTGTTGGGGAAATAAACCCTGTCGCCAGTCTGCTGGAGAGGAATTTCCTTTTCGAAGATTCTTGAGATCAAAACCAGTTGGGGAGAAGTTTTTAGAGATTGGAACTATGGCTGGGGACCAACCTATGAAAAAGAATTTGTGGGAGATTTGTCAATGCCCCTAGTAGAAAGTGTTTGTAGTATTTCCAAGAAATGTTTGCCTGACCATACGTAACCCTTCATTGGAGTTCATGTTCAGTGCCCCAAGTGATTCATATACACGTATACCCCTGGTTATTCAGCGTTTCTTGAGAGATTTCTTGGAATCTTGAATGGACTGCCCCAGACGTATTAGGAAGTAACACGTCATGCCCCCTTGCTTATAGGAGATTTGTTATTGGAAGTGTCTTCCCACTTGAAGTTATTTTATTCATTGAGAGAGTTTTTGTTCACTAGATATTCGTCATTTGAATTTCTATGTTGTCAAATAATTAACCATATGCAAACAGCGATATTCAAATAATGCAAAGTTTATGTTTGTCTTGAAGTTTCGAAAATGCGTTTTAGCAAGTAAAGAGAATTTTGTAAGAATATGAATTCAACTCAGGATTTACAGTAAGCCTTACAGGAGTTAGGATACCTTTTGTAACAATATGCTTTCGAACTAACCCATGCTTCAATTAGGACTTTTAAAAGGTTGTAACATGGTCTGGTTCACGGTTTAAGAAACAAAGGATAAGGCTCAAAGTGTATTTGTACTCACCCGTTCTCCATGATGTTCTACAGTCCTAAACTCAGTCAATTGTGTGTTTGGACTCCTATTGAATCTGGAATGATGGTTCAGATATTTGGAAGTTTATTTGAGAAGGAGATTATTTTTTGCATCACTTTTCATGTTGTTGAGGATTTTTAGTGACCTTTTTTTTTATTATCCCAGACTTTTGCCTGACTGTTCTTGTTTTTAGTTTACAGTCAGCGGGATGCCCCCGTTTTTTTTCTTTGTCTTAAGTCTCCTTCGTAGGTTTTGACTTATTGGGCTTTTCTTTAAGAGATAATGACTGCCTATTTGATAGGGAACCATCACCGTCTTTTGATTCAAAAGGACGTTCCTGATGTCATTCATTGCTTTTAGGGAGTGACAACTTGCGACTGAACGCGCATTTGAATTAACTGAGACTACCCTGCCTCCGGTTTTGATAAAAGGTTTCAGTTTGCGTAAAAAAGGAAACTCCTACTTCTTTGGCTCAAAGGGGTTGACTAGGGATTATCCTCCTTATAACTCCAGTGTTTAGGAATTGAATGAACGCCTGTACATCGTCAGCAAGGTCTCTCCAAAAGCATACTGTATGATATTATGGCATTATTTTCGTCCTCCTTCCTTTAAAGGCTTATAGCTTTTAATCGGGAGTTGAATATCACCAAAAGAAAGTAAAGCACAGTTTAAGTATAGTGAAAACGAATGGATTAATTCAAGACAAACATTTGCAATACATTGATGAAATAACAAAGTTTGACATAACTAAATGTTCAAACAATCAAAAGAAAATTATAACTTGAAAATTCAAATGAACAAAAGCCTCTTTGTCTGAACTTGTCACTTCAGATGGTGTGCCTTTGAGGGACGGCAGAAAAATTCAGTTTGACCATGTTGTGTGAACTCCTGCACTCCTTTGTCGATCAAGTCTTGAATTTTATTTTTTAATGCCCAACAGTTATTCGTATCATGTCTAGGATTATTGAAATGGTATGCACATATTGCATCAAGATGATAGCTAGGAGCGGAGGTATTGGAATTTCGAGGAGGATCCCTCAACGTAATCAATTCCATCTTCAACATGTGTTGCAATAATTGAGCCAAGGACATGTTAATTTTGGTGAATTGCCTTTTGGGTGTGTCCTGCTTATGCTGATTTCCTTGTCGTTGTTGCTGCATCGACGCTGGATTAGAGATACACACCACCCCCACAAATTGGTTGAGATTACTCTTATTGTGGATCTTCCGGTTATACACATTATTGGACTCCTTCTTTCCATTGTATGAGTTGTTATGAGTACTTGAAGATGCAGTCCCTTGAATTTTATCGGTCCTGAATTTATTTTCAACATGCTCCTGCACGAACATGTTATCCAATTCCCTATCTGCCAAGAGAGATTGATCATTGGTTAGGCCCCAAGCTTTAGTATTTTTCCCCAGACGGTCGTATCTGTCTTGATAAACTTTCCGATGAGAATCCTCAACTCTTCTTGTTCCCGAGCTAAACTTTGGATAAGAGCCATTTGACTACTCATCTGGATTCTCATCCTTCCCATCTCATCCTGTAGTTTTTCAAACTGGTCATCCTTGTTGTTGTCCGGATTTTTCTTGGTCAAGTTCCCAGCGAGGAGTGATTTCAATTCTTCTTGCCCCTTGGATAGATTTAGGAACATTTCCTTGAACTGAGCATCTTAAGTTTGGAGATCTTTGTCATTCTATTTGAAAGCCATTTCTACTGAAATAAACAGTAAGCAGATGAGAGATCTGTGTGGAAAATCCTGTCATGATATGATGCATGGTATGTGGATGCAATGTTTTCAAGGACTTAGAAGATTTAAATTTGTTTTAGACAAGAAAGGAGCAAACATCAATTGTATTAATAAGTTTAAATTGATTACAACCATGCCCCTTGGGCTTACAATGGAAGAAATAAAGAAGAATAAACTCCTAAGACAAAAAGGTCGAACGCATCCTCTTTGGCGCAATGTAGGCGTTCAAATTTCGCTCCTCATGGAGCTATCTCATAAGCTCCAGGACCTTTTTTTCACTCACATAGAATTGGGCTTCAAAGGTGTCTCGTTCTTCCTTCAGTTGGATCCAAGCTCTTTGTAAGTCCTCAAGAGAAGGAGGTGTGGTAGGATGAAGGGTAGCATAAGGAACATCTCCTTCAACTAATGGCTCCATGATGATATGCGAAGTGGCAGGGTATGGAATACTGAGTCTTTGAGCACGAGTTTGTACCCACTTAAGATAAGGCTCCAAAGGAATGGAGTTCTTATGCGCCCATGTCTTGCTATCCACTTTGTTTACCATCCTCCAAGTTCATATAAATATCTGACGGTAGCCTTGATCGTTATTCTCTTAGTCGAACACCAAACCTTGGATGAGTGCATTGTGAGGACCATCTCTTCATGCATAGCCAAATTGTCGTAATGCAAGAGAAGGGTTATAGGTGATACCTCCCCTAATGCCAAGAAAAGGGACATTATGGAATTCCTCACAACGGTCAATGATAGTAGTATCCTCAAAGGATCAAGAACACCAATAAATGTCAGAGTGTGTGAGGGACATCATCCTTTGATACCATGTTAATCCTTGCTCGTTCTTCAATGTTGATCTAGGTAGGTGCAAAGTAAACCACTTAGTGAGTAAGGGAATGCAACACAAGAGAGTATCTCTTTTCTTCATGGTGAGAGTGTGGAAACAATGTAAAATGTCTCCAAGCAAAGTACGTATAGGATTACGAGAGAGGAAGATCTTGATGGCATTCCCATCTATGAATTGGTCCGGATTGCTAAATAGAACCTAACCATGGATTAGAAGAGCCAATACATCTTCAAAGGCTTGGAGATCCATATCTTCCCAGAATGAGCGAGCCTTATCCAACGGGAATTTGGCTAGGAAACCCTTAACTTCACTTCTTGTCTCCCAATTTGCTATGATGTCAACTCTCTTCAGATGCAGGGCTTCAACAATGACTTCAGGCTTTGGTGTCCCTTCTAAACCAGTGAATGGTAATTGATCAAGCACGGGCACTCCCAATAGTTGAGAGCACTCATATAGCGTAGGGACCAACTGGTAGTCAAGAAAGGTGACACAATGATGCATGGGATCAAAGAATTGGAAGAGCACACAAATCATTTCTTCTAGGAATTTGGAGGTAGCCAAGCTGAGGAGTCGACCGTATTTCTCCGTGAAGGGAGAATATCCTGGCACCCTTGATGCTAATTCTTGGAGTTGAGAGTGCACTTTCACGAAGCTGATTCGGATGGTATTCCTTCGGACGAGATTCATGGCCTACAAAACAAAGCAAAGATAAATCCCTAAATCCTTGAAATGGTTAGTGATAAAGCTTATGATATTATGATGTTTATGATGTTATGTACAAGTAAGTAAGTTATTATATACACATAAAGCAGACAAGTCCTTAGGTTTAGGCTTGCATGGAGTTGGTAGGTAAGTACCCTCTTGAAGTTTAGTTGGCTCAACATGTCCTAGAAAGTAACCGGGTTCTAGGGGATCTCAATATCACTGGCCTTTCTTTTAGGCATTGTCTCAGCACAATCAATATTTTCTTGCAGCTGAGATATCCCAAAAGTCCGATCTCAATGAGTGTAGTATCGAGTATCAACCAATTTTCAGCTTTCCACTGAAATTGACTATCTCACTACTTCCTAATGGCCAAGTTGTTCAATTAAGGTTCTAAGGTCAGTTAGTGCTTCATGACACCACTCAACGGCCCTGTATTCTCCTTGATTCAACACAAGGGATACCGGTACTAACAAATGTGTCACACTAATGTAGCCATTGCTTCATCCATATTGGTCTAGCTGTACAGTTTCCAGAATCTATTATTACTTACCTAAAAAGGTGCCAAAAATCCGGGTAGAGGATAAAAAAATGCTGAAACAAAGAACCATAATATAAAGAAAACAAGTCAAACAAAGAAAAGAAAGAAAAGATGATCTATCCCTAAGGTAACCCCACTTTTAAGTATATCCCCAGCAGAGTCGCCAGTTCTGTAATACGGTGGGAGAACTGACTTGTATGTTTTGCATTTGATCGCAGTTGTTACAGATTGAAAGAGTCGCCACCGACTTTTCTTTTATCCAATAAAGGAAAGGGTGAAAAGAACATGAAATACCTTTGAGATTATTTTTTTGAGTTCGGGGGGCAGATTATGAAAAGGGAAGTTGTTAGCACCCTTTTCATCCATAGTTATCTATGGACTCTTAGTTGCTTGCTAGATCACTTGCTTTTTTTTTGAAAATGTGCTTGTGGTGTGGGTTTTGAAATTATTTTGAAAACGTCTTTATAATGGTTCTCGTCTCTATAAGAACGCGTACAAAGTGTTATTTGGAAAATAGTTCAAAGAAGTGTTTGTAGAATTTGTTTTTGAAAGTGATTTTGAAAAGGTGTCTCTGTAATGGTTCTCGTCTCTATAAGAACGCATACAAAGTGTTTTTCTTTTGAAAATGTTTCAAAATGAAAGCGTTGGTGTATAAAATGTTTTTTTTGTGAGCAAGCGAGCAACTAGGAGCATCCTACCTACTCAAAAGGTCTTTAGTGTTCTTTTCTTCCTCCTTTAGATGTTGCTATCTTACCATTGATTGGTAAGAAGCCTTATCTTTGGATGTAAAGGGGCGGGAGTGGGTCATCGTATGGACATGATAGAAATATTGTGATTAGCATTTCTCTTGAGGGACTAAGATCATTTGTAAGGAAACATTCGAAGTGTCATCGAGGGACTATGATCTTGTATTTTTTTATTGTTTTTACTAAGACATCTCACATGCATAACATGACCATTTTTCATAAGGCAACAAGTGGAGTTAACCCTAGAGGCGCAAGTGTGTAAGTGTTTGTATTTCATGCTTGATTTATCTTGAATTAGGGTTTTCTAAGTATTGATTTTATCTTTCCATACAAATCCTAATTACTAGCATTTATATAAAAAGCAATAAATTGCAGAAAAGAAATATCATACGCTATTACAATCATTTGGGGATGGGGTGTACAATTTTACAAATGGGGGTTGCAAGAAATTAAATTCCTAGCTATCTATTACAACCATATTGAAATAATGTACAATAATTGAAATGTAAAATAGATTATTTTGTTTTCGTTAAGAGAAGAACTAAATTTGCTTAAGATAATATTTTTAGTCTTTTTTGTTTTAAAAGAAATAAAGCAAAGTATATGGATATAAAGTATTTTTTGGGGGGTTTTTGATTAATGAAAATAAAAGTGATGATAAAAATAATAAGAGAATAAGAGTTAGATTCAGCGTGTTAGTGAAAGAATAGAAATAAGAGAGAGCAGAAGTTCTGACTCAGGTGCGCTGCAAATCAAAAAGAAAATGTTAGTAGAAATGGGGAAAGCCAGAAGTTCTGGATCCAGACGCACTAAAGTTCTGGGGTTGCTGGGAACAAAGGAAAGCCTAGAAGTTCTAATTGCTGAGAGAGCCTAAAAGTTCTGACTATTGAGAGAGCCTAGAAGCTCTGATGAAGCTCGAAACCTAGAAGTTCTAGTGTTACTGGAAGGCTAGAAGTTATGTTAATGGGTAAGTGAGATGACAATGCTGTTGGATGAGAATGTCTAGAAGTTCTGGTCCAGGAGTACTGTTTTGACAAATAACTGGGAGGAGGTTTATCTAGAAGTTCTGGTCCAGGATTATTGTAAAAAAATGTTAAGAACTAAACGTAAAAGGTGCTTCTGGGACTAGAATCCTAGGACTAGATCTCTCTACCACTGGGGTGGCTGTACATCCGGTATTAGAAGCAAAAATATAAACATATATTACAAAGTAAGTTCTGATGATGAACTTTATCTTCTTCTTCACGCCAGCTAGAGTATCTGCAACTTAGTCATTTCTCAACAAAAATGGAAAAATGCAAACATAGAAGTTATGGTAAATTTCATCATGGTTTCAAAAATACAAAGCTTCAAAACTGTAAACCAGAAGCCAACATGAATTTTGCTAATCCTAATTCTGAACCCTAATTTTCTCAAGAATTTATGATCTGAAATTCTCTCTACTTAGGCCATATAAATGAAATCTATAAATATATACAACTTCAGATCCATGATATCTACATTGTATCTTTGAAAATTCAAGCCTAACAATGTCTAAGTAATGAGATAAAAATCAGAAGAAACTTACCTTGCAACTGGAGATTATTTTGTGAATTAGAGCCTGGTTCAGACTGCTGTGATATTCTGGTCAGCTTCCTCAAGTTCTCAGAAAGCTAAAGCAAACCTTAACTTGAGTTATGGGTGGTTGGAATGTTCTGGAGCAACCATGATGCAAAGTTCTTATTTTTGAGAGGAGAGTGGTGAAGACTGTATTACATTTTGAAAACAGAAGTTGGGAAGGCTTCTACATGTATACCAGAAACTGTATGGATGATTTGGCCAAGAAACGCACAAGGAAAATTAGAGTTTGGATGCAAAAATCAGAAACTAACAGGTTTTGTGTTTGTGCTGCAGTTTCAGGTTCTTGGGAATTTTCAGCAAGGTTTCCAGGCTTTTTTTCAATACTCTTTCAGTTTTCAAATGAAGTTTAATTTATAGGAAAAGGATTTATACGCTTGTAGAAATCAAGAGTACAACCCTCATGTATTATGGGTTGTTGACTTGTTTTTGAAGCAAGTTTAGGCAGGCATGGTTTCAAAGCAAGGTAGGGTGGTTGGCCTCCTAAACACGCCTAATATGAGTTTGTAGACATGATTTGTGGGGAAGTACACTCAGAAATAAAGTAAAGTATGGGCTCAAAATAAACTTTGTACAAAAGATTTCTTTTCAAGGATAGCGATAATACTTTTATGCCACACGTGGGAAGATCCTATGGATAAAGGATTAGGCACTGGGATAATGACTCAAAAGTTGGGTTAACCATTAAATTATGATGAGATTCAACAAGCAAGAAGGCCTGCAACATGAGATTATGCAGCCTAGCTTGAAACTGGATCAGAAGTTTAGCATAAACGTAACTTAGATTAAGAACAAATGTCCAACTTATGATCCTTGATTCTCCCTGCTCCAGCATGATCTGAAGGAGTTCTCAGACTTTTCAGAAAGCTTGTAACATGCTTTGTAGCCCCTCTTTGAATCATTTTTGCAAACTCTGATTGTACCTACGTGAAAACTGTCCCAGAAGTTCTAATCAAATTCTGACTTGGAAATGTTCAGAATTTACTAAGTGTTTTAGTTTCATGGACGTGTCTTCAAGGATTTATAACTTGATATCCCAGCGTTTCTAGAAGAAGTTCTATTCTGCAATGTTTTAGATCTCATTGAGGTATACAACTTCTGTGTCAGAAGTTCTTCCTGAATCATCTTGCATCATTATGAAAATCTGGCCAAAAGTTGTGAACTTATCATATTTTCTTAACACTTACGAAAATTTCTAAGTGTTTAGAACTTTGACTTTTCTAAAGTGATTTTGATTTTTGATTTTCATGATGAATCAAATTCATATTCTAACATTTCTTGATGAAATGTGATTCTTGAAACTTGATTTTGATCCAGAAGTCAAAGTTTGACTTTTCAGCATGCATTTTGACCATTTTTCCCTTGTCCCATTTCCAACCCTAAATTGATCTATCAGTGCTGCAAACTTGAGTCATGGAAGATCTTGTAAGAAAATTCTTGAGAAATGAGAGGGGAAATTTTGGGGTACAATAAAATCATAAATCAAAATGAAGGTAATTTTGTGTAGATTCCAGAACTTCAAGAATTTCTAAAAATGGAATTGTGAATAAAAAGTTATGACCTATTATGTGGAGGTTGCACCATAGCTACGAAAATGGAGTTTGGAATTGAGAGATAAGACTTCTTCTATTTCTCTCTAATTTTCTTCACAAAATTTGGGTTTTTATGTCTCTCTATCCAAACAAGATCTTATGATGGCATACAACAAGGTTTATTGACCAATATATCCCTAAACTAAGTGATAAATACACTTTTAAATACACTGATCACCTTTCTCAAATTCTAAAGATCTCCTCTTTTTATCTGCATGACTCTTTTGACGATCTTGTGTTTTCTTCATCTTTTCTTGGATCGTCTTAATTTTCTCCATTGTCTCTTGAATTATTTTTAGTCCAAGAATTCCTCTTTTGCCAACCTCCGACCAACACAATAGTGATCGACATTTCCTTTCATTCAAAGCTTCATATGGTGCCATGTCGATACTCGAGTGATCACTATTGTTGTAAGAAAATTCGATCAAAGGTAAATGATCCTTCTATTCCCACCGCTTTCAAGAATACATGCTCTCAATATATCCTCTATCGTCTCAATCATTATTTCTGTTTATCCATCAATTTGTGGATTATTGGAAGTACTCAATTTCAAATTTGTTCCCATCTCACGATGAAACGCTTTCCAAAATCACGAAGTAAACTTCAGATCTCTATCTAAAACAATATTAGACGGTACACCATGCAATCTTAAAATTTCTTCCACAAAGAGTCTTGCTAGGTGAATCGTCTTATGAGTCGTCTTAACCGGAAAGCAATGTGTGGACTTAGTTAACCAATCCACAATCACCTATATAGAATCATATCCACCTAAGCTACATGATAATCCTATGATAAAATCCATTGATATGATATCCCATTTCCATATAGGAATGTCCAATGGTTGCAACATACCACCGGGCCTCTGGTGTTCTATCTTCACCTGTTGACAAATCCCATACTGCTCCACATTATTAGCCACATCCCTCTTCATATCGGGCCACCACAAGTTCTTCCTTAAATCTTGATACATCTTGGTCGATTTGGGATAAATGGTAAATTTACTTTGTGGGTTTCATCCAGAATCATCCTCTTCAACTCTATATAATTGGGTACACACACTCTATCTTTGAATAGAATAACCCCATCGGTCACTCAAGATAAATCCTGAAGACTTTCCTTAACTTGCAACTTTATATCATTGCATTGAGCCTGACGTATTCTTTCTTGCAAAACATTCTCAACATTCAAGTTATTGATTAATATGTCAATTGGTACTCATTCGAACTGTAAATTAAGGTATCTGAATTTCTCTAACAATTCAAATTCCAACACCATTAGCTCTGCAACTCGGATCTCTTTCCTACTCAAGGCATCTGCTACTTTGTTAGCTTTTCGGGGATGATATTTCAAATCGAAGTCATAATCCTTAAGGTACTCTTTCCACCTCTTGTAATGTATATTAAGTTCCTTTTGATTGAAAAGATACTTTAGACTCTTATGATCACTTAACATCTCAAAGTGGACTCCATACAAGTAATGTCACTTTAGCGGTAGAAATGTTTAAGACTAAGCCATTAGATTGACTAGACTTATACGAATCAAAATAAAAATCGCCACCGCGCTTTATTGTTTCCAAAGGAATGGGAAAAGATCGAATAACCTAAAAATAAGGGGAAAGCTTCTAGGTAAGGGGGTTGGTTATGCAAAGGGAAGGTATTAGCACCCTAAACATCTATGGTACTCCGCAGGAACCTCTTTGAAAAATCTGTATATTTTGGCTATGAAAAATGTTGTATAAAATAGATGGTAGAGGTGGGAAAAGAAACATATTTTTTTATGATTTTTGCACCCGCCGTGGTTGCGAACCTTTAGTGCCTACGTACCACCTTTTTATGCAATAGGGGATCAGGGTACACGTAGTTCCTCTTTTAAAAATTTTAAAACACAAATGTGTTGGTCAATTTTATGAGATAAAACATCATCGTCATTGTCCGTGTGGAAAATATACCTACTACCCACAATCATGAGAAAGGAGAATTTGCATCATCTCAAAGTGGAGGATATGGCTTGGATTTTAAAACAAAAAATGCCTCACTCAACACCCAAGTGGAAAATATCTCTCTTTACTATATATTGTAGAAGTATAGTTGTTTGCATCACTACAAGGATTGACAAGAGTTCAACCTTTTGAGAAAAGTTTAAAGATAAAAGCCAAAGTGGCAAGATGGTTTGACATGAGACTGATTGACTTTTAGTCTTCTCACAAAAATATCAAAGTATTATTAAGTTTATTGGAGTTTATTTATGAAAATGTTTTAAAATGCATGGACCTAAGTCCAAGTTTATTATAAAAGTAATTCAAGTTTAAAACAAGAAGAGTTTTCAAAACGGGGGAGAAGATTTTTGAAATTAAAGAAGATGGGAGGAGAAGAAGAGGCTATCCTAAAGCATAAGGTAAAATCTAGGGATAAGAACAATCTAACCAACAAGAAGCTAATACTTGACACTATGAGCCAAAATAGAATTCTCATTCTTTGGATTGAAACCAAACAAGCAAATGATACTAGACCTCTTGGGAAAACAAACTTCAAGTGTATTAAGTCTTCACAAAAATTGGGAAGAGTAACGGCTGTATACGCGTGAATTCCAGATTACAAACCAAGAGTGTAATCACAATAACCTGCATACAAAACAAACAAACAACTAAATGTCTTGAGGTAAACCTCAAGAGCTCCAGACAAAATAATCAGATAAGATCACAAGGTCTCCACTCACAAACCAAGGTTTCTAATCCTAAGTCCAAAAACTCCAATGCTCCATAATGCAGGGGATATTAACCAAATAGTCCAAGTATCATTAAAGATTTTTAGGGTTTATGTTGATTATTAGTTGTTTTAAAAAGAAAAAAAGAAAAGTAAAGCCCAAGTGAGCAAAAATAAAAATGACAAGAAAGTAAATCCTCAAATGAGAAAAGATAAAAAATGGCATGAAATGTAAATGCTAAAGAAAAAATAGTGCATAAAAATAAAATGCGCATATAAAAGAATAAAGGATAAAGTAAATTATTAGTGATTAGTGGTTAGTTGGATGATCATCTTGAAACTTGCATTTGGAACTCATTAGAGGATTGGTAGAACCAAAGACTCCACACAACAAGTTGCATTTGCTTTTTATCAATTATATAATCCATTTGGAATCCTTATGAATATCATTTAATGATCAATGATGTTTAAGTGATCCGCATTGACCAAAGGTGTTGTAGATCCATTAAAGGATTGGTAGAACCAAAGCCTCCACAATGAATCTCAAGGTTATTGGATCAAAGAGATCAAATTAACATACTTGGGCTTGCAAACATAAGTTTGGGCCACGAATGATCATTTATTCGAATCAATACAAAATTTAGCGCTATGTTAAGCAATCATAAGTGGACTTATATAGAAGTCGCACCTATTTTGAGGTCGGTTGTGATATTTTGGGAGAACTGACTTGGGTGTTTTGCGTTTGATCGCAAATGTTACAGTAAGCAAGAGTCGCCACCGACTTTTCTTTTATCCAAAAGGAAAGGTGAAAAAGTACAGGAAAGACCTTTGAGATTGTTTCTTGAGTTCAGGGGATAGATTATGAAAAGGGAAGGTATTAGCACCATTTTCATCCATGGTTTACAATTGACTCTTAGTTACTTGCTAGATCACTTGCTTTTGTTTGAAATCGTGCTTACCATTGATTTGGTAAGCAACCCTATCTTTGGATGTAAACGGGATAGGCGTGCGTCATCGTATAACCATGATTAGAAATATTGAAAGGTATCTTAGCATTATTTTTTAGGGACTAAGATCATTTGTAAGGTAACTTAGATAGCTCCATCGAGGGACTATGATCTTGTATTTGCTTGTTTTTACTAAGATACCTCACATGCGTAATATGGCTATTTTGTATAAGGTCACCAAGTGGAATAACCCTAGGGGTGCTTGTGTGCAAGTGTGTTGTTTTCATGCTTGTTTTTTTGTCTTGAATTAGGGTTTTACTAAGTATTGATTTTAGTCTTTCCATACAAACTCTAATTACTATCATGTTATATAAAAGCGATAAATTGCGAAATTTAAAGTTACTACGCTATTACAACATTCGTGGGAGGGGGTGTATAAATTACAAATGGGGATTGCAAGAAATAAAACCCTAATTAATATATTACAACCAAATTGAATTTATACAAGAATTGAAATAAATAATACACAAGATGAATTAAATATGCAAGAAGATAAATGTGAAGAAAATGGATATTTTGTTTGATGTTTTATGAAAAGGAATTTTACCTTAACCTAATAAAATAAAGAAAATTGTTTATTAAGTTTGGAAATTATTGAGAAAAGATTTTAGGTGAAAACCCTAATTAATCAAAAGAAAATAAGATTAAGAAAAGTATTTTTTTGGCAATTTTTATCTTGAAAATATTTATAGCATTATAAAATATTTTTAATCCTTTTGGTATTAAAATAATATATATTTAA
This sequence comes from Vicia faba, assembly GCA_948472305.1. NCBI lineage: Eukaryota > Viridiplantae > Streptophyta > Magnoliopsida > Fabales > Fabaceae > Vicia > Vicia faba. Next base: position 1,308,811,227 of record OX451741.1, on the reverse strand, counting down.
AATAGTGTGAAGAAAAAATAAATAAATAATACAATATTAATTAAGTTTATAAGATTTACTTAAATAAATAAATAAAGTATGAAGAATAAAAAACATTTTTATTTATGGAAAAATAAAGTGAAATAAGTCAAAATATAAAATATCTTTTTTTTTGCATTTTTATCATTTTTTGTATTTAGAAAATATATTTGAGAAAGTAAATAAAACAAAAAATGAAGAAATAAAATTAAATTGAGCCAGGGTGCAAATATGAAACAAGGGGGAGGAATGTTAGGAAAAAAAATCAGGCCCAGAAGGAGGAAGACCCATGCGCCGGAAAGAACAAAAAAAATTAAAAATGAGAAAAAAGCAAAAGGCAGCGCACGCTGAGGCTCGAACCCATGACCTCCTGATTACCAGCGTGCTGCCTTACCACTAGGGTGGATATACATCCTTTAATACAAATGAAACAATAAATATGTAAGGAAAAACGTGTTCTGAAGACTTCATCTTCAACCTCCAGCCAAAAGACCTGTATCTTCTTCATCTCTCAACAAAAATGAAAAGTTCAAACATGAAAGTTGTGGAATTTTTTCCCATGAATCCAAACATATAAACAACTTAAGCTAACAATCAAAGATGAATGAGATTTTTTCAAGCCCTAATTCAAAACCAAAAAATTGCAAAAAATTTCAACCCTAAAATTCTCTAAGCTCAGGCCATATAAATGTAAACCATGGATATGTACAATTTCGTGGCAATGGTATCTATATTTTATCTTCACAAACCAAACTCAAATGATGCCTGTATGAAGAGATAGAAGTTTGAAAACTTACCTCTTGCATCTTGAGTCGTGTATGGAGTTTGAGCAACCTTTGTGATGGCCTGACGATTTCTATAGCTTGCCTAGACCTCCCTGAATGTGTTCCAACTCCTACTTTGCTTTGAGGATGGTTGGAACTCCCTACTGATGTCAAGTTCAAGCTTCAGTTTTGAAAATGGTGGATGATGATTGAGGAGTTACAGTTAGGAAATGAGGGCCTGGATCACTTTGATATGATGTATGGAAGGTGTTTGGATGATTAGTTTTCAAAACGCACGAGTGGAAATGGAGATCATGAGTTTTTGCTCAAAACTGTCAAGTTTGGGTAGTTCTGTGCAGCAAGATGCTTGGGAGTGTTTTTAGGACTTGTGTAAACGTATGTTGTGTTGCAATTGACTTGTTAAAATGTATGGAAAAGGTTAGATCACCAAATCACTCAAGGCTTCTAAGTTATAGGGTTATGGTTCTATAACTTGCTTTTGAAGAAAAGTGAAATGACAAATCTCAAGTATTTTACAAGCATGTCCTGAGCTTCTTCAGGCCTTAGACACCTTGATTTTAGTTTATAGGGGTTGTGTATGCTGAAAGAACAAGTTAGAAGCTCAAGATAAGTTGACTTTGTGATTAAAGCAACTTTTCAAGAATGGAATGATAACTTTCTTTATAAAATGGAAAATTGGCTTGGACAATGCTTGGAACACTTGGATAATAGATCAAAAGCAAGTGTAATCTTCTGATTATGGAGAGATCTTGAGGTTTAGAGGCCTGCAAAACAAGATTTTGCAGCATAGGTTCGAAATTGAGTTCTTGTTCATCACAAAATGCCTTGTAATTCAAGTGACAAAACACCAACTTCATCTCTTCGATTCTCCCTACTCAAGAATGACCTTAAGGAGTTCTTGGACATTTTGGAAAGCTTGCAATGTGATATACAACCCATATTTAAATTTATTTTGAATATTACCCTTGGAACTATATGAAAATGTTCCGTGAAGTTGAGTCAAAATCTTGACCAAATTAGGGCAAAATTTCACTAAGTGTTTAGTTTCATGACCCTATGTTCACAAAATTATAACTTGAGATCCAAGCACTTTTGGGAGAAGTTTTGTGAAGCAAAGTTGTAGATTTCATGGATATCTACAACTTTCATGTTTTAAGTTTCTCTTGAATCATCTTGCATCATGGTGAAAATTTGGCTCAAAGTTATGAAAAAAACATGAATTTTCTACACTTAGAAAATTTTGACTTTTAAAAATGAAATCTTGACTTTTTGATTTCTTGATGAATAAGTTTCATATTTTGACATGTTTTGATGAATTGTGATCTTTGGCACTTGAATTTGACCAAAAAGTCAAAGTTTGACTTTTCAATATACAGTTGACTTTTAATCAGTTGACTACAAAATTCATCTGTAAATCCAATGGACTTGCAATGTTTGAAACCATGTCATTAGTTCAAAATGATGCAATTGGGCTCTTGAGATCATTCCTTAAACTAATTGACCATTGGTTAGGTCAAAAATCAAAAATTGCCCTTTCCCAGTCAAAACCCTAATTCTAACCATTTTGCCCTTTTGGAGATTTGATCAAACTTCTTGAGGAATTGTGGTCCAAACTTGATCAAATGATACATATGGGTTTAAAATGTTGACGTGGATAAAAAATTATTAGGTTTGACTGTACATTGTCCATGGTTGACTTTTCCCCAATACAGTTGATTTTTAGGTCGATTATTCAACTGACTGATCAAAAGTTTGATCCAAGGCTTGAAACTTGACATGTGTTATCTTATGGGTCCATAATGGTCCATGAAAGTCATATGAATCATTGATAGTTCAAAAATCATTGTGAAAACTCAAACCATAATTTTGGTCATCAGTGCCTAAGGAGGTGTCTTGAGCTGATCAAACCCTAGTGCAGTCTTGAGCCCAAGGAGATCTTGTGAGAAAATTCTTGATAAGTGAGAGGGATAATTTTGGGGTACAACAGCTTCCCCTGTTCAATCTTCTTAAGCCTGAAGTGTTAGATTGGCGAGTTTCGCCATTCGTGACTCGAAGGTGGAGGATGATTGGACACTAGAGTGCCCAGAAATTTGCACTCGGTGATGTGATGGTTGAAGGAATGGGCTTAAAGATGCCATTTGGAGAGGTGATAGAAAGATGTAGGAGATGGGCTTAAAGATGCCATCCAAAAGTGATTGTTTGTATTGTAATTTGTAAGCTGAAATAATGAGTATCAGAATGGCATCCGTGTCTGTAACGTATCTGAACTGCATCTGGGAGATGATTTTGAATGAATATCAGAATGGCGTCCATGTCTGCAGCATATCTGAACTGTATCTGAAAGTTGAATCTGATTGAGTATCATAATTGCATCCGTGTTTGGAGCGTATCTGAACTGTATCTGAAAGTTGAATCTGAATGAGTATCAGAATGGCATCCGCGTCTGGAGCATATCTGAACTGTATATGAGAGATGAATTTGAATGAGTATCAGAATGGCATCTACGCCTGGAGCGTATCTAAAATGTATCTGAGAGTTGAATTTGAATTAGTATCAGAATGGCATCTGCGTCTGGAGCGTGTCTGTACGGTATTTGCAAACTTTGAACATTGTTAATGGTAGTTGTTAATCTTATCCTGAAAAGGGTAAAATGTTAGCTAAAATGAAAAGTCATGTTGTATGAAATACATGATATAATGCATTTGTTTTATCAATGTTTATGATATGCGGATTCCATGTATGCGTATGTGAGCTAGTCTATTATGCTGTTTGTTAGATTTGGGGAAAATAAATCCCTGAATGTTGCTAAGGGTATGTAAGTCTTCATGTCTTGAAGTTGAAGTGTTCATGAATTTTTGTTTAGATAAATAAACTTTCTTGTAAGGGAAATTCCATGTACTGCTTGAAAAATCTATTTGGGGAATCTGGGGAAATTAGATGATTTCTACCCGGGACTGATAATTGGGAGCTTTATTCTGCTGGGGATTAAACTGCACACTACGGGGGATTTTTTATGGAAAATAACTTAGATAGATTTCCCTATCTCTTAAAGCCATCAGTAATTGTATTTTATTTTGTTTATTTGTAAACAATAATTATGTTCAAATGCATATGTTCAACAATGAATCATTTGACGTTTTTGTAAACAAAACACAATAGTAAAGAAAAATAGATAGTTTTGCACTTTCAAAGGAATATCTTTGTATTGACTTTGAGTAAGTATTTTGTACAGTGAGACAAACATTCTAGTAAGAGAATGTCGTCGTAAAAAATGAAAATTTTAATACAAAGAAAAGATAGCTATGTGTAATAATCCCATGGGGTTCCCATTCTGCTATAGCCTTTGTATCTTTGAGAATCTTGTCTATTTGTTGCCTTGTCCGAAGATAATTGAATTGGTTAGGAATGTCGAGTTTGCAAGTTGTATGTAAGGTTATCCAACGGGACATAGTCATACGCTTTAATTCCCTAACTTTTTCTTGGACCGCCCTTTCGTGTATTCAGTTCACCGAGATACCCTTTTTTGCCCAAGTCGCCCTTTCGAGTTTTCAACTTGCCGGCTGTACAGATTTTTTTGTTTTATCCCTAATTTTTTCCCGAACCATTTTGGTTCGTCAGGATGCCCTTGTTTTTCCTAAGTGTGTCAACCTAGCGGGTCTCTTATGCATAGTATCTTTTGACTATGTCTGCATTCGCAGGGTGCGGCAGGTCGTCACCATCCATGGTGGTCAAGATCATTTCTCCACCAGAGAAAATGTTTTTTATTACAAATGGTCCTTCGTATGTAGAAGTCCATTTGCCCATGGGATCGCCTTGCCGTAGTATGATACGTTTGATCACCAGATCCCCAACTTGATACACTTGGTGTCTGACCTTTTTGTTGAAAGCCTCGATCATCTGTTTTTGATACATTTGACCATGGCAGACAGCGGTAAGTCTTTTCTCATCAATTAAGTTCAGTTGATCAAGTAGAGTTTGGATCCAATCATCTTTATTTAGACCCGCATCCTTCATAATTCTTAGAGAGGGGATATGAACCTAAATAGGCAAGAAAAGTTCCATGTCGTATACCAAATAATAGGGTGTTGCCTCGGTTGATGTGCGAGCTGTAGTACGATACCCGTGGAGAGCGAATGGTAACATCTCATGCCAGTCTTTGTATGTGACTGTCATTTTCTGTATGATCTTTTTAATGTTCTTATTTGCAGCTTCGACAACGCCATTCATCTTTGGCCGGTAAGGGGAAGAATTGTGATGCTGGATCTTGAATTTCTCGCACAAAGCGATGATCATAGTATTGTTCAGGTTCGTACCATTGTCGGTGATGATCCTCTCCGGGATACCATACTGGTCGATGAGATTTTGTTTAATGAACTGGGCTACAACATTCTTGGTAACGGAAGCGAAGGAGGCTGCCTCAACCCACTTTGTAAAATAGTCAATGGCCACTAGGATGAAGCGGAGAGATCAAGCCTACAGCCTCCAATGGAAACTGCTTCATTCTAGTGGCCATTGACTATTTCACCAAATGGGTCGAAGCAGCTTCCTTCGCATCCGTTACTAAGAATGTTGTTGCCCGCTTCATCAAGCAAAATCTCATTTGCCGGTACGGTATCCCAGAAAGGATCATCACTGATAACGGTACAAACCTTAACAATAATATGATCACCGCCTTGTACGAGCAGTTCAAGATTCAACATCACAATCCATCCCCCTATCGGCCAAAGATGAATGGTGTAGTCGGAGCTGCTAATAAAAACATTAAGAAGATCATACAAAAGATGTCTGTCACCTACAAAGACTGGCATGAAATGCCACCATTTTCTCTCCACGGGTACCGTACCACGGCTCGCACATCAACTGGGGCAACACCATATTCCTTGGTTTATGGCATGGAGGCTATTTTTCTTATTGAGGTTCAGATTCCCTCCTTGAGAATTATGAAAGATACAGGTTTGAGTGAAGACGATTGGATCCAGACCCGACTTGATCAACTGAACTTAATTGACGAAAAAAGGCTTACTGTTGTTTGCCATGGTTAGACGTATCAAAAGTGGATGATCAAGGCTTTCAACAAGAAAGTCAGACGCGAGATATATCAAGTTGGATATCTAGTGATCAAGCGCATCATCTTGCCACAAAGTGATCCCAGGGGAAAATGGACTCCTACCTTTGAAGGACCATTTGTAATCAAGAACATATTTTCTGGTGGGGTAATGATCTTAACCACCATAGACGGTGACGACCTGCCACACCCTGTGAACACAGACATAGTCAAAAGATACTACGCGTATGAGACCCGCTAGGTTGACACACCTAGGAAAAACTAGGGCATCCCGGCGAACCAAAAGGTTCGGGAAAAAATTAGGGATAAAATTAAAAAAATATGTACACCCGGCAAGTTGAAAACCCAAAAGGGCGACTTGGGCAAAAAACGGTTTCCCGGTGGATTGAAAACCCGAAAGGGCGGTCCAGGAAAAAGTTAGGGAATTAAAGCGTATGACTATGTCTCGTCAGATCACTTTAAAGACAATCTCTTCACTAACAAACCCGGAACTTCTGATCAATTCAATCATCTTCGGACGAAGCGGCGAATGGACAAGATATTCGGAGATACGAAGGCTATAACAGAATGGGAACCCCATGGGATTATTACACATATAAATGTTTTTCTTTGTATAAATTTTTCTTACTTTTATGACACCATCCTCTTACTAGGATGTTTGTCTCCTTTGTACAAAATACTTATTCAAAGTAAATACAAAGATATCTCTTTCAGAGTACAAAAAAAACTATTTGCCTTTTTCTTTACACTTGTGTTTTTATGTGCAAAAACGTCCAATGATTCATTAATGAACATATGCATTTGAACATAATTACTGTTTACAAATAAACAAAATGGAAAAGAATAATTACTGACAGGTTGAAAGATTAGGAAAACGTCTTTAGGCTATTCCAGGGGAAATCCCTACAGTACATCATTAAGATCCCCAGCGGAGCAAAAACTCCAAACTACCAATCCCCGGCGGAAACCATTCAGTTGCTCCAAATTCCCCAGCAGGTCATCTTGAAGCCTGAAAAGCAACCATATAACAGTTAACTTTTGTCTCTCCCCAACCTAGGATAATTCCCCAGTAGAGTGGCAGACGACCGAAACTCCTGAACTTTTTCCAAACAGGAATAAGTTTTCTTCCCCGCAGAGTTTTCTTTATTCCCCAGCTGAACAAGGATTCCCATTATGTAATCCCCAGGAGAAGTCATCAAAATTCTCTAGAATCCCCAAGCAGTATATGGCATTGCTCACAACAGAATTTTCGTCAATACTCCAACTTCAAGACATGAAGAACCAACATATCCTCAGCAATCAAGGTTTTATTTTCCTCAGCAATACAGCGAATTAGCTTACATGCGCATACATTACATCCATATATCATAAACATTGATAAAGTACATATATTGCATCATACATTTCATGCAACATAACTTTGTGTTTCAGCTAGCATTTTACTCTTTTTAGGATAAGATTAACAGCTACTGTTTAACAATATGCAATCATGATACAGTTCAAATACACTCCAGACACGGAAGTAATTCTGCTACTCATTCAGATTCAGCTTTCAGATACAGTACAAATATGCTCCAGACACGGAAGCCTTTCTGATACTCATTCAGTTTGCAAATACAGATACAGTTTAGATACGCTCTAGACGCAGATGCTATTTTATTACTCATTCAGACCTCCACTTCAAGATATAGTCCAGATATGCTCCAAACACGAATGCCATTCTGATACTTATTCAAATTCAGATTTCACACTCTTGATACAGTACGGATACGCTCCAGACACAGATGCTATTCTGTTTCTCATTCAGATTTCAAGTCTCCAGATACAGCTCAGATACGTTCCAGACGCGGACACCATTCTGATACTTATTCTTCTGACTTAAAACTTACAATTCAACAAACATTCTTGGATGGCATCTATAAGCCCATCTCCAACAAGATTTTATCATCTCTCCAAATGGCATCTTTAAGCCCATTCCCTCAACTAAACTTTGACGAGTGCAAATTTATGGGCACTCTAGTGTCCAATCATCTTTTACCTTCGAGTCACGAACGGCAAAGCTCGCCAATCTAACTCTTCAGGTTCAAGAAGATTGAACAGGGGCAGCTGTTGTACCCCAAAATTTTCCCTCTCATTTATCAAGATTTTTCTCACAAGACTTCTTGGACTCAAGACAAGATTAGGGTTTGGTCAGCTCAAGACATCTCATCTTGCACTGATAACCCAAAATTAGGGTTTGAGTTTTCACAAGGATTTTTGGACCACCAATGCTTTGTGTGACTTTAATACTTAATTTTGAACCCCTAAGTTTGCTCATGTTAAGTTTCAAGCCTTGAACCACATTTTTGATCAATCAATTGGACAGTTGACCTAAAAATCAAATGTATTGGGGAAAAAAGTCAATCGTGGCCAATTTACAGTCAAACTTCATAATTTTTTATCCATATCAACATTTTAGACTCATATGTACCATTTTATCAAGTTTGGATCACAACTCCTCAAGAAATTTGATCAAATCATCAAAAGGGCAAAATGGTCAAAATTATGGTTTTGACTGAGAAAGGGAAATTTCTGATTTTTAACCTAGCCAATGACCAATTGAGTTCAAACATGATTTCAAGGGTTCAATGACATCATCTTGACCTAATTACATGGTTCAAAAGATCTCAAGTTCATTGGATTGACAGATGAATTTTGCAGTCAACTGATCAAAAGTCAACTGTGCAGTGAAAAGTCAAACTTTGACTGTTTGGTCAAAATCAAGTGCCAAGGGTCATAATTCATTAAGATATGTCAAAATATGAAACTTGTTCACCAAGAAACTCAAATTTGCAAATTAGGGTTTTGAATTTGAAAATTTTCATAACTTGAATTTTTCTAAGTATAAAATTTTTCTTATTTTTTCCCAACTTTCCACCACTTTTTCACCATGATGCATTTTGATTCAAAGAAAACTTCCAACATGAAAGTTATAGTCCTCCATGAAATATACAACTTTTCTTCACAAACGTTTCCCAAAATATGCTTGGATCTCAAGTTATGTATTTGTGAATATAGGTCCATGAACTAAATAACTTAGTGAAATTTTGCCCTAATTTAGGCAGGTTTTGGACCCAACTTCATGGACATTTTTCACCTAGTTCCAAGAGATATCTCAAATTTCATTTCAAAGATGGATTATAGAGAGAATCGAAAAAGGGAAGTTTGCATTTTATCACTTTTGATCAAGCCATTTTTACAAAGCATCAAGTTGCAAATCAGATCTATGATGGTTGTATCTTTCTTTACAGGTCCTAAGCTTGCTTTACACTCCATAATTAAATGCAAACTCAGAAGCTAAAGGCTTTATCTTGTCTTTTGAAGCTTTGTAAAAGATACATTTCCATTTTTGGCCAAAAGTGCACAATGTCATTTTCATAAAGGGCAACTTTTGCAACTTTGTCAATCTTGAGCCTTGGTCCTGTCCCTTTGGTACAAGCAACTTACACAACTCTTAGGCAATTTGTACAAGCTCTTTGCAACCCTCAAGCAAGAAAGGACAGGCATGTGAGTATGGTCTTGTCACTTTACTTCAAAAGCAAGAAAGTTGGTAAAAAGGTCAAGAACTAGTACAACTAGTAAGGGCTGACTTTTGTATCATTTCTATACAAGTATACAAACTTATGGAAAGGCTTAGCACGATTACTTGACACTTGAAACTCTCTAAAACTCATAAACACTAAAATTCTGTCCAAACACAGCATTTCTGCAAAATCACTGCCAACTAATTTTTGGCTCGTGCGTTTTGTGTTTTAACACTTGAAACACCTCATACACATCATACCAAAGCAATCCAAGCCATCACCCTGGTTCTGTAACCCCTGTTTCAACCTTTTCCACTTTCAACCTTGAAGCTTGCAGCTTTACTTGTGCAGAGATTTCCAGCTATCCTCAAAGCAAAGTAAGCATTGGAATAGCTTCAGGGAAGTTCAAGGAAGCTCAAACAATCCTCAGGTCTCCATTAAAGTCCTTGCATTGCTCTACTTGAATCCATCTGAAGGAGGTATATTTCTTAAACTCTATCTCTCTGAATAGGCATCCTCAAGCCACGATTTGTGAAGAAAAAATGTAGTCCTTATCATAACAAAGCTGTACATATGCATACTTTTCATTTATATTAAGTGTGCTGAGAGAATTTGAAGATTGAAAATGCTGAAAAAGTTAGGTCACGAATTAGGGCTGTCAAAATTCTCTCTGATCTTTTAGAGTTAGGTTACAAAATTTATATTGTTGGAATCGTGAGCTCAAATGCCACATGTTTCATGTTATGAGTTTTTGTTTTTGTGCAGCATGTGAGAGTTACAGGTTTGAACGAAAACGCGCGAAGAAGAAGACTAGTTAGAGGACAGGGATGAAGTCTGGGCTTTTTTGGTAGCTTTGGCCTTTTTGTTTTTACTAACCACACCTCCTGTTTGCTACTACACCCCTGACTTATTTTGTTATATTTTTCATATTTTTTCCATATTTTTATATTTATAGCTTTATTTTATTTTTTCTGAATATTGAAAATCCTAAAAATAATTTCTTTATGTTTTGCAAATTTTTTTTTATTATTTCTTACATAAAAATTAATTTTTTAATAGAATAGAACTTATTTTCTTAAAATAACTTGTAAATATATTTAAAAATACTTAATATTTTTATTATATTATTTATACTCATAAATACTTATTTTTATACATATTTAATTTTTAATATTTACATATAATATTATTTATTATTTTCTTATACAAAAAATGTGCAAAATAATAATAGAAAACATTATTTTCTTTTAATTAAAAATTAGGGTTTCACTCCTCCAAAAATAATAATATTTTTTCCTTATTTTTTAGGGTTTAAATTAAATTATTTTCTCATGCAAAAAACAAATACCAAAACATTTATTTTTACATAAATACATTGCATTGCATTTTAAATATTTGTATATTTATTTAATTCGCGCAATATTCGATTGGGTTGTAATAATATTTTTAGGTTTATATTTGTGCAAAATTCTCATTCAAAAACATGTATCCCCCCTCCCATAATAATTGTTGTAATAGCCTAGTTTATTTTACGCAATTTATTGCTTTATATACTATGCTTAATAATTAGGGTTTGCATGACAAGAACAAAAAAACAAAACAAAATAGAAAACCGTAAATGCAAGACAAAAGCATGAAAATGACACACTTTGCACACAAGCACCCCTAAGGTGTCTCCCACTTGGTTGCCTAAAATAAAATGGTCATGTTACGCACGCGAAGTATCTTGGCAAAACAAAACAAATAAAAGATCATAGTCCCTCGATGACGCTATCAAAAGGTTGCCTAAACAAAGATGATCTTGGTCCCTAAAAATGCTAAGATACTTGGGAACATTGCTATCATGGTTATACGATGACCCATGCCCGTCCCATTTACATCCAAAGATAGGGTTGTTTACCGGTAGCCTTTAATTCAATCAAAGAGAATACGGGGCCGCTGAGTGATGTCATGAAGCACTAATGAACTTCTAGAACCTTTACTTGACCAACTTGGCCTTTTAGGATGTAGTGAGATGATCGGCTTTGGTGCAGTCCGAAGTTGGTAGATACTCGATACTACACTCATTAAGGGTTGGTTTCTTGGAATATCTAGGTCGCCAGTAAAGAGGCTTGAACTGAAACAATGAACAAGGAAACAATCCAGTGATATTAAGCTCCTTAGAACCCGGTTACTATTTCTAGGACAGGTTGAGCCAACTAAACATCAAGAGGGTACTTACCTATGAAACCCCATACAAGCCTAAACTAAGAACTTGTTTGATTTTCTTGTACATATATACTTGTGCATAACATCATGAACATCATGAACATCATATGCATTCACTAACAATTTCAAGGATTTTGGAGATTCATCTTTGTTCTTGTTTTGTAGGTTATGGATTCACTTCGCAGGAAAACTATCCAAATCAACCTTGTAAGAATTCCTCTACAACTCAAGGAGCTAGCTTCAAGGATCCATGAGAACTCTCCATTCACCGAGAGACATGGTCGTCTACTCAACTTGGTCACTTCCAACACAGAGGAGGATATGATGAAGGTTCTCTTCCAGTTCGTTGACCCTTTGCATCATTGCTTCACATTTCCTGACTATCAACTTGTGCCCACTTTGGAAGAATTCTCTCAACCTTTGAGGATTCCTATTCTCAATCAACTACCCTTCAACGGTACGGAAAGAGATCCAAAGCCAGAAGAGATTGCTCAAGCCCTGCACTTGCACTCATCTGATGTCAAAACTCATTGGGAAACTAGAAGTGGTGTCAAAGGCTTCTTGTCAAAGTTTCTGTTCGAGAAGGCCCAAAGCTGTTGGAATTCCCTAGACTTGCAAGCTTTTGAGGAGATTGTAGCTCTTCTCATCTATGGGATGGTCTTGTTCCCTAATCCTGACCAACTCATAGATGTAAGCACTGTCAAAATCTTCATAACTCTCAAGCTGGTGCCTACATTGCTTGGGGATATCCTACACTCTTTTCACACTCGTACAATGAGGAAAAGAGGTGTTCTTATGTGTTGTACTCCTCTCCTGGCAAGATAATCAATCTTGAAGAATGAGCAAGGTTTGATGTGGTCACAAAGGTTAATGACACTTAACCATTCAGATATTCATTGGTGTTCTCGATCCAAAGAGAATGTTATTATTGTTGACCGTTATGGGGAATTCCCTAATGTACCTCTACTTGGCATTAGGGGAGGCATCACCTACAACCCTTGCTTAGATCTAAGACAGTTTGGTTATGCCCGACAGGATGGCTCACATGACATGCTGATTCAAGGATTGGTTTTCGACTAGGACAACGACGATCAAGGACTCTGTCAGAGATTCATCCGAGCTTGGAGGATGCCAAACAAGGTGGATAGCAAGACTTTGGGACACAAGAATTACATCCCTCTTGAGCCTTACCTCAAGTGGGTACAAACCCGTGCTCAAATCTTATGATGCCTTATCCCTCCATTCTCCCAGTGATTATAGAGCCTGTTAAGGAAGGAGAAGTTCCATACACTATCCTACATCCTGACATGCCAACATCGCTCGAAGACCTAAAAAGGGATTGGATACAGCTCAAGGGAGAGCGTGATACTTTCGAAGCCCAATTCTACACAAGCGAGAAGAAGGTTTTGGAACTCACTCGGCTACTTCACGAAGAGCAGACTCTCAATACCTACATTGCACCAAAGAGGATGTGCAACGTCTTTTTACCTTAGAATTTTGTATTATGTTTCCCAAGGGGCATTGATGTACTCACAATTCTATCTTATTAATATGACGTGTGTTTCTTTTTTGTTTAAAACAAATTTGAATTTCTAAATCCTTGAAATCATTGCATGAATACATATCATTCATCATAAGCATAAACAGGTCTTTGCAACAAGTTTCCTCATCTCTCTACTGTTTATTTCAGTATGATGGATCTCGAACAAACGGTCAAAGATCTGCAAGCTCAGAACTCACAATTTCAACAGTTACTCATGACCTTAGCCAAGGGGCAGGAGGAGCTGAAGACTCTGATAGAAAAATAAGAAGAAGCCAACTGGTGTGGTAATCATGGGCAGAAGATTTCAGGGACACGCCAGAAGGACCTTAGATTTCCCAACAACATCTGATGAAGGGGAAAGAAAAGGAAAAGGAACGGCAGTACCATCAGATTCTGAAGAAGAAGAAGAAGAAGAAGAGGAAGAGGAGGACTACTCTGAACAACAATACCCCCCGGCTGATAATAAGTACAAACACCTTGAAGAGCGACTAAGCGCTATGCAAATCCAGAGAGTACCAGGGATAGATTTTGAGGAGTTGGGGTTGGTGTCAGGAATTGTAATCCCGCCAAAGTTTAAAGTGCCACTATTTGCCAAGTATGATGGGGAGTCTTGCCTTTAAATGCACCTCAGATCATATGTCGGGAAGATTCAACCACATTCTACCGACAAAGACTTGTGGGTCCACTTTTTCCAAGACAGTTTATCAGGAACGCAACTTGATTGGTTCTACCAGTTGGGAAGTGCTGACGTCCATAATTGGGAAGACTTAGCAGCAGCTTTCTATAAATAGTATCAATACAACACCGATTTGGCACCTACCCATACTCAGCTACAGAGTATGGTTATAGCTTCCAATGAGGGCTTCAAAGATTACGCACAAAAGTGGAGAGATCTAGCCGGAAGGGTGCAACCCCCTCTATCTGAGAGAGAGTTGGTGGGAATGTTCTTGGGAACTCTATCAGGTCATTTTTTTCAATCATCTGATTGGGAGTTCTTTTGTAGGGTTTACCGAATTGATCTTAACAGGCGAAAGGGTGGAGGATGGTATAAGAAGTAGGAAGGTTCAAAAGGATGTGTCTGCCTCAACAGCTATGAAAAAGCCCTTTACTGAAAGAAAGGAAGTATCTACTGTCTATTCACAGAGGAATCAGGGAAGAACTGAGTGCCGACCAACAATGGAGGCCGTTATGATTCTGAAGCCTGCATCAGAACAACCGAGAACTAATCAGCAAAGGGTAGAAAGGCCAGTTCGGAAATTTACCAAGATTAACATGACTCCAGTCCAAGTTCTACCACATCTTCTAAAGTTGAATCTGGCCACTCTGAAAGAGGCCCCAAAAAATCCCAATACTACTTCTCCATATTACCATCCCAACGCCATATGCGCGTACCATTTTGAAAGTCCAGGGCACGACACCAACAACTGTTGGGCTCTGAAGAACAAGATTCAAGATCTGATAGACGCGAAGGAGTTGAGTTTGAAGCGCCTGAGAAACCGAATGTTATTTCCGCTCCAATGCCTAGGCATGGTTACAATGCCAACGCTATTGAAGAAGATCTGTTTGTTGCTACCGTGGATGATTTATTAACTCTACTCCCGATTATTAAGCTGAATTTGTTGAAAGATGGTATTTTCCCAGGTTGTGACCAAGACTACCATGTTTGCCTGTCCTCATCATTTGACTGCCCTCTGTTGAAGAAAGGTATCCAACGACTGATGGATAACCAAGAAATTTTGTTTGAGAATGCTCATATTTCACCTTTTCCAGTTAAAGAAGTTTCAATTATAATCATCTATGCCAATCCTTCCAGGGCCCCTAAAAGACCCGTTAGGATTACACCTGCTCCGAAGACTACTCCGCTTAAGATAACAATGCCCGGGCCATCCCCATGCAAATCAGATAAAACAGTACCAAGGAATTATGGTGGAGAAATCTACTACCATGGTATTAAACAGGATGAAATGACTGCCGAAAAAGAAAGCTCTGAAGAGGAAAATTCCGATATTAGCAATATTGTTGGAACTAGCAAGATCACCCACAGTGGTAGGATCTTCTCTCTAGAGATTGCTCCTACAACAGCAGTCTTTGGACCCGTGGCCATTCCGAAGATTACCTTTGTACCAGTGATTGTACCTGCAAGTGTACTTACCGACAAAGACAATACAATTCCTATCCCTATTTCCACTGCTGAGAATATAGGAAAGAACGTTCAAGAGGAGCCTGTCCGGACGAAGGCTCAAGCACTAGCAATTCCTGAAACATCCAAGAAGGAGATGGAAGAAATCCTGAGGATAATTAAGAAGAGTGATTATGATGTGGTTGAACAATTGGGGCAGACCCCTTCCAAGATCTCTATGCTAGCCCTGCTGCTGTGCTCTGAAGCACACGCCAAAGCTCTGGTAAAATTTCTGAAGACAGCTCATGTGCCACAAGAGACGTCTGTTGACCAGTTCCAGGACTGTGTGGCTAGTTTGACAGCTGATAATGGTATGGGTTTCTCTGATGCTGACTTGACACCCAGAGGGAGAAAACACAGCGAGGCATTACATGTCTCAGTGGAGTGTAGAGGAACAACCCTAGCTCATGTCTTGGTTGATACTGGATCATCTTTAAACGTCCTGCCGAAGAAAGCCCTTGATAGATTGGATTGGAGGGGATGACTTTAAAACCCAATAATATAGTGGTGAGAGCTTTTGATGGTTCTAAGAGGATGGTCCACGGGGAGGTGGACATCCCAATAAAGGTGGGAACCCAGGTTTTTAACTTGACCTTCTACGTGATGGACATTCGTCCTTCTTATTCCTGTCTATTGGGACGCCCCTGGATCCACAATGTCGGTGCTGTCACCTCCACTTTGCATCAGATGCTAAAGTACCCCGTCCAAGGGAAGATCATAACTGTCCATGGGGAGGAGGAGTATATGATTAGTCATCTAAATTCCTTCCGATATGTGGAGTTGGATGGAGAGTTCATTGAAACCCCTTTCCAACATTTTGAAGAAGTCTCTGAAGAAATAGCGGCGACCAAGGCGGTATCCTCGATTCCTAAGATCACAAGACTTCCGCCTCATATGTCATCTTTAAAGGATGCAAAGGCAGTAGTGGAAGAAGGGGGATGCACCATCTGGGGCAGCTTCCAGAATTTCCCTACAAATCAGACAAGTTTGGCTTAGGGTTTACTTCGACTGCTCAGAAGTCTGTGCACCGCGCCCGTGCTGGGGGGCCACCTGCGAAGATTATCAACCAAAGCGTTAATGTAGTAGAAGACAATGAGGAGGATGGAAGCCTGGAAGATTGGATATTTCCTACTGTCAGTGGAGGACTGCGCAACTGGGAAGCCAGAGACTTCATCCCAATAACTTTCATATCTCAGTAATTTATCTTTTACATTTCTGTTGGACTTGTAATATTTCACGAACAATTCACACTTTAAAAACCTTGTGTCTTAACCGAGGCACAATGATCCATTTGTAAGGGTTTTTATTTCATCTACATATGATATTCAATGAATCATGGACGCTTTTTCACATATAAACCTTTTATACTCATTGCCTTTCTTTTACATTTTATTGTTTTAAGATGGTTATACCCTTACGCACACCCACACTCACAAATGCAGGTACCCTTCCATTCCGGATCCCATGGGTAACGATACTGCTATAGCCTTCAGTGAATTTGAAGATCTGATCTACCAAGCCGAATACGAAGGTGAGGAAGATTGTGAGGTGCCAGGGGAATTGGACAGATTACTATAGCAAGAGGAAAGGGCTATTCAGCCTCATGAGGAGTTGTTGGATACAATCAACTTGGTTACCGAGGAAGATAAAAAGAAAATCAAAGTGGGTGCTAATCTAGAGCCGAGTGTCAAGGAGCGCCTAATTTAGCTATTGCATGATTATGTTGAGATCTTTGCCTGGTCATACGAAGACATGCCAGGACTCGATACAGACATCGTGGTACACCGTCTACCCACCAGAGAAGACTGTCCACCAGTGAAACAAAAATTCTTCCGCATGAGACCTGACATGTCAGAGAAGATTAAAGCAGAAGTTATGAAACATTTCAATGCTGGATTTCTGGATGTTACTTCTTATCCTCAATGGGTGGCCAACATTGTTCCCGTGCCTAAAAAGGATGGCAAAGTAAGAATGTGCGTGGATTATAGAGATTTAAACAGGGCCAGCCCTAAAGATGACTTTCCATTTCCATACATCGAAATCTTAGTTGACAATACAACCCAGCACAAAGTATTTTCTTTCATGGACGGATTCTCAGGCTATAACCAGATCAAAAAGGCACCTGAGGACATGGAGAAAACTACTTTTGTCACACAGTGGGGTACATTCTGCTACAAAGTGATGCGATTCGGACTAAAGAATTCCGGGGCAACCTATCAACGTGCCATGGTAGCTTTGTTTCATGATATGATAGATCATGAGATAGAGGTCTACGTAGATGACATGATAGCCCAATCACAAACGGAAGAAGAACACCTTGATCACTTGCAAAAGCTGTTTGTCAGACTGAAGGAGTACAAGTTAAGATTGAATCCAAACAAGTGTACATTCGGAGTCCGGTCTGGTAAACTCTTAGGTTTCATTGTCAACAACAAAAGCATCGAGGTTGATCCTGCCAAGGTTAAAGCGATACAAGAAATTCCTGCTCCTCGCACTGAGAAGGAAGTCAGAGGTTTTTTGGGACGCCTAAACTATATTGCCAGATTCATTTCTCACCTAACGTCTACTTGTGAACCAATCTTCAAGCTATTGAAGAAAGATCAAGTAGTCAGATGGAATGAAGAATGTCAGATTGCTTTCGATAAAATCAAGGAGTATTTACTAGAGCCTCCTGTCCTAATGCCACCTGTCGAAGGAAGACCGTTAATCATGTATCTGACAGTCTTAGAGAATTCAATGGGGTGCATACTGGGGCAGCATGACGAGTCTGGCCCAAAAGAGCACGCCATTTATTACCTAAGCAAAAAGTATCGATTGTGAAACCAGATATTCACTGCTCAAGAAAACATGCTGCACTTTGGTATGGGCTGCTCGCCGGCTAAGACAGTATATGTTGACTCATACCACTTTGCTGATATTTAAGATGGATCCGATAAAGTACATCTTTGAGAAGCCTGCTCTGTTTGAGAGGATAGCTAGATGGCAGATGATCCTAACGGAATACGGCATACAGTACACTACCCAAAAAGCTATAAAGGGCAGTGTGCTAGCAGATCATCTGGCTCATCAAGATGTAGAAGATTACGAGTCCATGAAGTTTGACTTCCCTGACAAAGACATCATGACAGTAGACAACTGCGAAGAGATCAGACCATATGATGGACCTGAACAAGGATCCTGATGGACCCTGTACTTTGATGGGGAATCCAATGCACTTGGTAACGGTATTGGCATTGTGCTCATATCTCCGAAAGGATTCCATACTCCTTTCACCGCCAGACTTTGCTTCAACTGTACGAACAACATGGCCGAATAAGAAGCATGCATCTTTGGTCTCAAGGCTGCCATAGACTTGGGAATCAAATCTTTAGATGTGTTTGGGGATTCAGCTTTGGTCATCAGTCAGATCAAAGGAGAATGGGACACTAAACATCCAAACCTCATCCCTTACAAAGAACATGTTTTGACATTGCTACCACATTTCGAGCAGATTACCTTCGAGCACTTCCCGCGAGAAGAAAATCAGCTAGCAGATGCTCTAGCTATAATGTCATCTATGTTTAAACTAAATTGGGATGACGAGGCTCCCCAGATCTCCATTGAACGAATGGACAAACCAGCACACTTTCACGAGATTAATACTGAAGAAGTAGTGGATCAGCCGTGGTTTCATGAAGTCAAAAGGTATCTCGAGACTCAAGAATATCCCGAAGGAGCTTCAGTCAATGACAAAAAGTTCTTAAGGAGATTCTCAGTTAAGTTCTTCCTAAGTAATGGTATCATGTACAAGCGTAATCATGATTCTATTCTGCTCCATTGTGTGGACAAGATATAAGCTGAAAAGATCATGGCTAAATTGAATGAGGGTACCTTTGGCACTCACTCTAGTGGGCATACGATGGCAAAGAAAATCCTACGGGCATGCTATTACTGGTCTACCATGGAAGCATACTGCTATCAACACTCCTGAACTTGTCATAAGTGTCAAATCTATGCGGACAAGGTGCACGTGCCTCCGGTTCCTCTAAATGTCTTAACAGCTCCTTGGCCCTTCGCTATGTGGGGAATCGATATGATTGGAGAGATCAAGCCTACAGCCTCCAATGGACACCACTTCATTCTAGTGGCCATTGACTATGTGATCGGTGGATCTGGAACTGACTGTTTAACACTGGTTCACGAAATGTCGCGGAAGCAAGAGTCGCCACCGTCTTTTATTTTCTCCAACATGGACAGGACAAAAGCACAGCAAAATTCCTTATGAGATAGTTTCTCGGTTCGGGAGGTAGATTTATAGAAAGGGAAGGTGTTAGCACCCTTTCTATCCATGGTTATCCATGGGCTCTTAGATACTTGCTCATTTGTGTTTTCAAAAGTGTTTGCTTTTCAATCGTGAGTGGGTTTGAAAAAGTTTCTTTGAAAGATTTCTGAATAACTCTTGTATCAGTCCTCAAGAGTGTTTGAAAAATTGTTTTTGAAAGCTTTTTGAAAGGTGTCGGTGTGAAAAGAGTTTTTTTGATTTGTTTTTGAATAGAGCAAGTATCTATGAGTCATCTACCTACCCTAAGGAATTAGGCTGTGTAGAAGTCCTTAAGGTAGTGCCATCCCATCATTGCGAGATAGGTAGCACCACCGTTGGAGGTGTTCGGGTCAATTCGAGTGTAGGGACAGTGTGGTCACCAGAGCAACAGTAGGACACCTTAGAAGCTACCCCTATGCCACAGATCATGGACATAAGGACTTACTAAAACGTCCTATACTCGACGACCACGTTTCGAAGGCAACAGGCGAGGCGTACCCTAAGAGTGGTGTGTGAATTTGTGTGTTGTTTTCATGTTATGTTTTATCTTGTACATGCATCACGGTGATCTACGCTTGTTTTTAATTTAGGCCATACATTCTTTCATGCTATTAGAATTTTAAAAGTGCGGAAATTTAAATGCGGAAAGTAAAATCCTACGCTATTACAAGGCGCGGGTCTATACATCGCCAAATTAACAAAGACCCGTTTTGAATAAAAATGCGGAAAGTAAAACCTAGTTACTATTACATGGCTTGAGCAATTACATAATATTCACAAGAAAATAAAATAACGCGCGAAATAGAAACCAAAATTGAACGTTCGAGGGCGTTGGACCCTTTTGAAATTAAATTGAATTAAGAAGCCTATTAATTAGTTTATTAGAAGAAAAGAAATTGTTTTTGAAGTTTTTGGTATTTATGAGATAAAGAAATTAAAATTAGAAGGAAACCTTAGTTCTAAAGATTTTTACTTATTAAAGAAAAGGTTAAAGTTTAAAACCTAATTTATGCTAATTAATTGTTTACATATTTATTTACAAAGTAGTAATTAATAATAATGATGAGGAGAGAAAATTATTTATTTAAAAGAAAGATGAAAATGTTAAAAAACCTAATTTCTACATATTTTAATTTATTTAAGAAAAAGATTAAAATTGAAACCTAAATTAATCTAAATTAATTATTTAAAGTTTATTTACAAAAAATAATAGTGAAATTAATATTAATAACAATAAACATTTTTTGATTTTTCTGTATTTTATTTTTATTATGAAAATTATTTTAGGAAATTAAAGAAAACAATTAAAACAATTAATATAATTAGAAAGAAAAACAAATAAAAATTAAAAATTGATGCAAACCATGGGGGGTATCAGGCTCATATAGGTGGTTTTTGGAGTATTTTTGGCCCATCAGAATTCTAGCCCTTCGTTGACTTTCCAGCTTGTGTGTGGATCCATTGACTGAGGTACATGGTAGACATCCTTTGGCAGCCTTCAGATTGATCATCCTGCTTATGTGGCACGCTAGCGTATGAATGCGTATGATGGACCTTTGGCTGGAAACTGCACAGAAACATGTTAAGGGAAAAAATATGAAATATGTGGGGGGACCTGGGAATCGAACCCAGGTCCCAGCGTTTACCAAACGGATGCCTTTCCAGTTGAGCTGTTTGTGCGCTTTGAATATAGAATGGAAAACAAATAATATAATACAAAACAAGAATTAATGATACACAACCAAAAAGAACGCGCCAGATTTTGGAATTGTCCAACCATAAGATGACACACATGCGTCTTCTTCGTTTTTGTACCTGTAACATAACCAAATAGCGAGGGTTTTAAACCCCCACTAACTGCAATTCATGAAAATAGCGATTAGCATATGCCTCAATATAAAAAGGGCGCAAGGTCATGGTTGTGTTCGTATGGAGCTTCTGAGTTCAATGGCATAAGTCTTGAGATCCAATTTTTCCATATACAGAAATCCCTAATTCGAAGCTTCTGAAACCCTAGGTTTCAACAATGGTGGATTCTTATTTAGGCAGCCATAGTTCAATTGAATGGTACCAACAGCTTCAGAATATCATTGTTAGTAAGAATCAACAATTAAAACTCATGAATAATGCATGTTAAAAAACGATAATGGACATGTTTGTGAAAAGTGTGACTTTGTTCTACCAATTCTTGAGGTCTGGAGACTGGTTCTTGATTACAACACGTTCCTAGCAATGTCAGGAATGTATTGGAAGGCTTGTTGTACTTTGAAACGCCTTGTAACTATGTTTTCAGTTTTCAACTTTTTGATGAAAATTTGCAAATTGGTTCTCTCTTTTCTGAGCAGCTTTCGTGTCCATGAGCATTAGGTTATGTTGTGTATAAGTATCTGAACGAAATTAGGTCAAAACCAAGTCCAAAGATCCATTGAATTTATGATTCCAATATTTGATTTTCTCCATATCTTTTTCAATCTTTTTTAATGCCAATCCTTTCCAATTGTGGAAGATATTGCCTTGTTAATTGATACACGAAATATTTAGCTCATAATGAGTGAACTTGCTGCACAAAAAGATTTGATAAGTGTTATTTGATATTTTTTCATATTTAAATTTAATTAAATGAATTAATAATAATAAAAATTCAAATAATTAATCAAAAATAAGAAAATAAATCCCTTTGAGGTCAATGGGTCGTGCATAGCCTTTGGGTAATGATTCATGAAAGAAATTGAGGCCCATTAGCATTTTTGAAGCCTTTTGTGCAAAGTTGACTTTTCAAAATTCCCAAAAATTTCCCAACTTCTCCAAGGAATATCTTGCTCAATTCTTAAGCTTTGATCATGTTCTTGGACATTTTGGAAAGGTCTTGAAGTCCTCTAACCAATTCCGTTGGTCCCATGTCATTTTGAGTTACCAATCTCAAGTTATGGTCTTTGACTTAAAGTGCCTTTTTGTTGACTTTTGAAAATGACCTATAATGTTGAAATTGATAACTTTTTGTGAGAGCATTTATTGGACTTGAAGTGTGAATATGAGTTGTAGGAAATGTCATTCTCTTCAAAATGAGCTTTGGATGGAATTTTTCTGATAAACCATGAAGGAGTTATGCCCTGGTCAATTTGCAGTTGACTTTTCAACTGTCCAAAAATAAAAACTTTTGCATCTTGAGACTTTTTAAGCCATGCTTGTGAAATCATGATCAAGAATTGATCAAATGATGTTTGTGGCTTCAAAATAAGATGTTGACCAAAAATTTTGACTTTTGACTGTCAAATGACCATTTTGCCCCTGCAGTTGACTGTGAAGCAATTAGGGTTTTTGACTGTGCAATTTGATGCTGTCAGTCTTGCAACTTGGCATATGGATGCTTGGAAATGTTTATGGGCATGTGGGACTTGATTGGACCCTTGGAAACCTCAATTTATTTGCTAGAACCAAAACCCTAATTTTGACTGTGTTAGGAGGCCATTGGACTGTGCAACCTTTGAGAGATTTTGAATCATCTAGAGATTGATCTTGGCAAATCTTGAAGAATATGGGAGGGCAAATTTTGGGGTACAACAGTTTCCCCTGTTCAATCTTCTTAGACTTGAGGATGTAGATTGGATGGCGTGCCTTTCGTAATCCGAAGGTGGAAGATGATTGAACACTAGAGTGCCCAGAAATTTACACTCACATAGTAGAGTACCAGCAGTGTGATATCGGGAATGGGCTTATAGATGCCATCTGGAAAATGATGGATGGAAGGATGGGCTTATAGATGCCATCTGGAAGTGTGACAGTACCTTGTCGGGAATGGGCTTATAGATGCCATTTGGAGACTGTAGGTATGTGGATGGGCTTATAAATGCCATCTAGATGTCGATCGCGTAAGAGATTCCTTAGCGAGAACTTGCGTACCTGAGAAAGAAAAATAATTACCTGGCCTGTTACAGGAGTTGATCTTCGAACTCTTTATGTAGATGTGCCCTTGCTGGATACAGGAATCGAATCTTCAAACTCTTCAGACGTGCCCTGGCCGGATACAGGAATCGAGTCTGGTAATGTTAGTCGTCAACAGATACACCCTGGAAAGATACAGGAATCGGATCTTCGAACTCTTCAGACGTGCCCTAGCAAGATACAGGAATCGAGTCTGGTAATGTAGTCGTCAACAGATACACCCTGGCAAGATACAGGAATCAGATTTTGAACTCTTTAGACGTGCCCTGGCAGGATACAGGAATCGAGTCTGGTAATGTTAGTCGTCAACAGATACACCCTGGAAAGATACAGGAATCGGATCTTCGAACTCTTCAGACGTGCCCTGGCAAGATACAGGAATCGAGTCTGGTAATGTAGTCATCAACAGATACACCCTGGCAAGATACAGGAATCAGATCTTCGAACTCTTCAGACGTGCCCTGGCAGGATACAGGAATCGAGTCTGGTAATGTTAGTCGTCAACAGATACACCCTGGCAAGATACAGGAATCGGATCTTCGAACTCTTCAGACGTGCCCTGGCAAGATACAGGAATCGAGTCCGGAAATAGTCGTCAACAGATACACCCTGGCTGGATACAGGAATCGGATCCGGAATCACGACAGTTGATAGCAATTATCTTTGTATTGACCTTTGTCCTGAAAAGACAAAACGTTAGTTGTATGCGATGTCATGATGTATGACATGCGTGATGTTCTCAGAATAAGTGAGATGGTAGGTTCATGATGCGTGTATGCATGCTATAATGTATGAAGATGTAATGAATGTGAATGTATTTTTTTCTCGGAAAATAAATCCTTGACGAGTGCCGGCAGTTCGAATCCTGGGCTGATGTTGAAGAGTAGAGCTTTTGTTTCCGCTGGGGATGATGGTTGCAAGAATACCGATAGGAGAAGATGACTCTGTTGGGGAATAAACTTGGCGAATAGATTACTCTGCGGGGAGTGAACTCTGTGGGGAAAGAGAGGTACTTTGTTGAGGTTGAAAATAACTCCGCTGGGGATACCGTTGTTATGTTGAAAGTTTTAATAGACTCCGCTGGGGATAGGAAGACTTCGTCGAGGACGATCTTTCCATGGCTTTTGGCTGAGGATAACCCAGTTATATCCTGGTAGGGAAATAACCTTTGAATAAAGTCGGGAGATGCGTTCATGCTCTGTGGGGGTAGCTTATAGAATCTACTGGGGATAATCTTCCTGCTGGGGAGATGGATTGAACTCTTCTGGGGAAACTTTCGGACTGCACTCGGAAATGGCTCTACTGAATGTTCGGTATACCGCCGGGGAACAATCTTAGATCAAGATTGCCGGGGATGCTTGTTAGGAATGTTTGTATACTCCGTTGGGGAATGTTGGGATCTGCGGGGGATAGTCCAACTTCCTTAAGGCTGACAGTATATTAACTCTGCTTGGGGAGTAAATTGCTGATTTGCTGGAGATACTGTGCCTTGTAGGGCTGATGGGAGACCAACTCTGCTTGGGGGAAAGTATGGGGTTGCCTGATGATGAGCTTATGTAAAACTGCATCTTCGGAGGGAGGAACCCTGTGTAGGGTTTCTTGATGACGAGTCCGTGTAAAACTACGTCTGGAGCTGAGAAGGAAACCTGTGTAGGGTTTACTGATGACGAGTCCGTGTAAAACTGCATCCTTGAAAATAGAGAACATGTGTAGGGTTTCTGGGTGACGAGTCCGTGTAAAACTTCATCTTTGGAAAGAGAGAACCTGTGTAGGGTTTCTTGATGATAAGTCCATGTAAGACTACGTCTGGAGTTTGAGAGGGGAACCTGTGTGGGGTTACCTTGATGATGAGTCCGTGTAAAACTGCATCTTGGAAGAAATAAAAACCTGTGTAGGGTTTCTGATGACGAGTCCGTGTAAAACTGCGTCTTTGGAAAGAGAGAACCTGTGTAGGGTTTCTTTGACGACGAGCCCGTGTAAAACTACATCTGGAGAGAGAGAACCTGTGTAGGGTTTCTTCGGGATAAGTCCGTGTAAGACTTCTGGAGGAACCGGGGTAAGATTACTGCAGGATAAGTTCGTGTAAAACTTCTAGATGGACCGGGGTAAGGCCATCTTGAGATAAGTCCGTGTGAGACTCCTGGAGGTACCGGGGTAAGGTTACTGCAGGATAAGTTCGTGTAAAACTTTTGGATGAACCGGGGTAAGGCCATCTTGAGATAAGTCCGTGTGAGACTTCTGGAGGTACCGGGGTAAGGTTACCACAGGATAAGTTCGTGTAAAACTTCTGGATGAACCGGGGTAAGGCCATCTTGAGATAAGTCCGTGTAAGACTTCTGGAGGAACCGAGGTAAGGTTATCTTTAGATAAGTCCGTGTAAGACTTCGTCTGAAAATTGAGAAGGAACCGGTATAGGGTTACTTTGGTGATAATTACATGTAAGACTTCTTCTGAAAATAAAAGGAACTGGTGTAGGGTTGCCTGAGGATGATCAAGTAGATAATGGCCCTGTTTGGTTTCGGGTATTAACCCACGATCAGTCGTCCACAGAATTTTTCTGGCTTGTTACCGGTGTTGATCTGGAATTGTAAAGGTAGATGGTAATCATCTCTTGATTGACCTTTCCTTGGTACTTTGGTTGACAGAGCAACTGGATCGCCTGGACAACTCATTATTGCCCCTGTGAGGGAAGAAGATACCTTGTGGAGGTGCTTGATGACTGCTGATTGACAAATCTTCCTCTAGTAGGCAAGTGACGAGATGCCTGGACATAGTCGTACGCTTTGATTCCTAACTTTTGCCTGGACCGCCCTCTCGGGTTTTCAGTCCATCAGGATACCCATTTTTGCCCAAGCCGCCTTTTCAGGTTTTCGACTTGCCGGGTGTACAGATTTTTCATTTTCATCCATTATTTTGCCCGAACACTTTTGGTTCGTCGGGAAGCCCTTATTTTTGCCTAGGCGTGTCAACCTAGCGGGTCTTTGATTATGCGCTGTATTTTTTCGACTATGTCCATGTTCTCAGGATGTAGGGAGGTGCCCCTGTTGGTAGTTGTCATGCTACCAGAAGATGCTCGTTTGATCATCCAATGCCCCAAGTGATCCATATGGAGATCTGCCCCAGGCTGGTTGGCCTTTTAAGAGATCCTCCGAATCTTGACTTAACTGCCTCAGATGATGGACAATGATCATGCCATGCCCCTTGATTGGAGGTGCTTTTGTTCATTAGACATTCGTCGTGCGAACTTCTATGCTGTTCAAACAAAGAGTCATATGCAAACAAAGTTATGTCAAAAATGCAAAGCTTATGTCTGTCTTGAAGTCTTTGAAAATGCATTTTTTCATGAAACAAGTGAGATTTTAAAAACTGTGATGTCAACTCGTTATTTTACCGCAAGCCTTAAGGAGTCAGGATACCTTTCGTAACAGTATTCTTTCGAACTACCCATGCTTCGTCTAGGACTTTTAAGGGTTGTAACGTGGCCTGGTTCACGGTTTAAGAAACAAAGGAAAAAGGCTCAAATTGTATTTGTACCCACCCGCTTTTCGTGATGTTCTTCAAACCTAAACTCAGCTGATCGTGCGTTAGACCTTGTTTGAGTCTTTGTTATGATATTCCAGTGATGATTCAGATATTGCCAATTTATTTTGAATAGGCAGTCATCTTTTTTTATGTTGAGGGTTTGTAGGACCTCTTTCTTTTTGATTTCGTTATCCCTGTTTTTTTTTTGCCTGAACTGTTCCTTTTGTGATTACAGTCAGCGGGATGCCCCAGTTTTCGTAAGTCTCCTTCATAGGTTTTGACTTATTGGGCTTTTATTTTTGGAAGTAATGACTGCCTGTCTTTAATTATTCGGAACCATCACTGTCTTTTTGTTTTGGAAGGACTTCTTTGGCGCCATTCGTTGTGCACTCGGATCAACTGAGAGAACTACCCTGCCCCAGGTTATGATTAAGGGTTTTAATTTTCGAAAAGAAAAACTCCTACTTCTTTGGCTCGAAGGGGTTAACGAGGGATTATCATCCTTATAACTCCAGTGTTTAGGAATTGAAACAATGCCTGTACCTCATCAGCGGGGTCTGTTCAAAAGCATACTGTAGATTGTGGTATCGTTTTCGTCATCCTCCCTCAAGAGGCTTAGAGTTTAAAATCGAGAGTTGACATCAAAATGAAAGCAGTTTGAATATAAAGAATGCGAATATATTGATTCAAAACAGACATATGCGATGCATTAATGAAATAACAACGTTTAACATGAATAAATGTTTGAACAATCAAAAGAAAATTACAACTTGAAAATTCTAATAGACAAAACATCCTCTCATTTCAGGACTTGTTACTTCAGCTGGTGAATCCTGTAGGGATGGTAGAGGCACTCAGCCTGACCCACTTGGGTGAAATCCACTACTCCTTCATTAATCAGATCCTAGATTTTGTTCTTCAGAGCCCAGCAGTCGGCAGTGTCATGTCCAGGACTATCAGAGTGGTATGCACATCTTCTGTTGGGATGATAGTTAGGAGCAGATGTGTTGGGGTTCCGGGGAGTAGCCCTTAGTGTAATCAGATTCAATCTCAGCAGGTGTTGTAGAGCCTGAAATAGCGACACGTTGAGCTGGGTGAATTGCCTCCTGGACCTGCTTGGCTTGCTTTGATCAACCTGTTGCTCCGGGCGGGGTTGTGGTTGGATCTGTGTAGTGGTAGCAATTTGGAGAGGTCTATTCTTCACCATACCAGACCCTTGTCCTCTTGGAAGCTGATCAATGACCTGGTCCCTGACTTGGACTGGTTGCTTCATGTTGGATCTGTCTTGGTGGAGTTGACTGATCATGGTCCTCAACTCTTCTTGTTCCCGAGCTAAACCTTGGATGAGAGCCCTTTTCCCCAGCATCTGGGTTTTCATTGTATCTACCTCAGCTTGTAGACGTTTCAGCCGTTCGTCCTTGTCATCTTCGGGACTTTTCTTGGCCAGATTCCCCATGAGGAGTGTCCTCAGTTCTTCCTGCCCCTTGTATATGCTTAGGAAGATCTCCCTGAACTGAGTCTCTTGGGTCTGAAGATCCTGGTTACCTTGTTGGGAAGCCATTGCTGAAATAAACAGCGAAGAGGGTAAGTGACCTGCAACAAAGATACCTGTAATGCAATGATATGTATGATATGCATGCAATGTTTTCAAGGACCTCACAGGGTAAACAAGAAAATTGTTAGAATTGGGATCCGGTAGCTTGATTGAAGGAACTTCATGTTGTTGAGAATCCTTCTTCAAGAGTCAAGGCTCACCATATCGAGTGGGTCATAGCCCCTGACAACCTTGGCTAGAGGAAAATAAATTCCCTTTGCCCCTTGCTGGACAGTTGGTTCATCATGACCTGCATCACAAGCCCTTGAGATCCTTGAAATGGATTAGTCCTTATGTAGGATGCATGCAATGGTATGATGGTATGATGTTATGCTATGCGTGGAGTAATGTAGGTAAACCCTGTTATGAGTCCAGATTAAGGACTGTAAACAAAACCTGCAAGAAACTCAAGTGTCAGATAACAAGCATGCAAGTAGTCAAGTTGGAAGGCACACAAGTCACACAAGAGAGCCCTTAGAGTTCAGGCCAGCATAGGGTCTAGGTATTACCCTCTTGAGGTTGGTGGGCTCAAAACCTGTCCTATCAGAAGTAACCGGGTTCTAAGGGTCCCAATATCATTGGATTGCTTTCATTGTTCATCGTTTCGATTTAGCCACTGAACTGGCGACCGAAATATTCCAAGAAAACAACTCTCAATTGAGTGTAGTATCGAGTATCAACCAACCTCGGACTGCACCAAAGTCAGTTATCTCACTACCCTAAAGAGGCCAAGATGGTTCAATTAAGGTTCCTAAGGTCAGTTGATGCTTCACGACACCACGCGGCGGCCCCGTACTCTCCTTGACTGGACTCAAGGGTTACCGGTACACACCAAAGTGCCACATCAACGTAGCAGACTGCTTCAACCATGTCGGTATACCCCGCACAGTTCCCTCACAGCCTTGTTGCTACTTTCTAAGAAGGTATCCCCCAGATCCGGGTTAGGATCTATAGAACTCCCAAGACAATACCCACAATTTAAAGCAAACAATTCAAAGCAATTGAAAACACAAGTGATCTTAGTCCTAAGGTACACCTCACTTTATAAGATTATTCCCCAGCAGAGTCGTCAGTTCTGTGATCGGTGGATCTGGAACTGACTATTTAACGCTGGTTCGCGAAATGTCGCGGAAGCAAGAGTCGCCACCGACTTTTATTTTCTCCAACATGGACAGGACAAAAGCACAGAAAAATTCCTTATGAGATAGTTTCTCGGTTCAGGAGGTAGATTTATAGAAAGGGAAGGTGTTAGCACCCTTTCTATCCATGGTTATCCATGGGCTCTTAGATACTTGCTCATTTGTGTTTTCAAAAGTGTTTGTTTTTCAATCGTGAGTGGGTTTGAAAAAGTTTCTTTGAAAGATTTCTAAATAACTCTTGTCTCAGTCCTCAAGAGTGTTTGAAAAATTGTTTTTGAAAGCTTTTTGAAAGGTGTCGGTGTGAAAAGAGTTTTTTTGATTTGTTTTTTAATAGAGCAAGTATCTATGAGTCATCTACCTACCCTAAGGAATTAGGCTGTGTAGAAGTCCTTAAGGTAGTGCCATCCCACCATTGCGAGATAGGTAGCACCACCGTTGGAGGTGTTCGGGTCAATTCGAGTGTAGGGACAATGTGGTCACCAGAGCAACAGTAGGACACCTTAGAAGCTACCCCTATGCCATAGATCATGGACATAAGGACTTACTAAAACGTCCTATACTCGACGACCACGTTTCGAAGGCAACAGGCGAGGCGTACCCTAAGAGTGGTGTGTGAATTTGTGTGTTGTTTTCATGTTATGTTTTATCTTGTACATGCATCACGGTGATCTACGCTTGTTTTTAATTTAGGCCATACATTCTTTCATGCTATTAGAATTTTAAAAGTGCGGAAATTTAAATGCGGAAAGTAAAATCCTACGCTATTACAAGGCGCGGGTCTATACATCGCCAAATTAACAAAGACCCGTTTTGAATAAAAATGCGGAAAGTAAAACCTAGTTACTATTACATGGCTTGAGCAATTACATAATATTCACAAGAAAATAAAATAACGCGCGAAATAGAAACCAAAATTGAACGTTCGAGGGCGTTGGACCCTTTTGAAATTAAATTGAATTAAGAAGCCTATTAATTAGTTTATTAGAAGAAAAGAAATTGTTTTTGAAGTTTTTGGTATTTATGAGATAAAGAAATTAAAATTAGAAGGAAACCCTAGTTCTAAAGATTTTTACTTATTAATGAAAAGGTTAAAGTTTAAAACCTAATTTATGCTAATTAATTGTTTACATATTTATTTACAAAGTAGTAATTAATAATAATGATGAGGAGAGAAAATTATTTATTTAAAAGAAAGATGAAAATGTTAAAAAACCTAATTTCTACATATTTTAATTTATTTAAGAAAAAGATTAAAATTGAAACCTAAATTAATCTAAATTAATTATTTAAAGTTTATTTACAAAAAATAATAGTGAAATTAATATTAATAACAATAAACATTTTTTGATTTTTCTGTATTTTATTTTTATTATGAAAATTATTTTAGGAAATTAAAGAAAACAATTAAAACAATTAATAGAATTAGAAAGAAAAACAAATAAAAATTAAAAATTGATGCAAACCATGGGGGGTATCAGGCCCATATAGTAGGTTTTTGGAGTATTTTTGGCCCATCAGAATTCAAGCCCTTCGTTGACTTTCTAGCTTATGTGTGAATCCATTGACTGAGGTACATGGTAGACATCCTTTGGCAGCCTTCAGATTGATCATCCTGCTTATGTGGCACGCTAGCGTGTGAATGCGTATGATGGACCTTTGGCTGGAAACTGCACAGAAACATGTTAAGGGGAAAAATATGAAATATGTGGGGGGACCTGGGAATCGAACCCAGGTCCAAGCGTTTACCAAACGGATGCCTTGCTAGTTGAGCTGTTTGCGCGCTTTGAATATAGAATGGAAAACAAATAATATAATACAAAACAAGAATTAATGATACACAACCAAAAAGAATGCGCCAGATTTTTGAATTGTCCAACCATAAGATGACACACATGCGTCTTCTTCGTTTTTGTACCTGTAACATAACCAAATAGCGGGGGTTTTAAACCCCCACTAACTACAATTCATGAAAATAGCGATTAGCATATGCCTCAATATAAAAAGGGCGTGAGGTCATGGTTGTGTTCGTATGGAGCTTCTGAGTTCAATGGCATAAGTCTTGAGATCCAATTTTTCCATATACAGAAATCCCTAATTCGAAGCTTCTGAAACCCTAGGTTTCAACAATGGTGGATTCTTATTTAGGCAGCCATAGTTCAATTGAATGGTACCAACAGCTTCAGAATATCATTGTTAGTAAGAATCAACAATTAAAACTCATGAATAATGCATGTAAATTAAAAAACGATAATGGACATGTTTGTGAAAAGTGTGACTTTGTTCTACCAATTCTTGAGGTCTGGAGACTGGTTCTTGATTGCAACACGTTCCTAGCAATGTCAGGAATGTATTGGTAGGCTTGTTGTGCTTTGAAACGCCTTGTAACTATGTTTTCAGTTTTCAATTTTTTGATGAAAATTTGCAAATTGGTTCTCTCTTTTCTGAGCAGCTTTCGTGTCCATGAGCATTAGGTTATGTTGTGTATAAGTATCTGAACGAAATTAGGTCAAAACCAAGTCCAAAGATCCATTGAATTTATGATTCCAATATTTGATTTTCTCCATATCTTTTTCAATCTTTTTTCATGCCAATCCTTGCCAATTGTGGAAGATATTGCCTTGTTAATTGATACACGAAATATTTAGCTCATAATGAGTGAACTTGCTGCACAAAAAGATTTGATAAGTGTTATTTGATATTTTTTTCATATTTAAATTTAATTAAATGAATTAATAATAATAAAAATTCAAATAATTAATCAAAAATAAGATAATAAATCTCTTTGAGTTCAATGGGTCGTGCATAGCCTTTGGGTAATGATTCATGAAAGAAATTGAGGCCCATTAGCATTTTTGAAGCCTTTTGTGCAAAGTTGACTTTTCAAAATTCCCAAAAATTTCCCAACTTCTCCAAGGCATATCTTGCTCCATTTTTAAGATTTGATCATGTTCTTGGACATTTTGGAAAGGACTTGAAGTCCTATAACCAATGCCTTTGGTCCCATGTCATTTTGATTTTCCAATCTCAAGTTATGGTCTTTGACTTAAAGTGCCTTTTTGTTGACTTTTGAAAATGACCTATAATGTTGAAATTGATAACTTTTTGTGAGAGCATTTCTTGGACTTGAAGTGTGAAGATGAGTTGTAGGAAATGTCATTCTCTTCAAAATGAGCTTTGGATGGAATTTTTCTGATAAACCATGAAGGATTTATGCCCTGGTCAATTTGCAGTTGACTTTTCAGCTGTCCAAAAATAGAAACTTTTGCATCTTGAGACTTTTTGAGCCATGCTTGTGAAATCATGATCAAGAATTGATCAAATGATGTTTGTGGCTTCAAAATAAGATGTTGACCAAAAATTTTGACTTTTGACTGTCAAATGACCATTTTGCCCCTATAGTTGACTATGAAGCAATTAGGGTTTTTGACTGTGCAATTTGATGCTGTGAGTCTTGCAACTTGGCATATGGATGCTTGGCAATGTTTATGGGCTTGTGGGACTTGATTGGACCCTTGGAAACCTCAATTTCTTTGCCAGAACCAAAACCCTAATTTTGACTGTGTTAGGAGGCCATTGGACTGTGCAACCTTTGAGAGATTTTGAATCATCTGGAGATTGATCTTGGCAAATCTTGAAGAATATGGGAGGGCGAATTTTGGGGTACAACAGACTATTTGACCAAATGGGTCGAAGCAGCTTCCTTCGCATCCGTTACTACGAATGTTGTTGCCCGCTTCATCAAGTAAAATCTCATTTGCCGGTACGGTATCCCAGAAAGGATCATCACTGATAACGGTACAAACCTTAACAATACTATGATCACAGCCTTGTGCAAGCAGTTCAAGATTCAACATCACAATTCATCCCCCTATCGGCCAAAGATGAATGGTGCAGTCGAAGCTGCTAATAAAAACATTAAGAAGATCATACAAAAGATGACAGTCACCTACAAGGACTGGCATGAAATGCTACCGTTTTCTCTCCACGGGTACCGTACCACGGCTCGCACATCAACTGGGTCAACACCCTATTCCTTGGTTTATGGCATGGAGGCTGTTTTGCCCATTGAGGTTCAGATTCCCTCCTTGAGAATTATCAAAGATGCAGGTTTGAGTGAAGACGATTGGATCTAGACCCGACTTGATCAACTGAACTTAATTGACGAAAAAAGGCTCACTGTTGTTTGCCATGGTCAGACTTATCAAAAGCGGATGATCAAGACTTTCAACAAGAAAGTCAGACGCGAGATATATCGAGTTGGAGATCTAGTGATCAAGCGCATCATCTTGCCACAAAGTGATCCTAGGGGAAAATGGACTCCTACCTATGAAGGACCATTTGTAATCAAGAACATCTTTTCTGGTGGGGCAATGATCTTAACCACCATGGAAAGCGACGACCTGCCACACCCTGCGAACGCATACATAGTCAAAAGATACTACGCATAAGAGACCTGCTAGATTGACACACCTAGGAAAAACAAGGGCATCCCGGTGAACCAAAAGGTTCGGGCAAAAATTAGGGATAAAATAAAAAAATCTGTACACCCGGCAAGTTGAAATTGAAATGGCGACTTGGGCAAAAAAGGGTTTCCCGGTGGACTGAAAACCCGAAAGGGTGGTCCAGGAAAAAGTTAGGGAATTAAAGCGTATGACTATGTCTCGTCGGATCACTTTAAAGATAATCTCTTCACTAACAAACCCAGAACTTATGATCAATTCAATCATTTTCGGACGAAGCAGCGAATGGACAAGATATTCGGAGATACGAAGGCTATAGCAGAATGGGAACCCCATGGGATTATTACACATATAGCTATTTTTCTATATATAAATTTTTCTTACTTTTATGACACCATCCTCTTACTAGGATGTCTGTCTCCTTTGTATAAAATACTTATTCAAAGTAAATACAAAGATATCTCTTTCAGAGTACAAAAAAAACTATTTGCCTTTTTCTTTACACTTGTGTTTTTATGTGCAAAAACGTCCAATGATTCATTAATGAACATATGCATTTAAACATAATTATTGTTTACAAATAAACAAAATGGAAAAGAACAATTACTAACAGGTTGAAAGATTAGGAAAACGTCTTTAGGCTATTCCAGGGGCAATCCCTACAGTACATCATTAAGATCCCCAGCGGAGCCAAAACTTCAAACTACCAATCCCCGGCGGAAACCATTCAGTTTCTCCAAATTCCCCAGCAGGTCATCTTGAAGCCTGAAAAGCAACCAGATAACAGTTAACTTTTGTCTCTCCCCAACCTAGGATAATTCCCCAGTAGAGTGGCAGACGACCGAAACTCCTGAACTTTTTCCAAACAGGAATTAGTTTTCTTCCCCGCAGAGTTTTCTTTATTCCCCAGTAGAACAAGGATTCCCATTGTGTAATTCCCAGTAGAAGTCATCAAAATTCTCTGGACTCCCCAAGCAGATTACTCGGGCAGTATATGGCATTACTCACAATAGAATTTTCGTCAATACTCCAACTTCAAGACATGAAGAACCAACATATCCTCAGCAATCAAGGATTTATTTTCCTCAGCAATACAACGAATCAGCTTACATGCGCATACATTACATCCATATATCATAAACATTGATAAAGTACATATATTGCATTATACATTTCATGCAATATAACTTTGTGTTTCAGCTAACATTTTACCCTTTTCAGGATAAGATTAACAGCTACCGTTTAACAATATGAAATCATGATACAGTTCAGATACACTCCAGACACGGAAGTCATTCGGCTAATCATTCAGATTCAGCTTTTAGATACAATACAGATATGCTCCAGACACAGAAGCCTTTCTGATACTCATTCAGTTTGCAAATTCAGATACAGTTTAGATACGCTCCAGACACGGATGTTATTCTATTAATCATTCAGACCTCCACTTCAAGATATAGTCCAGATACGCTCCAGACACAGATGCCATTCTGATACTTATTCAAATTCAGATTTCACACTCTTGGTACAGTACGGATACGCTCCAGACACGGATGTTATTCTATTTCTCATTCAGATTTCAAGTCTCCGGATACAGCTTAGATACGTTCCAAACGCGGACACCATTCTGATACTTATTCTTCTGACTTACAACTTACAATTCAACACATTCTTGGATGGCATCTACAAGCCCATCTCCAACAAGATTATATCATCTCTCCAAATGGCATCTTTAATCCCATTCCCTCAACTAAACTTTGACGAGTGCAAATTTATGGGCACTCTAGTGTCCAATCATCTTTTACCTTCGAGTCACGAACGGAAAAGCTCGCCAATCTAACTCTTCAGGTTCAAGAAGATTGAACAGGGGCAGCTATTGTACCCCAAAATTTTCCCTCTCATTTATCAAGATTTTTCTCACAACACTTCTTGGACTAAAGACAAGATTAGTGTTTGGTCAGCTCAGGACATCTCATCTTGCACTGATAACCCAAAATTAGGGTTTGAGTTTGCACAAGGATTTTTGGACCACCAATGCTTCATGTGACTTTCATACTTCATTTTGAACCCCCTAAGTTTTCTCATGTTAAGTTTCAAGCCTTGAACCACATTTTTGATCAGTCAATTGGACAGTTGACCTAAAAATCAGCTGTATTTGGGAAAAAAGTCAACCATGGCCAATTTACAGTCAAACTTCATAATTTTTTATCCATATCTACATTTTATACTCATATGTACCATTTGATCAAGTTTGGATCACAACTCCTCAAGAAATTTGATCAAATCATCAAAAGGGCAAAATGGTCAAAATTAGGGTTTTGACTGAGAAAGGGCAATTTCTGATTTTTAACCTAGCCAATAACCAATTGAGTTCAAACATGATTTCAAGGGTTAAATGGCATCATCTTGACCTAATTACATGGTTCAAAAGATCTCAAGTTCATTGGATTGACAAATGAATTTTGCAGTCAACTAATCAAAAGTCAAATATGCACTGAAAAGTCAAACTTTGACTTTTTGGTCAAAATCAAGTGCCAAGGGTCATAATTCATCAAGATATGTCAAAATATGAAACTTGTTCACCAAGAAACTCAAATTTGCAAATTAGGGTTTTGAATTTGAAAATTTTCATAACTTAGAATTTTTCTAAGTATAAAATTTTTCTTATTTTTTCCCAACTTTCCACCACTTTTTCACCATGATGCATTTTGATTCAAAGAAAACTTCCAACATGAAAGTTATAGTCCTCCAGGAAATCTACATCTTTTCCTCACAAACTTTTCCCAAAAGACGATTGGATCTCAAGTTATGATTTTGTGAATATAGGTCCATGAACTAAATAACTTAGTGAAATTTTGCCCTAATTTAGGCAGGTTTTGGACCCAACTTCATGGACATTTTTCACCTAGTTCCAAGAGGTATCTCAAATTTAATTTCAAATATGGATTATAGATAACATTGCAAGATTTCCAAAATGTCCAAGAACTCTCCAAGATCATTTTTTAGTAGGGAGAATCGAAGAAGGGAAGTTGGCATTTTATCACTTTTGATCAAGCCACTTTTACAAAGCATCAAGGTGCAAATCAGATCTATGATGGTTGTATCTTGCTTTACAGGTCCTAAGCTTGATTTACACTCCATAATTAAATGCAAACTCAGAAGCTAAAGGCTTTGTCTTTGCTTTTGAAGCTTTGTACAAGATACATTTCCATTTTTGGCCAAAAGTGCACAATGCCATTTTCATAAAGTGCAACTTTTGCAACTTTGTCAATCTTGAGCCTTGGACCTGTCCCTTTGGTACAAGCAACTTACACAACTCTCAGGAAATTGGTACAAGCTCTTTGCAGCCCTCAAGCAAGCAAGGACATGCATCTGAGTATGGTCTTGTCACTTTACTTCAAAAGCAACAAAGTTGGTAAAAAGGTCAAGAACTTGTACAGCTAGTAAGGGATGACTTTTGTATCATTTCTATACAAGTATACAAACTTATGGCAATTTATAGAACGATTGCTTGACACTTGAAACTCTCCAAAACTCAGAAACACTAAAATTCTGTCCAAACACAGCATTTCTACAAAATCACTGCCAACTAATTTTTGGCTCGGCGTTTTGTGTTTTAACACTTGAAACACCTCATACACATCATACCAAAGAAATCCAAGCCATCACCCTGGTTCTGTAACCCCTGTTTCAACCTTTTACATTTTCAACCTTGAAGCTTGCAGCTTGACTTGTGAAGAGATTTCCAACTATCCTCAAAGCAATGTAAGCATTGGAATAGCTTCAGGGAAGTTCAAGGAAGCTCAAACAATCCTCAGGCCTCCATTAAAGTCCATGTATTGTTCTACTCGAATCCAGCTAAAGGAGGTATATTTCTTAAACTCTATCTCTCTGAATAGGCATCTTCAAGCCACGATTTGTGAAGAAAAAATGTAGTCCTTATCATAACAAAGTTGTACATATGCATACTTTTCATTTATATTAATTGCGCTGAGAGAATTTGAAGATTGAAAATGCTGAAAAAGTTAGGTCACAAATTAGGGCTGCCAAAATTCTCTCTGATCGTTTAGAGTTAGGTTACAAAATTTATATTGTTGGAATCGTGAGCTCAAATGCCACATGTTTCATGTTATGAGTTTTTGTTTTTGTGCAAGCATGTGAGAGTTACAGGTTTGAACGAAAACGCGCGAAGAAGAAGACTGGCTAGAGGACAGGGATGAAGTCTGGGCTCTTTTGGCAGCTTTGGCCTTTTTGTTTTTACTAACCACACCTCCTGATTTGCTACTACACCCCTGGCTTATTTTGTTATATTTTTCATATTTTTTTCCATATTTTTATATTTATAGCTTTATTTTATTTTTTTCTGAATATTGAAAATCCTAAAAATAATTTCTTCATTTTTTGAAATTTTATTTTATTTTATTTATTATTTCTTACATAAAAATTAATTTATTTAATAGAATAGAACTTATTTTCTTAAAATAACTTGTAAATATATTTAAAAATACTTAATATTTTTATTATATTATTTATACTCATAAATACTTATTTTTATACATATTTAATTTTTAATATTTACATATAATATTATTTATTATTTTCTTATACAAAAAATGTGCAAAATAATAATAGGAAACATTATTTTCTTTTAAATAAAAATTAGGGTTTCACTCCTCCAAAAATAATATTATTTTTTCCTTATTTTTTAGGGTTTAAATTAAATTATTTTCTCATACAAAAAACAAATACCATAACTTTTTTTTTTAAATAAATACATTGCATTGCATTTTAAATATTTGTATATTTATTTAATTCGGGAAATATTCGATTGGGTTGTAATAATATTTTTAGGTTTATATTTGTGCAAAATTCCCATTCAAAAACTTGTATCCCCCTTCCCATAATAATTGTTGTAATAGCTTAGTTTATTTTACGCAATTTATTGCTTTATATACTATGCTTAGTAATTAGGGTTTGCATGACAAGAACAAAAAAACAAAACAAAATAGAAAACCCTAAATGCAAGACAAAAGCATGAAAATGACACACTTTGCACACAAGCACCCCTAGGGTTTCTCCCACTTGGTTTCCTAAAATAAAATGGCCATGTTACGCACGCGAAGTATCTTGGCAAAACAAAACAAATAAAAGATCATAGTCCCTCGATGACGCTATCAAAAGGTTGCCTAAACAAAGATGATCCTGGTCCCTAAAAATGCTAAGATACTTGGCAACATTGCTATCATGGTTATACGATGACCCACGCCCGTCCCGTTTACATCCAAAGATAGGGTTGTTTACCAAATCAATGGTAAGTCAACAATGTCAAAGGAATAAAAATGCACAAAAAAGACATTTGAGTAGGTAGATTAGCTTCTAGTTACTTGTAACATTTCAAAACAATCCTTGCTATTTTCAAAAGCAAACACACACACATTTCAAAACATCTTACAAAACATTGAAAACATTTTCAAAAGACAAACATCTTTGTATACATTCTTACGAATGAAAATCATTACAAAGATTGCCTAAATGAATGGCCTCTTTTCAAAATACTTTCAAAATCACACCAAACACCATTTCAAACAAAGCAAAGCAAGTGATCTAAACAAGTAATTAAGAGCCCATGGAAAACCATGGATGAAAAGGGTGCTAACACCTTCCCTTTTCATAATCTACCCCCCAAACTCAAGAAAACATCTCAAAGGTCTTTCCTGTGCTTTTTTACCTTTCCTTTCGGATAAAAGAAAAGTCGGTGGCGACTCTTTCTAATAGCAACATTTGCGAACACAAACGCAAAACCTCAAGTCAGTTCTCCCACTGCATCCCAAACACCAATACCATTGCCAAGTGCGTTGGATGCCCCATCAAAGAACAGGGTCCATCGGGATCCTTGTTTAGGTCCGTCATATGTCCTGAATTATTCACAGTTGTTTACCATCATGATGCCTTCATCTGGGAATTTGAATTTCATAGACTGGTAGTCTTCCACAACTTGGTGAGCAAGATGATCAGCTAGTACACTGCCTTTTATAGCTTTATGGGTAGTATATTGTATGTCATATTCTGTCAGGATCATCTGCCATCTCTCTATTCTCCCAGAGAGAGCAGGCTTCTCGAAGATGTATTTTATCAGATCCATTTTAGATATCAACAAGGTAGTATGGGTCATCATATACTGTCTTAGCCGACGAGCAGCCCATGCCAGAGCGCAGCAAGTTTTCTCAAGCAGTGAATATCTTGTTTCACAGTCGATAAACTTTTTGCTCAGGTAATAAATAGCGTGCTCTTTTTGTCCAGACTCGTCATGCTGCCCCAGCACACACCACATTGAATTCTCTAAAACAGTCAGATACATAATCAATGGTCTTTCCTCTACTGGTGGCATCAAAACAGGAGGCTCTTGCAGGTACTCTTTGATCTTGTCGAAAGCAGTTTGGCATTCATCATTCCATTTGAATACTTGATCCTTCTTCAACAGTTTGAAGATTTGCTCACAAGTAGCTGTTAGGTGAGAAATGAATATGGAAATGTAGTTTAAACGTCCCAATAATCCTCTGACTTCCTTCTCAGTACAAGGAGCAGGTATCTCTTGTATCGCTTTTACCTTGGCAGGATATACTTCAATATCCTTGTTGCTGACGACAAATCCTAGGAGTTTACCAGACCTTACTCCAAACGTGCATTTATTTGGGTTCAACCTCAGCTTGTACTTCTTTAGACTCTCAAACAGTTTCTATAAATGATCAAGATTTTCTTCTTCTGTTTGAGATCTAGCTATCATGTTGCCACATAGACCTCTATTTCATGATTTATCATGTCGTGAAATAGAGCTACCATGGCATGCTGATAGGTTTCCCTAGCATTCTTCAGTCCGAACAGCATCACCTTGTAGCAGAATGTCCCCCACTATGTGACAAATGTTGTTTTCTCCATGTCCTCAGGTGCCATTTTGATTTGGTTATAGCCTGAGAAACCGTCCATGAAGGAAAACACTTTGTGTTGTGCCGTATTTTCAACTAGGATGTCAATGTGGGGAAGTGGGAAATCATCCTTAGGGCTTGCCCTATTCAAATCTCTATAGTCCACGCACATTCGTACCTTGCCATCTTTCTTGGGCACGGGAACAACATTGGCAACCCAATGCGGATAAGAGGTGATGGCCAAGAATCCAGCGTTAAATTATTTCATGACTTCTGCTTTAATCTTCTCTGACATATTTGGCCGCATTCGACGGACCTTTTATTTTACTGGTGGATAATCCACTTTTGTAGGCAGAAGATGTACCACAATATCTGCATCAAGTCCTGGCATGTCTTCATACGACCAGGCAAAGACCTCAACATACTCCTGTAGCAGCTGAATCAGACACTCCTTGACACTTGGTTCTAGATTGGCACCTACCTTGACCTCTCTTTTGTCTTCTTAGGTACCCAGGTTGATTGTGTCCACTAGTTCCTCATAGGGTTGAATGGTTCTCTCTTCTTGTTGTAGTAATCTGGCAAGTTCCCCTGGTACTTTACAATCTTCTTCACCTTCGTCTTCGGCTTGGTAGATTATATTTTCCGAGTCACAAAATGCCATAGTAGAACCGTTATCCATGGGATCCCGAATGGATGTAGACCTGCATTGTGAGTGTGAGTGTGTGTAAGGGTATATCTATCTTTGTAAGAAATGAAAATGTAAAAAGCAAAAACAATGAGCATAAGGTTTGTATGCAAAACGTCCATGATTCATTGATGTCATATGAAAATGAGATAATAACCCTTACAAATGGACCATTGTGCCTCGGGTAAGACAAAAGGTTTTATGAGTTTGAATTGTTTTTAATATTAAAGATCCAACAAAATGTAAAGACAAATTACTGTGGGATAAAAGTGATCGGGACAAAATCTCTAGCTTCCTAGTTATTGA
The DNA here is from genome assembly GCA_948472305.1 of Vicia faba. Taxonomy (NCBI): domain Eukaryota; kingdom Viridiplantae; phylum Streptophyta; class Magnoliopsida; order Fabales; family Fabaceae; genus Vicia; species Vicia faba. Next base: position 1,308,768,995 of record OX451741.1, on the reverse strand, counting down.
GCCCTCCACTGACAGTTGGGAAGATCCAATCCTCCATGTTGCAACCATCTTCATTATCCTCTACTGCGTTGACTTCACGGTTGCTGTTCTTCAGGGGTGGTCCTCCAGCACGAGCGCGGCGTACAGCCTTCTGAGCACCTAAAGTGAAACCTAGGCCAAACTTTCCAGACTTGTATGACATATCTTGGAGTTGTCCCCAGATAGTGCATCCTCCTTCTTCTATCACTGCCTTTGCATCCTTCAAAGATGACATCCTGAGTGGAGGCCTTGTGATCTTGGGAACAACCTTAGTCACTGCCACATCTTGCGAGACCTCTTCAAAGTGTTGGAATAGAGTTTCAATAAATTCACCATCTAATTCCACATATCTGAAAGAATTGAAATGGCTGATCATATACTCTTCTTCTCCATGAACGATGATAATCTTCCCTTGAATCGAATACTTCAGAATTTGGTGCAACATAGAAGTGATAGCGCCAACATTATGAGGGATGGATACTCATTACATAAAAATTTGAATCAAATGTTTGGGTTCCAACCTTTATGGGGATATCACTTCCCCATGTACTATCCTTTTCGAGCCGTCAAAAGCCCTTACTACTATGTTACTTGGCTTCAATGTCAATCCTTCACAGTCCAGCCTATCAAGAGCTTTTTTAGGCAATACATTCAGAGATTAGTTAGTGTCCACCAAAACATTAGCCAGGGTTGTGCCCCTACATTCAACTGAGACATGCAATGTGTTGTACCCCAAATTTTGACCTAAGATATCATCTCCCATCTGCATCATTACATTACAAGTGTTTTGATCTGTTGATTTTAAAAAAGTTCATGACCTTTTTCAGGCCGAGAGCTATTTATTTTGAACACTAAATTATCTAATCGATTCGTGCTAAAACAATGTTTATTAATTATTTATTATCTTAAATTTAAATAATCGGAATTTGTTTCCGGTTATTATATAATTTAAAGATGTATAGATAATAAAATAAATATTAGAAAAGAGGTGTATTAATCGTGCAGACATTATTTATTTATTATGCACTATCTTAAATTTAAATAACTGGAATTTATTCTCAGTTATTACATAATTTAAAGATTTATGAATAATATAATAAATATTCGAAAAGGTTCATTAATTGGTCAATAATGATTATTTAATTATTTATCATTCTAAGTTAAAATAATTGAAATTCTATTTTTAATTATTATAAATTAGAAAGTTATGAATAATGAGTTAAATAATTGAAACTATTAGTTGATCAATGATATTATTTATTTATTTGTTTATTATTCTGAAGTTAGGTAATTGAGATTTATTTTCAATTATTATACAATTTAAAGAATTGTAAACAATAAAGTAAATAATTAGAGAGAAAGAGGAAATTAATTGGCAAATATTGGAATTTTATTCACTTTTTTCTAATTGTACAATTATTGTGTAAATATTGTATTTATTACAACAAATTTACAATAATAATTTTACAAGGTTAAAATGAAATAAAAATTAATCTAATGTTTCCTAATTCTAAATCTTCTAATCCAGTGTCTTTTGTCTGCTCACTTGATTTTACCTGCAAAACGATTAAAAGAAAATTAGAATTGAACAAATAATTAAAAGCAAAAAAATATTTTATGTTCATCATTAAAAGCAACGGTTGGAATCAGTTTACCCTTTTTTGCAAATCACGGGATTTCTCCCGGTTCACAAAAAAGGGAGGAATTTTTTATTTCATAAACGAATGCACAATTGTGAAACATGCACAAAATTCATTTCATTTTTAAAAGACTGCATAATTAAAAAAATCCATTGCATTTTTCAAAGTCCCATGCACATCTCAAATATACACAGCATATGCAAGCAGCAAACAAAGCAAATGCCAACGTAAACCTATGCCCACATAGTAGAAGCCAAAACATAAGCTCTACTGTTGCATTGGAAGTTAAAATATGCAGTTTAAACAATTATGCAAGTAATAACATTTCCTCAATCATCATATTCCAGCACTTTTTGCAATTTCAGAAAATAAAGCAGTACATCATTTAAATGTCAAATGGTACTCATGAGAGAGAAGAGAGATAGAAGTTTGGTTTTTGCAGGTTTGGTTTAGGCAGGAAGGGATACAAGACAAACTGCAGTAACACAGCCAGTAAGAAGTAAAAACATGAATAAGGAATAGAGACAAACCATATGGAGCAGTAAGGGTGCAGAAGTAAAGAAATATTAAAATATACCAAGCCCTCAACGTAAACCTGAGGGAAGAGAGACTGTTATAACATAACAAAATCACACATATTAGGAATCCATCTCCAAGCAAGAAAAACTATCAAAAGAAAAACTATCAAAAAGAAAAAAAACTTCTTTTCTCCAAGTCCCCAAAGCCTGTACTGCATACACCTGCTACTGTATAAACCATTACAGAACAAAACTATAACATGGCCTAAACTTCAATAGCCTGTTTAAACCATAGAAAAACCTCACCAAAATTGATTGAGCCTTCAAGCCAATATCACCATAAACCTGTCAAAAACGACATGTCCTGAACTTTGGCCTAAACCTGCCTACCATATCATCAAAACCATATATCAGAAGCCATTCACACCATATAGTCTATTGCATAAACCAAAACCATGTCAAAATTCGTCATGGCCTAAAACCAGTCAAATCAATAAATTCAAGGCCAAACCTGCCTACTGTCATAAACCTGCATCAACTACAACAAACACCATCACCAATTCAACCAACTGCATTTCAAAGAAAACCATTAGAATCGTAAACCAACAAACCCCATCACCATTTCAAACCAGCAAAGCATAAACCATTGAAACGATGTCCAAATCCACATAAAGCCTCAGACGCATGTCATCATAGGCATCAAAGCAACATTAAGGCCACAGTAACAAAGTATACAGAAGTGAGAACGAAGGAGAAGCTAGTCAAAAAGATTTTCAACAGTAGCAAGCAAGCATTCGAAGCACATAACAAGGCATACAGTACCAAGGCAAAGGAAGAAGAGAAGATACAAAGTACCGGCCACCAAAGCAAGCCCGCGCCACGCCTCTTTTCCTCGCCGCCTGTCCTCCTAGCTCGTTCAACCGTCTTCCTCCATCTCCGCCTCTAGGTAACAACTTCATTTCCCCTTTTTACTTCCATAATATCTCCAACAACAACAATAATGCGAAATCAGAATCAAGCAGAAAAAAACACATGAAAATGCATTTATAATGAAATCCCTAAAACGAGTGATAGAACGAAGCTTGTACCTTAAAGAATCCGTCGCCCCTGTACGCGTGGCTAGAGGGAAGAAGACAGTGGGAGCTGGTGGCCATGGCAAAGAATTTAGAAACGGACTCAGGGACTCAGAAGCAAAAGCATGGAAAGATGGAGCGAAGATGAAGAAAATGACACACAAGGAGCGCCGTTCGGCCAAAACCCTTAACCCTAATGTGATTTCCCTAATTTCGTTTAACCCCCTAAAAGAAACAAGTTTTGAAATGGGCCTCACCCCATGTTGTTGCCTTTAGCCCAACGTTTTGTTTCGTCCACCCCCCTATCCTGCTTCTGATACTTAAGCTTGGGCCTCCTAAAATCCCCCTTTTGGCCCATTTCATTATTTCCTTTAGTTTGATAAATTAGCTTAATTCATTTTTTATTTCTAATTAGTAATAATAAACAACCTTTTATATAGTTAATTAAATATATTTGTTCTTAATAGTATTAATTACTAATAAACAACTTTGTTATATTAATTAAGGCTTTTTTATAAAAAATGCTCAATTTAGTGTAGGCCATTAAGTCATTTTGTAATAATACCTTTTATTAAAAAAGAAAAACATATTAAATGTAGAACCTATAGAAATAAAAATATTTTAATTCACTCGTATTAATACAAAATATATAAAATATAGAGACTTAAAAAACTAAAAAATATATTTTGACTCCTTTAATTAATTCTCATTTTGTTCTTATCCATATTAAAAACGCGTAAAAATTGAAAACTATTAAAATACTTTCTTTTTAATCAAAAAATCCAAAATGCACATTATATCATTTAGTCTATCATTTAATTATTGTTATCATTATCCGCATAATTTTTCTGTTTATTTGTTTCATATTTACTTGATTATTCTGTTTACGTTTAAATCCAAGGGAAAAACGATAAATTTGTTGACTTCATGTCCTCAAGTCTAATCGCGCGAATATTTGCATTTTCATTAAAACTTAGGATAATTTTCCTTCAAGTATTCAATCTTTTCAAAATTTATGCCCTTTAAGCAAAAACTTCAACGTTAGGTCGTCGTATCTTCAAAAACCCATCTGTATCCCTTTTCGGCCAAAACGATTTATTTTTATCAAACAATCAATTTTAAATAAACAGATATTTCAAAAGGTTCCTATAGAGTACTATAGATGCATTGGGTGCTAATACCTTCCCATTGTGTAACCAACCCCCGAACCATAAGATCTCTTTTCCAAAACGCCTTGTATTTTCATTACTTTTAAAAAAGTATTATTTACATTGCATATTTAGGGTTTTATTTCGCTCTTTTCCCTTTTCCTTTGGAAACAATAAAGCGCGGTGGCGACTCTTGCTTTTGTGAGATGAATTAATCAATAATTCGATCTCCGATTTACCCCGCTACATTTTTTATCGCTACAGAATTGGCGACTCTGCTGGGGAAAGATTGACCTCTTGCTGGTCCATCCCTAAGTGGGTTAAGCCTAATTTGTCTTATCTGTTTTACTATTATTTGATTTGCTTGATTATGTGTTTAAATTGGGGTGTTTGAGTTTTTGCAAAGGACGAATCCTATACCCGGATTAAGTAACACTTAAGGAATAGGACAGGCGGTATAGTCATGTCAACTTTGAGGGAGTAATCCCGAAGAAGGAGGCATGAGATCCCCCACTCAATGGAAGGCCCTCTTGAACTTAATATTTGTTTACCGAGTAATCGGGAAGACATTATTATTTTCGACCTAGGAGCCCGAGAAGTTGAGGACCGTAGAACCCTAACCCCTCTTGGCCTTTTTAGGTGTAGCGCGGAGACTATAACGGAGTAATTCGGAAGTAGTTGTTACGCGATGCTACGCTCGGACGAGTTTCTCTTGAGAATATTGCTAATTATTGAGTAATCAAGACGTAGGTAATATCCGAAGGAGGAATGTAGACTCTGGGAACTCTTAGAACCATGTCTTACAAGTGTGATTGAACCGTTAGTACATACCTTTGGGTGGGCTTTACCCTCGACTCCATGCTGAACGTTGAACCCTTGAACCCCATGTTTGCAAGCTTGTGTGTGACTGTTGCATTATCATTCATTCATGCATTCATCAACATCTTTGTAAAAAACTTGTTTTTCAAGGAACTTCGGAATGATTTTTGCAGACATCTTAGGTTATTATGGAACTTGGAAGGAGAAATACTCGAAGCTTTAGTTTCAAGGAGCCCGAGATTGAAGAACTGAAGAGTTTGATTCCGAAGATCGAGAGTCCGACGGATTTTCAGAAGAAATATGGGTCCATCGTACCGCTCATGAAGCGCAAGATGAAGAAAGGCATCCTCAACACGTTGGTTCAGTTCTATGATCCCTTGTACCGATGTTTCACCTTTCCGGATTACCAGCTGATGCCCACTTTAGAGGAGTACTCTTATATTCTTGGTTTGCCGATCACCGACCATGTTCCCTTCTCTGGATTAGAAGAAGAACCCAAATCTCTCGAGATAGCAGCTATCACCCACTTAAGGAAGTCAGAGGTAGAGGAGAACATGACTACGAAAGGGGGAATCCGGGGTTTGTCGGCGCAGTTTTTGTTGAAGAAAGCTCGCCACTTTGCTGAGACATAGGATACTGTTGCCTTCGAAGACGTATTTGCCTTACTCGCATATGGTCTTTTCTTATTCCCTAACGTTGATAAGTTTGTAGATATCAACGCCATCAGAATTTTCCTGATTGGAAATCCGGTCCCTACGCTGCTAGGAGACACATATTACTCCATCCACCTTCGAAACTCTTATCAAGGAGGGATGATTATTTGTTGTGTATCGTTGCTGTATCAGTGGTACGTCTCGCATCTACCTGGGTCTGATGCTTTCTGGGATCTCGAGAAGGAACCGCGTTGGGCGCCAAAGATTATGGCTCTCACTCATTTCGACATTGACTGGTATAATCGAGTTTACCACGACGTGGAGATCATTGATAGCTGTGGTGCCTTCCCTAACGTACCTCTTCTCGGTACGAGGGGTGGAATCAACTACAATCCTGTTCTAGCGCGCCGTCAGTTCGGGTACCCGATGAGAGATAAACCAAACAACATCCATGTGAGTGGTTTCTTTCTTCAGGAAGGGCAAGATCATCAGGCTGATAAGAGGGAGATCGAAGGAGCTTGGTGCCACATCCACAGGAAAGGGAGAGATATGCTGGGACATAGAGGTGCCTTTTCTTTGGAGCCTTACATGCAGTGGGTCCGTGCTAGGGCTTGTGCTCTCAAGATGCCCTATAAACTTGAGAAGCCTTTATTCCCTGCCATTGCACCATCATCTGTTGTTATCCCTATCGCGGATGTAGGAGAATATCAAGGAAATCTGGCTAGGATGAAGTCCGGGAGGGATGCTTGGAAGGAAAAGTACCATATGTCTGAATATGAGAATCGAGTCCTGACTCAACAGTTAAAAGAGAAGGAGGAGTTGTTGTTTATTCAAGACGGCCGGTTCATTGACCACGATGAGAAGCTTCGTCAGAAGGATGCCGTGCTGAAGAAGTATGCGAGTGAAAGGAAGAGAAAAAGGGAAGGTTCGGTAAGCGTGGCTCTCGTTCCTAATCCGCAGGAGGAAGTCATTAACCGACTGATAGTTGAGAAGAGGGAGATGGAAGACTTTTATGAAGAGAATATCAAGAAGCTCCAGTTACAGTTGGTGTTTGGTCCTTCATCTGAGGATTCCGAGTGATCTTTAACCTTTAGTTTGGCTTATTGATGTAATTTTGTAAAATTATGTAAAAGGGCTTCATGCTCCGAAGTTGTAATTTATTGTTTTATTATGGGCTTCATGCTCCAAAGTTGTAATTTATTGCTTTATTTTAGATTTCATGTTGTAAAATTGTAATTTATCACTTCATTATGGATTCCACGTTTCGAAGTTGTAATTTATTGCTTTCATTATTGGATTTGTTATCCCAAGTTGTAATTTACTGTTTTGATATTCCAAATTGTAAGTTGTAATTTATCGCTTTCGATTAATGGATTAAGTTTTTGTTGTTCCAAATTCCTTTACCATTGATGTATGCAAAATTATCAAAGTTCCTTGAAAAACTTTTAAAATGAGTCATCATTTGCATCGCCATCATGCATCATTCCACATTCCACTTCACATGTTTTCCAGAGTCTTACCCTTGTTCTTTTTCCACTCCCGAAGGTTGTCAAGCTGTCTCACCGATACGACACTCGGGCCAATCGTCAAAGGAAAATGGAAGATTTGGAACAGGAAAATCATGAGCTTCGTGGGGAAGTTGCTACACTTCGTGTCGAGATGGAAAAGTTAACTGCGTTAGTAGAAAGTTTGGTGGCTGTTCAGAATCAGCCATCGACTACAGCTGCCGAGATTCAGACTTCAACTCCAGTGGTTTCCGAGATTGTCACAATTCCTGCCTCCGTGACTCAAATCAACTCTCCGCTTCAACATCAGATGCCGAAAGGTTTTCCGTGGGGAATGCCTTACAACTTTGTGCCAGAGGGGTATCAGCCTGCCGTACAACCTTTATTTCAACCTGCTTTGTCTCTTCCTCAACCAGAGACAACTGCCATGGCGCCAGTAATTCCGTCTGTAACACCTTTTCCGCAACCGATTATGACGACCGTTGCTCCTGTGGTCCACTCCGTGACATACTTGAATGAACCTACTTATCCTGCCGAGCCTGCTGAAATTTTAGGTCTCTTTGATAGAATGGAGGAATTTCAGGACCAGTTCCAGGAAATGCAGAAGGAGCTTAGAGCATTGAAAGGGAAGGATTTGTTTGGGAAGAATACGCACGACCTTTGTTTAGTTCCGAATGTCAAGATTCCAGCAAAATTCAAAGTGCCAGACTTTGAGAGATATAAGGGTGATTCGTGTCCTAGAAGTCATTTGACAATGTACGTGAGGAAGATGTCTATGTATTCGGATGATCATGACTTGTTGATTCATTATTTTCAAGATAGTTTGACGGCTGCTGCTCTAAAGTGGTATATGGGTTTAGACAGTATTCGGATCCGTAACTTTAACGATCTTAGTGAAGCCTTTGTTCATCAATACAAGTACAACGTTGACATGGCGCCGGACCGGGATCAACTCCGGGCGATGTCGCAGAGAGACCGGGAATCTTTTAAGGAGTACGCCCAGAGGTGGCGTGAAATCGCTGCTCAAATCTATCCACCACTTGAGGAGAAAGAGATGACTAAGATATTCTTGAAGACTTTAGGTTCCTTTTACTACGAAAGAATGATCGCCAGCACACCCAGTGACTTCACCGAAATGGTAAGCATGGGCATGCGGTTATAGGAAGGGATTCGTGAAGGGCGTTTGGTTAAAGAAGGAAGTCCGTCTAGCAGTACTAAGAAGTTTGGAAGTGTTTTCCCGAAAAGAAAAGAGCAGGATGTCAGCGCTTTGTTCCCAGGTAGACCAAGGAGAGGTTACTCTCACGTTGCGGTAGTCACTCCGGCTGTCCGCCCAGCTTTGATGACCCCAGCTCATCAAACTCCACCAACTCAACAACGGCCTTTTCAGCAGCAGCCTCGACAACAGGCTTATCCATTCAACAATCAGAACCGTTCACCCAGAAAACCGCAGTTCGATGCCATTCCTATGACTTATACTGAATTGTTCCCTGCTCTTATCAGAAAGAATCTCATCACGACAAAGCCTCCTCCTGTCGCACCGAACAGTACTTCTCCGTGGTACAAGGCGGATCAGTTTTGTGAATATCATCAAGGGTCGCCGGGGCACAACCTTGAGAATTGCTTTGCTCTGAAGGCGGACGTACAAAGATTAATTAAGAATGGTATCTTGTCTTTCAAGGATGTTAATCCAAATGTTAGAGATAATCCTTTGCCTCGACATGGGGCAGCTTCAGTGAATATGGTGGAAGGTTGTCCGGGGAAGTTTCGAGTTTTTCAAGTTGAACATATAAGAGAGTCGTTGGTCAGGTTACATCAGAGTTTGAGAAGACTTGCCTTTGTTAGGCACCAGCATGATTATGATGTTTGTGAGTTTTGTTCAAGAGAGGATGATTGTCCTATTGTGAAGGAGGATATTCAGAAGTTGCTAGATCAGAGAGTTATCACTATTACCTATGACCAAAATCCGGAGGATAAAGTGAATGTTTTCATACCACAATTCAATTTGCCTGAATCAGTAGAGATTGCTTACAACATTCAGATTGCGCCTGTTGATCCTTTGATTATTTACCCACCTGGCCCTGTGCCTTATAGCCCAGACCAAGCTGTACCGTATAAGTATAATGCCACAATGATTGAGAATGGGGTAGAAGTCCCTATACCAACGAGACCATCTTTTGTTAACATTGCTGATGTGAGTAGAGTTACGAGAAGTGGACGTGTTTTTGCAGCAGTACCTTTGAAAAGACCAAAAGTTCAAGTTAGGAGGCCCATACCGACGGAGATTCCAATAAGAAATGTTGAACCAAGGGTTGAGATAGGCCGATCCAGTGAACCTATCCCTCACCCTGAGGATGATGAGATCCTGAAGCTTATCAAGAGAAGTGAATATAAGATTGTGGACCAACTTTTGCAAACACCTTCCAAGATTTCCTTGCTTGCCTTATTGAGAGATTCTGGTGCACATAGAGAAGCTTTGATGAAGGTCTTGGACCAGGCGTTCGTGGACCATGATGTGACGGTTGACCAGTTCGATGGAATTGTGGGAAATATAACTTCGTGTAACAATCTTGGTTTCAATGATGAAGAACTCCCGGAGGAGGGGAGAAACCATAATATGGCTTTGCACATATCAGTAAGTTGTGGAAACGATACCTTATCAAGTGTGTTGGTGGATACAGGTTCGTCGTTGAATGTGATGCCCAAGACTACGTTATCTCGGCTTTCATATCCAGGTGCTCCTATGAGGCCTAGTGGAGTAATTGTTAAAGCGTTTGATGGCTCTAGGAAGACAATTATTGGTGAAGTGGATCTGCCTATAGTAATTGGTCCCCATACTTTTCAAATCACTTTCCAAGTGATGGGTATCCGTGCTGCCTACAGCTGTTTATTAGGTCGTCCCTGGATCCATGATGCCGGGGCAGTCACCTCTACGCTCTATCAGAGACTAAAGTTTTTGAGGCATGGGAAGCTAGTGATGATTGGGGGAGAGCAAGCTATGGTGGTAAGCCATTTATCATTATTCTCTTTTATTGATGCGGACGAGGATGTTGGAACCCAGTTCCAAGGTCTTTCTGTTGCTAAGAGTACAGTAAAGAAGCAAGGGGCATCCATCTCTTCTTTTGAGGATGCGCGGCGAGTGGTGGAAAGTGGTTCGGCCGAAGGATGGGGCCAGGTGTTGACGTTACCCGAGAACAAGTATGGGGAAGGTCTGGGTTTTCATCCAATATCTGCAAGGGTTAAGAAAGAGGTGGTTGTTCGTCCGATTCAAGAGGTTTTCCAAAGTGCAGGGTTTGTACATCCTGAGGTTGATGCTATCATAGATGATGATTCCGAGGAGGATTTTCCCGTTTTTGTGACGCTTGGATTGGCTTGCCAAAACTGGATAGCTGTTGATGTTCTTGTGGTTATGCACATTTCCGAGTAATGTTTTGTTTATTTTCCTTTGAAAAAATTCGCTCTGCCCAAGGCGAAAACGTATTTTGTGTCGGGCTATGAAAAATAATTCCTTTTGCTCTGCCCAAGGCAAAAGAGAAATGTCTGGGCTCTTCGTTTCAAGTATTTCCCTTTAATGAATAAAAATGTTATTTTGTCCACTACTGTTTTATTTTTCACTTTTTTGGGGAAATAGTAATGAAAATTAATTAATAACCTTTTGTTTTATTTGCATAAATCGATTTCTAAAATAAAGCATAATCATATGTGCAGATTAATCCATGACTTAACCATCGAAAACAATGATCCTATGCCCTCTCCCAACTTTGAATTCCCGGTGTTCAGAGCCGAAGAGGAGGATGAGGAAGAGATTCCTGTTGAGATTTCCCGTTTGCTCGAGCATGATGAGAAGATCATTCAACCATTTGAAGAACCTTTAGAGTCGGTCAACTTGGGTGATGAAGAAGTTAGAAAGGAAGTCAAAGTCGGAGCATTGCTTATCCCGGAAGTTAAAGAGAAAATGTTGGAGCTTCTCAAAGAGTATGTTGACGTGTTTGCTTGGTCCTACCAAGATATGCCAGGTTTGGACAATGACATTGTGGAACATCGTTTACTGTTGAGACCTGAATGTCCGTCGATCAAGCAGAAGTTGAGAAGAACTCGTCCCGACATGGCTGATAAGATCAAAGAGGAGGTTCAGAAGCAGATCAATGCAGGTTTCCTTGTTACGTCGGTTTATCCTCAGTGGTTAGCCAACATAGTGCCGGTTGCAAAGAAAGATGGTAAAGTTCGGATGTGTGTAGACTATCGAGATCTGAATAGAGCTAGTCCGAAGGATGATTTCCCATTACCTCACATTGACGTTTTGGTCGACAGTACCGCCAAGTTCAAAGTCTTTTCTTTCATGGACGGTTTCTCTGGTTACAATCAAATCAAGATGGCATCGGAAGATATGGAGAAGACCGCTTTCATTACACCTTGGGGAACTTTCTGTTATCGGGTTATGCCGTTTGGTTTGAGGAATGCCGGCGCAACATACCAAAGGGCAATGATTGCTTTGTTCCATGACATGATGCATAAGGAGATCGAAGTGTATGTAGATGACATGATTGCCAAATCACAGACTGAGGAAGATCATTTGGAACATTTGTTGAAGTTATTCCAGCGTTTGAGAAAGTACAAACTCCGTCTGAATCCCAACAAGTGCACTTTTGGCGTTCGTTCTGGAAGACTTCTGGGTTTCATTTTCAGCCAGAAAGGTATTGAAGTAGATCCTGATAAAGTCAAAGCTATTCGGGAAATGCCCGCACCCAAGACGGAAAAACAAGTAAGAGGATTCCTTGGGAGACTGAACTACATTTCTAGATTTATATCTCATATGACTGCTACCTGTGGGCCGATTTTCAAGCTTCTCCGAAAGAACCAAGGATGTGTTTGGACAGAAGATTGTCAGAGAGCTTTTGATAGCATCAAAGAATATTTGCTTGAACCTCCCATTTTGATTCCACCAGTGGAAGGAAGACCTTTGATTATGTACCTGACTATACTGGAAGACTCCATGGGATGTGTGCTTGGTCAACAAGATGAGACTGGAAGAAAGGAACATGCTGTATATTATTTGAGTAAGAAATTCACATACTGTGAGTTTCGATACTCATTGCTTGAGAAAACCTGTTGTGCTCTAGCTTGGGCTGCTCGCCGTCTGTGCCAGTATATGATTAATCACACCACTTGGTTGATCTCCAAAATGGATCCGATCAAGTATATCTTTGAGAAGCCCGCCTTATCCGGAAGAATAGCCCGTTGGCAGATGTTGTTATCCGAATATGACATTGAATACCACACTCAGAAAGCGATCAAAGGAAGTATTTTAGCCGATCATTTGGCTCACCAACCAATTGACGATTATCAATCCATCAAGTTTGATTTCCCAGATGAAGATGTTACGTACTTGAAAGCTAAAGATTGTGAAGATCCGTTACCTGAAGAAGGGCCTGATCCTAAATCCCGTTGGGGTTTGATATTTGACGGAGCTGTGAATTCCTATGGAAATGGAATTGGGGCAATCATCGTCACTCCCCGAGGTACTCATATCCCGTTCACGGCAAGACTGAAGTTTGACTGCACGAACAACATGGCTGAATATGAGGCATGTATTATGGGTCTCGAAGAAGCAGTGGATCTAAGGATTAAGATTCTTGATATTTACGGAGATTCGGCATTGGTAATTAATCAAATCAAAGGAGAATGGGAGACTCTTCATCCTGGTTTGATCCCTTACAGAGACTATGCTAGAAGATTGTTGACTTTCTTCAACAAAGTGGAATTACATCATACCCCTAGAGATGAGAACCAAATGGCTGATGCTTTAGCTACTTTGTCTTCAATGTTTCAAGTGAATGGTTGGAACGATGTGCCTACAATCCGGGTTATGCGCCTCGACAGACCTGCTCATGTGTTCTCAGTAGAAGAGGTTACCGACGACAAACTGTGGTTCTATGACATTAAACATGTTCTTCAAACTCAAGAGTACCCGTCTGGGGCATCCAATAAAGATAGGAAGACGTTGAGAAGATTAGCAAGTAGTTTCTTTCTCAATGAAGAAGTGTTATATAAGAGGAATTATGACATGGTCTTGCTCAGATGTGTGGACAGACGTGAAGCAGACATGCTGATGCAAGAAGTACATGAAGGATCCTTTGGCACTCATGCCAACGGACATGCAATGGCTAGAAAGATGTTGAGAGCTGGTTACTATTGGATGACAATGGAATCTGATTGCTTCAAGTATGTGAAGAAATGTCATAAATGCCAGATTTATACGGACAAGATGCACGTGCCGCCGACCCTCCTCAATGTTATCTCTTCACCTTAGCCTTTCTCTATGTGGGGCATTGATATGATTGGAATGATTGAACCCAAAGCTTCAAATGGTCATCGTTTCATCTTGGTAGCGATCGATTATTTTACTAAATGGGTGGAAGCAGCATCTTATGCTAATGTAACTAGACAGGTGGTAGTCAGATTTATCAAGAATCAGATCATTTGTCGATACGGCATCCCGAGCAAGATCATCACTGATAATGGTTCGAATTTGAATAACAGGATGATGAGAGAACTTTGTGAAGAGTTCAAGATCGAACATCATAATTCTTCTCCTTACAGACCAAAGATGAATGGGGTTGTTGAAGCTGCTAACAAGAACATCAAGAAGATTGTCCAGAAGATGGTGGTAACTTATAAAGATTGGCATGAAATGCTTCCATTTGCTTTACACAGATACCGTACCTCAGTTCAAACTTCAACAGGCGCAACCCCTTTTTCCCTAGTTTACGGTATGGAAGCTGTAGTCCCCGTGGAGGTTGAGATTCCGTCTCTGAGAGTGTTGATGGAAGCTAAACTTTCTGAGGCTGAATGGTGTCAAAGTAGATATGATCAGTTGAATTTAATTGAAGAGAAGAGATTGACAGTGTTGTGTCACGGTCAATTGTATCAGCAGAGAATGAAGAAGGCTTTTGATAAGAGGGTTCGACCACGTGAGTTCAGAGAAGGTGACCTTGTGCTCAAGAAGATATTATCTTTCCAACCTGATTCTAGGGGCAAGTGGGGTCCGAATTATGAAGGACCGTACGTCGTTAAGAAAGTTTTCTCTGGAGGTGCTTTGATTCTCACCAATATGGACGGTGAAGAACTCCCGCGTCCCATGAACGCCGATGCAGTCAAGAAGTATTTCGCTTAGGCAAACTTCTGGTCAAACCAGTCTTGGCATCTGAGCACATTCTAGAATTCAAAGTTGTTAGGGAGAATAGTGATCATTGTTTTTGTATAACCTTTTATTTCATGTACTATTTCCCACACTTTTGTAAATCGTTGGAGTCGCGTTGTTAGCGAACTACCATCTTATTAATGAAATTTGAGCATTTACCTTCTGTGGGCAAAATTTTAATTTTTACGGCAATATTTGAAACAAAGTATTTAAAATATTCTTATTTTCTAAAAAAGTGTCGTGAATAACGAAAGGAATATTAACAGTCGTTCCGAAGGTGGTCAAGCCATGAAATGCAAAATAGTGCAGTAAGTTATACTTGCATGTTGAACCTGTTTTCTTTCAAATCATCATGAGGTGTTAGTTGTGCAAGCTCGTGTTTCTGGTGGTACTGAGTTCGGTGACTCCCCAGTTGTTACAGTTAAGTGTTGTTTTGGCTACCTTTATTTGGGATATCTCCGAAGTGTGGTACGCTTTGTCTCTTGCTAGTGGTCTAATGGTTTTGTAAGTCTGGATTTGGATGCTTTTCTCCTCAGAAGACTTGAGCCTTGTAGCGTTACTCTCCGACGTTGCTTTGTGTTTCCAGTTCCGGTTATCTTCCGTCTTTCCAAGATTGGTCGAGTATCTATTTTGCTGTGACATCTTATTATCTTCAAGATAGTCCATCTGTCGGTTTTGTCAGCATAACATTCATTTACTCATTTACACTCATATCAGCATGCATATCCACATTGGCCGTTGATTTTGGGTCATACTTTGTTTGTTCAAACAACGTACATATTTCTTTCCAAGTAGAAGGTTAGCTTAGGCAGAAAATGTGCTTCCTTTCTAAATCCCCCAACTGAGCTAATCCTCGCGGATGATTTTTGATTCAGCTTACCTTGTCCATTTCTGGATAGGATGAATCCCCAATCGAATTACTTTCTCATTGGGTAGAGTCTTGTTTGACTGCCCCCTCTCTGGTTTATTCCTGGAAAGTGGTCGCCTCTTGCATAGGCTATCTCATTGATTTTCCCCGGTGAAGTTGCGACCTAGACAAATAGTGCATTTATTTTGCACATTTGAGTATGTGATCTCCTCGGGAAAGATTAATTCATGTTTCTTTCTGGCGAAGATGTTATTCTCTGCCATTGTCATCGTAATTTCCTTCATTATGATTTCGGGAAGACGTCAAGCGGCAGCTCTTCATGAGCAACTTGTACGTTTTTATTTTGTGAAAGACGGCAAGCGGCAGCTCTTCACGAGCAACTTGTACGTTGTTATTATCTTTTGGAAAATGACAAGCAGCAGTTCTTCACGAGCTACTAGTGCGTTATTATCTTTTGGAAAACGACAAGCAGCAGTTCTTCACGAGCTACTAGTGCGTTATTATCTTTTGGAAAACGACAAGCAGCAGTTCTTCACGAGCTACTAGTGCGTTATTATCTTTGGAAAATGACAAGCAGCAGCTCTTCACGAGCAACTTGTACTTTATTACTTTTCTGGAAATACAGCAAGTGGCAGCCTCTTTATTTGAGCAACTTGTATGTCGTTGGTATTTTCTTTGGACAACAGCAAGTGGCAGCCTCTTTATTTGAGCAACTTGTATGTTATTGGTATTTTCTTTGGACAACAGCAAGTGGCAGCTTCTTTATTTGAGCAACTTGTATGTTATTGGTATTTTCTTTGGACGACGACAGGCGGCAGTTTCTTTATTTGAACAACTTGCGTATCTACAATATTATTATACCAGCATTAATGAGTATCTCCGAAAATCTCGCAGAGAAGTTTGTCAAGAATCATTACCTTCAGAAATCGGTAATCTGTTATCAGCAATTTGATACCCTCTGTCTGTCATTGACCTTGAGTTGCAAACTTACTGTTCTGGGTCAATAATCTGCTATGGCCTATGCAAGATGCTCTCTTTGTTAGGGTCCAAGGTCGTATCCCCTCAATTTTGTTCACTGTCAGGAGTCTGTCATTTAAAGTCGATAGCTCGTTTCCCCAGTAACGTATAATCTATGTCTCTGTGTTTTGTTGGTGTTCGATTCCTCCAACATTGTCTTATTTCATACAATATCTTTCTCTGTGAATTCAATCACTGCATTCATATCAAACATAATGACGACATCTTAGGACAAAATTTGCGTAATTATGTATTTAAGTACCTTCAATCTCGTCGAAACGAAGATTTTTAATCTTCATATCTCCGGATAGAAGAAACTTAAATAGGGGCAACTGTTGTACCCCAAATTTTGACCTAAGATATCATCTCCCATCTGCATCATTACATTACAAGTGTTTTGATCTGTTGATTTTAAAAAATTTCATGACCTTTTTCAGGCCGAGAGCTATTTATTTTGAACACTAAATTATCTAATCGATTCGTGCTAAAACAATGTTTATTAATTATTTATTATCTTAAATTTAAATAATCGGAATTTGTTTCCGGTTATTATATAATTTAAAGATGTATAGATAATAAAATAAATATTAGAAAAGAGGTGTATTAATCGTGCAGACAATATTTATTTATTATGAACTATCTTAAATTTAAATAACTGGAATTTATTCTCAGTTATTACATAATTTAAAGATTTATGAATAATATAATAAATATTCGAAAAGGTTCATTAATTGGTCAATAATGATTATTTAATTATTTATCATTCTAAGTTAAAATAATTGAAATTCTATTTTTAATTATTATAATTTAGAAAGTTATGAATAATGAGTTAAATAATTGAAACTATTAGTTGATCAATGATATTATTTATTTATTTGTTTATTATTCTGAAGTTAGGTAATTGAGATTTATTTTCAATTATTATACAATTTAAAGAATTGTAAACAATAAAGTAAATAATTAGAGAGAAAGAGGAAATTAATTGGCAAATATTGGAATTTTATTCACTTTTTTCTAATTGTACAATTATTGTGTAAATATTGTATTTATTACAACAAATTTACAATAATAATTTTACAATGTTAAAATGAAATAAAAATTAATCTAATGTTTCCTAATTCTAAATCTTCTAATCCAGTGTCTTTTGTCTGCTCACTTGATTTTACCTGCAAAACGATTAAAAGAAAATTAGAATTGAACAAATAATTAAAAGCAAAAAAATATTTTATGTTCATCATTAAAAGCAACGGCTGGAATCAGTTTACCCTTTTTTGCAAATCACGGGATTTCTCCCGGTTCACAAAAAAGGGAGGAATTTTTTATTTCATAAACGAATGCACAATTGTGAAACATGCACAAAATTCATTTCATTTTTAAAAGACTGCATAATTAAAAAAATCCATTGCATTTTTCAAAGTCCCATGCACATTTCAAATATACACAGCATATGCAAGCAGCAAACAAAGAAAATGCCAACGTAAACCTATGCCCACATAGTAGACGCCAAAACATAAGCTCTACTGTTGCATTGGAAGTTAAAATATGCAGTTTAAACAATTATGCAAGTAATAACATTTCCTCATTCATCATATTCCAGCACTTTTTGCAATTTCAGAAAATAAAGCAGTACATCATTTAAATGTCAAATGGTACTCATGAGAGAGAAGAGAGATAGAAGTTTGGTTTTTGCAGGTTTGGTTTAGGCAGGAAGGGATACAAGACAAACTGCAGTAACACAGCCAGTAGGAAGTAAAAACATGAATTAGGAATAGAGACAAACCATATGGAGCAGTAAGGGTGTAGAAGTAAAGAAATATTAAAATATACCAAGCCCTCAACGTAAACCTGAGGGAAGAGAGACTGTAATAACATAACAAAATCACACATATTAGGAATCCATCTCCAAGCAAGAAAAACTATCAAAAGAAAAACTATCAAAAAGCAAAAAAACTTCTTTTCTCCAAGTCCCCTAAGCCTGTACTGCATACACCTGCTACTGCATAAACCATTACAGAACAAAACTATAACATGGCCTAAACTTCAATAGCCTGTTTAAACCATAGAAAAACCTCACCAAAATTGATTGAGCCTTCAAGCCAATATCACCATAAACCTGTCAAAAACGACATGTCCTGAACTTTGGCCTAAACCTGCCTACCATATCATCAAAACCATATATCAGAAGCCATTCACACCATATAGTCTATTGCATAAACCAAAACCATGTCAAAATTCGTCATGGCCTAAAACCAGTCAAATCAATAAATTCAAGGCCAAACCTGCCTACTGTCATAAACCTGCATCAACTACAACAAACACCATCACCAATTCAACCAACTGCATTTCAAAGAAAACCATTAGAATCGTAAACCAACAAACCCCATCACCATTTCAAACCAGCAAAGCATAAACCATTGAAACGATGTCCAAATCCACAAAAAGCCTCAGACGCATGTCATCATAGGCATCAAAACAACATTAAGGCCACAGTAACAAAGTATACAGAAGTGAGAACGAAGGAGAAGCTAGTCAAAAAGATTTTCAACAGTAGCAAGCAAGCATTCGAAGCACATAACAAGGCATACAGTACCAAGGCAAAGGAAGAAGAGAAGATACAAAGTACCGGCCACCGAAGCAAGCCCGTGCCACGCCTCTTTTCCTCGCCGCCTGGCCTCCTAGCTCGTTCAACCGTCTTCCTCCATCTCCGCCTCTAGGTAACAACTTCATTTCCCATTTTTACTTCCATAATATCTCCAACAACAACAATAATGCGAAATCAGAATCAAGCAGAAAAAAAAAACATGAACATGCATTTATAATGAAATCCCTAAAACGAGTGATATAACGAAGCTTGTACCTTAAAGAATTCGTCGCCCCTGTACGCGTGGCTAGAGGGAAGAAGACAGTGGGAGCTGGTGGCCATGGCAAAGAATTTAGAAACTGACTCAGGGACTCAGAAGCAAAAGCATGGAAAGATGGAGCGAAGATGAAGAAGATGACACACAAGGAGCGCCGTTCGGCCAAAACCCTTAACCCTAATGTGATTTCCCTAATTTCGTTTAACCCCCTAAAAGAAACAAGTTTTGAAATGGGCCTCACCCCATGTTGCTGCCTTTAGCCCAACGTTTTGCTTCGTCCACCCCCTATCCTGCTTCTGATACTTAAGCTTGGGCCTCCTAAAATCCCCCTTTTGGCCCATTTCATTATTTCCTTTAGTTTGATAAATTAGCTTAATTCATTTTTTATTTCTAATTAGTAATAATAAACAACCTTTTATATAGTTAATTAAATATATTTATTCTTAATAGTATTAATTACTAATAAACAACTTTGTTATATTAATTAAGGCTTTTTTATAAAAAATGCTCAATTTAGTGTAGGCCATTAAGTCATTTTGTAATAATACCTTTTATTAAAAAAGAAAAACATATTAAATGTAGAACCTATGGAAATAAAAATATTTTAATTCACTCGTATTAATACAAAATATATAAAATATAGAGACTTAAAAAACTAAAAAATATATTTTGACTCCTTTAATTAATTCTCATTTTGTTCTTATCCATATTAAAAACGCGTAAAAATTAAAAACTATTAAAATACTTTCTTTTTAATCAAAAAATCCAAAATGCACATTATATCATTTAGTCTATCATTTAATTATTGTTATCATTATCCGCATAATTTTTCTGTTTATTTGTTTCATATTTACTTGATTATTCTGTTTACGTTTAAATCCAAGGGAAAAACGATAAATTTGTTGACTTCATGTCCTCAAGTCTAAGTGCATTTTCATTAAAACTTAGGATAATTTTCCTTCAAGTATTCAATCTTTTCAAAATTTATGCCCTTTAAGCAAAAACTTCAACGTTAGGTCGTCGTATCTTCAAAAACCCATCTGTATCCCTTTTCGGCCAAAACGATTTATTTTTATCAAACAATCAATTTTAAATAAACAGATATTTCAAAAGGTTCCTATAGAGTACTATAGATGCATTGGGTGCTAATACCTTCCCATTGTGTAACCAACCCCCGAACCATAAGATCTCTTTTCCAAAACGCCTGTATTTTCATTACTTTTAAAAAAGTATTATTTACATTGCATATTTAGGGTTTTATTTCGCTCTTTTCCCTTTTCCTTTGGAAACAATAAAGCGTGGTGGCGACTCTTGCTTTTGTGAGATGAATTAATCAATAATTCGATCTCCGATTTACCCCGCTACATTTTTTATCGCTACAAAATGCCTCATTATGCTTCCTTCCTCTTGGCGTTAAATTAGCATCCGAAAAACCGAGACCATTAACTGCAGTCAAGCTGGCTATGCAGTCTTGGAATTGATCGGCATATGTCTCTTGGGGTACATGGGCAGTTTTCAGGAATTTTACCAAGGCTTTTGCATTTGACTCGGAACATAGTAGTAAAGCCATCATGGAAATTTTAGATGGAGTTTGCCCCAATTGTTCAACTACACCATAGTCGCTTCTTTTTATGATCTTCAGAATTCACTCCATCTCTTTCCAGGAGGTCTCAATGATAGCCAATGATTGTGCCTTCATCTGAACAAGCTCAATCAGAATGCTTTTACCTCGGGTCTCGGTTGACTCGGCAGCAGGAATGTTAGTAGGAGTAATAACAAGGGTTGTAACAACTTTGTCAGTTGGAGTATTGGTTAAGATGATTGTAGGATCGGAAATAGCCTTCAGAGGAGCAACAACAACAAGAATGATTACGGGTCTAGAAACTGCTTTTGGGGGAGAAATTTCTGGAGAGAATATCCTTCCGCTTCGAGTAATCTTGCTAGTCCCTGCAATATTACTAATATCGGAGTTAACTTTCTCGGAACTTGAGTCTTCGGCAGCTGGCCAATCTTGCTTGACACCGTGGTAGTAGACATCCCCTCCATAATTCCATGGTATGGTTTTATTTGACGAATACGGGACTGGTCCAGGCATTGTAATTATCAAAGAAGTTGCTTTCGGAACTGAAGTAATTCTAATGGGTCTTTTGGTGGACACCCTGGAAGAATTGGCGGAAATGGTAATGATAGAAACATCTTTAAAAGGAACAGGTGGAACATAAGTTTGTTCAAACAAAATTCATTTATTATCTATTAGGCACTGAACGCCTGCTTTCAACAAAGGACAGATGGTTGGTGAGGACAAACAGAAATGACAGCCTTCATCACAGCCCGGGAGCATACCGACATTCAACAAGTTCACCTTAATAGTCAGAAGTGGGGTCATAATTTAATCAACTAAAGTAACACACACTTCTTCTTCAATGACATTGGTATTATGGCCATGTTTGGGCATAGGGGCAGAAATGACATTTGGCTTTTCGGGCGCATCAAATTCGATCTCTTTGGCTTCAATGAGGTCTTGTACTTTGTTCTTTAGAGCCCAACAATTATTAGTGTCGTGGCCGGGACTTTCAGAGTGGTATGCACAGAGGGCATTGGTATAATAGTAAGGAGATGTTGCGTTAGGGTTCTTTGGAGTTTCTTTCAAAGTCACCAGGTTAGATCTTAATAGATGTGGCGATACTTGAGATAGAGTCATGTTAATTCTGGTGAACTGTCTGACTGGTCTTTCCATCCTTGGTTGGTTGTTTCTTTGCTGATCAGACGCAGGTTTAGGAATCATAACAGCCCCCACCATTGGACGGCGTTCAGCCCTATCTTGATTTCTCTGAGGATAAACAACAACCACTTCTTTCTTTATGATAAATGTCTTTCTTATAGTAGCAGAGGATGTATCCTTTTGAATCTTTCCACTTTTTATCCCGGCTTCTACCCTCTCCGCGGTCAATATCAGTTCTGTAAAACCTGCCAATGAACTCCTAATTAGGTGATTGAAGAAGGGACCAGACAAGGTGCCTAAAAACATGTCTACTAATTCTCTTTCAGATAGGGGAGGTTGAACTCTTCCAGCCAAGTCCCTCCATTTTTGCGCATAGTCCTTGAAACCTTCATTGGAAACCATGGACATACTCTGTGGTTGAGTACGAGTGGGCGCAAGATCAGCATTGTATTGGTATTGTTTGTAAAAAGCTGCAGCAAGATCTTCCCAGTTATGATTGTTGGCTCTTTCTAACTAATAAAACCAATCAAGTTGAGTTCCAGACAGACTATCTTGGAAGAAGATTACCCATAAGTCTTTGTCAGCGGTATGGGGTTGGATTTTCCTCACATAGGACCGAAGATGCATTTTAGGGCATGAAACACCGTCATATTTGGCGAACACATGTGCTTTGAATTTTTGAGGAATGACAATCCCTGATACCAAACCCAATTCCTCAAAGTCCAAGCCAGGCACTTTTTGGATTTCCATTGTGATCAACTGCTCCTCGAGATGTTTATACTTGTCATCAGCTGGAGGGTATTGTTCTTCAGAATAGTCTTCTTCTTCCTCTTCCTCTTCTGATTCTGACGGGACAATTGTTTCCTTGCCTTTCCCCTCTTGATTGTCTCTCTCACCGGATGTTGTTGAAAAGTCTAAGGTCCTTCTTGTTTTCCCATGGAATCTTCTTCCCATGTTTAGGACTTCGGTTACCTTCTTTGTCTTCTTTTTCTTTTCCTCAGCCAGCAAAGTCTTCAACTCTTCTTATCCTTTGGCCAGAGTTAAGAACAACTGTTGAAACTGTGCATTTTGAGCTTGGAGATCCTTCACTGTTTTCTCAAGATCCATCTTACTAAAATAAATAGTAGAGAGATGAGGAGACTTGTTGCAAGAAACCTGCTTATGTTATGATGAATGATAAATGCGTATGCAATGATTTCAAGGATTTTAAGATTCAAATTCGTTTTAGACAAAAAGGAAACCCACGTTATATTAATAGATTAAAGCTTGAGTACAATAATGCCTTCTTGGTCAAAACAAATACAAGAAACACTAAGATAAAAAGGTAGTGCGCATACCCTTTGGTGCAATGTAGGAATTCAGAGTCTGCTCCTCATGAAGTAGCCTAGTGAGTTCGAAAACCTTCTTCTCGCTTGCGTAGAATTGGGCTTCGAAGGTATCTCGCTCCCCTTTGAGTTGTATCAAATCCCTTTGTAGGTCTTCAAGAGAGATAGGCATGTCAGGATGTAGGATAGTGTATGAAACATCTCCTTCCATGACAGGCTCAATGATTACCGGAATAATGGAGGGATAAGGCATCATAAGACTCTGAGCCCGAGTTCGTACCCATTTGAGGTAAGGATCAAGAGGGATGGAATTTTTATGCCCCAAAGTCTTTCTATCTACCTTGTTTAACATCCTCCAAGCTCGGATAAATCTCTGGAGAAGACCTTGATTGTCGTTGTCATAGTCAAATACCAAACCTTGAATTAGCATCTCGTGTGGGCCATCCCATCGGGCGTAACCAAACTGTCTTAAGGCTAAGAAGGGGTTGTACATGATACCTCCCCTAATGCCAAGTACAGGGACATTAGGAAATTCTCCACAATAGTCGATAATAGTAACATTCTCTATGGATCGGGAGCACCAATGAATGTCTGAATGTTTGAGCGCCATAAACCTTTGTGACCACCTTGAACCTTGCTCATTCTTTAATACATATTGGGGAAGATGAGAAATAAACCATCTGACCAAGAGAGGGGTGCAACACATGGCGACACCTCTTTTCCTCATTGTGCGAGTGTGAAAAGAGTGTAGGATATCCCCTAGTAATGTAGGCACCGGGTTGCGGGATATGAAGATTTTGACGGTGTTCACATCTATGAGTTGGTTAGGATTTGGAAACAACACCATCCCATAGATGAGGAGAGCCACAATTTCCTCAGAGGCTTGTAGATCCAAAGAATTCCAACAACTTTGGGCTTTCTCAAACGGGAACTTTTCTAGGAAACCTTTGACACCACTCCTTGTTTCCCAATGAGTTGTGACATCACATGAGTGCAAGTGTAAAGCTTGAGCAATCTCTTCTGGCTTTGGTTATCTTTCCATACCTTTGAAAGGTAGTTGATTAATAATGGGAATCCTCAAGATTCGGGAGAATTCTTCCAAAGTAGGTACAAGCTGATAGTCAGGAAATGTGAAGCAATGGTATAAAGGATCAAAGAGCTGAAAGAGCACTTTCATCGTGTCCTCATCTGTGTTGGAGGTGACCAAGTTGAGTAGGCGACCATGTCTCTCGGTGAATTGAGAGTTTTCAGGAATCCTCAAATCTAGCTCCATAAGTTGTGGAGGGACCTTTACAAGATTGACTTGAATAGTTTTCATGCGAAGTGAATCCATATCCTACAAAACAAGAACAAAGATGAATCCCAAAAATCCTTGAAATGGTTAGTGAATGTATATGATGTTCATGATGTTATGTACAAGTATGCATATACAAACAAAGCAAACAAATCCTTAGGTTTTGGCTTGCATGGAGTTATATAGGTAAGTACCCTCTCAAAATTTAGTTGGCTCAAACCTGTCCTAGTAATAGTAACCGGGTTCTAAGGAGCTCAATATCACTGGTTTGTTTCCTTGGTCATTGTTTTAGCACAAGCCTCTTTAATGGCGACCGAAATATCCCAAGAAACCAAACCTTAATGAGTGTAGTATCGAGTGTCTTCCAACTTCGGACTGCACCAAAGCCGGTCATCTAACTACATCCTAAATGGCCAAGTTGGTCAAGTAAAGGTTCTAAAAGTTCATTAGTACTTCATAACATCACTCAGTGGCCTCGTATTCTCTTTGATTAACTCAAAGGCTACCGATACCCATAAATATGTCGCACTAACATAGCTATTGTTTAGACCATGTCGGTATACCCCACACAGTTCCCACAATGTATTGCTACTTACCTATAATATATCCCAAATCCGGGTAGAGGATTCAAACCCAAACAAAGAACCACAATGTAAATCATACAAGTCAAACAATGCAAGCAAGTAAATGTGATCTATCCCTAAGGTAACCCACTTTTATAATTATCCCCAGCAGAGTCGCCAATTCTTTCATACGGTGGGAGAACTGACTTGGGTGTTTCGTGTTTGATCGCAAATGTTGCGGTTAGCAAGATTCGCCACCGACTTTTCTTTTATCCAAAAGGAAAGATGAAAAAGCACAGGAAAGACCTTTGAGATTGTTTCTTGAGTTCGGGGGGTAGATTATGAAAAGGGAAGGTATTAGCACCCTTTTCATCCATGGTTTTCCATGATCTCTTAGTTACATGCTAGATCACTTGCTTTTGTTTGAAATTGTGCTTTGTGTGGTTTATGAAAATATTTTGTAAAGAGGCCATTGTTTAGGAAAACTTTGTAATGATTCTCGTTCGTAAGAATGTACACAAAGATGCTGATCTTTTGAAAATGTTTTCAAGTGTATAAGATGTTTTGAAAGTGTAAATGTTTGTTTTGAAAATAGCAAGGATGTTTGTTTTGATATGGATCAAGTAATTAGGAGCATTCTACCTACTCAAATGTCTTTCTTGTTCATTTTCTTTTCCTTTGACATTGTTGTCTTACCATTGATTTTGTAAGCAACCCTATCTTTGGATGTAAACGGGACAAGCGTGGGTCATCGTATAACCATGATTAGAAATATAGCAAGGTATCTTAGCATTATTTTTGAGGGACTAAGATCATTTGTAAGGCAACTTAGATAGCGTCATCGAGGGACTATGATCTTGTATTTGTTTGTTTTTGCTAAGATACCTTACATGCGTAATATGACCATTTTGTATAAGGAAACCAAGTGGAATAACCCTAGAGGTGTTTGTGTGCAAGTGTGTTATTTTCATGCTTATTTTTTGTCTTGAATTAGGGTTTTGCTTAGTATTGATTTTAGTCTTTCCATACAAACCCTAATTACTAGCATGTTATATAAAAGCGATAAATTGTGAAATTTAAAGTTACTACGCTATTACAACATTTGTGGGAGGGGTGTATAAATTACAAATGGGGATTGCAAGAAATAAAACCCTAATTAATCTATTACAACCAAATTGAATTTATACACAAAATTGAAATAAATAATACACAAGATGAATTAAATATGCAAGAAGATAAATGTGAAGAAAATGGATATTTTGTTTGATCTTTTATGAAAAGGAATTTTACCTAAACCTAATAAAATAAAGAAAATAGTTTATTAAGTTTGGAAATTATTGAGAAAAGATTTTAGGTGAAAACCCTAATTAATCAAAAGAAAATAAGATTAATAAAAGTATTTTTTTGACATTTTTTATCTTGAAAATATTTATATCATTATAAAATATTTTTAGTCCTTTTGGTATTAAAATAATATATATTTTAAAGGGTGTGAAGAAAAAATAAATAAATAAATAATACAATATTAATTAAGTTTATAAGATTTACTTAAATAAAAAAAACTATGGAGAATAAAAAACATTTTTATTTATGGAAAAATAAAGTGAAATAAGTAAAAATATAAAATATCATTTTTTTGTTGCATTTTTATCATTTTTTGTATTTAGAAAATATATTTGAGAAAGTAAATAAAACAAAAAATGAAGAAATAAAATTAAATTGGGCCAGGGTGCAAATATGAAATATGGGGGATGAATGTTAGGAAAAAAAGTCAGGCCCAGGAGGAGGAAGGCCCATGCGCTGGAAAGAACAAAAAAATGTAAAAATGAGAAAAAAGAAAAAGGCAGCGCGTGCTGAGGCTCGAACCCATGACCTCCTGATTACCAGCGTGCTGCCTTACCACTGGGGTGGCTATACATCAGTTAATACAAATGAAACAATAAATATGTAAGGCAAAACGTGTTCTGAAGACTTCATCTTCAACCTCCAGCCAAAGGATCTGTATCTTCTTCATCTCTCAACAAAAATGAAAAGTTCAAACATGAAAGTTGTGGCATTTTTCCCCACAAATCCAAACATATAAACAACTTAAGCTAACAATCAAAGATGAATGATAATTTTTCTAGCCCTAATTCAAAACCTAAAAATTGCAGAAAATTTCAATCCTAAAATTCTCTAAGCTCAGGCCATATAAATGTAAACCATGGATATGTACAGCTTCGTGGCAATGGTATGTACATTTTATCTACACAAACCAAACTCAAATGATGCATGTATGAAGAGATAGAAGTTTGAAAGCTTACCTCTTGCAGTTGGAGTCGTATATGGAGTTTGAGCAACCTTTTTGATGGCCTGATGATTTCTATAGCTTGCCTGGACCTCCCTGAATGTGTTTCAACTCCTACTTTGCTTTGAGGATGGCTGGAACTCCCTACTCAAGTCAAGTTGCAAGCTTCAGTTTTGAAAATGGTGGATGATGATGGAGGAGTTACAGTTAGGAAATAAGGGTCTGGATCACTTTGATATGATGTATGGAAGGTGTTTGGATGATTAGTTTTCAAAACGCACGAGTAGAAATGGAGATGATGAGTTTTTGCTCAAAACTGTCAAGTTTGGGCAGTTCTGTGCAGCAAGATGCTTGGGAGTGTTTTTAGGACTTGTGTAAATGTTTGTTGTGTTGCAATTGACTTTTTAATATGTATGGAAAAAGTTAGAGCACCAAATCACTCAAGGCTTCTGAGTTATAGGGTTATGGCTCTATAACTTGCTTTTGAAGAAAAGTGAAATGACAAATCTCAAGTATTGTACAAGTATGTCTTGAGCTTCTTCAGGCCTTAGACACCTTGATTTTGGTTTATAGGGGTTGTGTGTGCAAAAAGAATAATTTAGAAGCTCAAGACAAGTTGAGTTTATGATTAAAGCAACTTTTCAAGAATGGAATGGTAACTTTCTTCCTAAAATGGCAAATTGTCTTGGACAATGCTTGGAAAACTTGGGTAATAGCTCAAAAGCAAGTGTAATATTCTTATTATGGAGAGATCTTGAGGTTTAGAGGTCTGCAAAACAAGATTGTGCAGCATAGGTTTGAAATTGAATTCTTGTTCATCACAAAATGCCTTATAATTCAAGTGACAAAACACCAACTTCATCTCTTCGATTCTCCCTACTTAAGAATGATCTCAAGGAGTTCTTGAACATTTTGGAAAGCTTGCAATTTTATATACAACCTATCTTTGAATTTATTTTGAATATTCCCCTTGGAACTATATGAAAAAGTTCCATGAGGTTGAGTCAAAATCCTGATCAAATTAGGGCAAAATTTCACTAAGTGTTTAGTTTCATGACCCTATGTTCACAAAATTATAACTTGAGATCCAAGCACTTTAGGAAGAAGTTGAGTGGAGAAAAGTTTTATATTTCATGGATATCTACAAATTTCATGTTGGAAGTTTCTCTTGAATCATCTTGCATCATGGTGAAAATTTGGCTCAAAGTTATGAAAAAAACATGAATTTTCAACACTTAGAAAATTTTCTAAGTTTTGAAATTTTGACTTTTCAAAATGAAATCTTGACTTTTTGATTTCTTGATGAATAAGTTTCATATTTTGACATATTTTGATGAATTGTGATCTTTGGCACCTGAATTTGACCAAAAAGTCAAAGTTTGACTTTTCAATATACAATTGACTTTTGATCAGTTGACTGCAAAATTCATCTGTCAATCCAATGGACTTGCAATGTTTGAAACCATGTCATTAGGTCAAAACGATTCAATTTGACTCTTGAGATCATGCCTTAAACTAATTGACCATTGGTTAGGTCAAAAATCAGAAATTGCCCTTTCCCAATCAAAACTCTAATTTTGACCATTTTGCCCTTTTGGTGATTTGATCAAACTTCTTGAGGAATTATGGTCCAAACTTGATCAAATGATACATATGGGTTTAAAATGTTGATGTGGATCAACATTATGAGGTTTGATTGTACATCGGCCATGGTTGACTTTTTCCACAATACAACTGATTTTTAGGTCGACTGTTCAACTGACTGATCAAAAGTGTGATCCAAGGCTTGAAACTTGACATGAGTAATCTTGGGGGTCCATAATGGTCCATGAAAGTCATATGAAGCATTGATAGTTCAAAAATCCTTGTGCAAACTCAAACCCTAATTTTGGTCATCAATGCCTAAGGAGGTGTCTTGAGCTGATCAAACCCTAGTGCATTCTTGAGCCCAAAGAGATCTTGTTAGAAAATTATTGATAAGTGAGAGGGCAAACTTTAGGGTACACCACCGGTCAATAACAATCTATGCACCATTTGTTTTGAGACATGATATAGAGATCATGCTCCAACAACATTTAGTGCAATAAGAAGGGGATGAGATGAAGAGGGATGGGAGAGAATATACAAACCACTTTTGAATTAAATTTAATCAAACAATTATTAAAATTATTCATCCATTTTTGTGGATTTAGATTCAACACCATGGATCCAATGATGTTAATAAAGTTCATGATCAAAAATTTAATCCAAGATCAGCCAGAAAATAATCACAAAATAATTTACATTTTAATATATACAAAAAGGTTTAAAAGTAATGTTTAAAAATAGAAATAAAATAGAAAAATATCAACTATGCTCAAATTAATCAAGAAATAAAAAGTAAGACCATAGAAAAATCAGAAATGAACTAAAATAATTTTATAAATTTTTTTGGAAATTTTTTAAAGTCAGAAACTATTTTTAAAATTAAAAGAAAGGGGTAAAATAAACCAAAAATGATTAAAAAAAAAAAGCAAAGTCAGAAGAAAAAAAAAATAAGGTCACCAATATTTGTTACAATATCATTGGATCATTCCATAATTTTTTCAGAGTTTAAAAATGCATAAAAGTATTTTTAAACATTTAAAACAAATTAAATAAAGTGTAAATTTATAAAAAGAATACAAAAACACAAAATTAAATTGTGAAAAAATAAAAATCAGAAAGAGAATAATCAAAAATATTTTTCATGATTTTTTCAAATTTTTTGGACTTAAAATTAATTTTCTATGATGTTTTGAAGTTTAAAACAATTTAATATGAAAAATCAAAGAAAATAAAAGTCAAAAATATGTGGACCATTGGATGAGAGTCAAAACACGTTAGTAATCAAATCCAAGGGATCTGGCGCGATGTGCATATCATGGTCATTAGTGAATAAAACACTGAATCAATTATTAAATCAGAATTAAAAAATAACAAGTGGCGTGCCATCATTGGTTGGAAGATGACACGTTGGTCATCTTCAACCTCTAGCCAACGTGAATTGCAGATCTCTCAAACTGTAAAATCAGAAGCTCAGACCTATGCCATTCGCTTCGTCTCTTCAAGAAGAAGACAACCACACCCTCGCGCCAAATTTATATAAACTGTAGCTCAAGCAATTTGGGAAGAAAGTTTTGAAAAGGGATTTGAAATTTCATGGTCAAAACGTGTTTCCAGTAAAAAGCAAGTGTTGCGACTAGAACCATGGCAATGAGAGCATCACAATGATATCAAAGTTTTGAAGAATTGGTGAAGGAATCTACCTATTGAAGTTGAGATGCAGAGCTCTGAAACTGGACTTCTATGGAGCAATATAGGGCACGATTCTTGAATGTAATTATATGGTTAGCTTTAGGGAAGATCAAGGAAGGTGAATTGATGAAAAAATTGGATTGAAAAAGGCTTGTACATGGATTGCAAAATTGCTGAATTCTGAGTTATGGAACAAGTTTGGCAGGGTGATTCTGGCTATCCAAGATTGAGAAAATGAATGGGATAGTTCATGTATTTATATGAGAAACAAATGGGATCAAAAGGAAGAGTGAATGATGCATTTTGGAGGGAATTCCTACAAACCTGATGCACGAGTGAAGTGTGATCTAATTTTCACCAAAACTTATCCAATCCTTGCGTTTTGAGGTGCTAAACACTTATGGCAAGTTTGTTAATCAAGTTTAAATCAAAAAAGCGTGTAAATATTGGGATTAGAAGCCATAACAAAGATTTCAAACTTCTGACTTGGTGAAAAATTCAGTTTCAAAGTGCCAACTTCTGACCAATGGCATTTTCAGCTCAAGGGGTCTTAGGGAACGATTCTTGATGCTTCAGAAAGATGAGGTTACAAGCTTTGCAATGGAAAAAGAATGAAATCAAATGGATGCTTGAGCTGAAAGTTGTGTTGAGTTAAAGTTGGAGAAAAAATGTTGACTTTCCATACTTAGAAATATTTCAAATTCTTCTTCAAAAGTGACCTATAATGTCTTGCATTCAACCATAGCCTTCTACTTGGAATTTGCTCTTGACCAAAAAATATGGAATAAAGTAGATCTCTTGAATGACATTTTGGAACTGGAACCATTCAAAATCTCCAAAAATTAAGAGTGTTATGAATTGTTGAAGTTGGCAAAAAATCATGGAATGACCTATAATCTTTTGTATCCTTAAGGAAATTTCCATTCACTTTATTACTTTGCACATAAAAGAAGGAATAAAGTTCACATCTTAAAGATCATTATGGAAAAATAATGGGCTCAAGTTGATAAAAATTGACCAAGTTATGATTATTTGAAGTCACACATGGAAAAATGGGGATTCATCTGGAGGACTTGTAATCTTTCTTCTTCATCAAGTTTCTTCCACGTGAAAACTCCTAGGAACTTTTGAAGTGATTTGTTGATAACAATTTGAAGAGAAGGATGTATTTAGAATCACTCAAAAATAATAAAAGATGAGCAAGATATACTCCTTTGAAGTTCAAAACCCTAGCTCCTAGATTAAGGAACATGCTTTGAGGAACTTTGACAATTTTGAACAAACTTCTTGTACCAAAAAAAAAGAGTTGTAAATATAAGTTATTGAGGATGATAATGAGAACTTATAGCAACCACTACCACTTCTATATCTTTAGAATTGAGAGAAATATGCACTTGTGATCAATGGGATCAAGGCCTTGTCCAAGCATGAAAACTCCTTCAATCAACCCCTTGTACTTTTGCATCAATCTTGATAATTTGAAAATGTAGTGAACCAAAATAACCTTGCCATTCAATCCCTTCCAAAACAACTTCCATGGTGAGGTTTGAACTTATCAAGCTTCATTGACTAGGTCATAGAAATAAACTCATGAACCCATAGATCAACTTGCTAAGCCTCATTTCCTTTACCTGCATTGTTGACAAGTAAGACAAACCAAAATTGCATTTTATTAATTAAAAGGAAAGTAAAAACAAAAACATGAATGATTACACAAGAAAAATAAGTCAAGGTGCTTGGTGATTCCTCAAAGAGCAAAGCTAAAGATAGGAAGGAGAACCAAAAGCGCTAATGTGATCTTGTTGCGATTGAATCAATATGGTATGGTAAGGGGATCTTAGGGGGAAAATTAGGGTACAACAGCTGCCCTTATTTAAGTTTATTCTATTCGGAGATATGAAGGTTAAAAATCTTCGTGTCGACACGATCGAAGATACTTAAATATAAAACAAACCCTATTTTTGGTCCTAAGATGCCATGCAATGCTTATGAATATGAGTGCACATGGACAAATCCAAAGGGACGCAAAACACCACTGGGGATGTAACAATAATAAAGAAACAAGAGAGAGACCCGGCCAGGAAAAAAAATCACTGGTGGATCAAAAGACCTGAGCCAGAGAGGATGGTAAAATGGTCAAAGGATACACCAACTCCTACTGGAGGTAAAGCTACCAACGTTCACTGAAGGTAGAAGGAAAAGAAAAAACAACACTGACATTCACTGACGGTGAGCTACCAACGTTCACTGAGGGTAGAAGGAAAAGAAATATCAACACCGACATTCATTAACGATGAGCTACCAACATTCACTGAAGGCAGAAGGAAAAGAAATATCAAAGCATCTTCGTTCACTGACGATGAACTACCAACGTTCACTGAGGGTAGAAAAAAGATAACAAACACCAACTTTCACTGATGGTGATCTACCAACTTTCACTTAAGGTAGAGAGAAAATATATCATAGCATCGTCGTTCACAGACGATGAACTACCAATGTTCACTGAGGGTAGCAAAAAGATAACAAACACCAACTTTCACTAATGGTAATCTACCAACTTTCACTGAAGGTAGAGAGAAAATATATCATAGCACCGCCATTCACTGATGATGAACTACCAACGTTCACTGAGGGTAGAAAAAAGATGACAAAAACCAACTTTCACTGATGGTGATTGTGATCGGTGGATCTGGAACTGACTGTTTAACGCTGGTTCGCGAAATGTCGCGGAAGCAAGAGTCACCACCGTCTTTTATTTTCTCCGAATGGAAAGGACAAAAGCACAGAAAAATTCCTTAAAGAGATTGCTCTCGGTTCGGGAGGTAGATTTATAGAAAGGGAAGGTGTTAGCACCCTTTCTATCCATGGTTATCCATGGGCTCTTAGATACTTGCTCATTGTGTTTTCAAAAAATGGTTTGTTTGCTTTTCAACTGTGGGTTTTAAAAAAGTTTCTTTGAAAATTTCAGTTCGACTCTTGTATCGGTCCTCAAGAGTGTTTGAAAAATTGCTTTCGAAAGCTTTTTGAAAAGGTGTCGGTGTGAGAAGTATTTTTTTTGATTTGTTTTGAAGTTAGAGCAAGTATCTAGAGTCGTCTACCTACCCTAAGGAATTCGTCTGTGTAGATGTCCTTTAAAGTAGTGCCATCCCACCATTGAGAGGTAGGTAGCACCACCGTTGGAGGTGTTCGGGTCAATTCGAGGTTCGGGACATGGTGATCACCAGAGCAATGGGAAGACACCTTAGAAGCTACCCTCATGCCAGGTTCCCGGATCATGAGGACTTACTAAGACATCCTCTACTCGACGATTACCTTTCGAGGCAAGGCAACAGTGAGGCGTACCCTAGGGGTGGTGTGTGATTTGTGTGTCAGATTCATTTATTTTTTCTTGTTCATGTCAAAGTGATCTACGCGTTTGTTTTTATTTTAGGCCATTCATTCTTGCATGCATTTATTTAACAGTTAAAAAGTGCGAGAAATATAAAGTTCTAAACTATTACAAAGGCGCGGGTCCACATCGCCAAAATTAAATCCAGGACCCAATTTGACAAAAAATAAAGAACTAAAGTGCGAGAAATATAAAATGTCCGAGTTACATGGCTTTGGGAGAATTACATAAATATTATAAGAAGCAAAATAAAATGCACGAATTGGAATTAAAATTGGAAGCGAGGGCGTTGGACCCTTTTTAATGAAATTAAATTAAATTATTAAATTAATTAAATTAAAATGAAAAAAGAAATTATTTTGAGATTTTTTGGATTTATGGTTTTTTATGTGAATTAAATGAAATTAACTACTTAACCCTAATTCTACAACTTTTATTTATTAAGAAAAACATGTTAAAATTTAAACCTAAAATTAAATTAATTAATTAATGGCAATTTGATTTATAAAAATAATTAATTAATTATTAGTGAAAAGAAAAGAAAAAGGATAAAAATTGATTAAAACCCTAATTCTACAAAATTTTAATTTATTAAGAAAAATATTTGAATTAAACCTAAATTTAAATCTAATTAATTAGTGAGATTTATTTACAAAAAATATTAATTAAATAAATATATTTTGATTTTTATGACTTTTCTGTTTTTTACTATTTTTTATATTTTATGAAAATAAGTTAAATTAAAGGAATTAATTAAAAAAAGAAATAATTGAAATAAATAAAATAAGGAAAAGAAAGAAAATACAATACCTTGGGGGGTTTCTGTCCCCTTTTTGGAGGTGAATTGGAGTGGTTTGGCCATTTGTGTTCTGGCCTCATCATGCATAAGTTGTTCTACTTTGGCCATTTGGCTTTTGGCTTTTGGCCATTTGGCTTTTGGCCTCAACGTTCCTTAATGAACCTGAGATCCTGTCTAAATCTGCAGTTGAATCTCACGAACACATTAAATAAAATCATAAAATGCAAATAAAGCCAATATATGAAGAAATTTAATGTTTAGGCACAATATGGCATGTATGAATGATTATACCTTTTTGATCATGGAGATCAAATCAATCTTACTCTTACTGAAAAATCAGTGGCCTGAATGCTTTTATGCCTTACTGGAAAATTAGGATCATGGAGATCAAGCCAGCCTTACCCTTACTGAAGAAGTAGTGAGGTGTTGGTTTGTAACTGTGATGGCTTGTTTGTAGTGAGAGAGGGATTTGTAATAAGGATTTCAAGGTTTTAGGGTTCTTGAAAGAGTTTGATATTCTAACAGTGTTGTGGCAAGGTTTTTTTTCTCTCTTCTTTTCTCTTTTTCTCCTCTTTTTCTCCTCCTTTTTTTTGGTTTGTGTGAAAAGAAGATGATTATATAATGGAAATTAGGGTAAAGCAAATGGGCTTTGAATGTGCAATTGGGCCTCCAATATTCACTTGAATTCGTCACTTTCCAAGCTAAATCGCAGGGACTTAAGTGCATTTTTTGAAGTTGAAATGTGAAAACAAAAGGTAGCCGGCATCGAGAACTAACTCCTGTCTGAAAATCGACTCAATCGGATAAACGGTGAATTAGTTATGAATTTTTGAAGTTTCAGCTCAGACAAACTTATTTTGGGCTTCAGTGTCGACTCTGACACGTTCTTCAATAAAAAACTGGTATTGATCGGTGCATAATTTGGTCTCGACTTTTGAAGCAAAGTTGTAGATCTATGAGTCAGTAACCTTGTGTAAAAATATGAGTCCAATCTGATAAAAATTGACCGAGTTATGAATTTTCGAAGTTTCGGCCCAGATGAAATAATATTCAGCATTCAGGATTTTCAGCGTGTCACGCACTCTGAGCAAAAAACGAAGGCCTTTTGAATACCGTTTGAACTCAATACCTTCTGTGATAATGTAGACAACTCAATTTGTGAAATTTTGGCACCGGAACCAGCTCGATACGATGAAAATTGACCAAGTTATGATTTTCTGAACATGACGCAAATAAACTTCTGTCACAAATTTTCTGTATGAAAATACTTGATAAATCCACATTTTTGAAGACCTTCTGATCGAAATTGGCTTCCATCCATGAGAGATGAAAACGTAGATAATGTCAAGACGGAATTTTGGCCACCGGAACGGGTTCAAAACGAGTCACGATCTTCAAGTTATGAATTTTTTAGCGCGTAAAAACTGCACTTTCAGCACACTTTTTCACCATATTTCTTCGAGAAAACTCACACATTCGGATACCTTCTTTAAAGAATTGACTCTTGAGCCAAACCTGAATTTGAGAATACGTTATCAGAGATATCTTGGCGAAAGAATACCTGAATATGACGCGCCAGGTTGGACTTGTGAATTTTTCTTGAAATGTTTTGAGAAATATGGGAGGGCAAATTTTGGGGTACAACAGTTGCCCCTGTTCAATCTTCTTAGACCTGAGGATGCAGATTGGCTGACGTGCCTTTCGTAATCCGAAGGTGGAAGATGATTGAACACTAGAGTGCCCAGAAATTTGCGCTCACATAGTAGTGTGATGGTGGGAATGGGCTTACAGATGCCATTTGGAGATTGATGGATAGGATGATGGGCTTATAGATGCCATGCTAAGAGATGATGGATAGGTGGATGGGCTTATAGATGCCATCTGGATGTTGATCGCATAAGAGATTCCTTAGCGAGAACATACGTACCTGCAAAAGAAAAAATGATTACCTGACCCGTTACAGGAGCTGGTCTTCAAATTCTTTGTATAGATGTGTCCTGACTGGTTACAGGAGCTGGATCTAGAGCTTTAAAAGATGATGAATGAACTAGGGGTGGTTACTACCTCAGCAGGAACGGTGAGAGAACCTTGGATGACCTTAACCTCGACAGCAATCGTTGAGAAAATCTTGGGATTACCACCTCCGCAGTATCGGGGAGAGAATCATAGGCGATCACAATCTCAAAAGCAAACAATTGAGAAAAACCTGGAATGGAATTATCGTCTCCACAGTATCGGGGAGAGAACCATAGGAAATTATAATCTCAAAAGCAAACATTGAGAAAAACCTGGAATGGAATTATCGTCTCCGCAGTATCGGGGAGAGAACCATAGGAAATTATAATCTCAAAAGCAATCATTGAGAAAAACCTGGGATGGAATTATCGTCTCTGCAGCATTGGGGAGAGAACCATAGGAAATTATAATCTCAAAAGCAAACATTGAGAAAAACCTGGAATGGAATTATCGTCTCCGCAGCATTGGGGAGAGAACCATAGGAAATTATAATCTCAAAAGCAAACATTGAGAAAAACCTGGGATAGAATTATCGTCTCCGTAGGGTCGGGGAGAGAACCATAGACAATTATAATCTCAATAGCAAACATTGAGAAAAACCTGGAGTGGAATTATCGTCTCCGCATGATCGGGGAGAGAACCATAGGCAATTATAATCTCAATAGCAAACATTGAGAAAAAACCTGGAATGGAATTATCGTCTCCGCAGGATCGGGGAGAGAACCATAGGCAATTATAATCTCAATAGCAAACATTGAGAAAAACCTGGAGAGGAATTATCGTCTCCGCAGGATCGGGGAGAGAACCATAGGCAATTATAATCTCAATAGCAAACATTGAGAAAAACCTGGAGTGGAATTATCGTCTCCGCAGGATCGGGGAGAGAACCATAGGCAATTATAATCTCAACAGCAAACATTGAGAAAAACCTAGAGTGGAATTATCGTCTCCGCAGGATCGGGGAGAGAACCATAGGCAATTATAATCTCAATAGCAAACATTGAGAAAAACCTGGAGTGGAATTATCGTCTCCGCAGGATCGGGGAGAGAACCATAGGCAATTATAATCTCAATAGCAAACATTGAGAAAAACCTTGAATGGAATTATCGTCTCTGCAGGATCGGGGAGAGAACCATAGGCAATTATAATCTCAATAGCAAACATTGAGAAAAACCTGGAGTGGAATTATCGTCTCCGCAGGATCGGGGAGAGAACCATAGGCAATTATAATCTCAATAGCAAACATTGAGAAAAACCTTGAATGGAATTATCGTCTCCGTAGGATCGGGGAGAGAACCATAGGCAATTATAATCTCAACAGCAATCATTGAGAAAAACCTGGAGTGGAATTATTGTCTCCGCAGGATCGGGGAGAGAACCATAGGCAATTATAATCTCAACAGCAATCATTGAGAAAAACCTTTGATAACTTCTACTGAGTCTTCATCAGAAAAATCTGTTTGGGGTCGATTTAACTGGACTAGAGAAGGCCTTTGACTGGATAAGAAATCTTTGGAGTCGATTTAACTGAACCGGTCTAGGTCTTGAAATATGGCTGAGAACTTAACTGAATCTTTTCCTGAAAGGTAAAGGTCAGTCATATGCAATGCATGATATGAATCAAGCAATGATGTTCTCAACATAAATGAGATTTGTAAGATATGATGCGTCTATGCATGCTATAATGATGTATGTGATGTTTAGGAATGTATGTTTTCTTCTAGGAAAGTAAATCCTTGACGGGTGCCGGGAAGTCATATCCTGGGCTCCTGTTGAAGAATAGATTTCGCTTCCGCTGGGGATGATAGCTGCAAGAATACCGGCAGGAGAAGATAACTCCGTTGGGGGATAAACTTGGCGAATGGATTACTCTGCGGGGAGCAAAGTATTCTAGCAATCTTACTGGGAAGCAATACTCTGTGGGGAGAGAGATACTTCGTTGAGTTGAAAATAACTCGCTGGGGATACCCTTGTCGTATTGGAAGTGTTAATAGACTTCGCTGGGGATAAGAAGACTCCGTCGAGGACGCTCTTTCCGCGGCTTTTGGCTGAGGATAACCCAGTTATATCCTGGTAAGGAAATAACTCTTTGAATAAAGCCGGAAGACGCGTTCGTGCTCTGCGAGAATAAGCTTCCAGAATCTACTGGGGATAAGCTTACTGCTTGGGGAGATGGATTCCAACTTTCCTGGGGAAGCAAATTGGATTCTCCTGGGGGGAGATTTGAACTGTATTGGGGAAGTGACTCCACTGAATGTTTGATATACCGCCGGGGAACAAATCTTTAGGTCAAGACTGCCGGGGATGCTTGTTAAGAATATATGTACTGCTGGGGAATGTTGAGCTCTGCGGGAGGATACCCAACTTCCTTAAGGTTTGATAGTAGCTTTGCTTGAGTAAAGTGTACTGACTTGCTGACTCACTCTCTGGGGAATTGAGATACCTGGCTATGTTCTTTAGC
Source organism: Vicia faba (assembly GCA_948472305.1). Classification (NCBI taxonomy): domain Eukaryota; kingdom Viridiplantae; phylum Streptophyta; class Magnoliopsida; order Fabales; family Fabaceae; genus Vicia; species Vicia faba. The sequence goes on along the minus strand of OX451741.1, from coordinate 1,308,729,548 downwards.
TGAACCTACCTTGGTACCCTGGAGGATAGAACAATTAGATTGCTTGGACAACTCTTTATTGCCCCTGCTTCTATTGGAGAAGGCACATGTGGGGGGCTGATAGTTGTTGATAGACCAAGCTTCTTCTGATAGGCCAGTGACAAGATGCCGGGACATAGTCGTACGCTTTTGATCTCTAACTTTTGCCTGGACCGCCCTTTCGGGTTTTCAGTCCACCGGGATACCCATTTTTGCCCAAGCCGCCTTTTCAGGTTTTCGACTTGCCGGGTGTACAGATTTTTTCATTTCATCCCTTCATTTTGCCCGAACCCTTTTGGTTCGCCAGGAAGCCCTTATTCTTGCCTAGGTGTGTCAACCTAGCGGGTCTTTGATTATGCGTAGTATTTTTTGACTATGTCCGTTCTCAGAAAGTAGGGAGTTGCCCTTGTTAGAAGTGTTTTGTCATGCCACCAGAAGGTATTTGATCAGGCAAGATTCGTTGTTGGAATGCCCCAAGTGACTCAGGCGGAGATTTGCCCCAGGCTATTTGGCCTTTGAGAGATTCTCCGAATCTTGATTGGATTGCCCCAGATGATGGACCATGCTCAGGTCATGCCCCTTGATTGGAAGTACTCTTGTTCACTAGGTATTCATCATGCGAATTTTCCTGTTGTTTAAACAAAAGTCATATACAAACAAAGTTATGTCAAAAATGCAAAGCTTACGTCTGTCTTGAAGATTTTGAAAATGCATTCTTTTTCATAAAAAAAGCGAATGTTTGTAAAACGTGATGTCAACTCTGTATTTACCGTAGGCCTTAAGGAGTCAGGATACCTTTCGTAACAATATGCTTTCGAACTAACCCACGCTTCAGCTAGGACTTTTAAGGGTTATAACGTGGCCTGGTTCATGGTTTAAGAAACAAAGGATAAAGGCTCAAATTATTTGTACCCACCCGCTCTTCGTGATGTTCTTCAAACCTAAGCTCAGTTGATCGTGCGTTAGACCTTTTTTGAGTCTTTGCTCTGATTTTCCAGTGATGATTCGGATGTGGATAACTTATTTTGAATAGGCAGTCATTTTTGTTTGTCGAGGATTTGTATGACCTCTTTCTTTTTTTTGATTTTTTTTTTGCTATCCCTTTCTTTTTGCCTGAACTGTTTCCTTTTTTGGAATTACAGTCAGCGGGATGCCCCAGTTTTGTAAGTCTCCTTCATGGGTTTTGATTTAATGGGCTTTTTAATTTTTTTGAGATATAATGACTGCCTATCTGTATGATTGTTCAGAACCATCTCTGTCTTTTGTTTTGTAAGGACCTCTTTGGTGCCATTCGTTATGCACTTGGATCAACTGAGAGACTACCCTGCCCCAGGTTATGATTAAGGGTTTTAAATTTCGAAAAGAAAAACTCCTACTTCTTTGGCTCAGATGGGTTGACGAGGGATTATCATCCTTATAACTCCAATGTTTAGGGATTGAAACAATGCATGTACCTCATCAGCGGGGTCCGTTCAAAAGCATATTGTAACGATTGCGGTATCGTTTTCGTCATCCTCCCTCAAGAGGCTTAGAATTTTAGATCAAGAGCTGACATCAGAAAAAATATGAAAATAATTTGCATTTAGTGAATACGAATATATTATTTCAGAACAGACATATGCGATGCATTAATGAAATAACAATTTTTAACATGAGCAAATGTTTGAACAAAAGAAAATTGCAACTTGAACATTCGAATGAATAAAAATTTCTCAATCCTAGCCATGATTTGGCAAGGGAGCAGTGATTATGTTCGGAGTCTCAGGTACTTCAAACTGAATCTCTCCAGCGTCGATCATGTCTTGAATCTTGTTTTTGAGAGGCCAGCAGTTGTCCGTAGTATGCCCCGGGCTATCAGAATGGTATGCGCACCTATCGTTGGGATGATAGTTAGGAGAAGAAGTGTTTGGATTCCGGAGAGGAGCCCTTAAGGTGATCAGCCCTGCCTCCAACATTTGTTGTAGTGCCTGATCCAGCGACATATTGATCTTGGTGAACTGCCTTTTAGGCTTGTCTGGTTTGCTCTGATCAGCCCGTTGTTCTGGGCGAGGTCGTTGTTGGACCTGTGAAGTAATAGCAGCTTGGAGAGGCCCAAACCTTTGACTTCTTGGAAATTGATTAATGACTGGGTCCCTGACTTGGGCTGGTTGCTTCATGTCTTGATGAAGCTGACTGATCATGGCCCTCAGCTCTCCTTGCTCCTGAGCTAAACCTTGAATGAGTGCCCTTTGCCCCAGCATCTGGGTTTTCAATGTGTCTACCTCAGCTTTTAGACGTTTCAGCCGTTCGTCCTTGTCATCTTCAGGACTCTTTCTGATCAGATTCCCTATGAGGAGTGTCTTCAACTCTTCCTGCCCCTTGGATAGGCTTAAGAAGATTTCTTTGAACTGAGTCTCTTAAGCGTGAAGGTCCTGGTCATCTTGTTGCGAAGCCATTGCTGAAATAAACAGCGGAGGAGGGTAAGTGACCTGCAACAAGGGTACCTGCAATGCAATGATATATATGATATGCATGCAATGTTTTCAAAGACCTCGCGGGATAAACAAGAAAAATTTGTCAGAATTTGAATTCGGTAGCTTGATTGAAGGAACTGCATATTATTGAGAGTCCTTCTTCAAGGGTCAAAGGCTCACCATATCCAGTGGGTCATAGCCCCTGACAACCTTGGCTAGAGGAAAACTTCCTCAAGTGTCAAAGCTCACCATATCAAGTGGGTCATAGCCTCTGACAACTTTGGCTAGAGGAAAATAAATCCTCTTTGCCCCTTGCTAGATGTTTGATTCATCATGACCTGCATCACAAGCCCTTGAGATCCTTGAAATGGGTTAGGATGTATGCAATGGTATGATGTCATGATGCATGGGGTAATATGAATAAACCCTGTCATGAGTCCCAGTTAAGGACTAAAAAAACAAAACCTGCAAGAAACTCGGTAAACCCTGTTATGAGTCCTAATTAAGGACTGCAAACCAAAACCTGTAAGAAACTTAGTATACCCTGTTATGAGTCCCAGTTAAGGACTAAAACAAAACCTGCAAATAGTTCATGTGTCAGATAAAGCATGCAAGTAGTCAAGTACGAAGGCACACAAGTCACACAAGAGAAGCCCTTAGAGTTTAGGCCAGCATGGGGTCTAGGTATTACCCTCTTTCAGTTTGTTGGTTCATACCTGTCCTATCAAAGTAACCGGGTTCTTAGAGGATCCCAATATCATTGACTACCCTCAATCGGTCATAACTCCAGCATCGCAATCTTTTCTTGCAGCCAGAACCATCACGAGAGTTTAGCCTCAATGGGCGTAGCATACTGCTACTGTTCTAATGGCCAAGTCGTGTCATTTAAGGTTCTAAGGTTGTTGGTGCTTAATGACTCCTCAGAAGACCCATATTCTCCTCGTTGCAACACAAGGGATATCGGTACAGACCAAGGTGCCACACCAACATAGCCACTGTTTCACCCGTGTCGGTCTATGCTGGACAGGTCCCTCACAACTTATGCTACCTAAACAGGGTATTCCCAGATCCGGGTTAGGATCTATGTAACTCTCATGCAACCCACAAATTTAAAGCAGACAAGTCAATATAATTGAAAACACAGTTATGAACTAACCCTAAGGTACACCTCACTTTAAAAATGTCCCCAGCAGAGTCGCCAGTTCTGTGATCGGTGGATCTGGAACTGACTGTTTAACGCTGGTTCGCGAAATGTCGCGGAAGCAAGAGTCACCACCGTCTTTTATTTTCTCCGAATGGAAAGGATAAAAGCACAGAAAATTTCCTTAAAGAGATTGCTCTCGGTTCGGGAGGTAGATTTATAGAAAGGGAAGGTGTTAGCACCCTTTCTATCCATGGTTATCCATGGGCTCTTAGATACTTGCTCATTGTGTTTTCAAAAAATGTTTTGTTTGCTTTTCAACTGTGGGTTTTAAAAAAGTTTCTTTGAAAATTTCAGTTCGACTCTTGTATCGGTCCTCAAGAGTGTTTGAAAAATTGCTTTCGAAAGCTTTTTGAAAATGTGTCGGTGTGAAAAGTATTTTTTTTGATTTGTTTTGAAGTTAGAGCAAGTATCTAGAGTCGTCTACCTACCCTAAGGAATTCGTCTGTGTAGATGTCCTTTAAAGTAGTGCCATCCCACCATTGAGAGGTAGGTAGCACCACCGTTGGAGGTGTTCGGGTCAATTCGAGGTTCGGGACATGGTGATCACCAGAGCAATGGGAAGACACCTTAGAAGCTACCCTCATGCCAGGTTCCCGGATCATGAGGACTTACTAAGACATCCTCTACTCGACGATTACCTTTCGAGGCAAGGCAACAGTGAGGCGTACCCTAGGGGTGGTGTGTGATTTGTGTGTCAGATTCATTTATTTTTTCTTGTTCATATCAAAGTGATCTACGCATTTGTTTTTATTTTAGGCCATTCATTCTTGCATGCATTTATTTAACAGTTAAAAAGTGCGAGAAATATAAAGTTCTAAACTATTACAAAGGCGCGGGTCCACATCGCCAAAATTAAATCCAGGACCCGATTTGACAAAAAATAAAGAACTAAAGTGCGAGAAATATAAAATGTCCGAGTTACATGGCTTTGGGAGAATTACATAAATATTATAAGAAGCAAAATAAAATGCACGAATTGGAATTAAAATTGGAAGCGAGGGCGTTGGACCCTTTTTAATGAAATTAAATTAAATTATTAAATTAATTAAATTAAAATGAAAAAAGAAATTATTTTGAGATTTTTTGGATTTATGGTTTTTTATGTGAATTAAATGAAATTAACTACTTAACCCTAATTCTACAACTTTTATTTATTAAGAAAAACATGTTAAAATTTAAACCTAAAATTAAATTAATTAATTAATGGCAATTTGATTTATAAAAATAATTAATTAATTATTAGTGAAAAGAAAAGAAAAAGGATAAAAATTGATTAAAACCCTAATTCTACAAAATTTTAATTTATTAAGAAAAATATTTGAATTAAACCTAAATTTAAATCTAATTAATTAGTGAGATTTATTTACAAAAAATATTAATTAAATAAATATATTTTGATTTTTATGACTTTTCTGTTTTTTACTATTTTTTATATTTTATGAAAATAAGTTAAATTAAAGGAATTAATTAAAAAAAGAAATAATTGAAATAAATAAAATAAGGAAAAGAAAGAAAATACAATACCTTGGGGGGTTTCTGTCCCCTTTTTGGAGGTGAATTGGAGTGGTTTGGCCATTTGTGTTCTGGCCTCATCATGCATAAGTTGTTCTACTTTGGCCATTTGGCTTTTGGCTTTTGGCCATTTGGCTTTTGGCCTCAACGTTCCTTAATGAACCTGGGATCCTGTCTAAATCTGCAGTTGAATCTCACGAACACATTAAATAAAATCATAAAATGCAAATAAAGCCAATATATGAAGAAATTTAATGTTTAGGCACAATATGGCATGTATGAATGATTATACCCTTTTGATCATGGAGATCAAATCAATCTTACTCTTACTGGAAAATCAGTGGCCTGAATGCTTTTATGCCTTACTGGAAAATTAGGATCATGGAGATCAAGCCAGCCTTACCCTTACTGAAGAAGTAGTGAGGTGTTGGTTTGTAACTGTGATGGCTTGTTTGTAGTGAGAGAGGGATTTGTAATAAGGATTTCAAGGTTTTAGGGTTCTTGAAAAAGTTTGATATTCTAACAGTGTTGTGGCAAGGTTTTTTTTCTCTCTTCTTTTCTCTTTTTCTCCTCTTTTTCTCCTCTTTTTTTTTGGTTTGTGTGAAAAGAAGATGATTATATAATGGAAATTAGGGTAAAGCAAATGGGCTTTGAATGTGCAATTGGGCCTCCAATATTCACTTGAATTCGTCACTTTCCAGGCTAAATCGCAGGGACTTAAGTGCATTTTTTGAAGTTGAAATGTGAAAACAAAAGGTAGCCGACATCGAGAACTAACTCCTGTCTGAAAATCGACTCAATCGGATAAACGGTGAATTAGTTATGAATTTTTGAAGTTTCAGCTCAGACAAACTTATTTTGGGCTTCAGTGTCGACTCTGACACGTTCTTCAATAAAAAACTGGTATTGATCGGTGCATAATTTGGTCTCGACTTTTGAAGCAAAGTTGTAGATCTATGAGTCAGTAACCTTATGTAAAAATATGAGACCAATCCGATAAAAATTGACCGAGTTATGAATTTTTGAAGTTTCGGCCCAGATGAAATAATATTCAGCATTCAGGATTTTCAGCGTGTCACGCACTCTGAGCAAAAAACGAAGGCCTTTTGAATACCGTTTGAACTCAATACCTTCTGTGATAATGTAGCCAACTCAATTTGTGAAATTTTGGCACTGGAACCAGCTCGATACGATGAAAATTGACCAAGTTATGATTTTCTGAACATGACGCAAATAAACTTCTGTCACAAATTTTCTGTATGAAAATACTTGATAAATCCACATTTTTGAAGACCTTCTGATCGAAATTGGCTTCCAGCCGTGAGAGATGAAAACGTAGATAATGTCAAGACGGAATTTTGGCCACCGGAACGGGTTCAAAACGAGTCACGATCTTCAAGTTATGAATTTTTTAGCCCATAAAAACTGCACTTTCAGCACACTTTTTCACCATATTTCTTCGAGAAAACTCACACATTCAGATACCTTCTTTAAAGAATTGACTCTTGAGCCGAACCTGAATTTGAGAATACGTTATCAGAGATATCTTGGCGAAAGAATACCTGAATATGACGCGCCAGGTTGGACTTGTGAATTTTTCTTGAAATGTTTTGAGAAATATGGGAGGGCAAATTTTGGGGTACAACAGTGATCTACCAACTTTCACTGAAGTTAGAAAGAAAATATATCATAGCACTGCCGTTCACTGACGATGAACTACCAACGTTCACTGAGGGTAGCAGAAAGGTAACAAGTTTCTCTAGAATTCTGGCATTTCGCCTAAAACGGGTCTCAACTTCTTCTTTAGCCGAGGCAATTTTCCTGGAAAGGGTAAGATGTAGGTTGTCTCAAATAAAGAGACTTCCACTTGCAAAGATTTCACAACGAGTTGTTTCTGTGAATTTAAAAGTCTTTCCCTCCACTGGTGTAAACTGACGACGGACTACAAACTGTCCACTCATAGAGAAGATAGCAAAAAGGTTACGTCGACTTTTACAGGGAAGCATAAGTTGCTCAAATATAGAGAGCTGCTACTTGTTGTCATGGAGTTTTGAAAAATGAAATGACTTTTCGGGGATAGAAATATGGCTTCATGGGGAAAGAAATATGACTTCCTGGGGAAATGCCTTGATATTCTTGCTGGGGAGATAAAGTCTTCTTGTGCAAAATAAATGCACAAACCAAAACTCTAAGCTTTCAGAAATCCAAAGTAAATAATATTGTTGTCGAACCACAGATTCAAACCAAAAATAAACTGGAATGGAACAGTCAACCAAAATACATCATTTGAGAAAATAAACTCAAGAGGGAAAACCAAATCCATCCAAACAAGGAGCTGTATAGGAAGGCTAAAGCAAAAATCTTCCATGAGGGACAACTCAGTGGGGAAATTGAAAGAATATGCTTTCTGCTTAGGGCCAACACTCTATTGAAGAGAGGACAACGTAAATCTGCAAAACAGGGTGATATGTCAATAAAACATTAAAAAATGTCAACGAATAATGATTTTCCAATTTTAGCTATTCATGATGTATGTATGAATGTATGAGTGTTATCGTGTGTATGCTCAAAAAACAGATACACAACCCTGGGAGTATCCAAGAAAAACCAACTCTAGCACAAACAACACTCGACTAAACCACTTCCAGGATGATCATTCCAAGAAAAAGTAAATGCCAACTAAGGAAACAAAACCTACTGTCTACTTTAGCTTTACTGGGGAGAAACACAATCCGGAAGTAAACAAATCAAAATGATAAAATAGTAGATACAGGGATATAACATCCTTCTCCAAGCTTCATCAGGGAAACAAATTTTTTCAAAAGTAACACTTCTACTGGGGATTGCAAAACCAGTCTCAAAAAAAGGAGATGGACACCAAATCATCAAAAAATTCACTGGGGAATTCAGGCATAATTCATTGGGGAGATTAACACCACATCTTCAAAGGGAAAACCATAATACGTTCTTCACTAGCGAAACCAGGGACCTGCACTCTTCAAGAGTGATTATGGTACCAACTTCTCGGGAAAAAGAACTTCCATTAGACCGAACGAAAACTTCACCGGAGAAATCATGGATTGAAACTTCACATCATGAAAATTCAGAAAAGAGGAGAAATGAATCCAAACTTGGCCGAGGATACTGGAGTCATGAACCCAATACGGCGAATCATCCTGAGTAAACCTTCCCGAGGGGAACAAAAACTTCTTAAAATAAACTGGAGTTTTTCCATTCCTGGGATCACCATTTTTGTTGCCATTATTTCATCACAGATTCCAAGGTAAAAGCGAATTGTAAATTCTTTTTGAAAAATCGATTTTGTTATTTAATCTTTTTGCTTTGAAAGTTATTATCAATAATAAATGGAGTCTTTACAAGCTAAATAAAGTAAGAAATACAAAGAATTGGATAAAAGCTCAAATTTCATTAATAGAATGGTAGTTTGTGAATGGCGAGACTTCATGGATAATTACAAAGTTCGGAAAATGGTAATATACAATGGAAAAGATACATTGAGATAAAATGACCACTATTCCTTCTAACAAATTTTGAAATTCAGATCAATAATTTATGTTGAAGTGTGATGAGAATCCAAGAAGATTGTTGCTTCAATGATCAAGTCTCGTCTGATGTAGTTACTTTCCAAGAAAGTCCCTAACTTTTGCCTAAGCTGCCCTTGCGGGTTTTCAACTTAGCGGGAAATTTATTCTGTTTATGTCTCTAATTTTTTCCTAGACCGCCCTTCGGGTTTTGGGCCTACCGAGATGCTCTTTTTGCCTAAGTCGCCCATTCAGGTTTTCAACTTAGAGAGTTGTTCTTTTATTTATTTAGGCGAAGTATTTCTTAAATCTATCAGCATTCATAGGACGTGGGAACTCCTCACCATCCATAGTTTGAAGAATTAATGCACCGCCAGAGAAGGCTTTCTTGACAACATATGGGCCTTCAAAGTTGGGAGTCCACTTTCCCCTAGAATCAGTGTTGAAAGACATGATCTTCCTGAGCACGAGGTCGCCTTTTGACCTTCTTATCAAAAGCCTTCTTCATCCTTTTATGATATAACAGTCCATGACACAAAGTTGTCATTCTCTTATCTTCGATCAAATTCAATTGGTCAAACCGGTTCTGGACCCATTCAGCCTCTGAAAACTTGGTTTCCATTATCACACACAAAGAGGGAATCTCAACCTCGACTGGGAGTACAAATTCCATTCCATACACCAGGAAGAACGAGGTTGCTCATGTTTAAGTGCGGACAGATGTTCGATATCCATGTAGGGAAAAAGGGAGCATTTCATGCCAATCCCTATAAGAAACAACCATTTTTTGGATAATTTTCTTGATATTCTTATTAGCAGCTTCAAGAGCCCCATTCATCTTTGGCCTGTATGGAGATGAATTGTGATGAACAATCTTCAATTCTTCGCACAGTTCTATCATCATTTTATTGTTCAAATTCGAGCCATTATCGGTGATAATTCTGCTCGGCACACTATACAGGCATATAAGATTATTCTTGATGAAACGCACAACAACCTGCTTAGTAACATTGACATATGAAGCAGCCTCCACCCATTTTGTGAAGTAATCAATTGCTACCAAGATGAAACGGTGTCCATTTGACGCTTTGGGTTCTATCATCCCAATCATGTCAATACCCAACATAGAGAAAGGCCATGGGGAAGAGATCACATTGAGCAGTTTCGGAGGCACATGGACCTTATCTGCATAAACCTGACATTTATGACACTTCTTTGCAAAATTTATAACAATCAAATTCCATTGTCAGCCAATAATAACTTTCCCTTAGCATCTTTTTAGCCATCGAATGTCCATTGGCATGAGTTCCAAATGAATCTTCATGAATATCATGCATCAACATGTCTTCTTCGTGTCAATCCACGCATCTGAGCAAGACCATGTCATAATTTCTTTTATACAACACATTTTCACTGAGGAAGAAACTGCAAGGCAGTCTTCTCAGTGTCTTTCTATCTTTCTTCGAAGCACCAATCGGGTATTCCTGAGTCTGAAGAAAATGCATGATGTCATGATACCAAGGTTTTTCATCTGCTACCTCCTCTGTTGTAAACACATGAGCGGGCCTATCTAGTCATTGAATCGTAATTCGAGGTATATCATTCCAAGTATTTACTTGGTACATAGAAGCCAGAGTTGCCAAAGCGTCCGCCATTTAATTTTCATCTCTAGGAATGTGATGGAATTCAACTTTGTTAAAGAAGGGTAACAATCTTCTATCATAATATTTGTAAGAGATCAAGCCGGGGTGACGAGTATCCCGTTCTCCTTTAATCTGATTTATTACCAAAGCTGAATCACCATACACATCTAGTTTTTTAATTCTGAGATTAATAGCTTCTTCGAGACCCATGATGCAAGCCTCGTATTCTGCCATATTATTAGTACAATCAAACGTTAGCCTTACGGTAAAAGTAATGTGCGATCCATGTGGAGTGACAATTACAACACCAATTCCTTTACCATAAGCATTCACAGCTCCATCAAGTATCATACTTCAACGAGATTCAGGGTCAGGACCTTCCTTAGGCAATGGTTCATCATAATCTTTCACTTTCAGGAACATCACATCCTCGTCGGGGAATTCATACTCTATAGACTGATGATCCTCCACTGGTTGGTGAGCAAGATAATCTGCCAACACACTGCTATTAATAGATTTTTGAGTGCGGTATTTGATATCATATTCAGATAGCAACATCTGCCAGCTGGCAATTCTCCCAGTAAGAGCAGGCTTTTCAAAAATGTACTTGATTGGATCCATTTTGTAGATCAACCAATTAGTCTGATTCAACATATACTGCCGCAAACGCTTTGCCGCCCAGGCCAAAGCATAACATGTCTTTTCCAGCATGGAATACCGCGACTCACAATCAGTGAACTTTTTACTGAGGTAATAAATGACGAACTCTTTCTTCCATGTTTCATCCTGTTGTCCCAGAATACAACCCATGGAATCATCTAACACTGTCAGATACATAATCAACGGTCTTCCTTCAGTAGGAGGGAGCAAGATAGGAGGTTCAAGAAGATATTCTTTAATACTTTCAAATTCCCTTTGGAAGTCATCCGTCCACACACAACCTTGATCTTTCTTTAACAACATAAAGATCGGTTCACATGTTGCAGTCATATGGGAAATGAATCTGGAAATATAATTCAAACGCCCGAGGAAACCTCTGACTTGCTTTTCAGTCCTTGGCGTTGGCATCTCTTTAATTGCTTTGACTTTATCAGGGTCAAGTTAAATTCCTTTCTGGCTAACAATGAAACCCAACAATTTCCCTGATCAAACACCGAAGGTGCATTTATTTGGATTCAAGCGGAGACGATACTTCCTCAAATGCTAAAACAACTTCAAGAAATCTTCTACATGCCCTTCTTCAGTCTGGAATATGGCAATCATATCATCAACATATACTTCGATTTCCTTGTGCATCAGAACATGGAATAGGGTTCTCATAGCCCTCTGGTACGTTGCACCAGCGTTCTTCAACCCGAAGGGCATCACTTTGTAACAAAATGTTCCCCAGGGTGTGATAAACGTTGTCTTTTCCATGTCCTCAGGCGCCATTCTTATTTGATTATACCCAGAAAATTATTCCATGAACGAGAATACTTTGAATTTTGCTGTGCTATCCACTAACATATCAATGTGTGGAAATGGAAAATAATCTTTTGGACTAGCTTTATTTATATCTCTGTAATCTACGCACATGCGGACTTTTCCGTCTTTTACCGGTACTGGGACAATATTGGCAATCCATTAAGAAAACTAGCATTAATCTGCTTTAGAACCTCCTCTTTGATTTTCACTGCCATATCTGGGTGAGTTCTTCTCAACTTCTGTTTGATTCGTGGACACTCTGGCTTCAACGGTAAATTGTGCTCCACAATATATGTATCTAGACCAGGCATATCTTGATAAGACCAAGAAAAAATATCCACATACTCTTTCAACAGTTCAATCAACATGCTCTTCACATCAGGATGCAACAATGCTCCAATCTTGACTTCCTTCGGATCTTCTTCTGAACCCAAATTGATCACTTCCAATGGCTCTTTATATGGCTGAATGGTATTTTCCTCGTGCTCAAGCAACCGTGAGACCTCTTCTGGAATCTCATCATAATCTTCTTCTTCAGCCCAATACACATGACATTCAAAGTTGGGAGAGGGTGCAGGGTCATTGTATTCAATGGGTTTTTTAATTAATATGCACATATGATTTATGATTGCTTTTAGAAACTGACACATATAACAAGTGATCATGCAGATTGAATTCCAGTTATTATTTATTTTGAAGGGTTTCTTTATTACCATTTTCCTAGAAAAAGCAGAAAATAAAAACACAACTTAGGAAACAAAGACAACTTTTATTATTGATTTTAAAAGTCACAGCAACAGATAAGCCCTACAACATTAATACTTCCACATTGGGCAGAGTGAAATCTTTTCAAAAAGATTAACAAAACAAATTAATTTGAAACATGTATGCAAGAAGGAACATCAATGGTTATCCAGTTCTGGACCCTAACTCCGTGCGTCACATAATTCGGCCTTTCCTACTCTGCTTCATCTTCCACAATGGCATTGATCCTAGAAACAGTTGGATGAAGATAACCCCCGCTACAGAAGATGTCTTGATATTTGCTTGCAGCAGACTTTGGCTTCATGCCCTTAACTTTTTCATTCTTCAAAGAGAACCCCAAGCCAGCTCTGTTCTTGTTCACAGGTGGATCCACAATCTGTCCCCAAACTTCACTATGACCCTTATGCTCAACGTGCTGCGCATCCTTAAGAGAAACCATGGAATTCTCATTTCCTCTTATATTGTCAATGGATAAGGCTTGGAACTGGGTTCCAACAGCAGCTTCATCCTTCTCCACAATGCTAAAAGAGGACAAATGAGATATCAATAATGCATGTTGCCCATTTATGATCACTACTTTCCTTTCACGTACAAACTTCAGTTTCTGGTGTAAATTTGAAGTGACAGCCCCTGCCTCATGTATCCATGGTCTTCCTAGAAAAGATTTATAAGCGGATACAATATCCATTACCTGGAAAGTAATCTGAAACAAATGTGGTCTTATATGAATAGGCAAGTCCACCTCACTAATAACAGATTTCCTTGATCCATCAAACGCTTTTACAATGATGCCACTCGGGCGCATAGGTTTTCCTTGATATTTAAACTTCATAAGCATACTCCTCGGTATAACATTCAAAGCAGATCCATTATCAATCAGCACATTGGATAGTGAATCATTCTTGCAGTTCATAGATATGTGGAGGGCCAAGTTCTGATTCCTTCCTTCATCTGGTAATTCATCATCGCAAAAGCTCAAGTTATTACATGATGTAATGTTCCCTATTACACTACTGAATTGGTCTATTGGCATATCACTCTCCACAAAAGCTTGGTCCAGTACCCTCATCAAGGATTCTCTGTGAGCAGAGGAGTTCATCAATAGAGCCAAGATAGATATTTTTGAAGGAGTCTGTAGTAGCTGATCTACAATTTTGTAGTCGCTCATCTTGATTATCTTCAAAATATCATCCAATTCTTTCTCTAACGCAGCCCCACTAGTCTCACCCGTAGCCTTCTTGGGTTCAACATTCTCACAAATTTTATTTCCAACACTAACATCTCTTCGAATAACTGGTGCAAACACACGACCGTTGCGGGTCACCCTGTTATTTTCAGCAATATTCCCAACATCAGGCATTGGCTGGATGGGAACTTCCACTCCATCCTCTAAGATTGTAGTGTTGTACCTTTAAGGCACAACCTTATCTGACTTGTAAGGGATAGGACCCGGTAAACTAATCACCAATGGGGTAACAACTTGCTTGCTATAATACTCAACTTCAAGATGGGTGGGTGCCCCGAAACAAAGTACAATGACGTTTACCCCTTCTTCAACACAATCAGTCATTATTGAGTCATTTCTGGAAAAAAAATCCTCATCTGAGGAGAAATACTCATCTGTAGAGACATACTCTTCATCTGACTCTTATGCCATCAAACAAACCTCAACCATATCAACTTCATGGTAATCATCCATTTGACTTATAACCTTGATAATTATGTTATCTAACAACGACTGAACACCCTTCTTTACGATTGAACATCCTCGGGAATCTTGGTAGCAAACTCGGCAAGATCCATATTGGTGTTCCACCTGACCAGCCATATGGCAGAAGGTAGCATGCAATTACACAAGGTCCTCATTCATATACTCTACATAAAAAATTTGAATTCTCCAAGACATCCAGAAACCATATTCACCTCCTCTTCATACTATGCCCTAGGCCTGATTATGTGGATTAGGCCCACATCCATCATCTCTTGTAAATTAACCTTTATCTTATCGCAACCCTGTATGTCTATACTACAAATAGAACAACCAGCATGGTCATGCGTATAGTAGATAAATTCACAAAGGTCTGCATGCATCCTCACCAAATCTCCTCTAACCAAATTAATATAAAAAATCCAGAAGTTTCCTAGACAACCGGCCACCATATTCACAGCATTTACTCCATCATGCTTGGGTAGAGGATTATCTTTCAAATTAGGTCCCACATCCTTGAAAGATAGAACACCATACTTCACCAACTTCTGCACCTCATTCTTCAAAGGATAACAATTCTCAACACTGTGCCCTGGTGCTCCCTGATGAAAAGCACATGTTTGATCTTCTTTGTAGTACCAAGGAAATGGTGATGGTACGACGGGAGGTGGTCTGGTCTGAACCAGCTTCTCTTGAATCAATTCCGGTAGTAACTCTGTATAGCTCATAGGAATAGGGTCATAACTCTCCCTTATCTGATTATACCCTTGATTCCCTTGCTGGGATGGTCTTTGATAAGCAACAGTAGTTAGAGCTGCACCCACAACTGGAGTAACTGAAACGACCTACTGATGACGCTGATAATTCCTTCTAGGAGTATTAACCCTCCACTCTTGTGTAACAGCATTTGCATCCCCTTCCTTCTTCTTGGTAAACCCATAAGATGGTTTCTTCACACCTCCAGAACTTTCACTCTTCATTAAGCGACCCTCTCTTACAGCCTCTTCTAAGCGGATACCCATTCCTACATTTCAGTAAAGTCACTTGGCGCACTTGCCACCATCCTTTCGTAGTAGAAAGTACCCAGCGTTTTCAAGAAAATCTAAGTCATCTCCTTCTCTTCCATGGGAGGAATCACTTGGGAGGCTACCTCACACTATCTCCGTGCATATTCTTTGAATGATTATGTGTCTTTCTGAACCATGGCCCTGAGTTGATCACGTTCAGGCGCCATGTCCATGTTGTACTTGTATTGTTTGATGAATGCTTCTCCTAAATCATTGAAAGTATGGATATTGGCATTGTCCAAACTCATATACCACTTCAGCCCAACACCGGTCAAACTATCCTGAAAAAAGTGAATCAGCAAACACTAATCATCAGTATGGGTAGACATTCTCCTCACGTACATCACCAGATGAGCACGAGGGAAAGTGTTGCCCTTGTACTTCTCAAACTCTGTGACCTTAAACTTAGCAGGTATCTTAACATTCCGGACCAAGCATAGCTCATTCTCATTCTGCCCAAATAGCTCTTTTCCCCTGAGGGCCTTCATCTCTCTTTGCATCTTGTCAAACTGCTCTTCAAAATCATCCATTCTGTCATAAAGACCCAATTCTTCACTCGGTGGAGGGAAAGGATGACACACATCATCACTAACAAACGGAACCATATTCACTGACGGAGGCGCAACATGCACCATAGGAGGTGCCAGAGTAACAATAGTCTGAACAATCGGAGTATCTTGAGGACCAAGATTAAAACCTTCAGTTGAAAAATTATATGGCATTCCCCATGGATAACCTTGAGGCATGCGATTCTTAACAGCAGCTGGAGTAGCAGATACGGGAATAGTCGGAGCTTCAGTAGTTGCCCTTGTTAGTTGAGGTTGAACACTTAGTGGCTGATTCTGAGCAGCCACCAGAGCTTCCATCAGAGTAGTCAGATTGGCCATGCCGGCCATCAAAGCTAAAACCTCCTCGCGCAGCTCGCAGTTATCTTGTTCTAGGTTATCCATCTTCTTTCTTAAATTAGCCTGAGTTTTGTAGTGGTGAGTCAGCTTGTTGAAAGAAGTAAAGAAGCTTGGTAAGTCACCTAGATATGCATAAAAATTTCAAGAAATATGTACAATATGATGCATGATATGCAACGCACATGATTTTATTTAATATTTCAAGGGATTTATAATTTGTGGACATATTGCAAATACCAAAGTAATAACGCATTTGAAATACTGAAAATTTTTATTATAACAATTCAAAAATGGATTACAAGTTTCAATGATCCCAAGTACAAGATGAAATAAAAATCTAAAAACCTGAGAAGTAAAACTGATGGAGATCACTCTATACGTTGGCGCTTCCCTGTGAGCCTGGCAATCTGAGCCTTCAACCTCTGGTTTTCTTCTGCATGTCTGATGGCAACCTCCTTCCCATCACCTGCACCAAGAAGTGAGTGATCAGCATCTGATTGAGGCTTGGGATAAAATAAATCCCCTTGCCCCTCCATAGTCTCAACCGCTCGAATCTCAAGGATCTCAATCAAGTCGTCTTTCTCCTTCAAGTCTGCTCTATAGTAAATCTTTAAAGTTTGGAACTTGTTCTTCCAAGCGTCTTTTTCCTGTTGCATCCTAACCAAAGCAAGTTGAAGCTCTTCTAGATCATCTAATAAGGGAGGAGTGGTCTTCATAAATAGATCAGACATAGGTGTTTCCCGGGAATACGGCATCTTCAACTGAATAACTCTCGTTTGGACCCACTAAAGATATGGCTCCATGTCAGGCCTTCACAATCTTCTCCCTAGCTTCCTTATGGTCTTCTCCTTCCTTCAGAAAGAAACTACTCAAATGAATACTATTTGGTTTATCCCTCATCTGATAACCAAGTTGTCGTCGTGCAAGAATAGGGTTATAGTTAATTCCTCCCTTTGTACCAAGAAGAGGTACATTGGGGAAACTACCATAACTGTCAATAATCTCTATATCCTAGTAAGCTTGATGATACCAATCAATATCCGAGTGAGTAATTGCCATGATCTTAGAAGCCCAACGGGTTTCTTTCTTGACATCCCAAAAAGCATTAGACTGAGGCATATGAGAGATAAACCATCGGAACAACAGAGGCGTGCAACAGATAATCATTCCCTCATGATAATAATTCCGAAGATGAATAGTGTAATAAGCATCACCCAACAAGGTAGGAACTGGGTTTCCAATCATGAAGATCCTGATAACATTAATGTCAAAAAACTTGTCCACATTAGGAAATAAGAACAACCCGTAAGCAAGTAGAGCAACGATGCCCTCAAAAGCGACTGTACTCTTCATCCTGGCAAAGTAACGAGCTTTCTCCAGATGAATCAAAGCAGAAATCTCATATGGTTTTGGCTCACCCTCAAAACCAGTAAAAGGAACACGATCGGTAACAGGTAAATCCAATAAATAAGAATACTCCTCCAGTATGGGCATCAACTGATAGTTGGGAAAATTAAAGCAATGATACATCGGATCATAGAATTGGACCAAGGTCGAGAGAATACCCTCCTTCATCTTCAGCTTCATGAGAGGAATAATGGATCCATACTTCTTCTGAAAGTCTGCAAAACACTCGATCTCGGGAATTAGACTGATCAACTCATCTCTCTTGGGATCCTTGAAACTGTACTCCACGGTCTTTCTCTTTCCATAATCCATGGTTAAAAAGTACCTGATATATTTACAAATGTCAACTTTTAAATCCCTTGAAATAAGATTTCTCCAAAAGATGCTTATGAGTGCATGGATGCATGATACATCAATCACATACAAGATCACACATATAGGTTTCATAGGTTCAACGTTACGAGCATGAGGTTAAAGGTACTACCCATAAGGTATTAGTCTAAAAGTTATCACCTGCCGAACAAGGTTCTAGAGGTTCCCAGAGTCTACATCATTCCTTCAGATTACTTAAGAAAAACTCGTCTGAGCGTAGTATCGCGTGACAACTATTTTCGAATTACTTTGTCATAGCTTCCGCACTACACATAAAAGGCCAAGATGGTTTTGGTGTTCTACGGTCCTCGGCTTTAGCAGGCTCCCAGGTTGAAAGCAGCACGTCTTCCTGATTACTATGTAAACAACACTACAATCAAAGGGGCCTCCACTGAGTGGGGGATCGCATGCCTCCTTTTTTGGGATTACTCCCTCAAAGTTAACATGACTATACCACCCGGCCTATCTTAAAGTTTACCCAAGTCCGGGTATAAGACTTATGAGTAATCACAAAGCACCCTGAAAACTAGGAAAATCCAGACAAACATATGTGAAATCAAGCGTCTCAAATAAACCTTTTGTTTTTATGAAGACAAACCATGGCTTACAAAAGAAGGCAAAGACTTTGGTCAAGCATCTAAGCATCTAAGGATGATATCTTCAATCAAAGATCTCAACATATTTTGAAGGTACAATAATATTATCTACTTTGATCTTAAGATATAGATGCTCAAAAATGAAAAAGAAATGTTTAAAAATCATTCTCAAGCCTTTCAAAGATTAGTTTTCATTTTTCATATGCATGCAATCGATTTAAATCTCAGTGCAATCGATTGCACTCTTTAAAAATTCCAAATCTTTTGCTTCTGTTTCTTGATGCAATCGATTACATAGTTTGTTCAATCGATTGCACACTTAAAATTTTAAAAACAAATGATTATGTCTTAGCATGCAATCGATTACATAGTTGGTGCAATTGATTGCACTCAATTAAATTTTGCTACTGACTTAGCATGCAATCGACTACATTGTTAACGCAATCGATTGCACTCTTAAAAATTTGAAATTATAGCTGTTGAAAACCTTGTGCAATCGATTACACTAGAGGTGCAATCAATTACACACTGCACGAATTTGAAAAATTACAACTTTCTTCATGCCTTTTGATCATGCCTTTTCATTACATCTTTTCACTCAAACTTGGAATTTGTTCATGATACATTTCCAGATCTTCATGATGTTTCAAAAGGGTGTTATGAACATATAAATATCCAATTTCAAATTCAGATCAAAAACCTTCTTTCATAATATCTTTCTGAACTTTAAAAATACAAACTCAAGCATTCTTCATTTTCATGCATAAGTTTTCTGCATTTTTTTTCATACTTTAAACAGAAAACTATGAGCAAATATATCGTGAGTCTTTGTACAATATTATTATTGAAAGAAGAAGACTATACATTGTCAAAATCACTCTTAAGTGATCAATATTACTCTACTCACTCAAACTCACAAATTGATATTTACTTACTTATTTTCCAGGATTGTTGGAATTACGTTTAAGTGTTTTTGTTGAAATCTTGTCTTTCCAAGTTATTGGATACAAGTGTAGTTACATTGAGAGGATTGTTCTCGTAGGTAACATAGTGAAAATCCAAGAGGATTGTTCTTGGTCCAAGAGGATTATTCTTGGTGTTTTTATTGGTTAGAGTCTTGTATAGAAGGACTAGGGTGTATTGTCTTGAGATCTAACAATAAGGAAATCTCTTTCATGTTGAAAGGGGACTGGAGTACTCTCGGACTGTGAGGGGAACCAGGATACATCTTTGTGTTCTTTACTTTTCCGCATTTACCGCTTTCATCACTAGTCATAAACCAGAAAAGAAAGAAACACAATTGTAAACTCATGCACTAAACCAGAAAAATAATATCCATCTCACTAAAACGGCAGAATTATTAAAGTACCTAATTCACCCCCCCTCTTAGGTGCACTCTCATACTTACAATTGGTATCAGAGCAGGTTATAGGTAATCTGCTCCTAAAAGATCCAGAATGGCTTCCGCAAATCATAATCTCGTTTTCAGAGATGGTGGTAGTAACAACAAACCTCCTCTATTCTGTGGTGAATATTTTGACTTCTGGAAAATACACATGAAGGTGCATCTAGAAGCACAAGGAGAAGAAATTTGGGATGCCGTCGAAAATGGTCCATTTATCCCGGTTACGGTAATCAATGGTGTTGGCTCTTCAAAGCCTAAAACGGCATGGGACGATGATGATAAAAAGAAAGTTCTCTATGACAAAAAGGCAATAAACCTTCTTCAAGGTGCACTTAGTATGGACGAATTCTTCCGTGTCTCGACATGCAAAACAGAAAAGGAAATATGGGATACCTTGGTACAAACTCATGAAGGAACGACTGAAGTAAAAAGATCCAGGATAAATACCCTAAGTCAAGAATACAAACTATTTCGAATGCAGCCCGGAGAATCCATTCTTGACTTACAAAAGAGATTTGTGCACTTGACAAATCATCTAAGTGCTCTTGGTAAAACTTTGACAAATGATGATTTGAATCTGAAAGTACATAGGTCCTTAACAAGAGAATGGCAACCAAAGGTAACAACAATTTCAGAAAAGAAAAGTCTCTCCAACATGACATCTGCAACTCTATTTGGAAAACTTCAAGAATACGAAACAGAACTCGGAATACTCGAAAAGCATGAAAATCAAGAGAAGAAATCCAAGAATATTGCTTTGAAGATAGACTCCAAGGAAGTTGAAAAGGAAAACAATCAAGAAGAAGATGAAAACTTCATGCTTCTTGTTAAGAGGCTTAGTAAGTTCTTCGGTAGAAATGACAAACCTTTTTCTCATTCAAAAGGAAAGAAACATTTTCAGAAAAAGGAAGGCTCCACATCAACACAAGAAATCACATGTTATGAATGTGGTAAGCAAGGTCATGTCAATCCAGATTGTCCAAAACTCTCCAAGAAAGGTGGCTTCAAAAGCAAGAAGGGATTCAAGAACAAAAATTCTTATGTAGCATGAGAGGACAATGAAATAAGTTCCTCATCCGGTTCCGATAGTGATGAAAGTGCAAATCTAGCATTGATGGCCTCACACCATTCCGATGATGAAGGCAATGAGGTTAGTAATGAATTTTCTCTTTTTGATAGTGATGCACAAGGTGCTATAGATGAACTATTGAATGAATGCAAAATTCTGTATAAAACCATTTCATCACAAAAGAAACAAATTTCGTCTCTAGAAGAAAAATATGTTTCAATGGAAAAAGATTCCAAAGAAGAAAAACAAAAATCAAGTGATGAACAAAAACAGAATTTTGTATGCAAAAATTGTGATTCACTCTCTTTCCAAATTGTCCAATTAAAAAGAGTCATTGAAAGATATGAAAAAGGGAAAATTGGATTGGAAGGTGTTCTTAGCCAACAAAGATACTCCAATGATAAAAGTGGACTTGGATATTAAAAGTTCTCAAAACCAAGTTCTAACAAAACTATCTTTGTTAAGGCAAGTGATCAATCTTCCAAAGAGAAAGTGAACAAACCTAAAATAGTTCGTCACTATCCAAAAAAGAAAACATTTTCTAAGAAGAAATCTTATCCTTCTAGATATAGAAGTAACTTTGAACCTACTTGTTTTTATTGTGGTATTAAAGGCCATACACCTAATGCTTGCTATGTTAGAAACTTCAGTGTGGCAAGTGAGAATTATGTGTGGGTTAAGAAAGGAACTAACTATGATGGATCCAAAGCACATTGGGTACCAAATCAAACTTAATTTGTTTTGTAGGTATGCTTTAAGACCACATGCAATATTTGGTATCTTGATAGTGGTTGTTCAAAGCATATGACGGGAGACATACACTATCTTTCAAATCTAGTTCAAGTCCAAGGATTGTTTCACATATGGGAAATACCTTAAAGGAAGAATTCTTGGCATTGGCAAAGTTGATACACTAACTTTCATATCCATTGAAGATGTACTTCATGTTGAAGAATAAAAGACAACTTCTAAGTACAAGTCAAATTTGTGACAAAGGCTTCAACATCATGTTTTGATGAAGATAACTACTATGTGCTTTTATCAAAGGATGATAAAAAGTATCATGAAGCAGTATGGATATGGTTAAAGCTTTCAATATTATTATATGTATTTTTGTCCATTTTTTATTGCATCTTTACCTTCTTTTTGATAATGTCAAAGGGGGAGAAGGATGTGGTACTTTATGCTTGTATTCATGTGTCTTAATTTTCAAGGTACTCTCCAATCAATATGAAGAATTGCAAAGGATTCCAACCCTCTCCTACATATGGGGTGTTTTGCATCTTAGGGGGAGAAGCTCTTCCGGAAAGTACATCGCATAAAGAAATAGTGTTTGTCATCATCAAAAAGGGGGAGAATGTGAAGTCAAGTGTCTCAAATAAACCTTTTGTTTTGATGAAGACAAACCATGGCTTACAAAAGAAGGCAAAGACTTTGGTCAAGCATCTAAGCATCTAAGGATGATATCTTCAATCAAAGCTCTCAACATATTTTGAAGGTACAATAATATTATCTACTTTGATCTTAAGATATAGATGCTCAAAAATGAAAAAGAAATGTTTAAAAATCATTCTCAAGCCTTTCAAAGATTAATTTTCATTTTTCATATGCATGCAATCGATCTACGTCTCAGTGCAATCGATTGCACTCTTTAAAAATTCCAAATCTTTTTCTTATGTTTCTTGATGCAATCGATTACATAGTTTGTGCAATCGATTGCGCACTTAAAATTTTCAAAACAATTGATTCTGTCTTAGCATGCAATCGATTACATAGTTGGTGCAATCGATTGCACTAAGTTAAATTTTGCTACTGACTTAGCATGCAATCGACTACATTGTTAATGCAATCGATTTCACTCTTAAAAATTTGAAATTATAGCTGTTGAAAACCTTGTGCAATCGATTACACTAGAGGTGCAATCGATTACACACTGCACGAATTTGAAAAATTACAGCTTTGTTCATGCCTTTTGATCATGCCTTTTCATTACATCTTTTCACTCAAACTTGACATTTGTTCATGATACATTTCCAGATCTTCATGATGTTTCAAAAGGGTGTTATGAACATATAAATATCCAATTTCAAATTCAGATCAAAAACCTTCTTTCATAATATATTTTTGAACTTTAAAAATAAAAACTCAAGCATTCTTCATTTTCATGCATAAGTTTTCTACATTTATTTTCATACTTTAAACAGAAAACTTTGATAAAATATATCTTGAGTCTTTGTACAATATTATTATTGAAAGAAGAAGACTATACATTGTCAAAATCACTCTTAAGTGATCAATATTACTCTACTCACTCAAACTCACAAATTGATATTTACTTACTTATTTTCCAGGATTGTTGGAATTAAGTTTAAGTGTTTTTGTTGAAATCTTGTCTTTCCAAGTTGTTGGATACAAGTGTAGTTACATTGAGAGGATTGTTCTCATAGGTAACTTAGTGAAAATCCTAGAGGATTGTTCTTGGTCTAAGAGGATTGTTCTTGGTGGTTTTATTGGTTAGAGTCTTGTATAGAAGGAGTAGGGTGTCTTGTCTTGAGATCTAACAATAAGGAAATATCTTTCATGTTGAAAGGGGACTGGAGTACTCTCGAACTGTGAGGGGAACCAGGATACATCTTTTTGTTCTTTACTTTTCCGCATTTACCGCTTTCATCACTAGTCATAAACCAGAAAAGAAAGAAACACAATTGTAAACTCATGCACTAAACCAGAAAAATAATATCCATCTCACTAAAACGGCAGAATTATTAAAGCACCTAATTCACCCCCCCCCCCCCCCCCCCCCTCTTAGGTGCACTCTCATACTTACAATTGGTATCAGAGCAGGTTATAGGTAACCTGCTCTTAAAAGATCCAGAATGGCTTCCGCAAATCATAATCTCGTTTTCAGAGATGGTGGTAGTAACAACAAACCTCCTCTATTATGTGGTGAATATTTTGACTTCTGGAAAATACGCATGAAGGCACATCTAGAAGCACAAGGAGAATAAATTTGGGATGCCGTCGAAAATGGTCCATTTATCCCGGTTACGGTAATCAATGGTGTTGGCTCTTCAAAGCCTAAAACTGCATGGGACGTTGATGATAAAAAGAAAGTTCTCTATGACAAAAAGGCAATAAACCTTCTTCAAGGTGCACTTAGTATGGACGAATTCTTCTGTGTCTCGACATGCAAAACAACAAAGGAAATATGGGATACCTTGGTACAAACTCATGAAGGAACGGCGTGAGTAAAAAGATCAAGGCTAAATACCCTAAGTAAAGAATACGAAATATTTCGAATGTAGCCCGGAGAATCCATTCTTGACTTACAAAAGAGATTTGTGCACTTGACAAATCATCTAAGTGCTCTTGGTAAAACTTTGACAAGTGATGATTTGAATCTGAAAGTACTTAGGTCCTTAACAAGGGAATGGAAACCAAAGGTAACGACAATTTCAGAAAAGAAAAGTCTCTCCAACATGACATCCACAACTCTATTTGGAAAACTTCAAGAATATGAAACG
Organism: Vicia faba; assembly: GCA_948472305.1. NCBI lineage: Eukaryota > Viridiplantae > Streptophyta > Magnoliopsida > Fabales > Fabaceae > Vicia > Vicia faba. The sequence continues at coordinate 1,308,704,894 of OX451741.1, read as the reverse complement.
GAACTCGGAATACTCGAAAAGCATGAAAATCAAGAGAAGAAATCCAAGAATATTGTTTTGAAGATAGACTCCAAGGAAGTTGAAAAGGAAAACAATCCAGAAGAAGATGAAAAGTTCATGCTTCTTGTTAAAAGGCTTGGTAAGTTCTTCCGAAGAAATGACAAACCTTTTTTCTCATTCAAAAGGAAAGAAACATTTTCAGAAAAAGGAAGGATCCACATCAACACAAGAAATCACATGTTATGAATGTGGTAAGCAAGGTCATGTCAATCCAGATTGTCCAAAACTCTCCAAGAAAGGTGGCTTCAAAAGCAAGAAGGGATTCAAGAACAAAAATTCTTATGTAGCATGGGAGGACAATGAAATAAGTTCCTCATCCGGTTCTGATAGTGATGAAAGTGCAAATCTAGCATTGATGGCCTCACACCATTCTGATGATGAAGACAATGAGGTTAGTAATGAATTTTCTCTTTTTGATAGTGATGCACAAGGTGCTATAGATGAACTATTGAATGAATGCAAAATTCTGTATAAAACCATTTCATCACAAAAGAAACAAATTTCATCTCTAGAAGAAAAATATGTTTCAATGGAAAAAGATTCCAAAGAAGAAAAACAAAAATCAAGTGATGAACAAAAACATAATTTTGTATGCAAAAATTGGGATTCACTCTCTTTCCAAATTGTCCAATTAAAAATAGTCATTGAAAGATATGAAAAATGGCAAATTGGATTGGAAGGTGTTCTTAGCCAACAAAGATACTCCAATGATAAAAGTGGACTTGGATATTAAAAGTTCTCAAAACCAAGTTCTAACAAAACTATCTTTGTTAAGGCAAGTGATCAATCTTCCAAAGAGAAAGTGTACAAACCTAAAATAGTTCGTCACTATCCGAAAAAGAAAACATTTTCTAAGAAGAAATCTTATCCTTCTAGATATAGAAGTAACTTTGAACCTACTTGTTTTTATTGTGGTATTAAAGGCCATACACCTAATGCTTGCTATGTTACAAACTTCAGTGTGGCAAGTGGGCATTATGTGTGGGTTAAGAAAGGAACTAACTATGATGGACCCAAAGCACATTGGGTACCAAATCAAACTTAATTTGTTTTGTAGGTATTCTTGAAGACCACATGCAATATTTGGTATCTTGATAGTTGTTGTTCAAAGCATATGACGGGAGACATACACTATCTTTCAAATCTAGTTCAAGTCCAAGGATTATTTCACATATGGGAAATACCTTAAAGGAAGAATTCTTGGTATTGGCAAAGTTGATACACTAACTTTCATATCCATTGAAGATGTACTTCATGTTGAAGAATAAAAGACAACTTCTAAGTACAAGTCAAATTTGTGACAAAGGCTTCAACATCATGTTTTGATGAAGATAACTACTATGTGCTTTTATCAAAGGATGATAAAAAGTATCATGAAGCAGTATGGATATGGTTAAAGCTTTCAATATTATTATATGTATTTTTGTCCATTTTTTATTGCATCTTTCCCTTCTTTTTGATAATGTCAAAGGGGGAGAAGGATGTGGTACTTTATGCTTGTATTTCATGTGTCTTAATTTTCAAGGTACTCTCCAATCAATATGAAGAATTGCAAAGGATTCCAACCCTCTCCTACATATGGGGAGTTTTGCATCTTAGGGGGAGAAGCTCTTCCGGAAAGTACATCGCATAAAGAAATAGTGTTTGTCATCATCAAAAAGGGGGAGAATGTGAAGTCAAGTGTCTCAAATAAACCTTTTGTTTTGATGAAGACAAACCATGGCTTACAAAAGAAGGCAAAGACTTTGGTCAAGCATCTAAGCATCTAAGGATGATATCTTCAATCAAAGCTCTCAACATCTTTTGAAGGTACAATAATATTATCTACTTTGATCTTAAGATATAGATGCTCAAAAATGAAAAAGAAATGTTTAAAAATCATTCTCAAGCCTTTCAAAGATTAATTTTCATTTTTCATATGCATGCAATCGATCTACATCTCAGTGCAATCGATTGCACTCTTTAAAAATTCCAAATCTTTTGCTTATGTTTCTTGATGCAATCGATTACATAGTTTGTGCAATCGATTGCGCACTTAAAATTTTCAAAACAATTGATTCTGTCTTAGCATGCAATCGATTACATAGTTGGTGCAATCGATTGCACTCAGTTAAATTTTGCTACTGACTTAGCATGCAATCGACTACATTGTTAATGCAATCGATTTCACTCTTAAAAATTTGAAATTATAGCTGTTGAAAACCTTGTGCAATCGATTACACTAGAGGTGCAATCGATTACACACTGCACAAATTTGAAAAATTACACTTTGTTCATGCCTTTTGATCATGCAATAGACATATACGAATATATGTCTAAGTTGTTTTATAAGCATAAATAATAATAAAATACTATAATTGGTATTATTCATAAATATTGAGATTTATCTTTAGTAGTAAGAATAAATAAATAGTTAAATTGTCATCTACTCGTGCAGTACAGATCGTGCAATATCCTTATAAATAATAAATAAATATAGTATATTAATGGTTAAGAAATATATTAAACAAAATAAAGATATACAAGTTAAGTAATCTCGGTCCTTTAGAAATTTATAGTATAATAGAAAAAATAAATAAAATAATTAAATATTTATTTATCCGTGCATTCGCACAGATCACACAATGTCGTCATAAATAAAAAATAAATGTAGTATAATATTGATTAAGAAATATATATATATATATATATATATATATATATATATATATATATATATATATATATATATATATATATATATATATATATATATATATATATATATATATATATATATATATATATATATATATATATATGAATTTTTTAATAAATTAATATTTTAATATAATTTGTTATACTTTATTTTATAGGTAACATATTACATATATTTTAAAAAATAATATCACAAACAAATAAAGTTTATAGATACAAATTATTATGTTTTTTTTTTTAAAGATGAAATTTCCTTTTGATGCTTAGTAAACTTTATATGTTTAATTATAATAATAATTTAAGGATGTGTTTGTGTATTTTAGTTTTATATTTAAAGAAAAAATATTATAAGAAAAATAAATATTACATGTAAATAATTTATAATTATAATTACAACAATTTGTAGCTATATGTTTTTAGGAATATGCTTAAAATAGTAATTAAATAAATATATGTCTAAATATTATTAAAAATAAAATATGTAGAGAAAGATCTAAAAATTTATTAAATAGAGATCAAAATTGTTTATAATTTTTTAAATAATAATTATTGTAAATTATATATAGACAATATATTAAATATATTAATGCGTGCGTTTTTGAATTGGAAATATACGAATATACGTCTAAATTGTTTTATATGCATAAATAATACCAAAATATTATAATTGGTATTATGCATAAATATTGAGATTTATTTTTAGTAGTAAAAATAAATGAAATAATTAAATTGTCATCTAATGGCACGGGTGATGCAATATCATTATAAATAATAAATAAATATAGCATATTGATGATTAAGAAATATAATAAACAAAATAAAGATATATAAAGTAAGTAATCTCGGCCTGTTAGAAATGTATAGTATAGTAGAGAAAAAAACAAAATAATTAAGTATTTATCTACCCGTGCGTTCGCAGGGGTCACACAATATCGTCGTAAATAGTAAATAAATATAGTATAACGGTGATTAAGAAATGTATATAAAATATATACAAATGAAGTAGTCTCGTCTCATTGAAAATTGTAACACCCCACACATACATTGCCTAGGATATGTGCATATGGCATTAATATGGTACACAAAACATTCATACATAAACAGCGAAATAAGAATAAGTATTAGTTCCAATTACAATTTGCCTAAACTGTCATGGTTAAAACAATACAAATCCCATAAGTACTGATACATAATCTCGAGGGTACAAAACAGAATGATAAAGAACAACAAAACATCGCCAGGAAACATCATCGACAAGCTAAGCCATCTTACCCTTGATGCGATCCTGACTCGATGAACCTAAAAATTAATAATTGGAATGGGGTGAGATTACTAAATCTCAGTAAGTCTCCCTACCTTAAGGATTCACTCAATTCTATGGGGTGCATGCAACATTACATATTCACTGTGAATCTGGGTTTCATCTCACAGCCATGTACAAGTACACAATAAGGTACAACATCATAGGTAGTCCCATAACTAACCAATAAGGCAAAAACACAAGTATATAGCCAAACACAAACTAATATACAAACCTGTACCCGTGTAAGAGGAATCTAAAAGTAAGTTTTAACTTCATATCTAGGCTATGCATTTCACACCCTCGGTGAGTTACTCCCGTGCATCGCATCAAGAGACTTGTACTAGCACACTGCATGATAGGACAAATGAGTCCTAAGTGAAATTTCATCTGTGACGAGTTACAGTGGTGACATTGCCTGTATGGCGTTACGACCCCGTCAATCATCAAAATACACGTGTGAGCGAACACATTAAGCATAGTACAAAGAAGACATCTTGGAAACACGAGCCCACCTGGAGAAAGCCTAGTGGAATTCCCTACGTGGCACCACTAGAGACGAGTTCCCGACATGATGTATCCTATATGGAATCACGCCCTCGCCATACCAAGCACGCCGGCGTTTACACATATTAAAATCCCCTTTCAGACCCACTCAGAACACATCACAATGGTAGCTAAGGTGTGTATGACTTACCAAGAACGTCAATAGGATCCAACACTTAATCGCGTCGGTAGAAAATGTTATAAGTGCATTACACCTTCTAGTCTAGGTCTACTTCAATTCACGAATATGTCAAACAATCATATCAAGCAACCAAGGAAAATCCATCCGAACATTCAACCAGAACAACGGCAACAAGTAATGATCACATAGTTGCATTTCAATATACCACATGCATTAAGCATGAACATCCATAAATGATCATACATGACATTTATCATACAATGTGATCTGAATCGTAATTGTACATGTTCATATCATAAGAAAATAATGATTACATGAGGTTATACTCATATGCAATTCAACTAAAAGAAATCACAAGGATCAAGGAAGCGTCTAGTACTCACTATAGTACAGGATTGCACTCAAGGGATTACAATAAAATGGTTGTGTCCAGGAGGGCGCACTAAGCGGAGCCTCCCGCGCTAATCGCGCTCTACAAAATAATTAATTTCAAGTACGAGAAGGGAACGCTACGCGGGATTATTGCGCTAAGCACGGTCTACGAATTTCCAAAATTCAACTTTCAGGAGGGTGCGCTAAGTGTAACCCCGCGCGCTAAGCGCGGTCTGCAAAATGTAGAAAAGCCAACACATAAACAGTTTTGTCGTGGGGTACCAAAACCCAAATTCTACACTTCAATTTGCATACCCACAACATATAGATAAGGAATATAGTACATTTTCATGTTACTCATAAATTAAAAGCAACATGCAACAAGATTTCTCACTCAAATCCCTAAATCCCCAAGCATATCAGAAACCCCAATTTCCCCAAGTCACTATCTAGAGACTTGTTGTAACCCAAAATTTATCCTCCTTATTTTTATACACGCATATCATTGGTTTTATGATTATGAAATAAAGGTACATTTCGCAAGCTTCATCGGGTTACAAGTGACGTTTATTTTGCCAATGGATGTTCTCAGAGTATTTTCCGTGCTGAAGATCGGTTCACCGTTTTGCAACATTTCAGGGTTCAAAGATTCACAAGTCCAATCCAGTGTGTCATATTCAAATGTTCTTTCGCCAAGATATCCCTGATAACATATTCTCAAATTCAGGTTCAGCTTGAGAGCCAATTCTTTAAAGAAGGTCTCCGAATATGCGATTTTTCTCGAAGAAATATGGTGAAAAAGTGTGCTGAAAGTGCAGTTTTTACACACTAAAAAATTCATAACTTGAATATCATGGCTCATTTTGAACCCGTTCCAGTGGCAAAAATTCCGTCTTGACGTCATCTACGTTTTCATCTCTCACGTCTAGAAGCCAATTTCGATCAGAAGGTCTTCAAAAATGAAGATTTATCAAGTATTTTTGTACAGAAAATTTGTGACAGAAGTTTATTTACGTCATGTTCAGAAAATCATAACTTAGGCGATTTTCATCGTTTCGAGCTGGTTCCGGCACCAAAATTTCAAAAATTGAGTTTGCTATGTTTTCACAGGAGATATCGAGTTTGAACAGTATCCAAAAGGCCTTAAGTTTTTTCCTATAGTGCACGTGACGCGCCAAAAATCCTGAATGCTGAATATTATTTCATCTGGGTCGAAACTTCAAAAATTCATAACTCGGTCAATTTTTATCGGATCGGGGCCATATTTTTAAACAAGGTCACTGACTCAGAGATATACAAGTTTTCTTCCAAAGTCGAGAGCGGGTTCTGCTCCGATCAATACCAGTTTTTTATTGAAGAACATGTCATAATTGACACTGGAGTCCAAAATAAGTTTGTTTGAGGCGGAACTTCAAAAATTCATAACTAATTCAGATTTTATCCTATTGAGTCCATTTTAGGACAATAGTTAGTTATCAATGTCGGCTATATTTTCTTTTCACATTTTAACTTCAAAAATTGCACTTAAGTCCATGCGGTTTAGCCTGGAACATGTCAGACTCAAGTGAATAAAAATCTGCACTATTGCTTGTGGTTATTGGAGGCCCAATTGCACATTCAAAGCCCGTATCTTTGCTCTAATTTCCATTATATAATTTCATTCTTTTCACCCAAAGAGAACACGACAACAAAAAAAAACCTTTTCCACAACCCTGTCAGAATATCAAATTCTTTCAAGAACCCTAAAAATCTTGAAATCCTTGTTACAAACCCCCATCTCACTACAAACAAGTCATCTTTGTTACAAACCCCCATCTCGCTACTTCTCCAATAAGGGTTTGGACCATCATAATGGTCCCATGCAGGGTTATTACAAAATGCTGAGGCCAAAACAGAACAACCACCAATGCATGGCGAGACAAACATCCTGAGAAGGTTAAGGGCGTGGATTCATCACCCACCCCTATTGGTTTTGATTTTCTTCCTTTCTATTTATCCTTTTATCTATTTTCATTCTTTCATAAAACTTAATATTTTTCACAAACTTTTGATTTTTCATAATAAACTCGAATCATTAATTTTAGGTTTTTTTAATTTAATTTTAGGTTTTAAATTAATTTTTGGTTCAATACCCACCCCTGACATTTGCATTATTTGTATTTTCTAACCCTATTTTTCATTGATGTTTCTTCCCCTATTTTTTTGGTAAACTTAATTCTTTCTTGTTAATCATTACACATAAACTTTTTTTTTCAAAATTAACTTTTTTTTTAATTAAAATTAATTAGGTTTTTAGGTTTTTTTAATTAACTTTTTTTTCAAAATTAACCTTTTTTTTAATTAAAACTAATTAGGTTTTAGGTTTTTTTTATTAACTTTTTTTTTCAAAATTAACCTTTCTTTTTATTATTAATTATAAAACTAATTAGGATTTAGGAATTTTAATTATGTTTTTTTCAAAATTAACATTTTTTTATTAATTAAAATTAATTAGGTTTTTTATGTTTATTTAATTAATTATCATAAATTATTTTTTCATAAAAAATCACCAAAACAATTTCTTTGCTATTTTCTTCTTATTTTTATTTTTCTATATAAAGTGTATAGGGCGTGTTCAAGTGTAACATCGTAGCTTTATTTTTCCCGCATTTTTTTATCATTATCATGTAATTGCTTACGAGATGTAATAATTTTAGGATTTATTTTCCGCACTCTTCACTATTATGTAACTTCCTCAAAGCTCTGTAATAGCCTAGGTTTACATTTCCGCCTTTACCTTCAGCTACTATATTTTATGCAATGCTTAGATTAATAGGATTGTATGGAAAGATAAAAATGAACGATAGAAAAATCTTAATTACAAGATAAATATAACTGAAAAAACACATTGTTGCACACTTGCACCCTTATGGTATACCTTACTTGGTTACCTCAGAAAATAATGGTCATGTCCCTCGAACGTAGGAATATCTTAGCAAAGACCCTCAGTTTAAAAGTCATCATAAAGATCATAGTCCCTTATAGTCCCTCGAGTTGCCTACGAGAAATGATCTTGTCCCTCGATGTTGCCTACATGATGACAGTCCCTTCGAAATGCTAAGGTATCTCCACATGTTGCCTTCAATGACCATAAACGTCCATTTCGATAGTCCCTCAGCATCCGACAATAGGGCTATCTACTCACTAATAGTAGGATAACACTGTCTAAAGGGTAAGAGGAAAAGAACACCCTTTTTTCGAGTAGGTAACACTTAAGTACTTGCTCAAATCTTTTTTTACACTTACACGCTTTCAAACTTATTTTCAAAAATGCTTTATCACACTCTTGAGGACTGATACAAGAGTTACCATAAAGCAAACAAAAATCATTCAAAACACATAAAGCACAAGAAACTTTCAAAATCTGAGCTAGCATCTAAGAGCCCGTAGAAAACTACAGATGGAAAGGGTGCTAACACTTTCCCTTTCCATAATCTATCCCCCTTACTCAGAAAACTCTCAAAAGGTCTTTTCCTGTTCCTTTCACCCTTTCCATTGTTGGATAAAAGAAAAGTCGGTGGCCACTCTTGCTTACCGCGACATTTGCGAACAAAAAACGCAAACCAGTATTAACAGTCGGTTCTGCCACCGTACCACAGAACTGGAGACTCTGCTGGGGACATGTAATAAAGTGGGGTTTATCTTAAGTTCTAGATCATTTTAAATTTCTTTTTTGCTTATTTTGATTGCTTTATTTTTAAGGGTATTGTTTGGGTTACTATAGATCCTACACCCGGATCTGGGAATTCCTTTTAGGTAAGTAGCAATAAACTGTGAGGGAGCTGTGCAGGGTATACCGACACGGTTGAAATAAGAGCTATGTTGATGCGATACTTTGGTGTGTATCGGTAGCCCTTGAGTAATCAATGAGAATACGAGGCCACTGTGTGGTATCATAAAAGCGTAAACTGACCTTAGCACCTTAATTGACCAACTTGGCTTTTTAGGACGTAGTGAGATAGCCATCTTTGATATGAACCCAAAGTCGGTTGCTACTCGATGCTACACTCATTGAGGTTTGACTCTTGAGTTTTGTTTGTTGGAAAGTCAATTGTCTGTCGGAAAGAAATTTGGGGGAAATATCGGTGATATTGAGATCCCTTAGAACTCGGTTACTATATTTAGGATAGGTTGAACCAATCCAACTTCAAGAGAGTACTACCTTAAAACCCATGCAAGCCTAAACCTAAGGCTGTTTGTGTGACTTGTTTTCTTTCAACTTGAACTACTTACAGGGTTTTATTATCTGATAACATGATTTCCTTGCAGGATTTGTTTACATTCATTATCCAATAACTTGGATTTCTTGCAGGGGTCACTTGTTTTCATCACCTTACATTTTTGCATTTCCTTAACCATTTCAAGGATCTCAAGAGTTTGTGATGTAGGTTATGATAAATCAGACGTCTAGCAAAGGGCAAGGGTATTTATTTTCCTCTAGCCAATTCCGTCAAAAGATCAAAACTTAATAACTTGATTCAGGGGCTATGAACCACTCGATATGGTGAGGTTGACTCTCATAGAAGGGAACTCAATAATATGAAGTTCTTCAATCAAATCTATAAACTTTAATAGCTGACATCTTCTTGTTTACCCCGCGGATCCTTGAAAACATTGGATACATATATCATACATGTCATTGCATAACATGTAGTCTCCATTACAGGTCTATCATGTTCTCGCTGTGTATTTCAGCAATGGCTCTCAAACAAGACAACAGAGATCTCTAAACTCAAGAGGCTCAGTTCATGGAAATGTTCCTAAACCAATCCAATGGGCAGGAAGAGTTGAAAGCACTCCTTGCTGGGGGCCTAGCTAAGAAAAGTCCTGAAGACAATAAGGACAAACGATTGGAACAACTGCAAGCTAAGGTAGAAGCAATGAGAACCCATATGTTGGGGCAGATGGCTCTTATCAAAGGCCTAGCCTGGGGACAAGAAGAGCTGAGAGCCATTATCAACAAACTTCATAAAGACGGATACAACCGCATGAAGCAAGTAGTCGAGGCTGGGGACCAAGTCATTGATCAAACTCCAAGAAGACAAGAGGTTGGACCTTTCCAAATTGCTACTACATCACGGGTCTAATAACAACCTCGCCAAAAACAAAGGGTCAATCAGAGTAAGTCGGATACACCCAAGAGGAAGTTTACCAAACTCAACATACCGCTGTCTCAAGCTTTACGACACATGTTGAGGATGAATCTGGTTACGTTGATAGGGCCTCATCTGAATCCCAAGACTTCTTCCCCTAACTATAATCCTGATGCAAGGTGTGCATATCACTCCAACAGTTCAGGGCATGACACTGATAGTTGTTGGACGTTGAAATACAAAATTAAAGACTTGATTGATGAAGAAGCATTGTAATTCACACAAGATGGTCAATTGGAATTTTTCTGTCATTCCTCCAAGGCCCACCATTTGAAGTGACAAGTTCTGACAAGAAGGCTTTTCGTTCATTAGAAATTTCAATTAGTAATTTTCTTTTGATTGTTCGAACATTTATTCATGTCAAACTTTCTTACCTTATCAATGCATTGCATATGTTTGTTTTGAATCAATTCATTCATATTCACTATATTTAAACTGCTTCCATTTTTGTGATATTCAACTCTTGATTAAAAGCTATGAGCCTTTAGAGGGAGGATGACGAAAATGATACCACAATCCATACAGTGTGCTTTTGAATAGGCCTTGATAACAATGTACATGCATTGTTTCAAATCCTAAATAGTGGAGTTATAAGGAAGATAATCCCTAGTCAACTCCTTTGAGCCAAAGAAGCAGGAGTTTTTCTTTTCACACAAATTAAAATCCTCTAATCATAACCTGAGGAAGCGTAGTTTCTTAGTCAATTCAGACGTGCATTCAGTCGCAATTTTCCGCTTCGTGCATAATGAATGGCATCGAAGACGTCCTTCCGAATCAAAAGGCGGTGCTGGTTCCGTATAATCGTCAAGACAGGCAGTCATTATCTCTCAAAATAAAATCCCATTAAGTCAAAACCTATGAAGGAGACTTAAGAAAAAAAACTGGGGCATCCCGCTGACTGTAATCACAAAAATAAATAGTTCAGGCAAAATACAGGGATAGTAAAATCAAAAAGAAATAGGTCCTACAAATCCTCGACAAAAAATATTACAAAATGACTGCCTCTTCCAAATAAACTTTCAGTATCTGAACCATCATCGGAACATCAAGGACAAAATGCCAGACTCAATTGGGACCTGAATGCACAATTAACTAAGCATAGGACTAAAGAACATCATGAAGAGCGGGTGGGTACAAATAAACTTTGAGCCTTTATCCTTTGTTTCTTGAACCGTGAACCAGGCCACACTACAACCCTTAAAATTCCTAGTTTAAGCATGGGTTAGTTCAAAAGCATACTGTAACAAAAGGTATCCCGACTCCTGTAGGGTCACTATAAATCCCGAGTTGATATCACACTTTTACAAAATTTGTTTGTTTTACTAAAAAATTAATTTTCAAATGTCAAGATAGACATAAGCTTTGCATTCTTAAAATACCATTGTTTGCATATGACTATTTGTTGAACATCAGAAAAATTTGCATGACTAATATCTAGTGAACAAAAACCTTCTCAAACAAAAAGGATCACCTCAAATGAAAAAACACTTCCAACCAAGGGGCGCGGCATGATCACTGTCCATCATCTGGGGTAGTTAAGTCAAGATTCAAGGAATCTCTCAAGGATGCCAAATAGCCAGAGGCAGATCTCCATCTGAATCACTTGGGGCATTGGACATGAATTCTAGCAATAAATCATGTACGATCAAACAAACATCTTCTGGCAGTGTGCTAACACTTACTATTAAGGACAGTGACCATTATCCACACCCGGTGAACGTGGACATAGTCAGAAAATACTACGCATGTAAAGACCTGCTAGGTTGACTGGCCTAGGAAAAAATAAGGGCATCCCGGCGAACCAAAAGGGTTCGGGAAAAAATTAGGGATAAAAACGAGAAAAAAATCCTTACACCCAACAAGTCGAAAACCTGAAAAGGAAGTTTGGGCAAAAAAGGGTATCCCGGTGGACTGAAAATCTGAAAAGACAGTCCAGCCAAAAGTTAGGGATTAAAGCGTACGACTACGTCCCGTCATCTTCTCACTTTTCTAATCAGTAGAATGTTTATTACCCTGATCTGCATTCACCAAGGACTCCAAGTGTTGGGATAATAGTCAAACCATCTACAAAATCCCCGGTTGATATTTTATGCAACAAGTATCGAGACAGGGGCATTCTACTACAAAGTCACCGCCATATTCTCAGCTTACAACCTATTGATGTAAGGTGTTCTCGTACCCTCGGCGGAGCAAAATCTCCAAATTACTGCTCCAATAAAAATTCCCCAATGAAGTCGCCAAGCTTCTCGGGATTCCCTAACAGAAACATTTTGAATAAAGCATATTGCTCTCTAGAAACAATTCAGGTACGATCCAAATACGGATGTCATCCTGACAGTCACTCCAGATTCTCATCTAGAAACAGTTCATGTGCGATCCAGAAACGGATGTCATCTTGGCACTTACTCGAGATTCTCATCTGGAAACGGTTCAGGTACGATCCATAGACGGATGTCATCCTGATACTCATTCCAGACTATCTTCTAGCAACAGATCAGTGCACAAAGCTTTGCTTCCCTAAACAGGAGCTACTTTCCCCAACAAGGTTCCTTCAAAGAGTTGACGTCTATATTCCCCGTCTGAATTTTATAGTCGCAAGCGGTTCATAAAGTTTTCTCCCGAGCATAGTTTGTTTCTCTGAATACAGAAGCTCAATCCCCAATAGAGTTTATTCCTCCAGCTACGGAAGTTCATCCCCTAGCAGAGTTTATTTCTCCGAATCGGCAAAATCTTCCAGTAAAGCATCTCCTCTCTCAAACAGAGTTATTCCCCCGTAGAGTTATTCTCAAGCAGAGTCTCTCCCCGGTAGAATATTCACAAACAGAAAGGAGTAAATCCATGGCATAGTTGTTATACGGTGGCCAGAACTGGGACGTGGTTTCCCTATTTCGTTAAGGAATTTTGCTGGTTTTCGTTTTGCGTTTGTGTTCGCAAAATTTTGCGGTAAGCAAGAGTCGCCACAGATTTTTATTTTATCCAACAAGGAAAGGAAAAAAGCACAGAAAAATTCCTTTTTCGAGATATTTTTTAGTACGGGGGTAGGTTATAGAAAGGGAAGGTATTAGCACCCTTTCTATCCGTAGTTATCTACGTGCTCTTAGGTACTTGCTCATCATTTTCAAAATTGTTTTCTTTGTGTTTGCGTGATTTGAAAAGCTTTTATTTGGACTTCGATTTAACTCTTGCTTCTGTCTTCAAGAGTGTAATGAAGTGTTTTTGAAAACTTTGTTTGTAAAGGAGTGTAAGTGTGAAAATTTTGTTTAGAATGAGCAAGTACTTAAGAGCTAATCTACCTACTCGAAAAAAGAATCGTTCTATGTTCGTTTCCTTTAGACAATGTTATCACACTATTAGTGAGTAGGTAGCATCATCATTGGAGTTTTGAGGGTCAATTCGAAAGGGACGTACGGTCACTAAAGCAATGTTAGGACGTCTTAGTAGTAACCCTAATGTCTTAGATCAATTATCCGAGGCAACAATATTCTAGGAAACTTTTCCGAGACTACTTTGATCTTTGGACAAAAGGACGACCACTAAAGCATCCTATACTCAATGACCGTTTACCGAAGGCAACCAAGTGGGAGTGTACCCTAGGAGTGCGCATGTGCTAGTGATTCAATTTCAGATTATTTATCTTTGCACATTTAGGGTGATCTAACTGTTTTAAATTTAATCATACATTCTTATCATGCATCCTAGTATCATACATCTAACAGTTAATAATTTGCGGAATTTAAAATGCGGAAATTAAACTACGCTATTACAAGGCTTCGGGTATTTACATAGCCAAAAACAATCCCTTGAAAAGTAAAGCGATAAATGTAAATAAACGTCCTAATTAAACTATTACAAACTGTGAGCAGATACAATAATTGGGATAAAAAATAGAATAAAGCGCGCGATGACAAATTAGATCGAATGCGAACTAGGGTTTTGACCCTTCTAACCTAATTAAAAGAAAATTTGTTTTTTTGTTGTTTTTAATAAAAAAAAAAGTTTTCTAAATTAAATAAGTAATTAATTAGTTAATTAAATTAATTAGTAAAAAAAATTAAATGACCTATTTTTGGTTTTTTGGTTATTTTAGGAAAAAATAAAATATAATTAAGTTAGTAATAAAACCTATTTATTCTAATTATTTTTAAGTTGTTTACAAAATAAATTAAAGTTATCTAATTTAATCAAACCTAATTTAATTAATTAATTTATTGATGAAAAATAATACCTAAATCTAATTGGTGAAAAATAATATTTTTGGTGATTTTTTGATAAAAAAAGAAAATTAATTTTTGGTTAGTATATAAATTAAATATAATATAAAAGAAAATAGAAAAGAGAGAATGGGCCTGAATATTTGGAGGGGTGTGTTGTACCCCAAAATTTGCTCTCCCATATTTCTCAAAATATGTCAAGAAAAATCTCCAAGTTGCTCAAGATAGCCCAAGAGTTGGTCAGACAAGCTTTCTCCTAAGGCAGCCTTCTTCAAACTAGGGTTTCACATTGCATCAAGATCCTAGAGTCCAAGTGCACACCAATGTCCTAATATGTTCTCAAGATCATCCATGTCAAGTTTCAAGCCTTGCAGGGGAATTTTGCTCAGTCAATTGCTCAAAGGTCCAAAAATCGACTGTGTTAGGGCAAAAGTCAATTGTGATCCCCATACAGTCCAACTTCAAGATTTTTGGTCAACATCCTCATTTTGAAGTATATTTCATCATTTTATCAAGGTTTGATCATGATTCATCAAGGATTGCTCAAAATTCATCAAGATTTAAAAGTTTCTAAATTAGGGTTTTGTAGGAAAAGTCAACCCAACTTTGACCAAGCATAACTTTCTCATACTTTATGAGAAATGACCCATCCAAAGCTAATTTTGAAGAGGATGCAATTTCATATAATCCATCTTCATCTCCCAAGATCAAAATATGCACTCACAAGAAGTTATGAATTTGGACATTATAGGTCATTTTGAAAAGTCAACAAAAACGATTTTTTTATATTAATAACCATGTATTAAAATAATATTTCGCAAATAACCGGGTTTCGAAAAAAATTACGCAAATAATCATGTTTCAGATGGCTCCACAAAGGAGGAGCCATCTCACTTGGCGCCTCCACCTAGGGTTTTGCCCTAGGCGCCATCTCACTTGGCGCCTCCCTTGGCTTTTAGCCAAGTGAGCGGAGGCGCCATCTCACTTGGCGCCTAGGGCATAACTAGGGCAAAATGTTGTTTTATAAATAATTCGTCCGTTTCTCTAAAATTTCTCACACTTTCTCGCACTGTATTTTTATTTTGTACTCTGTTATTTGCGTAATGACGTCTCCTATGATTTTTAGCAGAGATGGTTACGTTATATTCTCTGCCACGAAACCTGCGATGAAAATGAAATTCTGGCACATTCACTCCATGGAGCGTCTGAAGTGGGAGTTGATGCGGTGGCTAGATGGAGACATCACGGAGGGGAAAAAATCTAAAGGATCCAGCAAAAACAAACAACAACCTCACATGCGACAGGAAGACCTAATGTGTGGTTGGAGGAAGTCAAAATAGACAGTGATGTAATGCTGATGATGCATGGGTCAGATGAAATTGTGTTAACAGTTGTAATTTCCTAGATTGAATATCGTTAATTATTGTTGTACGCGTTTTATTAACTGTAGCAAAATCTGTTAACGGAAAACCCTAATGTTTACAACACAAATATTGAAAAGATTTATTGTATTACAATATTTATGTGGTCGAGCCAGACGCCCGATTCGGACAGTTTTTGCGATTGTGTCCGACCTGACGGCATAAACCACACTTTCTTTCCAACCTGTCAAGATCGTCCATTTCTGTTGTGATGCGCCTACTTTTGGGACGACCCTTCTTGTTCCTTCGCATTTGGTCATTGTGCCAAACTATATCGCCGTTGTATTCAGGCCAATAATCCGGTTTTGCCACAAAAAGAAAGTTGTTGTTGTAAACAGTGAGCAACGTTTCAGATTTGTAAACGTTTGACAGCAGTTGAAGCGCGTCTTGATGGGTATGAGCACAAGCGGCAATGACATGAGAGCAAGGTGATCGCGACTTTATCGTCTAAATTAATTGGGAGACTGCAAGTATACAGCCCGATCGCGTAGTTTTAAAAGATATCGAACCTAAGGGACTATAAATCGAACTAACGTAACCTAAACTACTGTGTAAAGCTATAGCTATCGAATAATTAAATTGGGGAATTTTCGGGTAATAAAACTTAATTCTAATTGAAATAATAATAATGCGAATATCGGTATGTACGTCGTTAACGCTAAAGAATCCGGCTTTCTACAGGCTCATTTTCTAAAAGTGATAATAATATCTTTTTCAGCAAAAAGTATTTATTCAAAAATCTATTCTCAAACTTTCGCTCTATTGAAGTAAATTATAATTTTAAACTCTAATGTACGCTTTCGCCATACCATTGATTTTAAAATTACTTTTTGAAAATAAATAAAGTTTAATTGGTTTTAAAACGCTGTCGCAGTCTTTAAAAACAATACCTAGCATCTACTATCTGATTCTAAACCTCAAACTGTCGCTCTGTTGGTTTCTAATCTTAGTCGGTTTATTAACCTCAAACTGTCGCTCTGTTGGTTTCTAAACCTTTTTAACAAAATAAACTAGATAACTAAATCAGAAAAAGTGTTTATTTTATGAAATATAATCAAGCCTGTTTATTCCGGATCCATTCGAATTAACTCGTTACTTACCGATATTTAAATAATTTAGCCAGACATACTCAGAAAAACGGACATGGATACATTAAAGGAATTAATGATCATAAATAAATTCATGGCTAAATAATTATTCTCATGCAAATAATTAATTAATTTATATAAATAAAGAACCTGAATTAAATAATGCTGGAAACAATCTTCGAAGCTTGAATCAATCCGTACAGAATCTTCGTTCTTCAACGGGAGTAAATTCTAAGTATTCGAAAAGGAAAAGAAAATTGGCTGGAAATAAATGCTACTAGGAATCGAATTACACTGGAAACTAGTAAATTGCAATGAAAGTAAAATTCTGAAAACTGGAAAAAATTCTAAGCAAAAACGGTCCCAATTTTCACTTTCTCATGTCTTCTTATAGTCTTTGAACGTAACCACCTCTTCAGATATTTTCGTGTCCCACGTGTCCTTGAATTTCTCTTCTTACTTGCCCACGTTGAGACGGGCGCCCCAATTGACTTTTTCTTCCTTTGACTATGCTGAGACGGGCGCCTCCCACTAAGGGGAAAGTCTGAGGCGGGCGCCTCAATTGTAGGAAGAGAGTTGAGACGTGCGTCTCACTCTTGCATGCGCTTTTAGGTTTTTCTTGCTGCGTGGGTTTGAATTCTATTGGGCCCGTTTGGAGGTAATAGACTCTTTTTGATCCATCATCATTGCTTTGCATACCCCCCTTCTCTTCATTTCTTGCACCTTTAGTCCAATAACTCTTGAATTTCTTCACTTTGCTCGATTTGTCTAATTAAAATAAAATACCTGAAACAATAGAAATACCGGCGTAATATGGAAATAAAATGGAATAATTAGATAAAAATACTAACATTACCTATGAAAATTAAATCAAATATACTATATAAAATTGCGTTATCAAACTCCCCTATACTTAAACCGTTGCTTGTCCTCAAGCAAAAGTAAAAAGGTGAAAATCACTGACGCGCAGTTAAACACAGATATAAGGACATACATCACTTCGTACTAGGTTGCTAATTGGAAAAATTTTGTTAGAGAATTTAAGTCGAACTTTAAACACCAAAGTTACCGTAGGAACACTGGATAATCCCATTTAGGCAGACCAATTCAAGTCATGTCATTATAGCTTAACCTACTACTATGTTTTATTTCACCCGTTTTCATTCTAGTGCAATCACATTAAGCCCTTTACCTTACACGCACATAGTGGAGTAACTGGTTAGTGAATTTGATCTTAGTAAGCCAGCTAGGAGTTCTGGTAATTTAATCATATGGTACTCCCTTTTTCCAATTAAAAATTGCGGGGGATCGAATCGTGATTCGCCCTACCAAGTTCAGCACCAGGGACCACTGAACCAATTTATAATGGATTATTATGCATTTAAATTTATAGTTTCTGCAACTGTTGGATTAAATGATCTGGTAAGGATCATCTAACTTAATAAGTGCATCTTCAGATAAAAGCAATTCCTTAAGAATATTTGATCAATCACTTATATTCATCAACTCTCCACGTAGTTTGTGTTTATGGCGGTGCCGACTGCTTAATAAACTACTCGGGGCTAATCTAAAACTAAGTTTTAAAGGTTTTGGTATAATAAGTACTTAAATCGATCCAACACATCGGGGGTTTTGAAGTGTTAAGACGATAGCAATTTTGCTAAGTTGCTCGAATTCTTGTTTATAATAGGCAACCTTAATACTAATTGAGTAATGTTTTATAAATGCGTGTTTAAAATTGTTATATTTTGTTCGTTATGGCTCAAGAAATAGGGGAAATTCGAGTAAGCACAAATTTAAATTTTTGTATAAGAGATTAAAATTTGCATAAATAAGTATTTTATTGAATTGAAATTTTGCAATACAAGAAAATAAATAAAACGAGAAAATACTACAAAGTGAGCAAGGGAAATGGAAATGAACAAGGAAATGATCTGACTCCCCCATACTTAAAAGGAGCAATGTCCTCAATGCGATAAAAAAAAAACAAAGGAGAAGCAGATGAAAAGAGAAAGGCGATCACTCGTGGCTTTGGGAATCATGAGCTCTTGTTCTTCGTCCTCTAGTACGAGGTCTTCGTCCGACGTCAGAAGTAGAATCATTTAGATGAAGTGCGTCTGCTATGCGAGCTTGTAAGTATTCGAGGTTACGATCATGGCGAAAAGCATATTGTTGCTGTTCGCGTCGCATCTCTTGTTGATCACGTTGTACTTCCTGTACGAGACGTAAAGTCTCAGCTTGGTTTTGTTGCATTGCATGGAACAACTGATCTTGACGAAGCATATGAGCCTGCATGGCTGCGAAATTTGCAGCGAGATTATCGGGTTGTTGGGCGGCAGGTGCATCGAGAGCATAACGCCAATTTGCGCGGACTCGGACATTGATACGAGTTGGACAAGGTAACACAATATCAGGAATTGGACGACGATTTATCATGCCGGGTTGTGGATATTCTCTGATACAAAGTCCTCGGGCTCAGGGTTAAGGATTCCAGAAATAGACCCCCAAAAATAGTCAAGCTCTCTAAATCCAAGGCACTCCTCCTGAGTTTCATGATAAACTCCTATGCCATTAGGAAGACCAAGAAGCTCACCCAATTCTTTATGGTTAAACTTGAAAGTGATGCCAAAAAGTCTGAAGATAATCAGCCCACGGCGTAAAGCGAAACCATGAGTAGGAAAGTACATCAAAGAGCTGAGGAACTCCAAAGTAAGGTTCCGATAAGTGGCATAGCAAGTCATAAAGCGTGAACTATCCCACCCAATCTGATTCAGCAGAAAAAGCACACTATCACGAATACCAAGAGCAGTCATAGCACCGTGATGAGGGTAGATAGTGGGTAGCATTTCACGCTCGGATAAAACTCCATATTTGGTGCGTTGATTTCTCCCTCTGAAACTAACCGACATATTGTCAACTCGAGACATAGCGGGAAGAGAAATAAGAAGCAAGAATATAGCCTGGCGAGAAGAAAAATAAAGAAGATCAGCATTGGCCAAAATGCCGATAAGAAGAAAGAAAGAAATAAAATAAATAGAATAGAAAGAAATAAGACAAAGAGGAGAAATACAATGAATAGATAAAGAAATAGAGACATATTTTTTTCTTTTTGTTTTCGTTAAAAATAGACTAAAGAAGAAATGAAAAAAATAAGAAGAAGGAAAATAAAAAATAAGAAAAATAAATAAAAAAGGGGTGGGTTGTCTCCCACAAAGCGCTTTGTTTTATGTCGTAAGCTCGACAAATAAGACTAAAAACTAGGCTTTTAATCGAGCGTGTGGCTCGTCTAGACTTATCGTTTGAGAAGTTCCCTCGAGTTCATTTAGATGGTAATGTTTTAAACGCTGCCCGTTTACTATGAACGGTTCAATCGAAGGTCCCTTAATCTCTATCGCACCATTTGGATAAACTCGAGTTATTTCAAAAGGTCCGGACCATCTAGATCGTAATTTTCCAGGAAATAATTTTAATCGTGAGTTAAATAATAATACTAAGTCACCGATGTTAAAATTCTTCCTAGATATATGCTTATCGTGCCATTTCTTTGTGCGCTCTTTGTAAATCCTAGCATTTTCATACGCATCCTGTCTAAGTTCTTCCAATTCATTAATATCCAGGATACGCTTTTCTCCAGCGGCAGTGTAACTTAAGTTTAGATTCTTAATGGCCCAATAGGCCTTGTGTTCTAACTCAACTGGGAGATGGCATGACTTACCATAAATAAGCTTGAAAGGGGTGGTACCGATGGGAGTTTTATAGGCAGTTCTATAAGCCCATAAAGCTTCGTGAAGTTTAAAGGACCAGTCCTTTCTGGACGTAGCGACGGTTTTTTCAAGGATTTGTTTTATCTCGCGATTTGAAATTTCAACTTGTCCGCTAGTTTGAGGATGGTAAGGTGTAGCTATGCGATGTCGAACTCCATATTTTCCTAATAATTTTTCAAAGATTTTGG
Source organism: Vicia faba (assembly GCA_948472305.1). Classification (NCBI taxonomy): domain Eukaryota; kingdom Viridiplantae; phylum Streptophyta; class Magnoliopsida; order Fabales; family Fabaceae; genus Vicia; species Vicia faba. Next base: position 1,308,683,913 of record OX451741.1, on the reverse strand, counting down.
AAATGAAATGAGATCCACCATAACTTATAACGAGTCTGGGTATACTGAACCTAGGAAAAATTATGTTCTTGAACAGCTTAATTACCACTCGGGTGTCATTTGTTGGAGAAGCTATAGCTTCGATCCATTTTGAGACATAATCCACAACCACGAGTATATACTTGTTGCCAGATGAAGATGGAAAGGGTCCCATAAAGTCTATCCCCCACACATCAAAGATTTCGACTTCTAAAATGCCTTTTTGTGGCATTTCGTCACGTCTAGATATATTACCGGTGCGTTGGCACCAGTCGCATTTTAAGATGGTGGCATGTACGTCTTTCCATAAATTAGGCCAATAGAGGCCGGATTGTAAAATCTTTGCACAAGTTTTGGATGTACTCGCATGCCCGCCGTAAGGTGCAGAATGACAGTGTTTTATAATGTTTTCAATTTCTTCTTCTGGCACACATCGGCGAAAAATTCCATCGGGACCTCTCTTGAAAAGTAAAGGTTTGTCCCAATAATACTGTTTAAGATCATGGAAGAATTTCTTCTTCTGTTGGTAGGTAAGTTCAGGTGGTAAAACGCCTGCAGCGAGGTAGTTTACGAAATCGGCATACCAAGGCACTGAGGAGACGGCTAAGGTGGTCTCCATAAGTTTGTCTGGTTCTGTGTCTTCCAAGTGGGCAATTAGTTTATCATACTGGAATTCATCATCGATCGGCACTTGTTCATGTTTAAGATTTTCTAGTCTAGAGAGATGATCTGCTACCACGTTTTCGGTTCCTTTCTTATCTTTGATTTCTAAATCGAACTCTTGCAGTAGCAATATCCATCTCAGGAGTCTAGGTTTAGCGTCCTTTTTGGTTAGGAGATATCTAATAGCAGCATGATCAGTGTATATGATTATTTTGGATCCTACTAAGTAGGAACGAAACTTGTCTAATGCGAAGATCACTGCTAAGAATTCTTTCTCGGTTGTAGCATAATTCATCTGCGCTTCGTCCAGGGTTCTGCTTGCATAATATATGACGTGGAGTCTTTTATCCTTTCGCTGTCCTAAAACAGCTCCTACGGCATAGTCGCTTGCGTCACACATTATTTCAAAGGGTTCATTCCAATCTGGAGTTTGCATTAAAGGCGCAGAAATTAATGCTTTCTTAAGTGTTTGAAATGCTTCTAAACATTTTTCGTTGAAGATAAATTCAGCGTCTTTCATTAATAGCTCAGTTAGGGGTTTAGTTATCTTGGAGAAATCTTTAATGAATCGTCGATAAAAACCGGCGTGTCCTAAAAAGCTTCGGATTTCTCTAACAGTTTTCGGAGGTTGAAGGTTTTCAATAACTTCGATTTTAGCAGAATCGACTTCAATTCCTCTTTTGGATATAATGTGTCCTAAAACAATTCCTTCTTGTACCATAAAATGGCATTTCTCCCAATTAAGTACTAGATTAACCTTCACACAACGTTCTGATATCCTTTCTAAATTTTCTAAACATTCTTCAAAGCTTTGTCCACAGACGGAAAAATCGTCCATGAAGACTTCCATAATATTGTCCAGAAAATCAGCAAATATTGCCATCATACATCTTTGAAAAGTTGCAGGAGCATTGCATAAACCAAATGGCATTCTTCTATAAGCAAAGGTTCCAAAAGGGCATGTGAAAGTTGTTTTCTCTTGGTCATTAGGATGAATAGGTATCTGAAAGAAACCCGAATAACCGTCCAAGAAACAGAAATGAGAGTGTCTAGCTAAACGTTCTAACATTTGATCAATAAATGGTAAAGGGAAATGATCTTTTCTGGTGGCTTTGTTAAGTTTACGATAATCGATGCACATCCTCCATCCAGATTCGACTCTTTTAGTTATGATTTCTCCTTTCTCATTTTCGACTACTGTGACACCTCCTTTCTTAGGTACAACATGCACAGGACTAACCCATTTGCTATCGGATATAGGATATATGATTCCTGCTTCTAATAACTTCATAACTTCCTTTTTCACAACCTCGCTCATAATCGGGTTTAGTCTCCTCTGGTGTTCTCTTGAAGTTTTACAATCTTCTTCTAGCATAATGCGATGCATACAGATAGAGGGACTTATTCCTTTAAGATCAGTGATATTATATCCTAAGGCTGTTGGATATTTTCTCAGAGTTTGTAAAAGTTTTTCAGTTTCGGTTTCGCCAAGTTCTGTGTTGACTATCACTGGTCGTTCAAGCTCGGAATCTAGGAATTCATATCTTAGATTTTTAGGAAGTGTTTTGAGTTCTAGGGATGGTTTCCTTAAATATTGTGTAGGATCTGGTGCTATAACTAAGCATTCACTTAGATTACTAATCAGATTTTCATCGAGATTGTCTTCATTTTCAAGCTCAGCTTCTTTTATACATTCATCGATGATATCCATGAAGTAACAAGTATCTTCAATTGCAGGTGCTTTCAGGAATTGAGAGAGGATAAATTCGATTTTCTCTTCACCTACTTCAAAAGTAAGTTTTCCTCTTTTTACATCTATAATTGCACCGGCTGTAGCTAAGAAAGGCCTTCCAAGAATGATTGGGGTAACTTCGTCTTCCCTTATGTCCATGATAATGAAATCGGTTGGTATATAGAATTGGCCAATGCGTACAGGAACATTCTCGAGAACTCCTGCAGGATATTTAATTGACCTATCTGCTAATTGAACGAACATTTTGGTTGGTCTGAGTTTTCCCATTTCAAGTTTCTTGCATATAGATAACGGCATCACACTTATACTAGCTCCAAGATCACATAAAGCTTTATCTATGACAAATTTGCCAATTACACATGGAATAGAGAAACTTCCAGGGTCTTTGAGTTTAGGAGGCATTGTGTCTTGAATAATTGCGCTACATTCAGCAGTAAGCATGACAGTTTCATTATCTTCTAGCTTTTTCTTATTGGACAGAATCTCTTTAAGGAATTTAGCGTAGGATGGCATTTGAGTTATAGCTTCGGTAAAAGGAATTGTGACATTAAGTTGTTTAAGAACATCCACGAATTTCTTGAATTGACCCACATTCTTAGTTTTAGCTAACCTTTGAGGATATGGGATACGAGGCTTATAAGGTGGTGGGGGTACATAAATTTCGTCTTTTTGCGTGGTATCTTCATTATTATCTCTCTGATTTTCTTTTTCTTCTTTATCTTTAGTTTCAGATTGTTTGTCATAGTTTTGTTGCATAGCTGGGCTATTATTTCTGGGATCTTCAGGTCCATCATACTCTGTTCCGCTTCTCAAGATAACAGCATTTGCATGTCCTTTGGGATTAGGTTGAGGCTGTCCAGGAAATGAGCCAGCAGGAGCAGCAGAAGCCGCTTGTTGTTGAGCTACTTGAGAGATTTGTGTTTCTAACATTTTATTATGCGTAGCTAAAGCGTCAAGCTTGTTAGATAATTGCTTCATCTGCTCATTAATGTGTATATTCTGATTTTGAACCTCCTTATTAGTCTGGGATTGAGCATTATTGGTTTGGTTTTGAGCAGCGATGTAGTGCTCTATCATGACTTCCAAATTAGACTTCCTAGGAGCATTAGACGTGTTAGGACCATTATTAGGATGATTTGGGATAGCCTTAGGATAACCAGGTGGTGTAGCAGGAGCTTGTCCAGGTGCGTATAACGCATTGTTATTCTTGTATGAAAAATTAGGATGATTCTTCCAGCCAGGGTTATATGTGTTGCTGTAAGGATTACCCTGTACGTAATTCGCTTGTTTAACTGGAACTCCTGTTAAAAGTGGGCATTCTAGAGCAAGATGTGATTGAATACCACATAAGTCGCAAGTTTGAGCAATTGCAGCAACAGTAGCTGCGGGAGTGGTGGTAAGATTCTCGAGCTTTTGAGTGAGAGCTTCCACTTTAGCGTTGACTTCATCCAGACTATTCACTTCAACCATGGCACCTTTTGTTTGAGATTTCTCTACGCTAACTCTCTCCGTACCCCATTGGTAATGGTTTTGAGCCATGCTTTCGATAAGTTGTCTTGCTTCAGTATATGGTTTATTCATCAGTGCGCCACCAGTTGCGGCGTCTATAGTCAATCTCGTATTATACAAGAGACCATTGTAGAACGTGTGAATGATCAGCCATTCTTCTAAACCATGATGAGGACAGAGTCTAAGCATGTCCTTATAACGTTCCCAAGCTTCAAAGAGTGATTCGTTGTCTTTTTGTCTGAAACCATTGATATTGGCTCTGAGCATGGCAGTTTTGCTTGGAGGAAAATATCTAGCCAAGAAGACTTTCTTCAACTCATCCCATGTGGTGATTGAGTTGGAAGGAAGAGATTGGAGCCATGCGCGAGCTCTGTCTCTGAGAGAAAAAGGGAATAGGCGCAATCGTATCGCCTCGGGGTTAACACCATTCGCTTTTACAGTGTCTGCGTACTGCACAAACACTGACAGATGAAGATTCGGGTCGTCAGTAGGAGCTCCAGAAAACTGGTTCTGCTGAACGACGGAAAGAAGCGAAGGTTTTAGCTCGAAATCGTTTCGAGCGATAGCAGGAGCAACAATACTATTGTGAGGCTCTGCTTGAGAAGGAACAGCGTAGTCCTTAAGAGGACGAGGAGCAGGAGCATCAGGATCAGCCATCTTCTTGAGTTCTTCAACGTCAGGAAGTTTGGTCGGAGGAAGGTTGTTGCGTTCTAAATACTCTTGAATTCGTCTCCTTAATCTAAGGTAACGCTCGATATCGTATATAGGTATATGCAAAGGCGCACCTTGAGAGCGAGTATTTGGCATACACAGAGGGAAAAGAAATAGTTGCTATAGTCTATACTTCGTAATAAAATTATGATATCGACTTAAATAGTCCCCGGCAACGGCGCCAAAAACTTGATTGCGACTTTATCGTCTAAATTAATTGGGAGACTGCAAGTATACAGCCCGATCGCGTAGTTTTAAAAGATATCGAACCTAAGGGACTATAAATCGAACTAACGTAACCTAAACTACTGTGTAAAGCTATAGCTATCGAATAATTAAATTGGGGAATTTTCGGGTAATAAAACTTAATTCTAATTGAAATAATAATAATGCGAATATCGGTATGTACGTCGTTAACGCTAAAGAATCCGGCTTTCTACAGGCTCATTTTCTAAAAGTGATAATAATATCTTTTTCAGCAAAAAGTATTTATTCAAAAATCTATTCTCAAACTTTCGCTCTATTGAAGTAAATTATAATTTTAAACTCTAATGTACGCTTTCGCCATCCCATTGATTTTAAAATTACTTTTTGAAAATAAATAAAGTTTAATTGGTTTTAAAACGCTGTCGCAGTCTTTAAAAACAATACCTAGCATCTACTATCTGATTCTAAACCTCAAACTGTCGCTCTGTTGGTTTCTAATCTTAGTCGGTTTATTAACCTCAAACTGTCGCTCTGTTGGTTTCTAAACCTTTTTAACAAAATAAACTAGATAACTAAATCAGAAAAAGTGTTTATTTTATGAAATATAATCAAGCCTGTTTATTCCGGATCCATTCGAATTAACTCGTTACTTACCGATATTTAAATAATTTAGCCAGACATACTCAGAAAAACGGACATGGATACATTAAAGGAATTAATGATCATAAATAAATTCATGGCTAAATAATTATTCTCATGCAAATAATTAATTAATTGATATAAATAAAGAACCTGAATTAAATAATGCTGGAAACAATCTTCGAAGCTTGAATCAATCCGTACAGAATCTTCGTTCTTCAACGGGAGTAAATTCTAAGTATTCGAAAAGGAAAAGAAAATTGGCTGGAAATAAATGCTACTAGGAATCGAATTACACTGGAAACTAGTAAATTGCAATGAAAGTAAAATTCTGAAAACTGGAAAAAATTCTAAGCAAAAACGGTCCCAATTTTCACTTTCTCATGTCTTCTTATAGTCTTTGAACGTAACCACCTCTTCAGATATTTTCGTGTCCCACGTGTCCTTGAATTTCTCTTCTTACTTGCCCACGTTGAGACGGGCGCCCCAATTGACTTTTTCTTCCTTTGACTATGCTGAGACGGGCGCCTCCCACTAAGGGGAAAGTCTGAGGCGGGCGCCTCAATTGTAGGAAGAGAGTTGAGACGTGCGTCTCACTCTTGCATGCGCTTTTAGGTTTTTCTTGCTGCGTGGGTTTGAATTCTATTGGGCCCGTTTGGAGGTAATAGACTCTTTTTGATCCGTCATCATTGCTTTGCATACCCCCCTTCTCTTCATTTCTTGCACCTTTAGTCCAATAACTCTTGAATTTCTTCACTTTGCTCGATTTGTCTAATTAAAATAAAATACCTGAAACAATAGAAATACCGGCGTAATATGGAAATAAAATGGAATAATTAGATAAAAATACTAACATTACCTATGAAAATTAAATCAAATATACTATATAAAATTGCGTTATCACAAGGCATACGAAATGCTTGAAACCTGCCACAATCGCACCATTGAGAAGGTAAAATGACCATGTATTCTTCTCTTGGCAGACCTTCATTGTGGTCGATTGTCTCTTTCACAATGAAGTTGTGGCTGTGTCGGTCAAACCGTGTAACCATGTGAGTGTTGGCTTTAGCACTTTCAGCCTTAATGTATTTCATACAGCTTTCACTCCATAGTTGTCCTGATTGCAACACCGCATTCCACATTTCACCTCTTTTGGCAAATAACGCAGCCATCCTAAAATACGTAGATTTTACCAAGGCAGTGATTGGGAGGTTTCGTATTCCCTTGAATACCCCATTCATTGATTCAATAAGATTCGTTGTCATATGCCCCCATCTTTGGCCATTGTCGTATGACCTAGTCCACTTTTCAACCGGAATATTGTCGATCCACCTACCGGCTTCTGGATTAGACAAACGGATCTCGTTGCGATAATATTTGAATGTGGGTTGTGTCAATGCATATCCCGCATTCATAACCGCTTTCCTCAATGTTTTGTCCTTGACCTCCCTCGAGAAATTTTGGACGATATGCCTGACGCAATAGACATGCGTAAAAGGAGGGTCATGCCAACCATTTGCTGGATTATTGTAGGCACTTTCAATGGAGGCATGTATGTCCGAGATCAAACAGAGATCTGGTTGAGGAGCCACGTGTGTCCGAAGATTTTTTAGGAAAAAGCTCCAAGCACCACCGGTCTCCCCCTCGACAAGGGCAAACGCAACGGGGAAAATGTTGTTGTTTCCATCTTGTGCAACTGCCATCAATAGCGTGCCTTTGTACTTCCCATACAACAAAGTCCCGTCAATTTGTAGAATTGGTTTGCATGATGCAAACCTTGTGATGCATGGTTGAAATGCTCAAAACACGTGACTGAATATTCCGTTGCCATGCAGTAGACTACCATCTTGGGCGTACGCTGGCAATGTTTCCAGAACATAAACACTACCTGGAGAATACGTCTTGAGTGCATTCAGGTAGCGGGGAAGTTCTCGGTATGACTCCTCTGAGTTTCCGTACACCCTTTCAATCGTCTTAGTCTTTGCTAACCACGCCTTACGGTAAGACGGAGTGTAGTTAAAAACCGTGGTGATGTGGGAGATGATTGTTTTCACCTTCAAAGATGGGTCGTTGCTGACCAGGGGTAGGATTTCTTGACAGATTAGATCATAGTTGAGTTTTCAGTGGTCCTGTGATTGAGTGGAACTTACACAAGTGTGGGTAGTCATGGAACCTATGACCCAGCAGTCACCCTTTAATCTGTATGATGCGGTCAGCTTGAACATACAGTCAGGGTGGAGACACTTGATCTTGTACCTTTCCGGGTTGACACGATCCACCTTAAAATCAACCGAGTTGAGCATGTGAAATTTTTTAATGGCCCTGATGCATTCCTCTCTGTTACGAAACTTGTCCTTCTCTTTTAAATTTTCATCCGACTGCATATACGGTTTGAAAAATAAGTCAGTAGAAGGTTCATCTTCGGCCATGTTGAAGTTTGTCATGTGCGGAGGTGGTGTGTAGATTTTGTCTGTAGGAATACTAGGGATGCCATCATCGTCAGAATCATTGTTCACCATTTCATCAAACTCTAACTCGTTATCTTCTTCTTCATCATCAACTGCATCTACCTCATCTTGTTCATTCTCCAAAGGATCAACCTCCTGTGTCACCGGAGGCTCTACCTCCTGTGTCACCGGAGGCTCTTGAAGCAAAACGTACAACTCAATAGAGTCGTATCCAGAATAGACATGGCTGGAAATCATATTCTGGAGATCCTCGTCATCTTGAACTTCAACCTTATAAAAAATTACTTGGTTGTTTCCAAAAAAAACTGGATTCTGATAAAATATTTGGGACACCGGGCCTCGTTCAAGTTTGGCCTCCAATCTTTTCTTGAAGTACGAGAAATTGGCTTTCCCGTTTAAGAGAAATCGAACGTTGTCGGTGTTTCTAAACAAAAACCCAACTGTGGGACAAATGTATGTCTCACCGTTGAAATGTGCTTTGACGACAAATTATGGTGAAGAGGCCATTGCGTAGAATTGTTTTAAGGTTTGAAGGTTGGAATGTTTGAGGTTTATTGATTGTATGAAGGTATGAATGCTTTAATGTTTGAAGGTTGGAATGTATGAATTTGATGACTGATTCGAAGGTTGGAAGATTTGACAGATTATGTGAATCAATGTTATGTTAAACGTAAGGCTAAAAATTTCAATTAAGTAAGGATGCAACCCCCCAAGGCTGCCAATAATATTACATGCAATAATGAAACCCCATAGGCTGCCACCTATCCTGGCCCTATTCTGCACATATACATGTTTTTTGTAAGACTCCACCCATCAACTCTAATGGCCTTGCATGCAATAATGAAAGGAATCCCAAAGGCTGTCACGTAGCCTGAGCCTATGCTGTAACAAATGACACCTCTTATTCGCCAAATGGGGTGGCGACACCATTCATTTTTGTACTCTTTCGCCAAGTCCAATGGCGCCTCCCTTACTGTCCAATCGTGATACATGCATGGACTTATGAAACCCCATAGGCTGCCACCTATCCTGGCCCTATTCTGCACATATACATGTTTTTTGTAAAACTCCACCCATCAACTCCAATGGCCTTGCATGCAATAATGAAAGGAATCCCAAAGGCTGTCACGTAGCCTGAGCCTATGCTGTAACAAATGCCACCTCTTATTCGCCAAATGGGGTGGCGACACCATTCATTTTTGTACTCTTTCGCCAAGTCCAATGGCGTCTCCCTTACTGTCCAATCGTGATACATGCATGGGCTTATGAAACCCCATAGGCTGCCACCTATCCTGGCCCTATTCTACACATATACATGTTTTTTATAAGACTCCACCCATCAACTCCAATGGACTTGCATGCAATAATGAAAGGAATCCCAAAGGCTGTCACGTAGCCTGAGCCTATGCTGTAACAAATGACACCTCTTAATCGCCAAATGGGGTGGCGACACCATTCATTTTTGTACTCTTTCACCAAGTCTAATGGCGCCTCCATTACTGTCCAATCGTGATACATGCATGGGCTTATGAAACCCCATAGGCTTCCACCTATCCTGGCCCTATTCTGCACATATACATGTTTTTTGTAAGACTCCACCCATCAACTCCAATGGCCTTGCATGCAATAATGAAAGGAATCCCAAAGGATGTCACGTAGCCCGAGCCTATGCTGTAACAAATGACACCTCTTATTCGCCAAATGGGGTGGCGACACCATTCATTTTTGTAATCTTTCGCCAAGTCCAATGGCGTCTCCCTTACTGTCCAATCGTGATACATGCATGGGCTTATGAAACCCCATAGGCTGCCACCTATCCTGGCCCTATTCTGCACATATACATGTTTTTTGTAAGACTTCACCCATTAACTCCAATGGACTTGCATGCAATAATGAAAGGAATCCCAAAGGCTGTCACATAGCCTGAGCCTATGCTGTAACAAATGACACCTCTTATTTGCCAAATGGGGTGGCGACACCATTCATTTTTGTACTCTTTCGCCAAGTCCAATGGCGCCTCCCTTACTGTCCAATCGTGATACATGCATGGGTTGCCACCTAGCCTGCAAGAGTGACACCTTTCATTTTTTGTACATGCATGCATGCATATGTGTAACCCCCTAAGCATGCAAATGTGACACTTCGCAGTCATGCAAGCATAAGCAACCACTACATCAAACTTATTTGCCTATAAATACATACCATATGAAACATCTCTCACACCCACATAAGTCTCACTCTCTGCTACGAAATATTTCATAAGTCTATCATACTCTCTATCTCTTCCTAAGTCTTTCATACTCTCAAGCATTCTAAACAATGGCTCTTCTAACAATGGGCGATACTCACAGAGGCACAAGGGAAAACATTGCTGCATTTGTAAGTCTCTTCTTTGGTTATACATTTTTCATACTTTAAATAACGCGTTGTTCATCTTAATTAATCTTACACCTGTTAAATTATGATCTCAGGACACAAAAAGATTCAGAATCTGTTCGCACAACTACCTGGCTCCCGACCCATTTATCGTCCCTTATCTGGAATACGCAGGTTTTGGACATGTGATAAAGATCTCCAACTGCACCATTGACTCAAAGTTCATTCTTGCAATGTTGGAAAGGTGGAGACCGGAGACCCATACATTTCACCTACCAATAGGTGAATGTACCATCACGCTCAAGGATGTGTACATGCTACTGAGCCTCCCTATCGACGGTAAGGCGGTGAACGGGTCGGTTCAACAACCCAACTCACTGTGTGAAGAACTGTTGGGTAGGGATATGGTAGAAGGTGGTGGAGCAAGAGGGCAGGGAATACTACTCACTGACCTGAAACGTCATTATGCAAGTATGGAATTAAATGAAAAATTCCTCAGAGAATGACCGAGTAGTAAAAGCCAGAACGTATCTTATGATACTTTTTGGTACATTTTTATTTCCCGAAAGTACGGGAAATAGTGTAAATTTTATGTACTTACATTTACTAACAAATTTTGAAAAAACTAGAAAATATAGTTGGGGTTCTGCAGTATTAGCCCACCTATACAGTTCCTTGTGCAAAAACGCAGTCAAGGAAAAATGTACATTTTATGGGTGCGCATTTTTACTACAAGCCTGGGGTTGGTGGAGGATGGAGTCCTTAAACCCCGTCAACAACAACACTTTTGGTTTCCCGTACGCAACAAAGTAAGTCATTAAGTTATAGCATTTATAATTATTCTGCCTTTTCCCAAAATACATGCTAAAAATAACATGTTTCTCATTTCCTTTTGGTACTGCGTGAGGGGTATGGATTACGGCAAGAATCCAAGATTCAATGTCGCACTCTACCGGAATTTGTTGGATCACTTAGGCCTAGATGACATACGTCGTAGCTTTTAACTTTTGTTCATTTTAATTATTTATACATTACTTTTGCACTAACATGATTTAAATTTTATCGCAGTTCGTCTGGAGACCATATTTGGGTTTGAGCCATGATCCAAACCCAGAGGATGCAGCAACTTGGACTGCAAAGACTGCACTCATTCGGTTCAACATTGTGGAGATGCACCACAGCGACCGTGTGAAGATGCAGTTCGGAATGCATCAAGAGATACCAAGTGATCCAACAGATTTGTCCCCATGGCATCTTAAAAGGGTCGACGCCCAGTGGGGTCTTACCAACTGGAAAGACTTTGCTCCGGAATGGTGTAAGATGTGGCAGAGGCGTCACCGCTACGTCTTGCAATTCCCGGTTTTCCTTACTCAAGGTAACATGCGACACACGGATCAATATATGTCGTGGTACAGGTCGATTAGTAACCCAGAAATGCACGTGTCTCATCCGAGGTACTTGGTTAACCCACGCACACAATGGGCACAACCCTCGATTCCCTATCAACAAACCCAAAACCCATCAACCTCCAACCAACCCCCAAGAAGAAATAGACCCACAAACACCCAACCACATTCCCCACCATAACACAACTATAATCAAATGCCGTACTACCAACCACAATCACCACCAAACTACCAATACCCCGATATGCCTCAAACCCAACCACAATACCAACCCCAATACCAGCACACCCACATACCCCACACACAATTTCAGTCTTCCACATATCCCAATATGGCGCCCTCAACATCCAGCCTTAGCCCTGATATGGGAATGTCGGAAGATTATGACCAAGCCGACCAAACCTACCATCACCCACCATATCACCAAACCACCCAACATCCACAATACCAAACACCCCAAGATCCATTTCCTTTCTACCCCCCATACTCAGACGACCAATGCTACCGACCAACCATGGAACCCCACCCACCGCCAACACAACCAAACTTTGAGGGTACGGGTAACCGACTGTACCAGAGCGGATCTTCTAGATATGGAGATCTTACTGATTTTATGGATTCGGACCGCATTGACTTCGCTGGGCCATCGACCTTGCCGCAGCAGGAAACGCGACGACACCCAGCAAGAGAAAGGCAAGGACGGGGATGCGGAACCGGGGGTCATTACCGGGTTCCGGGGGATCACTGATGTATATTTTTTTCCCAGTATTTTTGTATCCATTTTTTTACTGTTATTTTAATGTAATACAGTTGTATGTAATTATTATTTTTTTAATAAAAAGTTCATTTTGTTGATCTCTGTCCAATAGGCAATGCACAGGAAAAAAAATTAAAAAAATTTTTTTTACCCTAAAACTACACTTAGGCGCCATCTCACTTGGCTTAGGGCATGCCCTAAGCACATAGGCGCCAAGGCGCCTCCCTTAAAAAAGGAGGTGCATGCGCCATTTCAGATGGCTCCTCTTTTGTGGAGCCATCTGAAACATGGTTATTTGCATATTTTTTTCCGAAACCCGGTTATTTGCGAAATATTATTTTAATACTTGGTTATTAATAAAAAAATTCCAACAAAAACACCTTTTTTGTCAAAGCTTCATACATGAGCATGGAATATCAATTTGAGATTAGACCAAAAGTTTTTGCTTAGAGGACATCGCAATCTTTCTAAAAAGTCCAAGAACACCTCCAAAGAGTCAAAATTGAGGAAGCTTCAATCACAGCTAGCAAGGCATTCAAATTCGCATCAAGCCAATTGTGTACAAAGAGATTGCAAAGGAGCCAATTTTGCGAAGTTGTTCAAAGCAAATCAAATCCATATGAAAATCATTGAAAGAAGGAGATTTCGACAGGGTATTGAAACCTAATGCATTATACAATACATAAGGGTTACGTGCAAGCAAAAAATAAGGTTTGAGATCAGTCATAAAGCAAGAACAAAATCTGAAAAAATACCAAAAAAGTGTGAGATCAAAATGGGGCTTAGAGGCATCCTAAAGGCTTGGTATGTGTCTCAATATCTTCCTGGCAATCTCAGGAATCTAAAGAAAGAAAAACCACGCATTTTCAAGCCCTCCAGTACGCTGTAAGTCACTCACGAACTCACCCTGTTCTTGAATTCGCATCTTGCAATTTAAGCATGGTTGATCTGAATTAATGGCATAATCTTAATCTACACATCATTTGCAAGCTTTTGGTATTACTCAATTGCATATATATGACCTGTAACGAAATCCACCATAGCTAGGGTTTCGAGTTTTCTTTTGGGGTTTTCGTTTTCAGGTACAATTGGCCATAATAATGGTTATGGTTGTGATCAGAAGAGGGAGACGAGTCTAACCATGGTGTTAGAATTCATTTCCATGGCCTGTACAATATTTTGAGGGTGGACAGGCTTGTAGCAACGGACTTTTGTTCGTGGGTATAGGTGCTTCTAGTTTTATCCACGGAGAGAGGAAGAAGAAGCAGTCGTGTCATCCTCCCATAGGCCCATCCAAATCTGGCGCGTTATTTTTTTTGTTATATCATCCACTGACCTTTTTTTATATTATGTTTGTTTTGTATTATATTAACAAATAAAGCAACATGGCCTAGTGGTAACCACATCACCGCTCAAGGATTCAGAGGCTGGAGGTTAGGGGTTCGATCCCTGCCTCCAGCAATTTGCCATTTTCTTGTTTATTTTTAGGGTATCTAGTGCATACTCAAGCCTAAGACCCACCATGGACACTCACCCTTCAGCGTGCCAAATGGCCAGATCTGGTGGCCAACATTGAAGGTGTACCATATGCCAAGTCAATGCACGCGCGCTGGATTGAAAAAATTCAAATGGATCTTCACAAATTGGGCCAGAAAATTGCTATTGACACTCTCAAAATCAGGCCCATCTCACTCCCTTTTTTACTTTGTTTATTTTCATTTAATTATTTTTATTTTTATTTAAATTAATTACTATCCAATAGAATAATTTCTTTTTATCAAAAATCACAAAAAAGTATTTTATGTCCAATTAAATTTCAGAAATTTATTTTTCATTAATAAATATTAATTAATTTAATTAGGATATTAATTAGGTAACTTTAATTAATTTTGTAAATATTTAAAACTAATTAGAATTAATAGGTTTTAATCATTAATTTAATTATTTTATTTTCTTTCCTAAAATAACAAAAACTCCAAAAATATGTCATTTATTATTTTTCATTAATTAATTAATTTAATAATTAATTTAGCATTTAATTTTAGGATTCAATTTCTTTTCTTAAAATAAAAACAACAAACAAAAACATTTTCTTTAATTAAAAGGGTCAAAACCCTAATTTCGCACCGCGCGCTTTATTTATCCAATTGATGTATCTGCTCCTGACTTGTAATAAATAATTAGGACATTTATTTATTTTTCCGCTTTTATTTTATTTTCAAAGGGTTATTTTTGGCGATGTAAATACCCGACGCCTTGTAATAATTTAGTTTAAATTCCACATTTTAATTCTGCAAATTATACAACTGCTAGACGTTTGATAATAGGGCTTGCATGACAAGAATGAATGTTCAATCTTAAAATGGTTAGATCACCCTAAACATGTGCAAAGATAAAAATAACTGAAATCAACACACTCGCGCATGCGCACTCCTAGGTTACACCCCACTTGGTTGCCTTCGTACACGGTCATTGAGTATAGGTTGTTTTAGAGGTCGCCCTCTTGTCTAAAAGATCATAGTTGCCTTAAAATGGTTACCTCGGATAAATGATCTAGGACATTGGGGTTACTACTAAGACGTCCTAACATTGCTTTAGTGACCATACGTCCCTTTCGAATTGACCCTCAAACTCCAACGACGGTGCTACCTACTCACTAATAGTGGGATAACATTGTCCAAACGAAATTAGCATAGAACGGTTCCTTTTTCGAGTAGGTAGATTAGTTCTTAGATACTTGCTCATCCAAAACAAAACTTTTTCACACTTACACTCCTTTATAAACAAGTTTTCAAAAACACTTCATTACACTCTTGAAGACAGAAGCAAGAGTTAAATCGAAGTCAAAACAAAAACTTTTCAAAGCCCACGAACACAAAGAAAACAATTTTGAAAATGATGAGCAAGTACCTAAGAGCCCATGGAAAACCATGGATAGAAAGGGTGCTAATACCTTCCCTTTCTATAATCTACCCCCGTACTCAGAAATATCTCGAAAAAGGAATTTTTCTGTGCTTTTTTCCTTTCCTTGTTGGATAAAATAAAAGTCGGTGGCGACTCTTGCTTACCGCGACATTTTGCAAAAACAAACGCAAAACGTGAACCAGCATTCCAAAAACAGCCAGTTCTTCCCACTGTATCACAGAACTGGCGACTCTGCTGGGGACTTATAAGTGGGGTGTACCTTAGGAATAGTTCATCATAATGGTTTCAATTGCTTGATTTGTATGCTTTATCTTTATGGGTTTGAATCGTAGTTACTATAGATCCCAACCCGGATCTGGGGGATACCATTTAGGTAAGTAGCAATAGACTGTGAGGGAATTGTACGGCGTAGACCGATACGGTTGACGCAGTAGCTACGTTGGTGTGGCACTTTAGTTTGTACTGATATCCCTTGTGGTGGAACAAGGAGAATATGGGTCAGCTAAGGGGTCATTAAGCACCAAATGACCTTAGAACCTATAATTGACCAACTTGGCCATAGAAAAGTAGCAGTATGCTACACTCATTGAGACCATACTCTCGTGATGATTTCGGCTGCAAGAAAAGATTGCCAAATTGGAATTATGACCAATCGAGGGTGGTCAATGATATTGAGATCCTCTAGAACCCGGTTACTATTACTAGGACAGGTTGAACCAACTAAACTGAAAGAGGGTAATACCTAAACTCCATGCCAGCCTGAAATCTAAGGGCTACTGTGTGACTTATTTTCCCTTACCATGTTTTCTATCTGTGAATACTTGTGGTGTGTTTCTATCATAACATCGTGTGTCATGACATTGCATGCATCTTACATCAGACTAAACCATTTCAAAGACAAAGGGGATTCATCTTTGTTCTGTTTTGTAGGTCATGGCCTCTATGCGTAGAAACACTATTCGGATCAGCTTTGTACAGATTCCTACTCAGCTTAGAGATTTGGTTTCCAAGGTTCCTGACACTTCTTCTTTTGTCAAAAGACATGGTCACCTCCTTGGCTTGGTCACTTCTAAGATGGATGAGCAGATGATTAGTGTCTTATGGCAGTTCTTTGACCCATTGCACCACTGCTTCACCTTCCCGGACTATCAGTTGGTCCCTCCTTTGGAGGAGTTCTCTGATTTACTTGGTATTTCCATTCTAGAGCAGACGCCATTTACAGGTTGGGAGATAGCTCTTAGGACAGAGGGTTGCTACAACCCTACATCTGACAAAGGCTGAGGTGATGTCTAACTGGGAGACTCGGAGTGGTACAAAAGGCTTCTTGGCTAAGTTCTTGGTTGATCAAGCTAATCAGTTTTGGGACAGTTTGGATTTTCAAGCATTTAAAGACATCCTAGCACTTCTCATATATGGTCTGGTTTTGTTCCCTAATTCAGATTCTTTCATCGACGTGAACGCAGTGAAGATCTTCATGTCCCATAATCCGGTTCCCACTCTCTTAGGTGACATTCTGCATGCTCTTTATGCCCGTACAGCTCAAAAACGGGGAACCCTTATGTGCTGTGCACCATTGCTGGCGAGGTGGTTTATTTCTCACCTCCCTAAACCTGTTTTGAAGAACAAGGAAGGTATGGGATGGGCCTTCAGAATTATGTCCCTGGCTCATACGTATATCATCTGAAGCACTAAAGACATGGAAGAAGTAGTTGTTATGTACCGGTGCGGAGAATACCCCAATGTTCCTTTACTTGGAATTAGGGGAGGGATCACCTATAATCCTTGTAAGGCCTTGCGATAGTTTTGGCGATCTAGAAAGGACAGTCCTCATGAGTTGTTGATTTTGAGCATTGTCTTTGACTTCCAAGGGGATAGTGATGGACATTGCCGCAAATTCATATGAGCTTGGAATAGGGTGAACAGGTCTGATCCGCATGAGCTAGGAATAAAAACCTCTCTTCCAATGGAATCGTATCTCTGGTGGGTTCGGGCCCGTGGCTAAAAGCTAGGGATGTTGTACGAAGCTGTCTTACCGGTAATTATTGAGAGTACTGATGAAGAAGGGGTTCCTCATACTGTCCTCCATCCATACATTCCTACTGACATTGGGGCATTAAAGAGATCGTGGATCCAATTAAGAGAAGAGAGGGATACTTACAGAGAAAAGTATCATGAGCAGGAGCGGAAGATCCTAAAGCTTACAAGGCAGCTGGAGAATGAGAAGGTCCTCAACGACTATGTCAGCACAAACGGAAAACGACCATGGGAGCGCTGATGTCTTTTGCTATTTATAGTTTTGATTTACTTTACAGTTTTTCTATTTGTAACGCCTTAAAGGCATTCGTCAAACATTGTTTCAAGTTTTTAATCAAATAAAAGTGTGTTTCTTTTTGGTTTACGAATTTGAATCCCTAAAGTCTTTGAAATCATATCATACGCATTCCATTCCCATGCACCTCATTACAGGTACCCTTACAGGTCTCTTATCTTCTTCGCTGTTTATTTTAGCATCATGTCTGCTGAAACATCCACTGATCAAGCTATTAAGGCTATACAAGCTCAGAACGCCCAATTCCAGGAAATGTTCATGAACCTGGCCAAGGGGCAGAAAGATCTGAAGACTCTTATCTTGAAGGATAAGAAGAAGAAGAAGAAGAAGAAGAAGAAGAAGAAGTAGAAGATGATCCTTCTGAACATGGGTCATAGGTTTGGAAACAGGTTGCGAGATGAAGTTGATCTGTCCCACACATATAGAGGGGGGAGAACCAAGAAGAAAGGAGGGCTCCTAGCCCTGTGGTTTCTAACAACGAGACTGACTTTGATGAAGACCAGTATCCTCCGGCTGAGGATAGGTATAAACATCTCGAAGACCGGTTAAGTGCGATGGAGATCCAGAAGACCTGGATTGGACTTTGGTGACTTGGGTCTGGCATCTGGGGTGGTGATTCCCCACAAGTTTAAAGCACCAGTCTTTGCTAAGTACGACGGGGTCTCCTGCCCAAAGTTACACCTTCGTTCGTATGTTATAAAGATTCAGCCATATACCGCTGACAGAAACCTTTGGATCCACTTCTTTCAAGATAGTATTTCAAGGACTCAACTTGAGTGGTTTTACCAGCTAGAAGGAGCTAGTGTCCGTAATTGGGAGGACCTTGTTGCTGCTTTTTACAAGCAGTACCAATATAATGTCGACCTCACTGCCACGTGTACCCATCTTCAGGGTATGTTTATAGGTGTGAGCGAAGGTTTTAAAGGTTACGCTCAAAAGTGGAGGGATCTTGCTGGTAGAGTCCAACCCCCGCTGGCTGATAGGGAGTTGGTGGATATGTTTTTGGGGACCCTGTCTGGTCCGTATTTCAACCATTTGATCGGAAGTTCATCGTCAGGTTTTACTGAGTTAATTATGACTGGGGAGAGAATTGAAGCTGGTATCAAGAGCGGCAAGTTACAAAAAGGTGCTTCGTCAAGTACCGAGAAGAAGCCCTTCAAGAAGGAGTCTAGTGCAGTTTACAGCTCTAGGAACCAAAGTCGACACGAGCGCCACCAAGCAGTTAATGCGGTAGTTATTTCAAGACCAACGGTTGCCACACAACACAACACTCAGCCAATGCAACTGTCTTTATCTCAAATTCTTCCGCAGTTGCTAAAGACCAACTTGGTGATTCCGAGGGAGGCCCCAAAGAATCCCAACACCCCCTCACCACTGTATAATCCAAAAGCCTGCTGTGCTTATCACTCTGATAGCCCGGGTTATGATACCAATAAGTGATGGGCCTTGAAGAATAAGGTACAAGATTTGATTGTCGCTAAGAAGATTGAGTTCGAAGCTCCAGAAAATCCTATTGTTATGACTGCTCCTATGCCAAATCATGGAGTGAATGCTCTGGGTGATGATGTGTTTGTGACTTCTGTAGAAGACATTGCTACTCCATTAATGACTGTGAAGAATAACCTTCTGTTAGCCGGTTTATTTCCGGGCTGTGGCGAAGGTTGCCATCTGTGTTCTGTCCTACCTGCTGGTTGCCATCTTTTGAAGTCAGGTATCCAACGCCTGATGGATAATAAAGAAATCTTGTTCGAAAAAACTGTTGTTCCTTTGGTTCCTGTTGAAGAAGTTTCTATAATCACCATTTTAGCCAATTCTTCCAAGGCTTCCTCGAGAAAGCCTGTTAGAATTACATATGTTCCGAGAATTGCTCCTTTGATCATTACTGTTCCTGGACCTATCCCATATACGTCAGATAAGGCTGTCCCGTGGCACTACGGGGATGATGTGTATTATCATGGGGTTAAACAAGACTTAAAGGATGAAAAGGCTGATACTGATGTCAGCAATATTGTTGGATCTAGTAAATTAACCCAAAGCGGAAGACTTTTCTCCCCTGAGATCTCTCCACCAATTGTTCAGAAGCCTGTTGTTATCATATCTTCCAGTACAACTGCTACTGTCCTTGTTCATGTTCTGATCCTTACCCCTGTCATCAAGTCGTCTGACACTCGGGGCAAAGGAATCACCGGTGTGCCTGCCCAGACGGAGGCACCGAGGAAGATTACTGGTGAAGCCTCTAGACAAGAGATAGAGAAAATCTTAAAGATCATCAAGAAAAGCGACTACAATGTAGTCGAACAGCTGGGGCGAACCCCGTCGAAGATCTCTATGTTGTCTTTATTGTTGTGTTCAGAGGCCCATGCTAAGGCTCTGATTGCTTTCCTGAAAATTGCGCACGTGCCACAGGAAACATCTGCTGACCAGTTTAAAGATTGCGTGGCTAGTCTGACAGCAGATAACGGGTTGGGTTTCTCCAATGCAGATTTGACTGCCAAGGGGAAGAATCACAATGACGCTCTGCATGTTTCAATCGAGTGCAGGGGCACTACTCTAGCTCACGTGTTGGTGGATATTGGGTCCTCGTTGAATGTTTTACCCAAGAAAGCGTTGGACCGGTTAGACTGTGAAGGGTTGGTGCTGAAGCCGAGTAACATTGTGGTTAGGGCCTTTGACGGGTCCAAGAGGATGGTACATGGAGAGGTGGATATTCCAGTTAAGGTTGGTTCTCAGATTTTCGCGTCTAATTTCTATGTGATGGACATCCGACCATCTTATTCTTGTTTGTTGGGTCGCCCGTGGATCCATAAAGCTGGGGCAGTAACTTCTACGCTCCACCAGATGTTGAAATACCCAGTGAAGGGGAAAATTGTTACGGTACGAGGAGAAGAGGAGTACATGGTAAGCCACCTCAACTCTTTCCAGTATGTGGAGATGGACGAGGAGTTCATTGAAACTCCGTTTCAACACTTTGAAGAAGTCCCCCAGACGCTGGCATCAACTGAAACTGTTAATGAAGATTCTCCAATGAAGATGGCTTCCCTCAAGGATGCCCGAGTTGTTATTGAGAAAGGTGGGTGTGCGAATTGGGGCCAACTCCCTGATTTTGCACATAAAACGGACAAGTTTGGTTTGGGTTTCACTGCAGAAGCTCAAAGGCTGTTCGGCATGCACAGATTGGAGGACCTCCTCTGTTTATCAGCAATTCAGGAGTAAATATGATTGAAGACGATGATGAAGAGTCTGAGTTTGATAGCTGGATTTACCCAACTACCGACGGCGGACTAAGCAATTGGAAGGCAAAGGACTTCGTGCCAATTTCTTTTATCACACAGTAATAGACTTTTGTTTCGAATTTGTAACAGACAATTTTTAAACTTTACGGCCCGGTGCCTTACCTGAGACACCTTGGATTTGTTTGTTAGGGCTTTATGTGTGTCATTTCCATATATCATTAATAAAATCATTGGATGTTTTCTGGCATTTCAAATTTTGTGCTCCTTGTTTTTCTTTTTTATCTTGCAAAACAACTATTTTACACACACTCACATATACAGGTCTGAATCCACTCTGGATCCCACTGATAACGACTCTGCTACTGCCAATTATGAATTCGAAAGACCGATCAACCAAGACGAGGACGAAGGTAAGGATGATTGCGAAGTGCCTGGTGAACTTGCTAGACTGTTACTTCAGGAAGAGAAGGCCATACAGCCGCATGAAGAGCCAGTGGAATTAGTAAATCTGGGTACAGAGGAAGACAAGAAAGAGGTCAAGATCGGCGCAAATCTGGAGTCTAGTGTGAAAGCGTGACTATGTTGAGATATTTTCCTGGTCTTATAAAGACATGCTTGGGTTGGATACTGATATCGTGGTTCACCGATTGCATACTGTTATACCCCAAAATTTTCCCTCTCATTTCATCAACATTTTTTTCATCACAAGACTCATGAACTCAAGATCAAGTTAGGGTTTGCACTGCTCAAGACTCCTCCTTGCACTATTGACCCAAATTAGGGTTTGAGTTTGCACGGGGATGTTTTGACCTAAAATGCCCAAAGTGACTTTCATGCTTCATGTTGGACTCACAAGTTTATCCATACCAAGTTTCAAGCCTTGATTCAAATTTTTGCCTAGTCAATTGGACAATTGACCTAGAAATCAGCTATATTAGGGAAAAAGTCAACTGTGGCCAATTGACAGTCAAACTTCATGAAATTTGACCCACATCAACATAGTGAACTCATATGAACCACTTGGTAAAGTTTGGATCACAATTCCACAAGAAATTTGATCAGATCACCAAAAGGGCAAAATGGTCATTTTTAGGGTTTTGACTGCACAAAGGGAAATTTTTGACTGTTTGACCTAACCAATGGAAAACCAAGCTCATATATGGACTCAATGACTCAATGGCATTGTCTTGACCGATTCAACAAGTTCAAAAGATCTCAAATGCACAGGATTGATAGATGAATTTTTTAGTCAACTGATCAAAATTTCACTGTATACTGAAAAGTCAAACTTTGACTTTTTGGTCAAAATCAAGTTCCCAGATTCATTTTTCATCAAGACATATCAAATTATGAAACTTGTTCATCAAGAAACCCAAAATTGAAAATTAGGGTTTAAAATGAAGAAATTTCATAACTTAGAAATTTTCTAAGTTATGAAATTTCCTTATTTTTTTCTAACTTTGTCCCATTTTTTCACCAATATCCAATTGGATTCAAACAAAACTTGAAACATGAAAGTTGTAGTCCATTGAAAAATCTACAACTTTGATTCACAAAGTTTTCTCAAAGGAAGCTTGTATCTCAAGTTATGATTTTTGAAACAAGGGTGCAAAACATTTTTAACTTAGAGAAAATTAGACCTATTCTAGGCAGGTTTTTTGTCCAACTTCTTGGCCATTTTTCACATGGTTCCACTTGGAGTTTCAATTGGCATTACAAAGATGGATTGTATTACACATTCCAATCTTTCCAAATTGTCCAAGAACTCATCAAACACCCTTGTGGTTAGAGAGAATCGAATTTGCAAAGTTGGCCAAAACTCATTCTTGTCCATGGCCAAAGCTTGCTCATCACAACTTGCATTTTCAAATCAGCTTGTACAAAGCTAGCTTGCAGGCCTCAAAACCAGTTTTACACACCTTAATTAAATGCCAAACCATTGTATTAAGGTTTTATTTCATCCATTTGGACATTACATGCTAAACTAATCCTTAATTAGAAAAAGCAACTTTGCCATTTTGGAAAAGTAACACTTTATGTCAAGTTACATGATCTTTGAAGTACAAGCCAGATCTTTGAGGAAAAGTTTGATAGACAAATCCCACTGATCAAGAGAGAGTGTTGCAGCATGCTTGAGAGCCTTGTACAAGCCTATATCACAACTTGACATTTCTTTGCTTACATGAGAAGAAAGCTTTCAAAAACTCTCCATCTTTGATTCTTGTCAACACATCCAAACACAAACCTTATAAACATTTTTCATAGATCCCAACAAGCCTAAAGCACGACTAAACCAGCCCTTATCCCTCCTCATACACAAAATCACAGTTTTTCTGCAAAACAGAGTACCTGCTGCAGATTGAGGTCCACAACTCAATCCACTCGTGAACTTTGGCTAAAAACCTCTCAAACACCTTCCATAACATCCACTGAAACCATCCCAAGCCTTGAACTCAAGTTGTAACATCCCTAACCACGTTTTCCATTTTTACTTTCAAGCTGTGCAGGTGGACTTCCATAGCACGATACAGGCAGTTTCAAAGCAAGCCAAGTATAGGAGGAGCATCCTTGGACTTCAGGCAAGCTCAACCAAAGCTCAAACTCCATTGAAGATACCTACATTGCTCTGTTCGAATCAAGATGAGACAGGTAAAACCATGGACTTATATTTCTCAATCTAGGAAGAGTTAGGCTTAGGTTTGTGAATGAAACATGCTCTACTCATAGCCCTGAAGCCATACATATGATTACTTTTCATTTATATTAAGTATGCTATGAGAATTTTAGCCATGAACATTAAAGAAAAATTAGGTCAGAAATTGGGGATGAAGAAATTCTCCCTGGTTTCTTAGAGTTAGGTCAAGTATTTTATATGTCTGAATTCCTCTCTTGATGCTCTATAATATTGTTGTTATGAGTTTTGTGTAAAAGTCAAGGAATCAGGAGATGGTGCTGGATCAAAGAAGCGCGCGTTTTTGTTTCAAACAGGTTACTGGAGGTTGAAGACAAAGCTGGATTGGGCTGGGCCTGAGTCAGTCTTGCTCTTTGCACTCCCTTTTCCAATTTACACCCCCTCACCCATTGTGTGAAATATTTATCATTTTTGACTTTTTATTTTTTATTCTGACTTAATATTTATTGTTCGAGCATAAAAAACATTAAAAATATTTTTCCTTACTTTTTTGCATTTATTTGGCATTTATTTGTTTTATTTAGTATATATATGTAAATAATATAAAAACCTCTTTATTTAAAACCCTAAAAAATAATACAAAAATAAATATTTTTCAGTTATTATTTTTTGTTTACATTTTGAAAACATTTTCTAAAATATACATTTTTTGTAAATAATTAATATTTTATTTTTGTTTTATTTAGTATATTTAATATATAATATAAATACTTGTATATTTTATTAGAATACTTAGGATAAAAATATGAAAATAATACATTTTTATTTTTATTTAATATTTGACATCAAAAATACCTTTTTCACAATATACTTTTTATTTTTTGTATAAATTAATATATTTTGTACATAATTAATAAATAAACACCATTTTTTAGAAAACTAGGGTTTTGCCCTAAACCATAAAAATAATAAAAACATGACTTTTCTTATTTTGTTTATACCTCAAATATGAAAACCTTTTTACATACATAAAAAATCTGTTTTGCATAATATATTGCATTTTGATATTTATTTACATTGTATTTATTTAAATGTTAAATATTTGTATATTCGATATGGATGTAATAGTTTAGATTTTATTTCTTGTCAAATACCCCCATTCAAACATTTGTACCCCCATCCCCATAATCATGTTGTAATAATTTAGGACTTTAAATTTCCGCATTTTAAAGCTTTCAAATTATGCCATGATAGACCTAGGGTTTGTATGCAAATAAAACCAACAAATAACTTGACTAATACAAAGACAAAAAAGCATGAAAACGGACAACACAATGCACACTTACACCCTTAGGGTTACTCCACTTGTTGCCTTCAAAAATGGGCCATGTTGCATGTTGAATGTCTTTGGCAAAACAAAAACAAATCAAATGATCATAGTCCCTCGATGACGCTATCAAGTTGCCTAAAAAATGATCAAGTCCCTTAAGGAAAATTGCCAAAGATACTTGACACCGTTGCATTCATGGTCTATACGATGACTCGTGCCCGTCCCGTTAACATCCTAACACAAGATTGTCCACCAAATACAATGGTGGAACAATACTGTTAAAAGGGTTAAAACATAGGAAAGATCTTTGAGAAATTTAGGGTAGATAGCTCTTGGTTACTTGACCAAACTTGCAAAACAATCCTTGCCATTTTCAAAACACATATCACTACACAACTTCAAAACCAACTTTCAAAAAACATTGAAACATCTTTTTCAAAAAGACACACACCTTTGTAAAACATTCAAACAAGAATTGTTACAATGGTTGCCTAGACAAGGCATCTTTTTCAAAACATTTTCAAAACCACACACACAAAGCACCATTTCAAACAATTGAAAAGCAAAGGCAAGTGATCTAAGCAAGTAACTAAGAGCCCATGGATAACCATGGATAGCAAGGGTGCTAATACCTTCCCTTTCTATAATCTACTCCCCGAACCCAAGAAAACATCTCAAAGGTTTTTCCTGTGCGTTTTAACCTTTCCTTAGGATAAAATAAAAAGTCGGTGGCGACTCTTGCTCAACCGAAACATTTGCGAAAACAAACGCAAAACCCAAGTCAGTTCTCCCATCGTATCACACATACCAAGGAAGACTGTCCTCCAGTGAAACAGAAAGTTCGTCGAATGCGCCCGGAGATGTCTGAGAAAATCAAGGTTGAAGTTATGAAACAGTTTGATGCGGTTTTATAGCAGTTACTTCTTACCCGTAGTGGGTAGCCAACATGGTTCCAGTGCCGAAGAAATATGGTAAGGTTCGAATGTGTGTTGACTATAGGGAGCTGAACCGGGCAAGCCCCAAGAATGATTTCCCTCTGCCTCATATCGACGTTCTGGTTGACAACACCGCACAACATAAGGTCTTCTCCTTTTTGGATGGTTTCTCCGGTTATAATCAGATTTAAATGGATCCCGAAGACATGGAGAAGACAACCTTTGTTACTCAATGGGGTACCTTTTGCTACAAGGTCATGCCTTTTGGATTAAAGAATGTTGGGGCAACGTATCAGCGTGCCATGGTCGCTTTGTTCCACGACATGATCCATCATGAGATTGAGGTATATGTTGATGACATGATTGCAAGGTCCCAAACTGAGGAAGAACACCTGGACCATCTTCAGAAGCTATTTGACAGGTTGAAGTTGTACAGGATGAGGTTAAACCCGAACAAGTGCACCTTCGGGGTGAGATCTGGTAAGCTGTTGGGTTTCATCGTAAGTGATAAAGGTATTCAAGTGGATCCTGCAAAGGTGAATGGTATACAGGAAATGCCAGCTCCCCGAACTGAAAAAGAAGTCAGAGGCTTTCTGGGACGTCTGAACTATATTGCCCGATTCATCTCGCACCTAACTTCTACTTGTGAGCCAATCTTCAAGTTACTGAAGAAAGATTAAGTGGTAAGATGGAATGATGAATGTCAGGCCGCTTTCGAAAGGATCAAAGAATATCTCCAAGAGCCACCTATTCCGATGCCTCCAGTTGAAGGGATACCTTTGATCTTATACTTGACAGTACTCGACAATTCAATGGGGTGCGTGTTGGGGCAGCATGACGAGTCTGGCCGAAAAGAGCATGCTATTTATTACCTTAGCAAAAATTTTACCGACTGCGAGACCCGATACTCGTTGCTTGAGAAAACTTGTTGCACTTTGGCATGGGCTGCTCCCCGGCTGAGACAGTATATGCTGACTCACACTACTCTATTGATATCAAAGATGGACCCAATCAAGTATATCTTCGAGAAGCCTACATTGTCCGGAAGAATAGCAAGATGGCAGATGATCTTGACTGAGTATGACATCCAGTACACGACCCAAAAAGCAATCAAGGGAAGTGTGTCGGCAGATCATTTGGCACATCAGGCATTGGACGATTACCAGTCTATGAACTTTGAATTCCCGGATGAGAACATCATGTTGGTGACTGACTATGAAACACCTGGACCGGATGAAGGACCTGAGAAGGGATCCCGATGGTCTATGTACTTTGATGGAGCTTCAAACACTTTGGGTAATGGCATTGGCGCCGTGATCATATCTCCTGAAGGCTCTCATACGTCGTTCACTGCCCGACTATGTTTCAACTACACCAACAACATGGCGGAGTATGAAGCGTGCATTATGGGTCTTCGAGCAGCAATTGACCTCAGGATAAAGTTCTTAAGTGTATTCGTAGATTCCGCTCTCGTGATCAGCCAGATCAAAGGCGAGTGGGATACGAAACACCCTAATCTTATTCCTTACAAGGAGTATGTATTGAAGTTTCTTCCACACTTCGAGGAGATAACCTTTGAACACTTCCCTGGAGAGGAGAATCAGTTAGTGGACGCACTAGCTACGATGTCTTCTATGTTCAAGGTCAGATGGGACAATGAAGCTCCCCGGATTACCATTGAGAGATTGGACGAACCTGCACATTATTGTGACATTGAGACTGAAGAGGTAGCAGATAAACCCTGGTTCCATGAGGTAAAAAGGTATCTTGAGGCTCAAGAATACCCTGAGGGTTCATATGTTAATGATCAAAAGTTTATGAGGAGGTTTGCGGCGAAGTTCTTCATCAGTAATGGCATCCTTTAATAGCGTAACCATGATTCAACCCTACTGCATTGTATGGATAAGAACGAGGCATAAAGGATTATGGTAGAGTTACATGAAGGTACTTTCGGAACTCATTCCAGTGGACACACCATGGAAAAGAAAATCCTACGGGCAGGATATTATTGGTCCATAATGGAAGCCGACTGTTATCAGCATTCTCGGACATGTCATAAGTGCCAAGTCTATGCTGATAAGGTGCACATACCTTCAGTTCCTCTGAACGTCTTGACAGCTCCTTGGCCTTTTGCAATGTGGGGCATCGACATGATTGGTGAGATCAGACCTACAGCGTCCAACGGGCATCATTTCATCCTGGTAGCTATTGATTACTTTACGAAGTGGGTTGAAGCAGCTTCCTTTGCTACTGTAACCAAGAACATCGTGGCACGGTTCATTCGGCACAACCTGATTTGTTGGTATGGTGTACCAGAGAGGATCATTACGGACAATGGTACAAATCTCAACAATAAGATAATCACCGATCTTTGTAAGCAGTTCAAGATACAGCATCACAACTCTTCTCCTTACATGCCGAAGATAAATGGGGCTGTAGAAGCGGCTAATAAAAACATTAAGAAGATTGTGCAGAAGATGACAGTGACGTACAAAGATTGGCACGAGATGTTACCATTTGCTCTTCATGGGTACCTTACCTCAGCACGGACGTCAACAGGGGTAACACCATATTCCTTGGTTTATGGAATGGAGGCCGTCTTGCCCATTAAAATTCAGATACCCTCTCTTCGGATTACGAAGGATGCAGGCTTGAGCGAAGATGACTGGATTCAGACCCAGCTTGATCAGCTGAACTTAATCGATGAGAAGAGACTTACTGTTATTTGTCATGGTCAAACGTATTAAAAGCGAATGATCAAGGCATTTAACAAGAAAGTTAGACGACAAGAGTATCAAGTTGGGGATCCGGTGATCAAGCGCATCATCCTACCACAAGGTGATCCCAGGGGCAAATGGACCCCTACATATGAAGGGCCATTTATGGTTAAGAATATTTTCTCAGGAGGAGCTATGATTCTAACCACCATGGATGGTGACGACCTTCCTCACCCCGTCAATGCATACGTAGTGAAAAGATACTACGCATAATCAAAGACCCGCTAGGTTGACTGGCCTATGCAAAAATAAGGGCTTCCCGGTGAACCAAAAGGGTTCGGGCAAAAATAAGGGATGAAAATGAAAAAAAATATGTACACCCGGCAAGTCGAAAACCTGAAAAGGCAGCTTGGACAAAAAAGGGTATCCCGGTGGAATGAAAACCCAAAAGGGCGGTCCAGGCAAAAATTAGGGATCAAAGCGTAACACTATGTCTCATTGGATCACCCTACAACCAGACTTCAGTATCAATTATCAAGCTCAGATGGAACTAATAAATCTGATCTACCTTCAACCAAGTATCAAAGTGATGAAATGCTCGAGGACATAAAGGCAATAGCAGAGTTGGAACCCAGTGGGATTGTTCACATAGCTGTTTTTATTTGTTTTCCACAAATTGTATAAACTCTATTGTTCGGCGGCGTTCCCTTACTAGGACGTCAGCCTCTTGTACAAAAACGCCTATTTACGGGCTAACTTTAAAATCAATACAAGTCATTTTACAAAGAAATTTCAAACTGTTTTCCTTTTCCTGTTTTGTTTTGCAAAGAACGTCCAATGTTCAGTTTTTGATATATGCATTTGACATTAATTGCTGATCATAAATATTTACATGCGAAACAAAAGACGATTACTTGTAATATCAGAAACGGGGGCAAACGAGAAATGTCCAAGCTTTACAATTGCTCTGTCCACCAAGTATAGGGATAGACCTAGCTGGAGGAAACAATTGAAAGTACATTCATTCCCCGCAGAGTAATAGAAAGACAATGGTGTTAGCTCTCCCCAGTTGCGACTCGCAACTTTGAATGAATCGGTAATATTCTCCCCATCAACACTGAAAATTCTTATCATCCCCAGCGGAGTATAAAAATGTCCCTAGTGGAGTTTGAAAAATTATCCCCAGTAGACTCTGGAAGATTATCCCCAGTAAATTCTAAAAAGGCTATCCCCAGTAAGGTCGCTATTGGAAAATCATCCCCAGCAGAGTTCTTTCCTTTCACAAACAGGAATTCAATCCCCAACGAGGTTCATTATCACCAGCAACGGTAATTTACCCCCAACTGAATTTATCAACAGAATCCTCAATAGAGCATCTCTTCCCCACAGAGTCATTCTCTCATCAGCTTATTCCCCAGCAGAATTATTCTCTCCTGCAGTTTTATTCTCACAATCATCTTCATCCACTGTCTCCGGCAGAAACGAAAAATTCAATTCTTTTCTCCAGCAGCAGCCCGAGATTTATTTTCCCCAGCTAAAAACATCACATTTTCATACATCATGACATGCATACGCATCATACAACACAATCTCATTTATTTTGAGAGCATCATTGCTTGATACATATCATGCATTACATACAACTAACCTTTACCTTTCAGGAAGGATATGGTTAAATTGTCACAAAGTTTAAGCTATGAAGCTTCTACCTCAGTCGAATTATGGACGAGTTCCTAGATCTCGACAGATATTTCCTCAGTTGAATTATGGACGAGTTCCTAAATCTCAGCGAAGTTATCACCCCAGTTGAACTACGGACAATGTTCCTAAATCTCAGCAAAGTAGTTGAATTACGGACAAGCTCCTAAATCTCAGCGAAGTTATTTTCTTAGTTGAATTACGGACAAGCTCCTAAATCTCAGCAGATATCACCTCAGTTGAATTATGGACGATGCTCCTAAATCTCATCAGAGATGCCTCCACAGTCAAATTACGGACGAGTTCCTAAATCTCGACAGATATGTACCTCAGTTGAATTACGGACGAGTTCCTAAATCTCAGCGAAGTTATTTCCCCCAGTTGAATTACAGACAAGTTCCTAAATCTCAGCAAAGTTGTTGAATTACGGATGAGTTCCTAAATCTCGACAGATATGTTCCTCGGTTGAATTACGGACGAATTCCTAAATCTCAACAAATGTTTGCTTAGTTGAATTACGGACAAGCTCCTAAATCTCGACAAAATCAGTTGCGGACAAGCTCTTAAATCTCGACCAAATCGGTTGAATTACGGACGAGCTCCTAAATCTCGACAAAATCAGTTAAATTACAGACAAGCTCCTAAATCTCGACAAAATCAGTTAAATTACGGACGAGCTCCTAAATCTCGACAAAGTCAGTTGAATCACGGACAAGCTCCTAAATCTCGACAAAGCCAGTTGAATTACGGACGAGCTCCTAAATCTCAGCAAAAGATGTTCCCTCAGTTAAGTACGGAAGATTGAAGTTCCTAAATATCAACAGAGATGATTCTTCAGTTGAGTACGGGCGATTGAAGTTCCTAAATATCAACAGAGACGACTCACCAGCAGAATAACGAACGACGAAGCTCCTAAAGTTCTATCTCTGTCAACAAAGATCAGGCTTCCCCAGCAGAATCTTCCTCAAACAACAGGTATACAATCTCTCGCTAAGGAACCTCTTATGCGATCAACACTCCTCCAAATGGCATCTGTAAGCCCATTCCCGACATCATAAGACAATTATCATTTCATGCGAGTGCAAATTTCTGGGCACTCTAGTGTTCAATCCACTTCCACCTTCGGATTACGAAAGGCACGAAAACCAATCTGCATTCTCAGGTTAAAAAATATTTAACAGGGGCAGTTGTTGTACCCCAAAATTTGCCGTCCCATATTTCTCAAAATATGTCAAATAAAATCTCCAAGTTGCTCAAGATAGCCCAAGAGTTGGTCAGACAAGCTTTCTCATAAGGTAGTCTTCCCCAAACTAGGGTTTCACATTGCATCAAGATCCTTGAGTCCAAGTTACCCCAAATGCTCACCAATGTCCTAATATGTTCTCAAGATCATCCATGACAAGTTTCAAGCCTTGTAGAGGAATTTTGCTCAGTCAATTGCTCAAAGGTCCAAAAATCGATTGTGCTAGGGCAAAAGTCAACTGTGACCCCCGTAAAGTCCAACTTCAAGATTTTTGGTCAACATCCTCATTTTTGAGTATATTTCATCATTTGATCAAGGTTTTATCATGATTCATCAAGGATTGCTCAAAATTCATCAATATTTAAAAGTTGCTAAATTAGGGTTTTGTAGGAAAAGTCAACCCAACTTTGACCAAGCATAACTTTCTCATACTATATGATAAATGACCCATCCAAGGCTCATTTTGAAGAGGATGAAATTTCCTACAATCCATATTCATCTCACAAGATCAAAATATGCACTCACAAGAAGTTATGAATTTGGACATTATAGGTCATTTTGAAAAGTCAACAAAAACACCTTTTTTTTGTCAAAGATTCATACATGAGCATGGAATATAAATTTGAGATTAGACGAAAAGGGTTGATTATTGGACATCTCAACCTTTCTAAAAAGTCAAAGAACACTTCCAAAGAGTCAAAATTTAGGAAGCTTCAATCACAGCTAGCAAGGCATTCAAATTCGCATCAAGCCAATTGTGTACAAAGAGATTGCAAAGGAGCCAATTTTGGGAAGTTGTTCAAAGCAAATCAAATCCATATCAAAATCATTGAAAGAAGGAGATTTGGACAATGTATTCAAACCTAATACATTGTACAATACATAAGGGTTACGTGCAGAGAAAAAACAAGGTTGGAGATCAGTCATAGAGCAAGAACAAAATCTCAAAAAAATTCCAAAAAAGTGTGAGATCGAAATAGGGCTTAGAGGCATCCTCAAGGCTTGGTACGTGTCTCAATCTCTTCTTGGAAATCTCAGCAATCTAGAGCAAGAAAAACCACACGTTTTCAAGCCCTCCAGTACGTTGTAAGTCACTCACGAACTCACCCTATTCTTGAATTCGCATCTTGCAATTTAAGCATGGTTGATCTGAATTAATGGCATAATCTTAATCTACACATCATTTGCAAGCTTTTGGTATTACTCAGTTGCATTTATATGACTTGTAATGAAATCCACCATAGCTAGGGTTTCGAGTTTGCTTTTAGGGTTTTCGTTTTCAGGTACAATTGGCCATAATAATTGCTATGGTTGTGATCAGAAGAGGGAGACGAGTCTAACCATGGTGTTAGAATTCATTTCCATGGCATGTACAAGATTTTGAGGGTGGACATGCTTGTAGCGACGAACCTTTGTTCGTGGGTATAGATGCTTCTGGTTTTAGCCACGAAGAGAGGAAGGAGAAGTTGTCGTGTCATCCTCCCATAGGCCCATTCAAATCTGGCGCGTTATTTTTTTTGTTATATCATCCACTGACCTTTTTTATATTATGTTTGTTTTGTATTATATTAACAAATAAAGCAACATGGCCTAGTGGTAACCACATCAGCGCTAAAGGATTCAAAGGCTGGAGGTCAGGGGCTGATCCCTGCCTCTAGCAATTTTCCATTTTCTTGTTTATTTTCAGGGAATCTAGTGTATACTCAAGCCTAAGACCCACCATGGACACTCACCCTTCAGCGTGCCAGATGGCCAGATGGCCAGATCTGGTGGCCAGCATTAAAGGTGTACCATATGCCAAGTCAATGCACGCGCGCTGGATTGAAAAAAGTCAAATGGATCTTCACAAATTGGGCCAGAAAATTGCTATTGACACTCTCAAAATCAGGCCCATCTCACTCCCTTTTTTACTTTGTTTATTTTCATTTAATTATTTTTATTTTTATTTAATTTAATTACTAACCAATAGAATAATTTATTTTTATCAAAAATCATAAAAAAATATTTTATGTCCAATTAAATTTCAGAAATTTATTTTTCATTAATAAATATTAAGTAATTTAATTAGGATATTAATTAGGTAACTTTAATTAATTTTGTAAATATTTAAAACTAATTAGAATTAATAGGTTTTCATTAATTAATTTATTTAATAATTATTTTAGCATTTAATTTTAGGATTCAATTTCTTTTCTTAAAATGAAAACAACAAACAAAAACATTTTCTTTAATTAAAAGGGTCAAAACCCTAATTTCGCATCCGATTTAATTTTGCATCATGCGCTTTATTTACCCAATTGATGTATCTGCTCCTGGCTTGTAATAAATAATTAAGACATTTATTTATTTTTCCGCTTTTATTTTATTTTCAAAGGGTTGTTTTTGGCGATGTAAATACCCGACGCCTTGTAATAATTTAGTTTAAATTCCGCATTTTAATTCTGCAAATTATACAACTGCTAGACGTTTGATAATAGGGATTGCATGACAAGAATGAATATTCAATCTTAAAACGGTTAGATCACCCTAAACATGTGCAAAGATAAAAATAACTGAAATCAACACACTCGCACATACGCACTCCTAGGGTACACCCCACTTGGTTGCCTTCGTACACGGTCATTGAGTATAGGTTGTTTTAGAGGTGGCCCTCTTGTCTAAAAGATCATAGTTGCCTCAAAATGGTTGCCTCGGATATTGTTGCCTCGGATAAATGATCTAGGACATTAGGGTTACTACTAAGACGTCCTAACATTGCTTTAGTGATTGTACGTCCCTTTCGAATTGACCCTCAAACTCCAACGACAGCGCTACCTACTCACTAATAGTGGGATAACATTGTCCATAGGAAATTAGCATAGAACGGTTCCTTTTTCGAGTAGGTAGATTAATTCTTAGATACTTTGTCATCCAAAACAAAACTTTTTCACACTTACACTCCTTTATAAACAAGTTTTCAAAAACACTTCATTACACTCTTGAAGACAGAAGCAAGAGTTAAATCGAAGTTAAAACAAAAACTTTTCAAAGCCCACGAACATAAAGAAAACAATTTTGAAAATGATGAGCAAGTACCTAAGAGCCCATGGAAAACCATGGATAGAAAGGGTGCTAATACCTTCCCTTTCTATAATCTACCCCCCGTACTCAGAAATATCTCAAAAAAGGAATTTTTCTGTGCTTTTTTCCTTTCCTTGTTGGATAAAATAAAAGTCGGTGGCGACTCTTGCTTACCGCGACATTTTGCGAAAACAAACGCAAAACGCGAACCAGCATTTCAAAAACAGTCAGTTCTTCCCACCGTATCACAGGGTGCAAATAGTCAGATATGGGCCCAAAATGGTGAGGTCCATGTTGACTCTTTGGATCCAATGTATTGCATTTGAATTGGCCCATGGTGGTCTCTCCTGGATGGCCATCGGATTTGGCCATCTAGCCACTTGGCGTACCAGATCTGGAGGGATTATGATAGTCTTTATGCTTGCAAGCGCACCTAATTACTGAAAAGAAAATAATATCAAGGGAATGGGGGACCTGGGATTCGAACGCAGGTCCTGAAGGCAATTTCCAACGCTTGTAACCATCTGAGCCAACTATTCTTTTTGTACATGGAATGAATAACAATAATAATACATAAAAAAAAATTAGTGAAAAACAATAAGAAAATGCGCGCCAGGTTTGAATAGGCCAATGGAACGGTGACAACTCATCGTCTTCTTCCTCTCTCCGTGGCTAAAAGTTTGGGAACCTATACCTACGGACAACTTTCGTCGCTACAGCCCTGCCAATTCTCAAAATCACATACACATGATATAAATGACCACCAAGGCCATGGTTAGATTCGTCTCATCCTTCTGAACACGATGGTACCTTTTATCAAGGCCAATTTCACCTGCAAGCAAAAACCCTAAAACGGAGCTACAAACCCTAGCCATGGTGAATTTTAGTACATACCATATAAATGCAATTAATCAATGCAGGAAGCTTGCAAATGTCTCACAGATCAACAATATATGATTAATTCATCCTGACAATGCATAAATCATGCTATTCGAATTCAAGAAATGTTTGATATCGTGGCTGACTTGCAGAGCTTTTTAGGACTGGAAAGGCTTGATTCTTGATTGCTTTAGCTTGCTGAGACTCCCAGAAATCAATTGGGATAGGCAAAGAGTCTTGAGGATGCCTTTAAGTGCAAATTCGATTTACCACTTTTTCTTGGTTTTTTCAGTTTTTGTTCTTGTTCATGCGCCCGTTTCCAACCTAGTTTATGGTCTGTCTCTGTTCTATTTGTACCAAGGAGTGAATTAGGCATGAAAGAATGCATCCAATCTTCCTCCATCAATGAATTTGATTGTGATTTGATCCTCCTTTAAATCTTTCCAAAATTGGCCTAAAATCAATCTTTTTGTTCACCCTGCCTTGATACGATTTTGAATGTTTGCTAGCTATATAATAAAACCTGAAACAAGCATAAAATCTTTTGTTTTCAATATTTTGGATTTTATATGATTTGTTTTGATTTAAATTGAATTAATTCAAATAAAAATAAAAATAAATTATAAAAAATTGATAAGGGAAAGTGGAAAGGGCTAGAGCTCGTGGACTATGTTTCCAACTCAAAACAAGTGAAAAAGATTAGGCCCATTTGGCAAAATTTGAAGTTTTAGGGATAGTTGACTTTTGGCAATTTTGCAAAAAAGGTCAACTTCACCAATGCATAACTTCCTCAATTTTGACTCTTTGGAGGTGTTCTTGGACTTTTTAGAAAGCTTGAGATGTCCTCTAATCAACCCTTTTGGTATCATATAATTTTGATATTCCATGCTCATGTATGAAGCTTTGACAAAAAAGGTGTTTTTGTTGACTTTTCAAAATGACCTATAATATCCAAATTCATAACTTCTTGTGAGTGAATATTTCGAATTTAGGAGCTGAAGATGGATTGTAGGAAATTGCATCCTCTTCAAAATGAGCTTTGGATGGGTCATTTCTCATAAAGTATGAGAAAGTTATGCTTGGTCAAAGTTGAGTTGACTTTTCCTACAAAACCCTAATTTAGCAACTTTTAAGTCTTGATGAATTGTGAGAAATCCTTGATGAATCATGATCAACCCTTAATCAAATGATGAAATAAACTTCAAAATGAGGATGTTGACCAAAAATCTTGAAGTTTGACTGTATGTGGGCCACATTTGATTTTCAGGCCTTTGAGCAACTGACTGAGCAAACTTTCTCTGCAAGGCTTGAAACTTGTCATGGATGATCTTGAGCAACTTGAGGTACAAAAATAATAGTCATCTCCGTTCACCATCCCTAGCGGAAGTAAAAGAACCACTTTTTATACAACTATCAGGAATTCAACTTCCAGTACTCTCCAGTAGTAGTCAGGGATTTAATTTCCCAAGCTCGGATATGTCACAATAAAATTTCATGTTCATACATCATGACGTGCGCATACATATTCCATACAACATAATCTCATTTATTTTGAGAACATCATCACGCCATGCATTTCATGCATCGCATATAATTATTCCTGTATCTTTTCAGGAAAGATGGTTATCATAAACAATTCCAACAGTTCAAGATTAAATCCATGAAGCTATACATGTCATATCTGATGACAACTAATGGAAAATCATTTCCCAAAACCAAACGGGTCAACTAATCTACATGATCAAATGAAGCAGTCCTACTACCCAGGCTTTATTTCGAAGTAACTCTACTACCCAGGTTCTTTTCACAGTCTTACCACCCAGGCTTTATTTCGAAGTAACCCTACTACCCAGGTTCCTTCTCACAGCCATACTACCCAAGCTTTCATTTCGAAGTAGCCCTACTACCTAGGTCCCTTCTCATAGCCCTACTATCCAGGATTTCATTTCGAAGTAACCGTACTACCCAGGTTCCTTCTCATAGCCCTACTATCCAGGCTTTCATTTCGAAGTAACCTTACTACCCAGGTTCCTTCTCATAGCCCTACTATCCAGACTTTCATTTCGAAGTAACCCTACTACCCAGGTTCCTTCTCATAGCCCTACAATTCAGGATTTCATTTCGAAGTAACCCTACTACCCAGGTTCATTCTCATAGCCCTACTATCCAGGCTTTCATTTTGAAGTAACCATACTACCCAAGTTCCTTCTCATAGCCCTACTATTAATGCTTTCATTTCGAAGTAACCCTACTACCCAGGTTCCTTCTCACAGCCCTACTATCCAGGCTTTCATTTCGAAGTAACCCTACTACCCAGGTTCCTTGTCATAGCCCTACTATCCAGGCTCCTTTTCATGAATTACTTGACGCAGTTTTTCATGGACTTATTTCGAGAAATCCCTATACAGGTTCCTTCTCTTTTATCTCCGGACAACAATTTACAACACTGTAAAACCTGGACCCGACCAGATACGGTCGATTTCACATTTTCCCAGCAAGTCGCTATGAAACCTGAAGCACGACAAGATATCAGTTAGCCTTATTATCCTTAGCAAGCCACTGTGAAGCCTGGATCCTGACCAGATAGAAGTTCACTTTCGTCTCTTCAATCAAGAGATGACTCCCCGATAGAGTAATGAACAACTGAAGCTCCTAAGCTCTATTTCCTAAGACAAAGACCAATATTCCTCAGCAGAGTCCTCCTCAATAACAGGAATAGGGATTCCCACAAAGGAGTATCTCATGAAGTCAACATTATTCTAGGTGGCATCTTTAAGCCCATCTCCGACGACTCTCCGTCATATTCTTTGGATGGTATCGTTAAGCCCATCTCCGACAACTCTCAGTCATCTTCTCCAAATGGCATATGTAAGACCATTTCTCACATCATCAACCAACAATGTTACTTCATGCGAGTGAAAATTTCTGGAAACTCTAATGTTCAATCCTCTTCCACCTTCAGATCATGAAAGGCAGACAAGACAATCTAAACCCTCAGGTTTAAGAAGATTGAACAGGGGCAACTGTTGTAGTCCAAAATTTACTCTCTTTATTTTCATACATGCATATCATTGGTTTTATGGTTATGGAATAAAGGTATATTTATCAAGCTTCCTTAGGTTACAAGTGAGATTTATTTCGCTAATGGATGTTCTCAGAGTATTTTCCGTGCTGAAGATCGGTTCGCTGTTTCACAACAATTCGGGGTTCAAAGATTCACAAGTCCAACTCGGCGCATCATATTCAAGTGTTCTTTCGCCAAGATATCCCTAATAACATATTCTCAAATTCAGGTTCGGATTGAGAGCCAATTATTCAAAGAATGTCTCTGAATGTGTGATATTTCTCGATGAAATATGGTGAAAAAGTGTGCTGAAAGTGCAGTTTTTACACACTAAAAAATTCATAACTTGAATATTGTGGCTCGTTTTGAACCCGCTCCGGTGGCCAAAATTCCGTCTTGACGTCATCTACATTTTCATCTCTCACGTCTGGATGCCAATTTTGATCAGAAGTTCTTCAAAAATACATATTTATCAAGTATTTTCGTATAGAAAATTTGGGACTGAAGTTTATTTGCGTCATGTCCAGAAAATCATAACTTGGGCGATTTTCATTTTATCGAGCTTGTCCCGGGTCCAAAATTTTGAAAATTGAGTTGGCTACATTTTCATAGGAGATATTGAGTTCGAACAGTATCCAAAAGGCCTTCGTTTTTTGCCCAGAGTACGTGTGACGCGCAGAAAATCCGAAATGTTGAATATTATTTCATCTACGTCGAAACTTCGAAAATTCATAACTCGGTCAATTTTTATCAGATCAGGCCCATCTTTTTACACAAGGTCACTGACTCAGATATACAAGTTTTCTTCCAAAGTCGAGATCGGGTTCTGCTCCGATCAAGACCTATTTTTTATTGAAGAACATGTCAAAATTTACCCTAGAGCCCAAAATAAGTTTGTCTAAGGTGAAACTTCAAAAATTCATAACTAATTCACCATTTACCCAATTGAGCCCATTTTCGGCAGGAGTTAGTTCTCGACGTCGGCTACATTTTGTTTTCACATTTCAACTTCAAAAATTGCACTTAAGTCCCTGAGATTTAGCCTAGAAGGTGTCAAACTCAAGTGAATAAAAATCTACACTATTGCTTGTAGTTATTGGAGGCCCAATTGCACATTCAAATCCCATATCTTTTCTCTAGTTTCCATTATATAATCTCATTCTTTTCACACAAAGAGAATACGACGACAAATTTTTTTTTCCACAACCCTGTCAAAACATCAAATTATTTCAAGAAACCTAAAAATCTTGAAATCCTTGTTACAAACCCCCATCTCACTACAAACAAGTCATCCTTGTTACAAACCCCCATCTCACTACTTCTCCAGTAAGGGTTTGGACCATCGTAATGGTCCCATGCAGGGTTATTACAAAATGCTGAGGCCAAAATAGAACAACCACCCATGCATGGCGAGGCAGACATCCTGAGAAGGTTAAGGGCGTGGATTCAACACCCACCCCTATTGGTTTTGGTTTTATTCTTTTCTATTTGTCCTTTTATCTATTTTCATTCTTTCTATTTAAAACTTTTTTCATAAAATTTAACATTTTTCACAAACCTTTTATTTTTCATAATAAACTCGAATAATTAATTTTAGGTTTTTTTAATTTAATTTTAGGTTTTAAATTAATTTTTGGTTCAACACCCACCGGTGACATTTGTATTATTTGTATTTTCTAACCCTTTTTTATTGATGTTTCTTCCCCTATCTATTTTTTGGCAAACTTAATTCTTTCTTGTTAATCATTACACATAAACTTTTTTTTTCAAAATTAACCTTTTTTTAATTAAAATTAATTAGGTTTTTTTAATTAACCTTTTTTTTCAAAATTAACCTTTTTTTAATTAAAATTAATTAGGTTTTAGGTTTTTTTAATTAAACTTTTTTTTTCAAAATTAACCTTTGTTTTTATTATTAATTAAAACTAATTAGGATTTAGGTATTTTAATTAACTTTTTTTCAAAATTAACATTTTTTTATTAATTAAAATTAATTATATTTTTTAAGTTTATTTAATTAATTATCATAAATCGTTTTTTCATAAAAAAATCACCAAAACATTTTCTTTGCTATTTTCATCTTATTTTTATTTTCCTAGATAAAGTGTATAGGACGCGTACAAGTGTAATAGCGTAGCTTTGTTTTTCTCGTATTTTTTTATCATTATCATGTAATTGCTTCCGGGATGTAATAATTTTAGGATTTTTTTTCTACACTTTTCACTATTATGTAACTGCCCCTAAGCTCTGAAATAGCCTAGGTTTACATTTCCGCCTTTACCTTCATCTACTATATTTTATGCAATGCTTAGATTAATAGGATTGTATGGAAAGATAAAAATGAACGATAGAAAAACCCTAATTGCAAGATAAATATAACTGAAAACATACATTGTTGCACACTTGCACCCTTAGGATATACCTCACTTGGTTGCCTCGGAAAATAATGGTCATGTCCCTCGAACGTTGGGATATCTTAGCAAAGACCCTTAGTTTAAAAGTCATCATGAATATCATAGTCCCTTACAGTCCCTTGAGTTTCCTACAAGAAATACCATAAACGTCCCTTTCGATAGTCCCTCAACATCCGACGATATGGCTACCTACTCACTAATAGTAGCAGAAGCATTGTCTAAAGGGTAGGTGGAAAAGAACACCCTTTTTTCGAGTAGGTAACTCTTAAGTACTTGCTCAAATCTTTTTTTACACTTACACACTTTCAAACTTATTTTCAAAAACACTTTATCACACTCTTGAGGACTGACACAAGAGTTACCATAAAGCAAGCAAAAGTCTTTCAAAACACACAAAGAACAAGCAATTTTCAAAACATGAGCTAGCATATAAGAGCCCGTAGAAAACTACGGATGGAAAGGGTTCTAACACCTTCCCTTTCCATAATCTACTCCCCTTACTCAAAACTCTCGAAATGTCTTTTTCTGTTCTTTTCGCCCTTTCCTTTGTTGGATAAAAGAAAAGTCGGTGGAGACTCTTGCTTATCGCGACATTTGCAAACAAAAAACGCAAACTAGTATTAACAGTCGGTTCTGCCACCGTATCACAAGACTCATCTTGATAGAGATGATGAAGAGCTACGAAAGTCAGCATAAAGGATGAAGATGATGGGGATTCTTGAGTTGCATGCAAGAAAAAAATCTTGAAGTTGGAAAAATGGCACCTCTTCCTCTTCCTCTCTTTCACGCCTCTCCTCTCTTCTATTTCTATATTTTTTTATTTGTTTGGAAATAAAGGGAATGAGTCAAGACCAAACAATACCTAATTCTAACTTAAGTGGCCAAAGACTATAATATCCGTCATTTCTCTATTTTAATTCAATATAAATCCAATTAGGTATTATGTATTAATTCTCTAATAATTATTACTCAACATAATTTAGCAATGTCATTAGGAATTAATCATAATACGGGATATTACATTCTTCCCCCTTTAAATTAGAATTCATTCTCGAATTCGAAAACTTACCAGAATAGATGAGGATAATGCCCTCGCATCTCCGACTCGAGCTCCCAAGTAGCTTCCTTGAGATGAGACGCTTCCCAAAGCACATTCACAAGAGGTATCTCTTTACTCCTCAAGGACTTCCTAGCATATTCCAAAATATAAACGGGTTGCGGCTAATAGGAAAGATCTTATTCTATCTCAATCGCATCTGGAAGGATATGATGAAATGAGTCTGACACGCACTTCCGAAGCTGAGACACGTGGAATACATCATGCAGCCCGGATAGTAAAGGAGGAAACGCTAACTGGTATGCAACTTCGCCTACCATTCCCATGATTATATATAGTCCCACATACCTCGGGCTAAGTTTCCTCGTCTTAAATGGTCCTTTCAACTTTAGCCTCGGAGTAACTATCAAATACACATAATCTCCTTCATCAAACTTCAAGGGACTTCTCCTTTTATCGGCATAACTCTTTAGGAGATCTTGCGCTTTCTTAATCTTTTATTGGATCGTCTTAATCTTCTCTGTTGTTTCTTGAATTATTTTTTATCCAAGAATTCCTCTTTCGCCAACTTTCGACCAACACAACAGTGATCGACATTTGGTTTCATGCCGATACTCGAGTGACAACTACTGTTGTATGAAAAACCAATCAGAGGCAAGTGATCCTTCCAATTCCCACCACTTTCCAAGATACATGCTCTCAACATGTCCTCAATTGTCTAAATAGTTCTTTTTGTTTGCCCCAGTATACGGATGATTTGAAGTACTCAAATTCAAATCCCTCCCCATATCACGATGAAACGCTTTCCAAAATAGTGAAGTAAACTTCATATCTCTATCCGAAACAATGTTAGATGACACACCATGCAACCTTACAATTTTTGCCACAAAGAGTCTTTCTAGGTGAATCATCTTATGAGTCATCTTAACCGATAAGAAATATGCAGACTTCGTCAACCGATCCACAATCACCCATATAGAATCATATCCACCTAAGGTACATGGTAATCCCATAATAAAATCCATAGATATGTTGTCCCATTTCCATATAGGAATATCCAATGGTTGCAACATGCCACCGGGCCTCTGGTGTTCTATCTTCACCTATTGACAAATCCCAAACTGCTCCACATAGTTAGCAACATCCCTCTTCATACCGGGCCACCAAAAGCTCTTCCTTAAATCTGGATACATCTTGGTCGATCCTTGATGAATGGTAAATTTACTCTTGTGGGCTTCGTCCAAAATCATCCTCTTCAACTCTACATCACTGGATACACACGCTATGTCTATGAATAGAATAACCCCATCGATCACTCGGGAGAAATCTGAAAGATTTTCCTTAGCTTGCAACACTATGTCATTGCATTGCGCCTGTCGTATTCTTTCCCACAAGGCATTCTCCATCCACTTCCTCTGACGCATATTGTAACACCTCAATTCTACCCCAAGCAATTATGCAAAATAAATCAGAGTTATAAAATTTAAATCATACAAATGAATCGGGACGTCACAAATTCTTCTAACAAAATTCATTGCATTCATCGTGGATATATAACACTTTTTTCAAACATCGGATGAACCGTCAACATAACATCTTTAACCAAATAAGTCAACATCTACGCAGCGGAATTCTTAAATACATCTCTAAAAAAAACAGCAACTTCGAAACATCTCATATTTAATGATAATAAAATTAAAATTCAACAACTGAAAATCATCAATCAAAACAGCAAGCGTTCATCCACCTGAGTGTTACATATCAGAGCAATGACACCGACTCAAACTATTGAAGGTATACAGCCTTCACTCTCGATTACCTGCATGTTACCAACATAAGGGCAACATTCAAACAGAAGGGGTGAGATATCTAACAATATAATAAAGTGCATGATAATTAATATATTAAATTAGATCAACAACGTCACCACTTCTCATCTCATAATCCACGACAATCTCAACAATAATATACATTCATCAACATCAAAATATACTTCTTTATGAAATCATATAATGTGACTCAATACTATGCAAATGCATGTGGTACCATTGGAGCAGAACTCCCCTCTCAAAAATTTGCTAATTAATAGAGGCATCAACAAGGCATAGCCTTCATCTCAAAATTTGCCAATCCAGGCCATCTCAACGAGCATAAGCTCCATCTCAAAAATGCAATGTATGCGACACAACCATGAATGTAATGATAACACCCAAGTTAACAACATCTCAAATCATCTCAAAACATATCAAATTATCATCTCAAAACATCTCAAATTATCATCTCAAAACATCTCAAAATACATCTCAAAATAACATCTCAAAGACATCTCAAATTAACATCTCAAAATAACATCTCAAATAATCAAAATAATTCATCAAACGTCATTTATTTATAAATCATCAAACATCATTTATTTATTAATAACTTCTCATTTATAACTTAGTAGTATTTTAATCCCCACAGTAAGTCAACACTGTCATTCTGTAACTCTAAAGTCAAGACAGTCACTTTCCTACTGTTATAGCTCAAACAGCAGCTTCTAAGCATCTAACGTTCATCGCTCTGCATAAAACAACGCAAAGGCCATCCAACTTCTGACCACACAACCTCTAACCAACACTATTTCTAAATACACAACTTCTAATGACTCAACCTTTGTGAGACACAATCTTCTGACTACTATAACTTCTGACTAATGCAACCTCTGATCAGATGCAACTTCTGATCATCACAGCTCCTGACCATCCAACCTCTGACCAAATACAACTTCTGATCATCACAGCTTCTGACTAATCCCATCTTATGACTAATCCCATCTTATGACCAAATACAACTTCTGATCATCATAGCTTCTGACTAACTCCATCTTCTGA
Source organism: Vicia faba (assembly GCA_948472305.1). Lineage (NCBI taxonomy): Eukaryota > Viridiplantae > Streptophyta > Magnoliopsida > Fabales > Fabaceae > Vicia > Vicia faba. The sequence continues at coordinate 1,308,639,017 of OX451741.1, read as the reverse complement.
CTAATGCAAATTCTGACTAGTGCAACTTCTAACATCAGAACTGTTATTTCCTAATGATTCAACGCAACTTATAACAACTTACGTCTGATTTCAGAACTGTTATTTTATATTCATCCTATTGTTCTAATTCTTCACCTGATATCAATCTAACTAAGAACAATATTAACAAATTATATTCTCCAAAATAATTCATTACTTCTAATACAGTAGCGCCTGATATCATTCTAGCATAATTCTGCACTTTCATTACTTCTATATTCAACATTTTCCATTACAACAATATTCTACGTTTCTTCCCTGCATCTCACTATAGGATTCACGCTTAAAGACCTAAAACTTAATATATTCATGACAATTCATCACCCATAATTACCATATAATCTTACAGCATTTTAACAGAATCAAGGCATCAATATTCATCAAAATTCATCAATCCTCATCATACATCAATCATATATTCTCAATTCAGGAACAAAACAACAATCACCACTAACCCCATATACCAATCATCATAAACCCAATTATAGAGTTAGAACCCCACCGTTACCTTGGATTGAAGGTCGATCTACAATTTCCGGTTGAACTCTCGTGCTTTCCGTTTTCCACTTCTCTAGCAGCATCCACGTTCTCTTCCAAATCCTTAATCTTCTACTGCTTCTTTCTTTCTATTCCTTCTAACAAATAATAAAATAACCCTATTATTCTATTATTCTTTATTGGGCTTAAAACCAACACACCCCCTTATTACTTCTACTCTCTCAAAATAAGCTCATATTAAATAATATTACACTTTTAATATTATTTCACCACATAATATTATATCTCTAATATTATTTCTCCACTTAATAAAATAAATCCAATTAATTATAACACATCTTCATAAATATTCCAAAAATAATTTAATTAAATAATTAAATAAATTACGGGCGTTACAACTCTCCCCCACTTAGAATATTTTCTTCCTCGAAAATTTACCTCAATCAAACAATTCAGGATAGGAGTCTCGCATCTTGCTCTCCAACTCCCAAGTCATGCTTTCATCAGCAGCTCCTAGCCAAACCACTTTAACCAAGGCAATCTCTTTGCCCCTCAGAGTCTTCATTTCACGATCCGCGATCTGTACAGGCATCGTCTCCACCGTAAGATTATCCCGTACTTGCACGTCATCCATATGAATCACATGAGATGGATCTGAAATATACTTCCAAAGTTGGACACATGAAACACATCATGCAAATTCGAAAGATTAGGCAGTAAAGCCACTCTATAAGCAACATTTCCCACTCTCTCTGAAATCTGATACGGTCCAATAAAACGAGAAGTGAGCTTCTTAGACTTCAACACTCGCCCAACACCAGTCATTGGTGTAACTCTCAAAAACACATGATCACCAGCTTGAAATTCTAAATCTTTCCTTCTCTTTTCATGATAACTCTTCTGTCTACTTTGTGAAGCTTTCATCTTTTCTCGAATCAACTTCACCTTCTCAGTAGTCTCACGAACAAGTTCAGGTCCAAGTACTACACTTTCACCAGATTCATGCCAACATAATGGAGTTCTACTTCTTCGACCATACAACGCTTCAAAAGGTGCCATTCCAATACTAGAATGGTAACTGTTATTATACGTGAACTCTATCAACGGAAGATAAGTATCCCACGAACCTCCCTGCTCAATAACACATGCCCTCAACAAGTCTTCCAACGATTGAATCGTCCGTTCAGTCTGACCATCTGTCTGAGGATGATATGCTGAACCCAACCTCAACTTAGAACCCAACGCTTCTTGCAAACTCTTCCAAAAATCAGAAGTAAATCTTGGATCTCTATCTGACACAATGCACAAAGGAACACCATGCACCTTCACAATCACACTAATATAAATCTCAGTCAACTTCGGCACTGGAAAACTGATGTTAATAGTAATAAAATGAGATGACTTCGTAAGCCTATCAACAATCACCCAAATTGAATCATGTCCTCTTAAAGTATTAGGCAACCCTGTCATAAAGTCCATTGAAATGCTATCCCATTTCCATTCTGGAAGTTCCAACGGTTGCATCAATCTTGCAGGCTTCTGATGTTCAACTTTCGACTTCTGACAAGTCAAACATGCATACACAAACTGAGCCACGTCACTCTTCATCCCAGGCCACCAAAACAAACCTTTCAAATCTTGATATATCTTTGTAGCTCCTGGATGAATATTCAACTTACTTCTATGACTCTCTTCAAGTATCACTTTCTTCATCTCAGCATCATCAGGAAACAAATCCGGTTACGAAATCTCAACACACCTTGCGCATCTAGCTTAAAATCATTATTCTCATACTGGTCAATCCCAACCATCAAATCTACTAGTTTCACGTCCAACTTCTGAGCTCCTCTGATACTATCTAGAAATTCATTATTAATCTTCAACATACCCAACATAACACTTTGCGGAGTAACCTCACAAACTAAGCTCATATCTCTGAACTGCTCAATCAATTCCAACTCTTTAATCATCATTGCTGACATATGTAAAGTCTTTCGACTCAACGCATCAGCTACCACATTTGCTTTTCCTGGATGGTAATTTAAGCCAAAATCATAATCCTTTAGTAATTCCAACCATCTTCGTTTCCTCATATTCAACTCCTTCTGATCAAACAAATACTTTAAGCTCTTATGGTCACTAAACATTTCAAATCTAGAACCATAAAGATAATGCCTCCAAATCTTCAGTACAAAAACAACTGCAGCAAGCTCTAAATCATGCATGTAGGTGTTTAGGTATTGGCTTGCATTTCTGGTAAATCCCAAGTGTATGTGTGAATGTCATGACTGATGTCATAACATTCTAGTTCAGTTTGTACTGACTCATTAGGTACCTTTGCAGAAAAATATTGTAATTCAAATACTGATGTTTATAAGTGTGTATCTGAGCATTTTGCAAAATGATCACATTTTGCTAAATCAGTAGACAGGTTTTCTCAGATGTCATAACAGATGTTATGACATCCTGTTCTGAACTAACAGGATTGCAGGATTGGATAAGTCTGAGTTTTTTCAGGAAATAACTCAGTCCTTCCTGAACATAATCATGCGTTTTCTGAGGGGTAACCTAGCTCAACCCTAACCTGGCTAATAAAGTCCTGTGACCTGGTCTTTAGGTCAAACGGAATTAACCCTAGGTTTTTGGAAACCCTAACTGAATTTGCAGCTGCTATATATTCAACAGAGCTGCTGTTTTTCAAGGATGGCTTTTATTGATTAGAAGATCATTTGTAATCTGTATAGATTTGTTTATTGTACTCCAAGCAATTATCATTGTGATAAGTGCCTTGGAATAGGTTTCAAATTGTAAGGGTTGTGTAGCACTCTAAGCTTTGAAGCAAGAGTGTTTGAATGTTCCTTGACTAAAGCTGTGAAGCAGAGTCAAGTTAGTTGTGTACATCACTCAAAGCTGTGAAGCAAGAGTGATTGTGTTTCTTGATTAAAAAAGTTGTGAAGCTTAATCAAGTGTTTGTTTTTGAAGAGTGTCTTCATCAATTCTTAAGTCAAATTGGTTTATGTATCACTGTTGTGATTGAGGGGGAGTGAGTAGGAACTCAGGTTTAAGTTGTACTTAGATTGGAATTGCATTGGGTAGGTCTTAAGTGAAGGAGATAAACTGGTTGGTTTATTCCTGAATTAAAATCTCTTATAGTGGATTTCCTCCCTGGCTTGGTAGCCCCCAGAGTAGGTGTTGTTTCACACTGAACTGGGTAAACAATTGACTGTGTTCTTTATTGCTTTTGTATTTACTGTCATATAGTAAGTCAGATACGGTGTCATAACATTGAACGTGACATTGAGTATCTGCAGCCAGAATTTCAATTGGCATCAGAGAAGGCACCCTGCCTGTATTACTGGGTGAGATCTAGGGATATCACTTTCTGGCACTATGGACAAAGAAGGAGTTTTTGGAAATAGACCACCCATTCTGGACGGAACCAATTATGACTACTGGAAACCTCGTATGATTGCCTTCCTAAAATCTGTGGACAAAAAGGCTTGGAGAGCTGCTGACAAAGGATGGATTCATCCCACCATAACTGAGATAGATGGGACAATCAGTCTGAAGCCCGAGGAAGATTGGAGTAAAGAAGAAGATGAGTTAGCTCTGGGAAATTCAAAAGCTTTAAATGCCTTGTTCAATGGAATTGATAGAAACATTTTCAGACTAGTACATCAATATGAACTGGCCAAGGAAGTTTGAGACACTCTCAAAACTACTCATGAGGGCACTTCCAAAGTAAAAATGTCAAGGCTTCAGATGTTGACCACTAAGTTTGAGAATCTAAAAATGATGGAAGATGAAACCATTCATGAGTTTCACATGAACATCTTGGAGATTGCCAACACCTCAGGAGCACTGGGAGAAAAAATGTCAGAAGAAAAACTGGTGAGGAAGATTCTCAGATCCTTGCCTAAAATATTTGCAATAAAGGTAACTGCCATAGAGGAAGCCCAGGACATTAGTAAGTTGAAAGTGGATGAACTTATTGGGTCTCTTCAGACTTTTGAGATGGGAATCACTGATAATGGTGTCAAAAAGAACAAGAGCATAGCTCTTATGTCCAACACTGATGTTGAAGAAAACATTTCAGAAGCTGTAGCCATGCTTGGAAGACAGTTCAACAAACTCATCAAAAGAATAGATCCAAAGTCAAGGTCTAATGTTCATAACATTCCCTCTAACATTGACAGTTCCAGCAGAAGACCAAGGTCAGAAGAGAAAGGAGTTCAAGGCAGAGGAATTCAATGCCATGGTTGTGAAGGATATGGGCATATTCGAGCTGAATGTCCTACCTTTCTTAAGAAACAAAAAGGAATGACAGTTACTTGGTCTGACTGTGATTCAAAAAGTAATTCTGAAGAAGAGACTGCCAAACGAGTTACTGCTTTAACTGGTGTTTGTACCTCTGAAAGTGACATCAGTGATGAAGAGGTGACTTTTGAAGAACTGGCTGATACTTACAAAGAATTGTGTATCAGAAGTACTGAAGTCTGTGTGCAGAATGAGAAACAGTCAAAACTCATCATAAAGATGGACGCTGAAAAAAGGGCAAACCTTGAAACTATAAGTCATCTAGAAGGAAAAGTTCAATTGCTGAACTCACAACTAAACCAAATGACCAAATCTGTCAAGTTGTTGACAAATGGGACAGACAAATTGGAAGAGATCCTACAGGTTGGACAAAATGTGGGAAATAAATCTGGTCTAGGATTTTTGGTAGCAACGAAATCTGGTTCTGGTAAGCAAATGTCAAAACAGATGTCTCAACATAACTCTCGACATCAGGAACAGAAACATATGAGGAAAAGGTACCAAAGATGGAAATGTCATCATTGTGGTAGATATGGCCACATAAAGCCCTTCTGCTTCAGATTACATGGATACCCTAATCAGAACTCAGGTGTCAAACCTAAGTCTAAAAAGGTACCACATGCTCCTCAATGGAAGAAAAAGGCTACTGCACTGATAGCTCACACTTCCCTGAGGGTCTATGCAAAGGAAGACTGGTACTTTGACAGTGGATGTTCCAGACATATGACTGGAATCAAGAACCTCCTCAATAATGTTAAGCCTCACACCACCAGTTTTGTGACCTTTGGAGATGGGGCTAAAGGTGAAATCAAAGGAGTTGGTGATTTGGACTGCCCTGGAGTTCCAAATCTAAATGAAGTACTGCTGGTGAAAGGACTGACCGCTAATCTCATTAGTATCAGTCAACTGTGTGATCTAGGATTCAAGGTCAATTTCTCAAAATCTGAATGCCTTGTAATCAATGACAAACAAGAGATAGTAATGAAAGGAGTCAGATCCAAAGACAACTGTTACTTGTGGGAGGCTGAGAACACTAATTTCTCATCTGTGTGTTCCATTGCAAAGGAAGAAAAAGAGGTGAAACTGTGGCACCAAAAACTTGGTCATCTTCATCTAAGGGGTATGAAGAGGATTATCTCCTTGGAGGCAGTCAGAGGGATTCCAAAACTGCAAATTGATGAAGGAAGAGTTTGTGGTGAATGTCAAGTTGGTAAGCAGACGAGGATGTCACACCCAAAGTCAAGACATCTGACCACCTCTAAGGTTCTAGAACTCCTCCATATGGATCTGATGGGACCAATGCAAGTAGAGAGTCTTGGTGGTAAAAGATATGCCTATGTGGTTGTGGATGATTTTTCCAGATTCACCTGGATTAATTTCATTAGGGAAAAATCAGATGCATTTGAAGTTTTTAGAGAACTGTGCAAGAGAATTCAAAGAGAGAAGGAAGGATGTATTGTCAGAATCAGAAGTGATCATGGCAAGGAATTTGAAAACAACAAGTTTGATGACTTCTGTGCTTCAGAAGGAATCAGTCATGAGTTTTCTTCTCCCATAACACCTCAGCAAAATGGAGTTGTGGAAAGAAAAAACAGGACCATACAAGAATCTGCCAGAGCAATGTTACATGCCAAAAGACTTCCTATGTATTTTTGGGCTGAAGCTATGAATACAGCTTGCTATGTTCATAACAGGGTCACCTTGAGAAAGGGAACCTCATCCACCATATATGAACTCTGGAAAGGAAGAAAACCAACTGTGAAGTACTTCCATGTGTTTGGTAGCAAATGCTATATTCTGTCTGATCGTGAACAAAGAAGAAAACTGGACCCCAAAAGTGATGAAGGCATACTTCTAGGATACTCCTCAAACAGCAGAGCTTATAGAGTATTCAACTCCAGAACCAAAACCATGATGGAATCAATAAATGTTGTAATTGATGACTATCATGAAGAAATAGATGTTCCTTGTACTGTTGAGACATTCTTTGAGACTTCAACCCAACAGGATGACCTACCCAACTCCACCACAACAGAATCTGAATCAAAGGAAGCTAGCAAGATTCCTTCCATCAGAGTTCAGAAGGATCATCCAAAAGAGCTCATCATAGGAGATCCCAATAGTGGAGTCATCACAAGATCTAGAGAAATCATCTCAAACTCTTGTTTTGTGTCCAAAATGGAACCAAGAAATGTCAAGGAAGCCTTAACTGATGAATATTGGATTGGTGCAATGCAAGATGAACTGAACCAATTCAAGCAACATGAAGTTTGGGAACTGGTTCCTAGACCTGAAGGAACTAACATCATTGGGACAAAATGGATATTCAAGAACAAGTCAGATGCTGAAGGAGTTGTCACCAGAAATAAGGCAAGACTTGTTGCTCAAGGATACACCCAGGTTGAAGGAGTTGATTTTGATGAAACCTTTGCACCTGTAGCCAGATTGGAATCAATCAGACTCTTGTTGTCAATTGCTTGTCTTCTGAAGTTCAAGTTATTTCAGATGGATGTGAAAAGTGCCTTTCTAAATGGGTACTTAAATGAGGAAGCTTATGTGGAACAACCTAAAGGTTTTGTGGATCCAACCCATCCTGATCATGTCTACAAACTGAGAAAAGCTCTATATGGCTTGAAACAAGCTCCTAGAGCATGGTATGACAGGTTAACAAAGTTTCTCTCAGACAAAGGCTACAGAAAAGGAGGCTTGGACAAAACTCTCTTTGTCAAAACTGAAGGAGGGAAGTTGATGGTTGCCCAAATATATGTTGATGACATAGTGTTTGGAGGAATGTCAGAACATATGGTTAAACACTTTGCTGACCAGATGCAGGCTGAATTTGAAATGAGTCTCATGGGAGAACTAACTTATTTTCTTGGACTACAAGTCTCACAGATGGAGGACTCAATCTTCTTATCTCAAAGCAAGTATGCTAAGAATATTGTAAAGAAGTTTGGTATGGAGAATGCAAGTCACAAAAGGACTCCTGCTCCTACTCATCTAAAGATTTCCAAAGATTCAAGTGGGGTTAAGGTGGATCAAAGTCTATACAGAAGCATGATAGGAAGCTTGTTGTACTTAACTGCCAGCAGACCTGATATTGCCTTTGCAGTTGGAGTTTGTGCTAGATACCAAGCTGATCCCAAAGTCAGTCATATCAATCAAGTGAAGAGAATTTTGAAGTATGTAAGCGGTACTTACAACTATGGATTGATGTATACTCATGGCTGTGAACCAGCTCTGACTGGCTACTGTGATGCTGATTGGGCTGGTAGTGCTGATGATAGAAAAAGCACCTCTGGAGAATGTTTCTTTTTGGGAAGTAATCTGGTTTCCTGGTTCAGCAAGAAACAGAATTGTGTGTCTCTTTCAACTGCTGAAGCTGAATACATTGCAGCTGGTAGTAGCTGCTCTCAAATGATCTGGATGAAACAGATGTTCACTGAGTATAATGTCACACAAGATGTTATGACATTGTACTGTGACAATCTGAGTACAATCAACATATCCAAGAATCCCATTCAGCATAGCAGGACCAAACATATTGACATACGACATCACTTTATCAGAGACCTTGTAGAAGAGAAGACAATCAAATTAGAACATGTTGCCACTGAGCTACAGCTGGCTGACATTTTTACCAAGGCTTTGGATGCAAACCAATTTGAAAACTTAAGGGGTAAGCTGGGTATTTGCCAACATGAGGAATTGTAGCAATTAATTTTTCTTAAAACAAGGATCAAAAGACTTATGCCTGTTCTGATTGGTTTAAAATTGTATTTTCTCATTTCCTACAATTTTTTTAAGAAGTTGAATAGACACTCCCTTGCTTCCTTCTTCTCTCGTCTCCTCATCAAAACCCAGTCTCTCAATCAGAAATTTCTCCTCAGTTGCTGTTGGTCCTCTAAAACTGTATAATTTTCTGAACATGTATCTTTGGCCCATTTGTGGCTAAAGAGGGGGAGAATATTTTGGTACTTCTTAATTAGTACTTGACATTCTATTTTTCTGCTGTCACTTATTTCTGCTGCTATCTATCTCTGATTGTTTAGGGTCTTTAGCCAAAAATCTGCCAAACGGGGAGTTTGTAGGTGTTTAGGTATTGGCTTGCATTTCTGGTAAATCCCAAGTGTATGTGTGAATGTCATGACTGATGTCATAACATTCTAGTTCAGTTTGTACTGACTCATTAGGTACCTTTGCAGAAAAATATTGTAATTCAAATACTGATGTTTATAAGTGTGTATCTGAGCATTTTGCAAAATGATCACATTTTGCTAAATCAGTAGACAGGTTTTCTCAGATGTCATAACAGATGTTATGACATCCTGTTCTGAACTAACAGGATTGCAGGATTGGATAAGTCTGAGTTTTTTCAGGAAATAACTCAGTCCTTCCTGAACAGAATCCTGCGTTTTCTGAGGGGTAACCTAGCTCAACCCTAACCTGGCTAATAAAGTCCTGTGACCTGGTCTTTAGGTCAAACGGAATTAACCCTAGGTTTTTGGAAACCCTAACTGAAGTTGCAGCTGCTATATATTCAACAGAGCTGCTGTTTTTCAAGGATGGCTTTTATTGATTAGAAGATCATTTGTAATCTGTATAGATTTGTTTATTGTACTCCAAGCAATTATCATTGTGATAAGTGCCTTGGAATAGGTTTCAAATTGTAAGGGTTGTGTAGCACTCTAAGCTTTGAAGCAAGAGTGTTTGAATGTTCCTTGACTAAAGCTGTGAAGCAGAGTCAAGTTAGTTGTGTACATCACTCAAAGCTGTGAAGCAAGAGTGATTGTGTTGCTTGATTAAAAAAGCTGTGAAGCTTAATCAAGTGTTTGTTTTTGAAGAGTGTCTTCATCAATTCTTAAGTCAAATTGGTTTATGTATCACTGCTGTGATTGAGGGGGAGTGAGTAGGAACTCAGGTTTAAGTTGTACTTAGATTAGAATTGCATTGGGTAGGTCTTAAGTGAAGGAGATAAACTGGTTGGTTTATTCCTGAATTAAAATCTCTTATAGTGGATTTCCTCCCTGGCTTGGTAGCCCCTAGAGTAGGTGTTGTTGCACACTGAACTGGGTAAACAATTGACTGTGTTCTTTATTGCTTTTGTATTTACTGTCATATAGTAAGTCAGATACGGTGTCATAACATTGAACGTGACATTGAGTATCTGCAGCCAGAATTTCAATGCATAGGATAGTTCTTCTCATGAGTCCTTAACTGCCTCGATGCATAAGCAACTACCTTACCATTCTGCATAAGCACACCTCCTAAACCCATCTTAGAAGCATCACAATACACCACAAAAGGCTCTCCTAGATTAGGCAACGTCAAAATCGAAGTCGACGTCAGCCTCTTCTTCAATTCTGTAAAACTTTCTTCACATTGAACATCCCACACAAACGCTTTACCTTTACAAGTCAACTTAGTCAAGGGGAGTGACAACTTAGAAAACCCTTCGATAAACCTTCTATAATAACCAGCTAATCCCAAGAAGCTTCTAATCTCAGTAGTTGACTTTGGAGCTTCCCATTGCAACACAGCATCAACCTTCGATGGATCTACAACAATACCACTACCTGAGATCACATGACCAAGAAAACTAACCTCTTTCAGCCAGAATTCACACTTGGACAACTTTGCATACAACTTCTTCTCTTTCAAAATCTACAATACTACTCTTAAATGTTCAACATGCTCTTCTTCTGTCTTTAGAGTAAATCAAAATATCATCAATGAACACCACCACGACCCGATCCAAATAAGTATGAAAGATATGATTCATATATTCCATGAATACTCCCGGCGCATTAGTAAAACCGAAAGGCATCACCGAATACTCGTAATGTCCATAACGCGTTCTGAAAGCCGTCTTCTGAATATCTTCATCCTTCACTTTAATCTGATGGTAACCTGACCTCAAATCAATCTTACTAAACACACGGGCATCTAACAATTGGTCCATCAAGTCATCTATTCTTGGAAGCGGATACTTGTTCTTAATCGTCACCTTATTCAACTATCTATAATCAACACAAAGCCTCATACTTACATCTTTCTTCTTCACTAACAACACTGGAGCATCCCACGGAGATACACTTGGTCTTACAAACCTCTTCTCAAGTAACTCTTCCAATTGCTTTTTTAACTCTGACAATTCAGACTTAGACATCATGTATGGTGCCATAGACACAGGTATGGTACCAGGTACAAGATCAATTGCAAATTCAACTTCCCTCTCTGGCGGTACATCAGGAGTCTCATCAAGGAAAACTTCAGGAAATTCACACACCACCTGTAATTCCTCAATTACAGCTTGAGTCTCTACAGATAGCAACACCATTAACGAGAACATTTGTACTTCCTCTTGCATCAACTTCCGCAACTGTCTAGCAGACAACATACCATCTTCTTCTTTCTCAAGAGTAGAAAACTTCACAGACTTGTCATAACAGTTAATATGAACACAATTATGCTCTAACCAGTTCATACCCAAAATTACATCCAAACCTCTTAACGGTAAACAAACCAAATCAACAAAAAAGTCTATGTCGAAGATCGACAAGAGACACTTAGCACACACAAAAGAAGTAGTCACCGACCCCTTGGCTGGAGTATCGATGACCATTTCTCCATTCAAAGAAGACAACATAAGACCCAATCTTTCAACACAACCAGCAGCAATAAAACAATGCGTAGCACCAGTATCAATAATAGTAATGAAAGGAGTACTATTAATGAAGCATGTACCTGTAATAAGTCTGTCTTCAGCAGTTGTCTGATCCTCAACCAAAGCAAACACTTTTCCGCTTGACTGAGCCCTCTTCGGTTTTGGACACTGGCTACCAATGTGCCCTTCTTCTTTATAGTTGAAACAAACCACACTCTTGTGCTCACACTCAGATACAACATGTCTATTCTTGCCATAACGGAAACACCTATTCACTTCAATAGTGCACACATTACTCTTGTGTCCAGGTTTCCCACACTTAAAGCAAATCACACCAGCAGGAGCATCTCCCCCACTAGTACTCTAACCATGAGCAACTCTCTGTTTACCCTTAATAGCTGGGGAATCATAAGGTTTACCATGATTCTATGGGTGATTACCCCTCTTCTCACTGATAATCTTGTAATGAGCATTATTGTCTTCCTCATAAATCCTGCAGCTATCAACCAAATCAGCAAAGACACGGATTTTATGATATCCAACTACTTTCTTAATCTCCTAGCGCAACCCATTCTCAAACTTAATACACTTTGAAAATTCAGAATTTTCCTCAGTGTAATGCGGATAAAACTTAGCCAACTCAGCAAACTTGGAAGCATACTCAACAACTGACAGATTTCCTTGCTTCAGCTCAAGGAACTCAATTTCCTTCTTACCACGGACATCTTCAGGAAAATACTTTCTCAAACACTCCCTACGGAACACAGCCCAAGTGACATTCTCACCTGCAGCTTCTAACTTCCGACAAGTCTCTAGCCACCAGTCATCAGCCTCGACTGCTAGCATATGAGTCCCATAATGAACCTTCTACGCTGGAGTGTAATCCATCACACGAAAGATTCTCTCTATCTCTTTCAACCACTCCAATGCTCCGTCAGGATCATACTTTCCCTTGAACATAGGTGGATTTTCTCTCTGGAAGGTCTCCAAGCTACGAGATCCAGCATTCCCGTCAGGATTCAGCTTATTTTTCATTGCATGAGCCATTGCTTATAGAGCAGCAGCAAGTGCAGCATCATTCCTTCCAACCATCTCAACTTCTCACTACAACATAAACAACGATTAGAACTCAAATAACAATACTCGACTGTTAGACAACTACGACTCGACGACAAGGTCGGACCAACCTTTTTCTCTGATACCAACTTTGTAACACCCCAATTCTACCCCAAGCAATTATGCAAAATAAATCAGAGTTATAAAATTTCAATCATACAAATGAATCGGGACGTCACAAATTCTTCAAACAAAATTGATTTCATTCATCGTGGATATATAACACTTTTTTCAAACATCGGATGAACTGTCAACATAACATCTTTAACCAAATAAGTCAACATCTACACAATGGAATTCTTAAATACATCTCTAACAAAAACAGAAACTTCGAAACATCTCATATTTAATGATAATCAAATTAAAATTCAACAACTGAAAATCATCAATCAAAACAGCAAGCGTTCATCCCCCCGAGTGTTACATATCAGAGCAATGACACCGACTCAAACTATTGAAGGTATACAACCTTCACTCTCGATTACCTGCATGTTACCAACATAAGGGCAACATTCAAACAGAAGGGGTGAGATATCTAACAATATAATAAAGTGCATGATAATTAATATATTAAATTAGATCAACAACGTCACCACTTCTCATCTCATAATCCACGACAATCTCAACAATAATATACATTCATCAACATCAAAATACACTTCTTTATGAAATTATATAATGCGACTCAATACTATGCAAATGCATGTGGTACCATTGGAGCAGAACTCCCATCTCAAAAATTTTCCAATTAATAGAGGCATCAACAAGGCATAGCCTTCATCTCAAAATTTGCCAATCCAGGCCATCTCAACGAGCATAAGCTCCATCTCAAAAATGCAATGTATGCGACACAACCATGAATGTAATGATAAAACCCAAGTTAAAAACATATCAAATCATCTCAAATTATCATCTCAAAACATCTCAAATTATCATCTCAAAACATCTCAAAATAACATCTCAAAGACATCTCAAATTAACATCTCAAAATAACATCTAAAAATAACATCTCAAATAATCAAAATAATTCATCAAACATCATTTATTTATAAATCATCAAACATCATTTATTTATTAATAACTTCTCATTTATAACTCAGCAGTATTTTAATCCCCACAGTAAGTCAACACTGTCATTCTGTAACTCTAAAGTCAAGACCGTCACTTTCCTACTGTTATAGCTCAAACAACAACTTCTAAGCATCTAACATTCATCGCTCTGCATAAAACAACGCAAAGGCCATCCAACTTCTGACCACACAACTTCTAACCAACACTATTTCTAAATACACAACTTCTAATGACTTAACCTCTGGGGGACACAATCTTCTGATTACTATAACTTCTGACTAATGCAACCTCTGATCAGATACAACTTCTGATCATCACAGCTCCTGACCATCCAACCTCTGACCAGATACAACTTCTGACTAATCCCATCTTCTGACCAGATACAACTTCTGATCATCACCGCTTCTAACTAATGCCATCTTCTGACTAATGCAAATTCTGACTAGTGCAACTTCTAACATCAGAACTGTTATTTCCTAATGATTCAATGCAACTTCTAACAACTTACGTCCGATTTTAGAACTGTTATTTCCTATTCATCCTATTGTTCTAATTCTTCACCTAATATTAATCTAACTAAGAACAGTATTAACAAATTCTATTCTCCAAAATAATTCATTAGTTCTAATACAGAAGCGCCTGATATCATTCTAGCATAATTCTGCATTTTCATTACTGCTATATTCGACGTTTTCCATTACAATAATATTCTATGTTTCTTCCCTGCATCTCACTATGGGAATCACGCTTAAAGCCCTAAAACTTAATATATTCATGACAATTCATCACCCATAATTACCCTATAATCTTACAGCATTTTAATAGCATCAAGGCATCAATATTCATCAAAATTCATCAATCCTCATCATACATCAATCATATATTCTCAATTCAGGAACAAAACAACAATCACCACTAACCCCACATACCAATCATCATAAACCAAATTATAGAGTTAGAACTCCACCCTTACCTTGGATTGAAGGTCGCTCTACAATTTCCGATTGAATTCTCGTGCTTTCCGTTTTCCACTTCTCTAGCAGTTTGCACGTTCTCTTCTAAATCCTTATTCTTCTACTGCTTCTTTCTTTCTATTCCTTATAACAAATAATAAAATAACCCTATTATTCTATTATTCCTTATTGGGCTTAAAACCAACACACCCCCTTATTACTTCTACTCTCTCAAAATAAGCCCATATTAAATAATATTACACTTTTAATATTATTTCACCACATAATATTATATCTTTAATATTATTTCTCCACTTAATAAAATAAATCCAATTAATTATAACACATCTTCATAAATATTCTAAAAATAATTTAATTAAATAAGTAATTAAATTACGGGAGTTACACATATTGAGTTTCTTCTGATTGAAAAGATACTTTAGGCTCTTATGATCACTAAACATCTCAAAGTGGACTCCATACAAGTAATGTTGCCACACCTTAAGCGTAAAAACTATTGCAGCAAGCTCAAGGTCATGAGTAGGATAATTCTCTTCATGCAGTCTTAACTATCTAGATGCATAAGCTACAACCTGGCCATCTTGCATCAGTACACCACCTAAACCTTTCTTGGAATCATCGAGAGAACACTTTGTAAGATCGTTCAGGGTCTAGAATCACCAACACTGGAGGGATAGTTAGTTTCTCCTTCAACTTCTGGAAGCTTCTCTCACACTCTGAAATCCAATTGTAAGAAACTTCCTTCCTCATAAGTCTTTTCAAAGGTAGCAACAATTTGGAAAATCCCATAATGAACCTCTGATAGTAACCTTCCAAACCTAATAAACTTCATACTTCAGTTGCATTCTTAGTTCGTTCCCAATTTATCACAGCTTCTACTTTAAATGGGTCTACGGCTACACCACCACAAGAAATAACATGTCCGATAAACTTAACTTCTGACATCCAGAACTCGCACTTGCTAAACTTTGCAAATTAATGCTTCTCCCTCAGCACAGACAATACAATCCTCAAATGTTCCATATGCTCTTCCACAGTTCGAGAATAAATTAAAATATCATCTATAAAGGTTACTATGAATTGATCTAGATATGGTTGGAACAGACAGTTCTTGTGATCCATAAAAACACCGGGAACATTGGTTACTCCAAACGGCATAACCAAGAATTCATAGTGATCATACCGCGTCCTAAATGCAATCTTCGATACATCTGAACTCTTGACTCGAATCTAATGACATCCTGACCTGATATCAATCTTTGAGAACACGCTGACTCCTTTCAACTGATCTAGGAGGTCATCAATTTGTGGTAAAGGATACTTGTTCTTGATGGTCACCTTATTCAACTGGAGATAATCAATTCATAAACGCATAATATCTCCCTTCTTCTTTACCAGTGGGACAAGAGCACCCCATGGAGAAACATTAGGCCGAACAAAGTGTTTCGCCAATAACTCTTCCAATTGAATCTTTAATTCCCTCAGCTCTGTAGGAGACATCCAATATGGAGCAATAGAAACTAGGGAGGTTCCTAGAAAAAGATCAATAGAGAATTCAACTTCCCTTTCTGGTGGAAGAGAAGTGACATCCTCTGGGAATACATCAGTAAATTCACACAACAGGAATCTCCGACACACTCTTCTTACTTTCAGGATCCGTAGTGAGAACCAAAAGAAAATACTTTTCTTGAGAAAACATACAATTGACCATGTTAATTGTACCTTCGATCAGATTACCAATAGCACCAACAGGAGTGGTCTCCTCAGTTGGGATGAAGATTTGCTTCTCCTTACAACCGATGTACACCGAGTTAGCTGACAACCAGTCTATTCCCAATATTACATCGATTTTCTTAAGTGGCAAGCAGATAAGATCAATCAAGAACCTACGACCATTTGAAGTAACACATAAATCTTTGCAAACTTTCTGAGTTTCTACAACACCATCCATAGCAGGCGAGACTATCATAGGATTAGGTAGAAAAGTCACTTCAAAACCAAGTCGTTTCACGCACGATTTTGAAGCGAAATAATGAGTTGCCCTATAATACACTAACACAAATAAAGGTTTATTATTAACATAGCATGTACCAACAATAAGATTTGTGTTTCTTTGGGTCTTTCTTGCGTCCAAGGTATAAACACGACCTACAGTCTTCTCTTGTACCACCCGGCTCGGGCATGCTTTTCCATGATGACCTGTTTTATCACAAATGTAACATTTTCCACGACTAGCGATACAGTCTCCAAAATGTTTCTTGTTACACCAGCGTGGTTGAGTTATACGATAACCATTGGATGGTTTATTTGCTGAAGGTGAACCGTGTGGCTTCAGGTATTGGACCGATATTCCTTGTTCCTTTCTTAACATCTTGCTTTGCTCTCTTTCATCTAGAACCCTCTTCAAACTATTTTCGGCAACATAACATTGCCTCAAACACTCAGCATAAGTGGAGAACTCCCTTTGAGACACACTGTAGGAAATATCAGCATTCTACCCAAACATAAACTGATCGATTTTCCATAATTCATCTTGGGCATACATAGCTTGCCTGGAGTAGGCAGCCATGTCCTCAAATTTTTCAGCATACTCAGACACCGACATGCTGCCTTGTTTGAACAACTGGAACTCTTTTTCCTTCTGGGCACACAGGGTGTAAGGGTCGTATTTCCCCATAAATGTTGTCTTAAAATGTTACCAATCTATCGATATCATCTGAGAAGTGAAGTAGGTTTATGCACTATCCCACCATCTATCGGTTGGACCCCTCAACATCTGAGCAGCAAACAACACCTTATCTTCCTCAGTACACTTGATTTCCTAGAACACTCTCTCCATTCTATACATCCAATCATGGGCAGCCATTGGATCTAAGCCCCCCACGAACTCTGGTGGTTTCAATCTGAAAAAGGCACAAAAATATGGGCCAACTTGAGCTTGTGGAACAGGAGCGAGAGTGGCTGGTTGTTGCGCATGCATATTCTGCATCATTTGCATCATCATCTGATTCTGTTGTTGCATATGTTGCATCATCTGAATCAAAGGTGCATTAGCATCTTCAACTTCAGGCTCAGTCTCCACATTCCTAGTTCTGGGCCTTCCGGGACCTCTGCATCCATCAACCATCTTCCTATTTGTCCTAAACATAGAATCAAGTTGATCAGGCTCAATGCCACAAGTAGAACATAAGGAATCATGCCGACAACTACACATATGAGGCAGAATTGAGCTGACTTATGATATTTCATGGCAAAGCCGAGAATCGACCTGCTCTGTTACGAACTGTAACACCCCAAACATACATTGCCTAGGATATATATATATATATATATATATATATATATATATATATATATATATATATATATATATATATATATATATATATATATATATATATATATGTCATTAATATGGTACACAAAACATTCATACATAATCAGAAGAATAATAATAAGTATTAGTTCCAGTTACAAATTGTTGAAACTATCATGGCCAAAACAATACAAATCCCATAAGTACTTATACATAATCTCGAGGGTACAAAACAAAATGATAAAGAAGAAAAAAACATCACCAGCAAACATTAACGATAAGCTAATCCATCTAACCCTTGTTGTTATCCTGCCTCGAAGAACCTAAAAAATAATAATTGTAATAGGGCAAGGTTACTAAATCTTAGCGAGTCTCCTTATCTTAAGGGTTCACTCAGTTCTACAGGATGCATGCATCATAACGGATTCACCATGAATCCGTGTTTTATCTCACAGCCAGGTATAAGTATACAATCAGGTACACCATCATTGGTAGTCCTATAACTAACTAATAAGGCAAAAACACAAGTACATAGCCAAACACAAACCAATATGAAAACTTGTACCCATGTATGAGGAATCCAAAAGTAAGCTCTACTTTCCTATCTAGGCTACGCATTTCACACCCTTGGTTAGTTAATCTATGCATCATATTAAGAGACTTGTACTAGCACACTGCATGATGGGATAAATGAGTACTAAGTGGAATTTCACATGTGATGAATTACAGCGGTGAAATTTCCTACATTGCGTCACAGCCCCGTCAATCATCAAAATGTACACATCAAGCACAGTACAAAGAATCCATCTTGACAACACGAGCCCAACAGGAGAAATCCTAGTGGCATTCCATATGTGGCACCACTAGAGACGATTTCCCGACATGATGTAGCCTACATGGCATCACACCCTTGCCATACTAAGCATGCTGACGTTTACGCCCGTTGGAAATGCCCTTTCAGACCACTCGGGACACATCACAATGGTAGCTCGGGTGTGTTGTATGACTTACCAAGAACTTAGATAGAATCCGACACCTCATTGTTTCGGTAATAAATGTCATAAGTGCTTTACCACCTTCTAGTCTAGGTCTACTTCGATTCACGCATATGTCAAACAATCATATCGAGCCACCAAGGAAAATTCATTCGAACATTCAGCCAGAATGAAGGGAACAAGTAATGATCATATAGTTTCATTTCAACATACCACATTGTTGTACCCCAAAATTTTCTCTCTCATTTTACTCAACATATGCCCATTGAGGTCCTCAACTTGCTCAAGGATGCCTAAGGATTGACCAAACAAATCCTCCTCCTAAGGTAACAAGCTTCAAACTAGGGTTTCACTCCTTATCAAGATGGAAGAAGTCCAAGGGTCCAAAATGATTTCCATGGTCCCAATATATTTTCAAGATCATCCATGTCAAGTTTCATGCCTTGCACAAGAAGTTTGCTCAGTCAATTGCTCAGATGCCTGAAAATTAACTACAATAGGTCAAAAGTCAACTATGGCCCACATACAGTCAAACTTCAAGATTTCTAGTAAACATCAACATTTTAAGTGATATTCATCATTTGTTCAAGGGTTGATCATGATTCCCCAAGTGATGCCCCAAATTCATCAAAAACCCAAAAGTTGCTAAATTAGGGTTTCATAGGAAAAGTCAACCAAACTTTGACCAAGCATAACTTCTTCATAATTTATCATAAATCTTCCATCCAAGCTCATTTTGAATAGGATGCAATTCCATACAATTCATCTTCACCCCACAAGTTCAGAATGTGCACTCATCAAAAGATATGAATTTCTACATTATAGGTCTTTTGAAAAGTCAACAAAAACACCTTTTGGGTCAAAGTTTCTTACATAAACATGGAAGACACAATTGAGATGATACCAAAAGGGTTGTTTAGGAGACATCCTAAGCTTTCTAAAAAGTCCAATAACACCCCTCTAGGGTTAAAATTGGAGGAGATATGCCTTGTCAAAGTTGACCATTTTTGCAAAATGGCCTAAAATCAAATGTGCTCAAAAATACATTTTTTGTCAAATGGGCCTACTTTTTCATGATTTAATCTTACTTGTGACATGGTCCACGAACCAAATCAGCATCTACACTTTATTTGCTTCATTATTTATTTTATTTGGATTTTTTATTATTTAAAATTCAAATTAAATCAAATAAATTACAAAAAAAATGTAAAAGATTGATTTTTGATCTGTTTTGTGTAGGAATCAAATCCAATCAAGCTAGCATATCATATCCAAATCGTGAAAGGGTTGATTGAATCAAAATTGACATGATTAGGCTTATTTTTGAAACATATCATACAAAAGAAAAACCAAATCAAATCTTGATGATCTTCAAAGATACAACTCGTTTTTGTTAACCTAATTTGTCCTAATATATATACTAAACAAGAACAATGCATAAGAACGAGGATTTGCAGTAGGAAAATGCCATACCAAAACTCAAAAAAGTGGACAAAAGTGTTGGATAGGTTTCCAACTTAGAGGGTAATTCAAGCCATTCCAACGCTTCCAATCATTTCCTGGAGCCTCTCTGAAGCTAACACAACCGGTTGCACGCCTCCACAAGCCCAGAATCCGCCTACACGCGTCTCACGGTTTGGCATATTTCTTTAATTTGATTTTGGTTATTTACGCATGGTTAACAAATTTTAAGCATAGCATGATATTTGTATCATCATTTGGGATGTTTTAGTTTATGTAATTTTGTGTTTTGATGCATAAATGATGAATTGACATTATTAGGGTTCATGCTTGTGTTTTAGGGCTTTATTGTACAGGTAAAATTAAGGACAGGTAAAATTAAGGCCAGAGAAGGATGCCATTATACTCGTGAGGTCAAAATGAGTTGATTGGTGTGGCTAGAATTGATTTATCATGCTTGCTATGGAATTTTGAAGTTTGCAAGTCTGTAGCTATGGAGGTTGTCCGTAGGTAAAAGTGTCATACCTAAGACAACATATCTGTGAAGAAGACGATAACGTGGATGAACACCGTTGGCTTATTTGAATTTTGCATGTTTATTTAAGTCATTCACATTATTTTCTATAATGCCTATTATTATTGTTATGTTTACAACTAAGCATTACAACCCAGTTGGTTAAGCGCGCGTGTGTTGAGTAGGAGGACCTGGGTTCGATCCCAGGTCCCAGCATTTTGCAATTTTCTCAATATTTAACTGCAGGTTACGTACACCATCATCCAAGGCATCCACCATGCGCTCCAGCAATCCAGCCAATGGATTATCACCATCACCAATCCAACGCCCATGCAAGAGAGAACCATGGTGCACCAGCAGGAAGAAGCAACACTGAATCTCACGCCAAGATTGGGCTCAACAACTAATGGGCCTAAAAAATTCAGACATACACCCCCTTGATTACTTTCACAAACAGGCCCATTCTTTTCTTTTCGATTTAATATTTCTTATTTTTTCTTATTTCATTAATAATTTTATTTTTTTACAAAATAACAAAAATCATTTTTATTATTTAATCAAAAATCATCAAAAACATAAAAATTATTTTTTTTTCATAAAAAAATATTTTATTTCTTTAAATTATTTAGTTTAATTAAAATTAGGGCAAATTTAATTCCTTTTTTATAATTTAAATTAATTAGAAATTAGGGTTTTAACTTGTACATAACCTAATTTATTTATTTTCTCAAAAAATAACCTAAATATTTTTCAAATAGATTTTTAGGGTTCTTTAAGTCTCGCATTTAATTCGCCGCGCGCATTTTAAGTCTTTTTCTATTATTGTATCTGCTTCGGGTTGTAATAGATTTAATTAGGGTTTTAAACTTCCGCATTTTTATTTACATTCAAGATAATTATGTATCTGCAAAAGCCCTGTAATAGATAGGACCTTTAAAATTTCCCGCATTTTAATTTTCGCAAACTATAAACTGCTTAGATGTATGTTAATAGGATTGTATGGAAAGACTAACTGAAAATTAAATTGGTAGAAAACCCTAAATGTGCAAAGATAAATTAACTAAAAATTACACTCGCACATGCTCACTCCTAGGGTTTACTCCACTCCGGTTGCCTTCGGTAAACGGTCATGAAGTATAGGGTTTGTTAGTGGTCGTCCTCTAGCCCCAAAAGATCTAAAATGACCCATTCAGATGTTGCCTCGTGTTGTACCCTAAAATTTGCCCTCTCATGTTCTACAAAGTCTCCCCCCTGCATGGTTGATCACAAACTCTTTCCTAAGGAAAAAGAAATTTTTTTGAAGATGAACAAAGTGTCTCTCGATTGGGCATTTGGCACTCTTCGATCAGGCTTTGATTAGTAAGCTTTGATTAGGTGTTTGGAACCTTTCGATCAAGCTTTGGTTCACCAGTCTTCGATTGGGCATTTGGCACTCTTCGATCAGGCCTTGAGTAGTAAGCTTCGATTAGGTGTTTGGAACCCTTCGATCAACCTTTGGTCTGCAAGTCTTCGATTGAGCGCTGGACCCCCATTCGATCAAGTCAATGTCACAATGCTTCGACTATGCACTAATTACTTCAGGCTTACCTTCGACTCACCAGGCAAGAGGCCCATTCGAAAGGTACATAAGAAGTCCATTCGAAGGAGGCAACTCTAGACCATTCGAAGAAGCATTCAGAAGGCCCATTCGAAAGGTACACAAGAAGTCCATTTGAAGGAGGCAACACAAGACCCTTCGATTAGCACGAACAAGACCCTTCGATTAGCATGAACAAGTGTCTTTAGATTGGTATTATAGTTGTGTCTTTCGATTGGAATTATGGACAAATACCCTTCAATTGGCATTTCAAAAGGTCCTGAGACTGGAACTTCAGAGTGTCCTGTGACTGGAACTTCAGAGTTTCCCTGAATAAGAACATCAGAACCAAATGCCCTTCGAATGGCATTTCAGTGTAGAGTTTCTCTTAATCTAAGATGCTCTGATGAAGGAAGTTCTGAACACTTCGAATCAGAACTTAGACCCATCACAAGGCCAAGGGCTGGTCGAAGCAGCCTAATAGGGAATGATCTAAAAAGATTCGAACTGGGACTTTGAAGCAATCGAAGCAGGGAGTCAGCTTTTGATTTTCATCAAGTTGGAGGCCTAAAACAACTCAGAGCAAGCTGGAAGAAACGCATGATTGGATCAAATATGGCAAGTTTTCATGAAAATCAAATCAAATCTCTTCATCATAACGGACCAAGATTTGATACACAAATGTTAACCTAATTTCTTTTGTCCATATAAACCTCAAGCCTCAAATCACAGACACGGGAAGAACACATACAAAAACTCTGCACACGTGAAAAACACATACACAAACTCTGCAGAAACGGCCACACAACCTTGAAAAAAAGTTTGAACAGTGAGAGATCAAAAACAACCTTGGAGGCAGGTTCAGACCAAAAGAAAGATGCAGCTCTCTTCCTTGTCATCCAGTGAAGCGAGACCAATCAAAAACCAAGCCGTTCATTGCCTAAAACTCATTGTAAGTATCCACGAATCTTGCTCTGGACATGATATCGTGAAATCATCTTCTTGCATCCTTTTGTTGAAATAATTACATATCCATGCTTTGCGTTGCATTTTGAAACTTTTGGTATCACTGAATATTATTTTTCATAGCTTGTAATGCCATGCCCAGTCCTAGGGTTCGTATGCCTTGTTTTTGGGATTTCTAACTGCAGGAAAAATCAACGCACATAATTGGTACAGGGATGACCAGGATGAATAGACGAGTACTTTGGTACTCTTGGATTTAATTTTCATGGCCTAGGAGAGACGTTTGAACAACCCCAAGAAACTTCCTGCAGATAAAAATTTGCAGGTAAAAAAACCAGGTCTGGTGAGGAAGACGATTACGTGGTGGGGCGTGATTGGTTCATTTGAACCAATTGCGAGTTTTTATTTTTGGCCAGGCACAATTGAATTGTTTGTATATATTATTTAGCTTCTAACAGGTTAACATCATGGCTCAATTGGTGAAGCGTGCGTTGCAAAACCCCCTAGGACCTGGATTCGAATCACAGGTCCCCCCAAAACTTTGTTACATTTTTTCTGTAGTTACTCAGGTGCAGCGCTCCAGGCAGGGAACATCATACACCTCCAGATCTCATGCCCCTGGTGGTTCCAGATCCAGATCCAGTGGTCCAGGATGAGGTTCACCATGAACCTTGATCAACAAACGCCCAGGCAATCTGAAAGTCCAACAGGCTGGACGTTTGGGCTTGGAAACTGCAATTCCTACTCCCTTTTCAGGCCCAGCGCCCCTCCACAGTTTGCTTATGTCTTTATTTTTTTTCATATTTCTTTTGCTTTTTATTATTATTATTAAAAACTAACTAATTAATTAACAAACTAACATTTTTTTGATAAAAAATCAGAAACCCAAAAAATAATATTTATTAATTTCACTACTTTTATTTTTGTAAATAAACCATTAACCAATTAATTTAGTTTTTAATTAGGTATATTCTTAACATTTTTTGCAATAAATAAAAATTGACTTAGAATTAGGTTTTTTTTATATTTCTGATTTTATTTCCTTAATTAAAATAAAACTCAAAAAATATTTTCTTTAATTCCATTATTATTTTAGACTTAATTCTTAAATCAAAAAAAGACCAAAAATATGCTTTATTTAATGGAAAAAGGGTCAAAACCCTAAAAGACAATCTGGTTCAATTTTCTCGCATGTACTATTTTGATCCATATAATTGTAATTGCTCCGAGGATGTAATAGCTTTAACTTAGGATTTTATTTATCGCTTTTATTTACTTTTTGCAATTTACTTTTCAAGGGTTTGTTTTTGGCGATGTAAATACCCGACGCCTTGTAATAGCTTAGTTTTATTTTCTGCAACCATTAACTGCAAGATGTATGAATAATAGGCTATGCATGACAAGATTAACTCTTAACTTAAAATCAACAGTAGCTCACCATGACATGCAAAGATAATATAACTAAAAATTGACACACTCGCACATGCCACTCTTAGGGTACGCCTCACTTGGTTGCCTCGAACGTGGTTGTTGTACCCCAAAATTTGCCCATCCATATTCCTCAAGATTTGTCAAGAATGATCCTCAAATTGCTCAAAATTAGCTCAAGGGTTATACAGTCAAATCACCTCCTAAGACAGTTGAAATTAGGGTTTTGGTTCTTTCAAGGAATTTGAGGTTTTCAATGGTTCAATCAAGTCTCATAGGCCTCTATACATTCTCAAGCATCTACATGCCATGTTTCAAGACTCACAATACTAATTGGCACAGTCAAAAGCTCCATTTGATCCACAGTCAACTGTAGGGGCAAAATGGTCATTTTGCAGTCAAAAGTCAGAATTTTTGGTCAACATCTTACTTTGAGCTTACAATCATCATTTGATCAAGTCTTGATCATAATTCCACAAGGATTTCTCAAAAATCATCAAGATGCCAAGAGTTACTATTTTTGGACAGTAGAAAAGTCAACTGTATCTTGACCAGGGCATAAATTTTTCATGGTTTATCAGAAAAATCCCATCCAATTCTCATTTTTAAGGGGATGTGATTTCCTACAATCCATCTTCACACTCCAAGTTCAAGAAATGCTCTCATAAAAAGTTATCAATTTCTACATTATAGGTCAAATTCAAAAGTCAACAAAAGTGCACTTTAAGTAAAAGGCCATAACTTGAGATTGGTAAATCCAAATGACATGGGACCAAAGGCATTGGTTAGAGGACTTCAAGAGTTTTCCAAAATATCCAAGAACATGGTCATATGATCCAAATTGAGCAAGATATGCATTGGAGAAGTTGGGAGATTTTCATGAATTTGCAAAAGTCAACTTTGCTCAAAACACCTTATTTTTGCTAATGGGCCTCAAATCTCTTCTTGAAACTTCATCCATGGCCTATGCACGACCCATCAAGCTTAATTGAATTTATTTTATTATTTTTATTAATTAATTGGATTTTTAATTGATATTAATTCATTTAATTAATTTAAATTGTAGGAAAATACAAAGATTTGGTTTTTCAATCTTTTGGTGAAGCGAATAAGACCTAAAAAGGCTGGAAATTTCGTGCACCAAGTCAAAGATGCAAAATCTCCAAAATTGGCAACTTTGTTCAATCATGAAAATGCAAAAAGATTTTATTTTCAATCAAATATTCAATCATCATTGCAATGGATTCTTGCTCAAGATTTTGACCTAATTATATTCCTCTATATGTATGCAAGTAAACACTAACTCATGGGCATGCAAGAAAGCTGCAGAAAAGCCATAGCATATTGAAAAATTTCCAAGAAAACTCAAAACTGACTTTGGCATTCTAGAACGATTCAAAGGTTTTTATTGATTCCAATACATTGCAGGAGATCCCAGGAAGGTTTTGCAATCAAATTCAGGCCTTAAAACTCAAGGAATCGATACACACAGAACCACGGTTTGCATTTTTTTTCCAGAATCGTATTGTCCAATTCATGAGCATTTAACATGATTTCTTGGTTGTTTTGCATTGATAGGGACCATATGAAGCTAATGATATCATTTAATTGAATTATAATGCACTGTATCGAAGAATGCCATGAACGATTTTCTAGGGTTTCCAAGCTTTGAGTTGGGGCTTTGCAACCCAGGCAAAATTAGGACTCTTAAGGCATATGACTGAATTCGTTGAACCAAGACGAATAAAACAAAACCCTCGCGAAATATTTATGTGAACCACAACGCTTATCGCTATTTTTCCTCATGGCATATTGTGGGGGTTAAAAACCCCCGCTATCTGTTTATATTTGTTGCAGGAACCATGAAGAAGATGATGAGGTGGTGGTGTCCTATTGGCTCCTTTGAAAGATCGTGTGCTTTATTTTGTTTTCAGGCATGTTTATTTGTTTGTTAATATAATTAACACTTGTTATTCCAATGACAATTGAGGCAGCGTGGTGGAGTGGTTGGGCAAGCATCCAATAAGCTTTGGGACCTGGGTTGGAATCCCAAGCCCCCCAAAATATTTGTTTCTATTTTTCTTTACATAATTACATGTAGGTTTCAGGAAGTGGTTTATCATATACCTCAAATATCCAGGCGCCAGATGTCTACAGGCACAAATCTAATGGCCATGAGATGATGATCATCATACTCCCAGTCAACACGCGCCATGGAGGATCAAAAAGGTCAAACAGGCTTGAGATTAATGGGCCACAAAACTTCAGGAACACCTCCTAATTGGGCCATCACCCCCACAAGTTTATTTCTTTTCCTTTTTTTATTTCTTTCATTAATTATTAATTATAATTATTATTTTTACTAACCAAATTAATTATTTTCATAATAAATTCAGAAAACTAAAAATGTAATATTATTATTATTATTTATTAATTTCACCCTTTATCATTTTTGTAAATAAATACTAACAAATTAATTTAGTCTTTTTTAATTAGGTTAATTTTTGACATTTTTGCAATAATCTAAAACTAATGTAGAATTAGGGTTCTTGACTTTTAATCATATTATTTTTTATCCTAAAAAACATAAAAAACTCAAAAATATCTTTTTTTATTTTATTAATTAATTAGTTTTAGGATTAATTTAATTAAATGCAAAACCACAAAAACTTCTTTCTTTCTCAAAAAGGGGTCAAAACCCTAAGAACTTCTTCGATTCCATTTTTATTCGCGCATATTATTTTTTGATCATATTTATGTAATTGCTCCAAGGATGTAATAGCGTTAATTAGGACTTTTTATCGCTTTCTTTAAATTTCCGCAATTTACTTTTCAAGGGTTGTTTTTGGCGATGTAAATACCCGATGCCTTGTAATAGCTTAGTTTACTTTCCCGCAAAATATTAAACTGCTAGATGTATGTTAATTAGGCTATGCATGACAAGACTTGTTCTCAAAATAAAATCAACCCGTAGCTCACCATAACATGTGCAAAGATAACTTAACTGAATCCTGACACACTCGCACATGCCACTCCTAGAGTACGCCTCACTTGGTTGCCTCGACGTGGTCATTGAGTATAGGGTGTTTTAGAGGTCGCCCTCCTGTCTAAAGATTCAGTTACCTCGAAACGGTTGCCTCGGATAAAAATGATCTAAGACATCAGGGTTACCGCTAAGGCGTCCTACCATTGCTTTAGTGACCACATCTCCCTATAATCGAAGTGACCCGAAAACTCCAACGACGGTGCTACCTACTTCTCAATAGTGGGATAGCACTGTCTAAAGGACATTTACACAGCTTAATTTCTTTTGAGTAGGTAGAGGTTCTCAGTTACTTTCTCTTTCAAAACAAAAATACTTTTCGCACTTACACTTTTCTGACAAAAGTTTTCAAACAAACACTTCATACACTCTTGAGGACAGATACAAGAGTTAAAATGAAGTTTTCAAACAAAACTTTTTTTCAAAACCCACAAACACAAGAATAGCAAAACATTTTTGAAAACACAATGAGCAAGTACCTAAGAGCCCGTGGATAATCACGGATAGAAAGGGTGCTAACACCTTCCCTTTCTATAATCTACCTCTCGAACCCGAGAAACATCTCGAAAAGGAATTTTGCTGTGCTTTTGTCCTTTCCTTGTTGGAGAAAATAAAAGACAGTGGCGACTCTTGCTTACCGCGACATACGCGAACCAGCATTAAAAAACAGTCAGTTCTATCACAGAACTGGCGACTCTGCTGGGGACTTTATAAGTGAGGTGTACCTTAGGATTAGGATCACTTGTGTTTTCAATTGTATGCCTTGAATGCTTTATTTTTATGGGCTTGTATCGGAGTTTTATAGATCCTATCCCGGATCTGGGGGTACCCTTTTTAGGTAGCAATAAACTGTGAGGGACCTATCCGGCATAGACCGACACGGGTGAAGCAGTAGCTACGTTGGTGTGACACCTTGGTCTGTACCGATATCCCTTGTGTTTGAACGAGGAGAATATGGGTCTTCTGAGGAGTCATTAAGCACCAACTAACCTTAGAACCTTAAATTGACCCACTTGGCCATAGAACAGTAGCAGTATGCTACACTCATTGAGACTAAACTCTCGCGATGGTTCCAGCCGCAAGAAAAGGTTGCCAAACTGGAATTATGACCGATCGAGGGTAGTCAGTGATATTGAGATCCTCTAGAACCCGATTACTATTTTTAGGACAGGTCTTAACCAACTGAAACTGAAAGAGGGTAGTACCTAAGCTTCATGCCGGCCTGAAATCTAAGGGCTCTTTTGTGTGACTTGTGTGCCTTCCAACTTGAACTACTTGCACGTACTTGTTATCTGACAACACGAGTTCCTTGCAGGTTTTGTTTACAGTCCTTATCCAATAATTTGGACTCATTACAGGGCTTACTTACATCACTCCATGCATAGCATACACATCATAACATCATACCATAGCATTTCCTTAACCATTTCAAGGATCTCAAGGGTCTGTGATGCAGGTCATGATGAACCAAATGTCTAGAAAGGGGCAAAGGGGATTTATTTTCCTCCAGCCAAGGTTGTCCAGAAATCCAAGCACGATAACTTGAGTCAGGGGCTATGACCCACTCGATATGGTGAGCCTGACTCTTGAAGAAGGACTCTCAGCAACATGAAGTTCCTTCAATCAAGCTACCAGATTCAAATTCTAACAAGTTTCTTTGTTTACCCCACGAGATCCTTAAAAACATTGCATACATATACATACATATCATTGCATTACAGGTACTTTTACAGGTCATTTATCTTCTTCGCTGTTTATTTCAGCAATCATCATGTCTGCCGAGCCTTCCACTGAACAAGCTATCAAGGGCCTCCAGGCCCAGAATGCCCAGTTCCAAGAGTTGGTTATGAGACTAGCCCAGGGTCAACATGAGTTGAAGACTCTGATTCTGAAAGGGAAGAAGAAGAAGAAAAAGAGGATCGTCTTGTTCAACACTAGACGCAGATTTGGGAATGGACTGCAGAATGTGGTTGAGCTGACTACCTCATCTGTAGGAAAAGACAACCCACAAGGGAGAAGGGTTTCTAGTCCTGTGGTCTCCGACAATGAGACGGATTATGATGAAGAGCAGTACCCTCCTGCTGAGGATAGGTACAAACAGTTGGAGGACCGCTTGAGCGCCATGGAAATACAAAATGTGCCCGGACTGGACTTTGGAGACCTCGGTTTATCCTCTGGGGTGGTGATTTCCCATAAATTCAAGGCACCTACTTTTGCCAAATACGACGGAGCCTCCTGCCCAAAGCTGCACCTTCGGTCGTATGTAAGGAAGATCCAACCTTACACTGCTGATAAGAATTTGTGGATCCATTTCTTTCAGGATAGTCTTTCAGGGACTTAGCTCGAATGGTTCTATCAGCTGGATGGGGCCAGTATCCGTAACTGGGAGGATTTGGCTACTGCGTTCTATAAGCAGTATCAATATAATTCCGCCCTCGCTCCTATGCGTACCCAACTCCAGGGTATGTCACTAGGGATGGGTGAAGGATTTGAAGAGTATGCCCAAAAATGGAGAGACCTTGCCGGAAGGGTGCAGCCACCGTTGACTGATCGTGAGCTGGTTGATATGTTTCCGGGGACCCTGTCTGGTCCATTCTTCAATCATCTGATTGGAAACTCTTCAGCCGGGTTTATAGACCTTATCTTGACTGGGGAAAGAATTTAAGCTGGCATCAAAAGCGGGAAGATTCAAGAAGCTACACCTTCCGATGCTCAGAAAAAGCCCTACAATGGAAAAAAAGAGTCCAATGCAGTGTACGGTAAAAAGAGTCGTCATGATCAACATGTAGGGGCAACCCAGATCTCCGATCCCACGTCTATTCAACAAAGACAGAGCAATAGGCGTAGGGTAAGATATCAAGAAAGGCAGTATACCGACATCAACATCCCTTTGTCTCAAGCGTTACAACAATTGCTGAAGGTGAAACTGATCACGCTAAAGGATCCTCCTCAAAATCCTGATACTTCCTCTTCCAAGTATAACCCGGGTGTGAGGTGTGCCTACCATTCTGATAGTCCTGGACATGACACCGACGACTGTTGGACTTTGAAGAACAAGATTCAAGGCATGATTGATGCCAAGGAGATCAAGTTTGACCCTCTGGAGATCCCAATGTGATCACTGCTCCTACGCCAAATCATTGAAGGCTTTTGTTTCATTTGAATTTTCAAGCTGTATTTTGCTTTGCTTATTCAAACAATTATCATGTCAAACTCTTTTATTTCATGAATGCATTACACGTGTCTGTCTTGAATTAATTGTTTTCACTATGCTTAAAATTGCTTCATATTTCCTTTTTTGTGATGCTCAACTCTCGATTAAAAAAATTCTAAACCTTTTGAGGGAGGATGACGAAAACGATACCATAATCTTTACAGTATGCTTTTGAACAGACCCCGCTGATGAGGTACCGACATTGTTTCAAATCCTAAACAGTGGAGTTATAAGGAAGAAAATCCCTAGTCAACCCCTTTAAGCCAAAGAATGGAGTTTTTCTTTTCACGCAAAAATTAAAACCCTTAATTATAATCTGGGGCAGGGTAGTTTTCTCAGTTTAATCCAGGTGCACAGTGAATGGCATCAAAGAAGTCCTTCCAAAAACAAAAGATAGTGGGTTCCCTATAATCGTCAAAGACAGGCAGTCATTATCTCTCAAAATAAAAGCCCAATAAGTCAAAACCTATGAAGGAGACTTACAAAACTGGGGCATCCCGCTGACTGTAATCACAAAAGAAACAGTTCAGGCAAAAAAAACATGGATAATAAAATCAAAAAGAAAGAGGTCCTACAAACCCTCAACAAAAAAAGGAATGACTTCCTATTCAAAATAAACTATCAGTGTCCGAACCATCACCGGAATAACAGAGCAAAGACTCAAGGAAGATCAAATGCACGATTAACTGAGTTTAAGATCGAAGAACATCACGAAGAACGGGTGGGTACAAATAAATTTGAGCCTTTATCCTTTGTTTCTTAAACCGTGAACCAGGCCACCTTATAACCTTTAAAAGTCCTAGCTGAAGCATGGGTTAGTTCGAAAACATACTGTTACAAAAGGTATCCTGACTCCTGTAGGGCTTGCTGTAAAATCCTGAGTTGACATCACATTTTACAAAAATTCACTTGTTTTATTGAAAACTTCATTTTTTTAAAAAACTTCAAGACAGACATAAGCTTTGCATTTTTAAAATAACATTGTTTGCATATGACTATTTGTTCAAACAACAGAGAAATTCGCACGACGAATATCCGATGAACGAAAGCCCTCTTAGTGAACAAGGTCATCTCAAGTGGGAAAAAACACTTCCAACCAAGGGGCAGACATGATCATTGTCCATCATTTGGGGCAGTCAAGTCAAGATTCAAGGAATCTCTCAAGATGCCAAATAGCCAGGGGCAAATCTCCGCCTGAGTCACTTGGGGCATTGGACATGAATTCCAGCCACGAATCTCTCATGATCAAACATCTTCTGGTAGTATGGCAACACAACACTACCGACAGTGACAACTCCCTGCGTCCTAAGAGCATGGACATAGTCAAAAAAGTATTACGCATAATCAAAGACCCGCTAGGTCGACTGGCCTAGGCAAAAATAAGGGCTTCCTGGAGAACCAAAAGGGTTCGGGCAAAAATAAGGGATGAAAATGAAAAAATCTGTACACCCGGCAAGTCGAAAACCTGAAAAGGCGGCTTGGGCAAAAAAGGGTATCCCGATGGACTAAAAACCAGAAAGGGCGATCCAGGCAAAAGTTAGGGATCAAAAGCGTACGACTATGTCCCGTCATCTCGTCACTTGCCTACCAGAAGAAGATTTGTCAATTGACAGTTAACAAGGCCTCTGCAGGCACCTTCTCCCACAGAAGCTGGGGCAATAAGAATTGTCTGAACTGTACAAGCTATTCTGTCCTCCAGGTAGAAGGTAGATTCAGTTGAAGAATATGGCTAAGATACCTTCACTCCCCGCAAAGTAAAACAAGTAACGGGAGCTCTCCTCACTGAGACTTGCAATCATGAACGAATCAGCAATACTCTCCCCAAGCAGAGTTGGTCTACCGTCATTCCTTAAAAAGGGTAAGTATCCCCAGCAGGTCATAATATCCTCCAGCGGAGTATACAAATATTCCTCAGAAAGCATCCCCGGCAATCTTAATGTTCGTCAACGAAATATAAGAATGTTCCCCAGCGGAATACAGGATACCCCCAGTGGAGCCATTTCTCAGCGCAGCCTAAAAAGCTTCCCCGCCAGAGTTGGATCACCTTCCCCAATAGATTCTGGAAGTTCGTCCCCTGCAGGATACAAGTATATCTCCCCAGCCAAATTCAGAGTTTATCCCCACCAGATTCTAACTTGGTTATCCTCAGCAAGTTGCAGCTGAAAGATCATCCCCAACGAAGTTCTTTCTACCCCCAGCGGAGTTCATCTTCAAAATCCCCAACAGAGCTTATCAACAGAACCCCCAACGGAGTTATCATCAAAATCTCAGCGAAGCATCTCTTCCCACAGGGTAATTCCCTGCAGAGTAGTCTCTTCACCAAGTTTATTCCTCAACGGAGTCATCTTCTCCTACAGGTTTATTCTTGCAACTATCTTCGTTCGTCATCCCCAGCGGAAACAAAGAATTCAACACTATTCTCCAGCAGCTCCGGGATTTATTTTCCCCGGCTAAAAACATCATGACATCATGCATTACGACATGCATACGCATCATACAACACAAATCTCATTTACTTTGAGAACATCATTACACAATGCATACATCACGACATTGCATACAACTAACTCTTTACCTTTTCAGGAAAGATCGATCGACAGATAAAGGTCATTACCTTTTGGAGTAGTAATCGTCCAAGATTCCTTCATCATCCCGTTAAGGTAGTAGTCGTCCAAGATTCCTTCATCATCCTGTTGAGGTAGTAGTCGTCTGAGATTCCTTCATCATCCCGTTGAGGTAGTAGTCATCCAAGATTCCTTCATCATCCCGTTGAGGTAGTAGTCGTCCGAGATTCCTTCATCATCCCGTTGAGGTAGTAGTCGTCCGAGATTCCTTCATCATCCCGTTGAGGTAGTAGTCGTCCGAGATTCCTTTATCATCCCGCTGAGGTAGAAGTCATCCGAGATTCCTTCATCATCCCGTTGAGGTAGTAGTCTCCCGAGATTCCTTCATCATCCCGTTGAGGTAGTAGTCGTCCAAGATTCCTTCATCATCCTGTTGAGGTAGTAGTCGTCCGAGATTCCTTCATCATCCCGCTGAGGTAGAAGTCATCCAAGATTCCTTCATCATCCTGCTGAGGTAGAAGTCATCCAAGATTCCTTCATCATCCCGTTGAGGTAGTAGTCGTCCGAGATTCCTTCATCATCCCGTTGAGGTAGTAGTCGTCCAAGATTCCTTCATCATCCTGTTGAGGTAGAAGTCATCCAAGATTCCTTCATCATCCTGCTGAGGTAGAAGTCATCCAAGATTCCTTCATCATCCCGTTGAGGTAGTAGTCGTCCGAGATTCCTTCATCATCCCGTTGAGGTAGTAGTCGTCCGAGATTCCTTCATCATCCCGTTGAGGTAGTAGTCGTCCAAGATTCCTTCATCGTCGCGTCGAGGTAGAAGTCATCCAAGATTCCTTCATCATCCTGCTGAGGTAGAAGTCATCCAAGAATCCTTCATCATCCCGTTGAAGTAGTAGTCGTCCGAGATTCCTTCATCATCCTGTTGAGGTAGTAGTCGTCCAAGATTCCTTCATCATCCCGTTAAGGTAGTAGTCGTCCGAGATTCCTTCATCATCCCGTTGAGGTAGTAGTCGTCCAAGATTCCTTCATCATCCCGCTGAGGTAGTAATCGTCCTAGATTCCTTCATCATCCCGCTGAGGTAGTAATCGTCCTAGATTCCTTCATCATCCTGTTGAGGTAGTAATCGTCCTAGATTCCTTCATCATCCTGCTGAGGTAGTAATCGTTCTAGATTCCTTCATCATCTATTTGGAGTAGCAATCGTCTCAGATTCCTTCATCACATCATTATCAAAAAACCTCCTCTGGTCCAGTTAAATCGATTCCTAAAGATTTTTCTGACGCCAAACCCGTCAATGAAGACAACCCGTCAATGAAGACAACCCGTCAATGAAGACAACCCGTCAACAAAGATAACCCGTCAATGTAGACAACCCGTCAATGAAGACAACCCGTCAATGGAGACGACCCATCAACGAAGACAAAACTATCCATTACATTTCTAGATGGAATCTATAAGCCCATCCTCCTACCAACAATCTCCAGGTGGCATCTATAAGCCCGTCCTCCTATCCATCATCTATCCAAATGGAATCTGTAAGTCCATTCCCGACATCACATTGCTGATACTACACCATGCGAGTGCAAATTTCTGGGCACTCTAGTGTTCAATTATCTTCCACCTTCGGATCACGAAAGGCTCGAAATCCAATCTATATCCTCAGGTTTAAGAAAATTGAACAGGGGCAACTGTTGTACCCCAAAATTTGCCCTCCCATATTCCTCAAGGTTTATCAAGAATGATCCTCAAATTGCTCAAAATTAGCTCAAAGGTTATACAGTCAAATCACCTCCTAAGACAGCTGAAATTAGGGTTTTGGTTCTTTCAAGGAATTTGAAGTTTTCAATGGTTCAATCAAGTCTCATAGGCCTCTATACATTATCAAGCATCTACATGCCAAGTTTCAAGACTCACAGTACCAATTGGCACAGTCAAAAGCTCCATTTGATCCACAGTCAACTGCAGGGGCAAAATGGTCATTTTGCAGTCAAAAGTCAGAATTTTTGGTCAACATCTTATTTTGAGCTCACAATCATCATTTGATCAAGTCTTGATCATGATTCCACAAGGATTTCTCAAAAATCATCAAGATGCCAAGAGTTACTATTTTTGGACAGCAGAAAAGTCAACTGTATCTTGACCAGGGCATAAATTTTTCATGGTTTATCAGAAAAATCCCATCCAATTCTCATTTTTAAGGGGATGTGATTTCCTACAATCCATCTTCACACTCAAAGTTCAAGAAATGCTCTCATAAAAAGTTATCAATTTCTACATTATAGGTCAAATTCAAAAGTCAACAAAAGTGCACTTTAAGTAAAAGGCCATAACTTGAGATTGGTAAATCCAAATGACATGGGACCAAAGGCACTGGTTAGAGGACTTCAAGAGTTTTCCAAAATATCCAAGAACATGGTCATATGATCCAAATTGAGCAAGATATGCATTGGAGAAGTTGGGAAATTTTCATGAATTTGCAAAAGTCAACTTTGCTCAAAACACCTTATTTTTACTAATGGGCCTCAAATCTCTTCTTGAAACTTCATCCATGGCCTATGCACGACCCATTAAGCTTAATTGAATTTATTTTCTTATTTTTATTAATTAATTGGATTTTTAATTGATATTAATTCATTTAATTAATTTAAATTGTAGGAAAATACAAAGATTTGGTTTTTCAATCTTTTGGTGAAGCAAATATGACCTAAAAAGGCTGGCAATTTCGTGCACCAAGTCAAAGATGCAAAATCTCCAAAATTGGCAACTTTGTTCAATCATGAAAATGCAAAAAGATTTGATTTTCAATCAAATATTCAATCATCATTGCAATGGATTCTTGCTCAAGATTTTGACCTAATTTTATTCCTCTATATGTATGCAAGTAAACCCTAACTCATGGGCATGCAAGAAAGCTGCAGAAAAGCCATAGCATATTGAAAAATTTCCAAGAAAACTCAAAATTGACTTTGGCATTCTAGAACGATTCAAAGTTTTTTATTGATTCCAATACATTGCAGGAGATCCCAGGAAGGTTTTGCAATCAAATTCAGGCCTTAAAACTCAAGGAATCGATACACACAGAACCACAGTTTGCATTTTTTTTCCAGAATCGTATTGTCCAATTCATGAGCATTTAACATGATTTCTTGGTTGTTTTGCATTGATAGGGACCATATGAAGCTAATGATATCATTTAATTGAATTATAATGCACTGTATCGAAGAATGCCATGAACGATTTTCTAGGGTTTCCAAGCTTTGAATTGGGGCTTTGCAATCCAGGCAAAATTAGGACTCCTAAGGCATATGACTGAATTCGTTGAACCAAGACGAACAAAACAAAACCCTCGCGAAATATTTATGTGAACCACAACGCTAATCGCTATTTTTCCTCATGGCATATTGTGGGGGTTAAAAACCCCCGCTATTTGTTTATATTTGTTGCAGGAACCATGAAGAAGATAATGAGGTGGTGGTGTCCTATTGGCTCCTTTGAAAAATCGCGTGCTTTATTTTGTTTTCAGGCATGTTTATTTGTTTGTTAATATAATTAACACTTGTTATTCCAATGACAATTGAGGCAGTGTGGTGGAGTGGTTGGGCAAGCGTCCAATAAGCTTTGGGACCTGGGTTCGAATCCCAAGTCCCGCAAAATATTGGTTTCTATTTTTCTTTACATAATTACATGCAGGTTTCAGGAAGAGGTCTATCATATACCTCAAATATCCAGGTGCCAGATGTCTACAGGCACAAATCTAATGGCCATGAGATGATGATCATCATACTCCCAGTCAACACGCGCCATGGAGGATCAAAAAGGTCAAACAGGCTTGAGATTAATGGGCTACAAAACTCCCGGAACACCTCCTAATTGGGCCATCACCCCCACAAGTTTATTTCTTTTCCTTTTTTTATTTCTTTCATTAATTATTAATCATAATTATTATTTTTACTAACCAAATTAATTATTTTCATAATAAATTCAGAAAACTAAAAATGTAATATTATTTTTATTATTTATTAATTTCACCCTTTATTATTTTTGTAAATAAATACTAACAAA
The DNA here is from genome assembly GCA_948472305.1 of Vicia faba. Lineage (NCBI taxonomy): Eukaryota > Viridiplantae > Streptophyta > Magnoliopsida > Fabales > Fabaceae > Vicia > Vicia faba. The sequence goes on along the minus strand of OX451741.1, from coordinate 1,308,601,191 downwards.
TTAATTTAGTCTTTTTTAATTAGGTTAAATTTTTACATTTTTGCAATAATCTAAAACTAATGTAGAATTAGGGTTCTTGACTTTTAATCATCTTATTTTTTATCCTAAAAAACATAAAAAACTCAAAAATATCTTTTTTTATTTTATTAGTTAATTAGTTTTAGGATTAATTTAATTAAATGCAAAACCACAAAAACTTCTTTCTTTCTCAAAAAGGGGTCAAAACCCTAAGAACTTCTCCGATTCCATTTTTATTCGCGCATATTATTTTTTGATCATATTTATGTAATTGCTCCAAGGATGTAATAGCGTTAATTAGGACTTTTTATCGCTTTCTTTAAATTTCCGCAATTTACTTTTCAAGGGTTGTTTTTGGCGATGTAAATACCCGACGCCTTGTAATAGCTTAGTTTACTTTCCCGGAAAATATTAAACTGCTAGATGTATGTTAATTAGGCTATGCATGACAAGACTTGTTCTCAAAATAAAATCAACTCGTAGCTCACCATAACATGTGCAAAGATAACTTAACTGAATTCTGACACACTCGCACATGCCACTCCTAGGGTACGCCTCACTTGGTTGCCTCGACGTGGTCATTGAGTATAGGGTGTTTTAGAGGTCGCCCTCCTGTCTAAAGATCCAGTTGCCTCGAAACGGTTGCCTCAGATAAAAATGATCTAAGACATTAGGGTTATCGCTAAGGCGTCCTACCATTGCTTTAGTGACCACATGTCCCTATAATCGAATTGACCCGAAAACTCCAACGACGGTGTTACCTACTTCTCAATAGTGGGATAGCACTGTCTAAAGGACATTTACACAACTTAATTTCTTTTGAGTAGGTAGAGGTTCTCAGGTACTTTCTCTTTCAAAACAAAAATACTTTTCGCACTTACACTTTTCTGACAAAAGTTTTCAAACAAACACTTCATACACTCTTGAGGACAGATACAAGAGTTAAAACGAAGTTTTCAAACAAAACTTTTTTTCAAAACCCACAAACACAAGAAAAGCAAAACATTTTTGAAAACACAGTGAGCAATTACCTAAGAGCCCGTGGATAACCACGGATAGAAAGGGTGCTAACACCTTCCCTTTCTATAATCTACCTCCCGAACCCGAGAAACATCTCGAAAAAGAAGCCATATTTCCACCGATCACAGTGGTCATTGAGTATAGGAAGTCTTAGAGGTCGCCCTCCCGAACAAGTGCACCTTCGGGGTGAGGTCCGGCAAACTGCTAGGTTTCGTCGTGAGCGACAAAGGTATTCAAGTGGACCTTGCCAAGGTGAAAGCCATACAAGAGATGCCAGCTCCCAAGACAGAGAAAGAAGTCAGAGGCTTTCTAGGATGGCTGAACTACATTGCCCGATTCATCTCGCACCTAACTGCTACTTGTGAGCCAACCTTCAAGCTACTGAAGAAAGATCAAGTAGTACGCTGGAACGATGAATGCCATGCCGCTTTCGAAAGAATTAAATAGTATCTCCAGGAGCCACCCATTCTAATGCCACCAGTTGAAGGGAGACCTCTAATCTTATACTTGACAGTACTTGACAATTCAATGGGGTGTGTGTTGGGGCAGCATGACGAGTCTGGCCGAAAAGAGCATGATATTTATTACCTTAGCAAAAAGTTTACCGACTGTGAAACCCGATACTCACTGCTCAAGATAACTTGCTGCGCTTTGGCATGGGCTGCTCGCCGGCTGAGACAGTATATGTTGACTCACACTACTCTGTTGATTTCAAAGATGGATCCAATCAAGTATATCTTTGAAAAGCCTGCCTTGTCCGGAAGAATAGCAAGATGGCAGATGATCTTGAATGAATATGACATCCAGTACACGAATCAAAAAGCAATCAAGGGAAGTGTATTAGCAGACCATTTGGCACATCAGGCAGTGGATGATTACCAGTCTATGAACTTTGAATTTTCAGACGAGAATATCTTGGTAGTGACTGATTGTGAGACACCTGGACCGGATGAAGGACCTGAGGAAGGATCCCGATGGTCTATGTACTTTGATGGAGCTTCAAACGCTTTGGGTAATGGCATTGGCGCTGTGATCATATCTCCTAAAGGCGATCATACTCCGTTTACCGCCCGACTATGTTTCAACTGCACCAACAACATGGCGGAGTATGAAGCCTGCATCATGGGTCTTCGAGCTGCAATTGACCTGAGGATCAAGTTTCTGAGTGTTTTCGGAGATTCTGCTCTCGTGATCAGTCAGATCATAGGTGAGTGGGATACGAAACACCCAAATCTTATTCCTTACAAGGAGTATGTGTTGACGTTGCTTCCCCATTTCGAGGAGATAACCTTTGAACACTTCCCGAGAGAAGAGAATCAGTTGGCAGACGCATTAGCTACGATATCTTCTATGTTTAAAGTCAAATGGGACAACGAGGCTCCCCGGATCATTATTTGGAAATTGGATGAACCTGCACATTGTTGTGATCTTGAGACCGAAGAGGTAACAGAAAAACCTTGGTATCATGAAGTGAAGAGGTACCTTGAAGCTCAAGAATACCCCGAGGGTGCATCCGTTAATGACAAGAAGTTTCTGAGAAGGTTCGCGGCAAAGTTCTTCATCAGCAATGGCATTCTTTACAAACGTAACCATTATTCAACCTTACCGCGTTGTGTGGATAAGATTGAAGCAGAAGGGATCATGGTAGAGCTGCATGAAGGTACCTTCGGAACTCATTCCAGTGGACATACCATGGCAAAGAAAATCCTTCGGGCAGGATATTACTGGTCCACAATGGAAGCCGACTGTTATCAGCATTCTCGGACGTGTCACAAGTGCCAGGTCTATGCTGATAAGGTGCATATTCCTCCAGTTCCTCTGAACGTCTTGACGGCACCTTGGCCTTTTGCAATGTGGGGCATTGATATGATCAGAGAGATCAGACCTACGGCATCCAACGGGCATCATTTCATCCTGGTAGTAATTGATTACTTTACGAAGTGGGTTGAAGTAGCTTCCTTTGCTACCGTAACCAAGAACGTCGTGGCACGGTTCATTCAGCACAACCTGATCTGTCGATACGGTGTACCAGAGAGGATCATTACAGATAATGGTACCAATCTTAACAACAAGATGTTCACTGAGCTCTGCGAGCAATTCAAGATACAACACCACAACTCTTCTCCCTACCGGCCAAAGATGAATGGGGTTGTCGAAGCAGTAAATAAGAACATTAAGAATATTGTGCAGAAGATGACAATGCCATTCAAAGACTGGCACGAGATGTTACAATTTTCTCTTCATGGGTACCGTACTTCAGCACAGACGTCAACAGGGGCAACACCCTATTCCTTGGTTTATGGCATGGAGGCAGTCCTGCCCATCGAAGTTCAGATACCCTCTCTCCGGATCATGAAGGATGCAGGATTAAGCGAAGACGACTGGATCCAGACCCGGCTTGATCAACTGAACCTAATCGACGAAAAGAGACTCACTGCTATTTGTCATGGTCAGACGTACCAAAAACGGATGATCAAGGCATTTAACAAGAAAGTCAGACGACAAGAGTACCAAGTCGGGGATATGGTAATCAAGCGCATCATTCTACCTCAAGGTGATCCCAGGGACAAATGGACCCCTACTTACGAAGGGCCATTTGTGGTTAAGAACATCTTCTCAGGAGGAGCGATGATTCTAACCACCACGGATGGTGACGATCTTCCTCACCCCGTCAATGCAGACATAGTAAAAAGATACTACGCATAATCAAAGACCCGCTAGGTTGACTGGCCTAGGAAAAAATAAGGGCTTCCCGGCGAACCAAAAGGGTTCGGGAAAAAATAAGGGATGAAAATAAAAAAATCTGTACACCCGGCAAGTCGAAAACCTGAAAAGGCGGCTTGGGCAAAAATGGGTATCCCGGTGGACTGAAAACCCGAAAGGGCGGTCCAGGAAAAAGTTAGGGATTAAAGCGTAACACTATGTCTCATTGGATCATCTCGCATCCGGACTTCAGTATCAACTATCAGGCTCGTACGACACCAGTCAATCAGATTCATCTTCAACTAAGCAGCAAAGTGATGAGATGCTTGAAGATATAAAGGCAATAGCAGAGTTGGAACCCAGTGGGACTATTCACATAGTTGTTTGGTTTTTTTTTCACAAATTGTATAAATTCTATTTGTTCGGCGGCGTTCTCTTACTAGGACGTCAGCCTCTTGTACAAAAACGCCTATTTACAGGAAAACTTCAAAATCAATACAAATTCATTTCTCAGACAAATTGCAAATTGTTGTTCCTTTATTTGTTTTGTTTTGCAAAGAACGTCCGATGTTTATTTTTTATATATGCATTTGACATTAATTGCTGCTCATAAATATTTACATGCTAAACAAAGAACTAATTACGGGTGACATCAGAAGTAGGGGCAATAAGAATTGTTTAAGCGGTCTAGTTGCTCCGTCCACCAAGGTACCGAGGTAAGTTCAGCTGAAGAATGTGACCAGGATACCTTCACTCCCCGCAGAGTAAGACAGTAATGGTAGATCTCCCCACTGAGACTTGCAACTACGAAGGAATCAGCAATACTCTCCCCCAAGCAGAGTTAGTCTACCGTCATCCCCGAAAAGGCTCGGTATCCCCAGAAGGTCTTAATATTCCCCAGCGGAGTATAAAGATATTCTCCAGCAAGCGTAAGAGCATCCCCGGCAGTCTTAATATTCCTCAACAGAATATAAGAATGTTCCCCGGCGGAATACAAGATACCCCCAGTGGAGCCATTTCCTCAGCGCAGTCTAAAAAAGGCTTCCCCAATAGAGTTGAGTCGTCTTACCCAGTAGATTCTAGAAGCTTGTCCCCTGCAGAATACAAATGCATCGCCTCAATCAAATTCAGAGGTTATCCCCACAAGAGTCTAACTGGGTTATCCTCAGCAAGTTGCAACTGAAAGATCATCCCCAGCGAAGTTTTTTCTATCCCCAGCGGAGTTCATCATCAAAATCCCCAATAGAGCTTATCTACGGAATCCCCAGCGGAGTTATCATTAAAATCCTCAGCAGAGTAATTCCCCACAGAGTAATTCCCCGCAGAGTAATCTCTTCACCAGTTTATTCCCCAACGGAGTTCTTTTCTCCTGCAGGTTTATTCTCACAATCATCTTCGTTCATCATCCCCAGCAGAAACGAAGAACTCAACTCTATTCTCCAGCAGCACTGGGATTTATTTTCCCAGACGAAAATACATTCATAAACATTTCATATTTCATACCTCCTATTTACAAACATGATAAAGTGCATACGACACGATCTCATTTATTTTTGAGAACATCATGACATCATGCATTTCATACATCATGACATTGCATACAACTAACTTTTTACCTTTTTCAGGAAAAGGTCAATCAAAAGATGGCTACCATCAACCCTTTCAAGTCCCAGTTTAATGCCTGTAGCAAGCCAGGAAAATATCTGTGGACGACTGATTGTAGGTTAATACCTGAAACAAGCCAGGAAAATTATCTACATGAAGAGATTGAAGATTAACAACTGTAACAAGCCAAGAAGACTTTCTTTCTCAGGTCAGACATTAATACCTGAAACCAGCCAGGACATCTATCTTCTCGACCAACCTTTTCAAGCTCTAGATTAATACATGTAGCAATCCAGGAAAAATATCTGTGGACGACTGATTGTAGGTTAATACCTGTAACAAGCCAGGAAAATTATCTACATGAAGAGATTGAAGATTAATACCTGTAACAAGCCAGGAAGACTTTCTTTGTCAGGTCAGAGATTAATACCTGAAACCAGCCAGGACAGATATCTCCTCGACCAACCTTTTCAAGTCCCAGTTTAATACCTGTAGCAAGCCAGGAAAAATATCTGTGGACGACTGATTGTAGGTTAATACCTGAAACAAGCCAGGAAAATTATCCACATGAAGAGATTGAAGATTAATACCTGTAACAAGCTAGGAAGACTTTCTTTCTCAGGTCAGAGATCAATACCTAAAACTAGCCAGGACAACTATCTTCTCGACCAACCTTATCAAGCTCCAGATTGATACCTGTAGCAAGCCAGGAAAAATATCTGTGGACGACTGATTAATACCTGTAACAAGCCAGGAAGACTTTCTTTCTCAGGTCAGAGATTAATACCTGAAACCAGCCAGGATAACTATCTCATCGGCCAACCTTTCCAAGTTCCAGATTAATACCTGTAGCAAGCCAGGATAATATCTGTGGACGACTGATTGTAGGTTAATACCTGTAACAAGCCAGGAAAGTTATCTACATGAAGAGATTGAAGATCAATACCTGTAACAAGCCAGGAAGACTTTCTTTCTCAGGTCAGAGATTAATACCTGAAACTAGCCAGGACAGCCATCTCATAGGCCAACCTTTTCAAGTTCCATATTAATACCTGTAGCAAGCCAGGAAAAACATCTATGGACGACTGATTGCGGATCAATACCTGAAACCATCCAGGAAAACCATCTACACGAAGAGATTGAAGATTAATACCTGAAACAAGCCAGGAAAACTATTTTTCTTTCTCAGGTCAGAGATCAATACATGAATCCAGCCAGGACAACTATCTACTCGACCAGCTCAAACAATTCAACAATCACTTTTGGATGGCATCTTTAAGCCCATCTCCAACAACCTTCTATCACATATACAGATGGCATCTATAAGCCCATCCTCCTACCAACAATCTCCAAATGGCATCTGTAAGCCCATTCCTGATATCACAATGCTGATACTACACCATGCGAGTGCAAATTTCTGGGCACTTTAGTGTTCAATCATCTTCCACCTTCGGATCACGAAAGGCACGCAAGCCAATCTACATCCTCAGGTTTAAGAAGATTGAACAGGGGCAACTGTTGTACCCCAAAATTTTCCCTCTCATGTTCTCCAAAGTCTTCCCCCTGCATGGTTGATCACAAACTCTTGCCTAAGGAAAAAGAAATTTTTTTGAAGATGAACAAAGTGTCTTTCGATTGGGCATTTGGCACTCTTCGATCAGGCTTTGATTAGTAAGCTACGATTAGGTGTTTGGAACCTTTCGATCAAGCTTTGGTTCACCAGTCTTCGATTAGGCATTTGGCACTCTTCGATCAGGCCTTGAGTAGTAAGCTTCGATTAGGTGTTTGGAACCCTTCGATCAAGCTTTGGTCTGCAAGTCTTCGATTGAGCACTGGACCCCCCTTCGATCAAGTCAATGTCACAATGCTTCGACTATGCACTAATTACTTCAGGCTTACCTTCGACTCACCAGGAAAGAGGCCCATTCGAAAGGTACATAAGAAGTCCATTCGGAGGAGGCAACTCAAGACCATTCGAAGAAGAATTCAGAAGGCCCATTCGAAAGGTACACAAGAAGTCCATTCGAAGGAGGAAACACAAGACCCTTCGATTAGCATGAACAAGACCCTTCAATTAGCATGAACAAGTGTGTTTCGATTGGTATTATAGCTGTGTCTTTCGATTGGAATTATGGACAAATACCCTTCAATTGGCATTTCAAAAGGTCCTGGGACTGGAACTTCAGAGTGTCCTATGACTGGAACTTCAGAGTTTCCCTGAATAAGAACATCAGAACCAAAAGCCCTTTGAATGGCATTTCAGTGTAGAGTTTCTCTTAATGTAAGATGCTCTGATGAAGGAAGTTCTGAACACTTCGAATCAGAACTTAGACCCATCACAAGGCCAAGGGTTGGTCGAAGCAGCCTAATAGGGGATGATCTAAATAGATTCGAACTGGGACTTTGAAGCAATCGAAGCAGGGAGTCAGCTTTTGATTTTCATCAAGTTGGAGGCCCAAAACAACTCAGAGCAAGCTGGTAGAAACGCATGATTGGATCAAATATGGCAAGTTTTCATGAAAATCAAATCAAATCTCTTCATCATAACGAACCAAGATTTGATACACAAATGTTGACCTAATTTCTTTTGTCATATAAACCTCAAGCCTCACAAATCACAGATACGGGAAGAGCACATACAAAAACTCTGCACACGTGAAAAACACACACACAAACTCTGCAGAAACAGACACACAACCTTGAAAAAAAGTTTGAACAGTGAGAGATCAAAAACAACCTTGGAGGCAGGTTCAGACCAAAAGAAGGACGCAGCTCTCTTCCTTGTTATCCAGTGAAGCGAGACCAATCAAAAACCAATCTGTTCATTGCCTAAAACTCATTGTAAGTATCCACGAATCTTGCTCTGGACATGATACCGTGAAATCATCTTCTTGCATCCTTTCGTTGAAATAATTACATATCCATGCTTTGCGTTGCATTTTGAAACTTTTGGCATCACTGAATTTTATTTTTCATAGCTTGTAACGCCATGCCCAGTCCTAGGGTTCGTATGCCTTATTTTTGGGATTTCTAACTGCAGGAAAAATCAACGCACATAATTGGTACAGGGATGACCAGGATGAATAGACGAGTACTTTGGTACTCTTGGATTTAATTTTCATGGCCTAGGAGAGACGTTTGAACAACCCCACGAAATTTCCTGCAGATAAAAATCTACAGGTAAAAAAACCAGGTCTGGTGAGGAAGACGATTACGTGGTGGGGCATGATTGGTTCATTTGAACCAATTGTGCGTTTTTATTTTTGGCCAGGAACAATTGAATTGTTTGTATATATTATTTAGCTTCTATTCCACTAACAGGTTGACATCATGGCTCAATTGGTGAAGCGTGCGTTGCAAAACCCCCTAGGACCTGGATTCGAATCCCAGGTCCCCCCAAAACTTTGTTACATTTTTTCTGCAGGTACTCAGGTGCAGCGCTCCAAGCAGGGAGCATCATACACGTCCAGATCTCATGCGCCTGGTGGTTCCAGATCCAGTTCCAGTGGTCCAGGATGAGGTTCACCATGAACCTTGAGCAACAAACGCCCAGGCAATCTAAAAGTCCAACAAGCTGGACGTTTGGGCTTCGAAACTGCAATTCCTACTCCCTTTTCAGGCCCAACGCCCCTCCACAATTTGCTTATGTCTTTATTTTCTTTTCATATTTCTTTTTCTTTTTATTATTATTATTAAAAACTAACTAGTTAATTAACAAACTAACCTTTTTTCATAAAAAATCATAAACCCAAAAAATAATATTTATTAATTTCACTACTTTTATTTTTGTAAATAAACCATTAACCAATTAATTTAGTTTTTAATTAGGTATAATCTTAACATTTTTTGCAATAAATAAAAATTGACTTAGAATTAGGTTTTTTTTTATATTTCTGATTTTATTTCCTTAATTAAAATAAAACTCAAAAAATATTTTCTTTAATTCCATTATTATTTTAGACTTAATTCTTAAATCAAAAAAAGACCAAAAATATGCTTTATTTAATGGAAAAAGGGTCAAAACCCTAAAAGACAATCCGGTTCAATTTTCTCGCGCGTACTATTTTGATCCATATAATTGTAATTGCTCCGAGGATGTAATAGCTTTAACTTAGGATTTTATTTATCGCTTTTATTTACTTTTTGCAATTTACTTTTCAAGGGTTCGTTTTTGGCGATGTAAATACCCGACGCCTTGTAATAGCTTAGTTTTATTTTTCGCAACCATTAACTGCTAGATGTATGAATAATAGGCTATGCATGACAAGATTAACTCTTAACTTAAAATCAACAGTAGCTCACCATGACATGCAAAGATAATATAACTGAAAATTGACACACTCGCACATGCCACTCTTAGGGTACGCCTCACTTGGTTGACTTGAACGTGGTCATTGAGTATAGGAAGTCTTAGAGGTCGCCCTCCCGTCCAAAGATCAAAGTTTCCTCGAAACGGTTGCCTCGGATAAAATGATCTAAGACATTAGGGTTACCGCTAAGGCATCCTAACATTGCTTTAGTGACCACATGTCCCTTAAATCGAATTGACCCGAAAACTCCAACGACGGTGCTACCTACTCCTCAATAGTGGGATAGCACTATCTAAAGGACATTTGCGCAGTCTAATTCCTTTTTGAGTAGGTAGATGTTCTTAAAGTACTTGCTCCTTTTAAAACAAAACAAACTTTTCGCACTTACACTTTCTTCAAAAAAAACAAAACTCTTTTCAAAACCCACAAACACAAAGAAAAGCAAACTTTTGAAAACATAGTGAGAAAGTACCTAAGAGCCCGTGAATAACCATGGATAGAAAGGGTGCTAACACCTTCCCTTTCTATAATCTACCTCCCGAACCCGAGAAACATCTCGAAAAGGAATTTTTCTGTGCTTTTGTCCTTTCCTTGTTGGATAAAATAAAAGACGGTGGCGACTCTTGCTTACCGCGACATTTTGCAAAAACAAACGCAAACGCGAACCAGCATTCCAAAATAGTCAGTTCTCATTCCCACCGATCACACCTCGGAAAAAGATCTTTAAGGCTTTAGGATGATTACTAACATTTCCTAACATTGCTTTTGTGATCGTACATGTCCCTTCGAATGTCCCTGAAAAAATCCAACGACGATGCTACTTATTTCTCAATAATGGGATAGCATTGTCTAAAAGGAAAACGAACAAACTTTTTTTCGAGTAGGTAGATTAGTTCCTAGGTACTTGCTCAAACAAACAAATTTTTTCACCCAAACACTTTTCAAACAAAGTTTTCAAAAACAACTTCGTAACACTCTTGAGGATAGAAACAAGGGTTAACACGAAGTAAAACAAAACTTTTCAAAACAAGCACACACAAACATAAAAGAAATTTTAAAATGTGCAAGTACCTAAGAGCCCATGGAAAACCACGGATAGAAAGGGTGCTAAAACCTTCCCTTTCTATAACCTACCCCTCGTACTCAGAAACAACTCGAAAAAAGTTTTTTCTGTTCTTTTTCCTTTTCCTGATTGGATAAAATAAAATTCGGTGGAGACTCTTGCTTACCACGACATTTGCAAACAAAAAACACAAACCAGTATCAACAGTCGGTTCTGCCACCATATCGCAAAACTGGCGACTCTGTTGGGGATAATTATAAAGTGGGGTTTACCTTAGGATCTAGGTCATTTTTTAAATTGCTTTCTTGTTTGTTTTGTATGCTTTATTCTTAAAGGGTTTTTCTTGGGCATTGTTAAAGATCCTACACCCGGATTTGGGGACACTTTTTAGGTAAACGGCAATAGATCGTGGAGACTGCACGGCGCAGACCGATATGGTTTAAGCGATGGCTGTGTTGGTGTGACACTTTGGTTGGTAGCGGTATCCTTCGTGTGGAAACGAGGAGAATACGGGGCCGCCTCGTGGTGTCGTGAAACACTAACGGACCTTAGAACCTTAGTTGAACAAAATTGGCCATTAGAAAGTAGTGAGATAGCCAGCCTCTGTATAAAGCTGAGGATTGGTTGATACTCGATGCTACACTCATTAAGATCAGACTTTTGGGATATTTCGATTGCAAGAAAAGATTGCTTTAGCTGAAATAATGTCTGATAAAGAATGGTCAGTGATATTGAGAATCTTTAGAACCCGATTACTTTTCTAAGACAATTTTGAAACCAACTAAACTTCAAGAGGGTATGACCTTAAAACTCAAGCAGGCCTTAAACCTAAGAACTTGGTGTGATTTGTATGTGTTTTATATACCTGTGATTTATCATGACATCATGCATCATAACATAGCATCCATTCTTATTGCACTAACCATTTCAAGGAACAAGGGAATTTATCTTTGTTCTATTTTGCAGATCATGGCTTTCGCTCGTAGAAACACTATCCGAATCAGCTTTGTGAAAGTACCTTCCCAACTCAAGGAGCTAGTATCAAAGGTCCCTGAAACTTCTGTGTTCACTAAGAGACATGGTTGACTTCTCAACCTGTTTACTTCAAACTTTGATGAAAAGATGATGAGTGTACTCTTTCAGTTCTTTGATCCCAATTACCACTGCTTCACCTTTCCAGACTATCAGTTGGTGCCTACCATGGAATAATTCTCTTAGTTATTGGATATACCCATTCTTGAACAGTTGCCTTTCACAGGTTTGGAAGAAGTTCCTAAGCCAGAAATCATTGCTTCAGCCTTGAATCTGAAACGGGCCGACGTGATATCCAATTGGGAAACAAGAAGCGGAGTCAAGGGTTTTCTAGCCAAGTTCCTGATAGACAAGGCCCAGCTGTTTTGGGATGATGTGGATTTTTAGGATTTTGAGGAGGTCTTGGCCCTTCTAATCTATGGGTTAGTACTATTCCCTAATCCATACTTATTCATAGATGTGAATGCTATCAAGATCTTCCTCTCTTGTAACCCCGTGCCTACCTTGCTCGGAGATATTTTGCACGCTCTCCATACTCGTACCATGAAGAGAAGAGGGGTTCTTATGTGCTGCATGTCATTGCTGTCGAGGTGGTTTATTTTTCATCTCCCTAAGTTTGTACTGAAGAATGAAGAAGGTTTGGGTTGGTCACAAAGGATAATGTTACTCGCTCACACGGATACTCTTTGGTGTTCCCGAACTATGGAAAACACTACTATTATTGACCATTGTGGGGAGTACCCTAATGTCACGTTACTTAGCATCAGAGGGGGTATAACCTATAATCCTTGTTTAGCTTTGCGAAAATTTGGTTACGCTCAAAGGGATGGTACCCATGAGTTACTTATTGAGGGCATTGTATTCAACTATGAGGATGATGTTCAAGGGTATCGCCAGAGGTTCATACGAGCTTGGAGCATGGTAAACAGATCTGGCGCCAAGCCTTTGGGGCCAAAGGCTTCCATTCCTATGGAACCTTATCTCCAATAGGTACGAGCTCGCGCCCAGAAACTTATGATGCCCTATATGGCCGTTTTACCAGTGATTGTGGAACCCACTACTGAAGAGGGTATTCCTTACACGATTCTCCATCTTGATATGCCCACTGATCTTGGAGAACTACAGAGGTCTTGGATTCAGCTGAAGAAAGAGCGGGATACCTACAAATATCAGTTATATGCCTAGGAGAGGAAGGTTTTAGAGCTCACAAAGCAGCTCCATGAGGAAAGAGGACTCAATGTCTATCTCGGCACAAAGAGGAAGCATCCATGGGAATTTTTATTTTTTCTAGTTTTTAGATTTGTTTTTAATTGTAACGCCTAAAAGGCATTTGAACTTTGAATTCAACTAATAAAATCTTTGTTTCATTTTGGCTCGCAAATTTAAATTTCCCAAAGTCTTTTAAATCATTGCATACAAATCCCATTCATAGCATTGCATGTACAAGATTCATAACAGGTTTCTCATCTCCTCCGCTGTTTATTTCAGTAATGGCTCTTGAACAAACTGTGAAAGATCTTCAGACTCATAACACGCAATTCCAGCAAATGATTGTGGCTCTGGCCAAAGGACAGGAAGAGCTGAAGGCTCTGATTGTTAAGAAGAACAAGAAGACCAAGAAGACAGTCGGTGTGGCACATATGAGCAGAAGGTTCAGAGGGCCTCCAAGACGGGTAATTGATCTAGCTTCTTCATCTAAAGAGGGAGAGAATCAAGAGGTTGAAGCCAGAGAAGAGGACCCTAGTCCTAAAGAGTCTGACAATGAGACTGATTATAATGAGGAGCAGTACCCTCCGGCTGATGAAAGGTATAAGCAGTTAGAAGAGCGTCTGAGCGCTATGGAAATCCAGAAGGTTCCTGGGCTGGATTTTGAAGAGTTGGGTCTAGTCTTTGGGGTTGTCATCCCCCAAAAGTTCAAGGCACTGGTATTTTCTAGGTATGATGGGGTCTCTTGTCCCAAAATACATCTCTGTTCTTATGTGAGGAAGATACAGCTTCATACTGCTGACAAAGACTTATGGGTTCACTTCTTCCAAGATAGTCTGTCTGGAACACAAATGGATTGGTTCTATCAGCTGGAAAGGGCCAATGTTCGTAACTGGGAAGACCTTGCTGCTTCATTTTACAAGTAATATCAGTATAATGCGGACCTCGCTCCCACCCGTACACAACTCCAAAATCTGTCTATGGGTTCGAACGAGGGTTTCAAGGATTATGCTCAGAAGTGGAGAGATTTGGCTGGAAGAGTTCAACCTCCCTTGGCTGACAGGGAGCTTGTGGATATGTTTCTGGGAACTTTGTCTGGGCCATTCTTCAACCATCTGATTAGAAGTTCATCAGCGGAATTTATTGAACTGATCTTAACGGGAGAAAGAGTGGAAGCTAGAATCTGAAGTGGAAAAATTCAGAAGGATGCCTCTTCGAGTGCTGCAAGGAAGTTGTTTGCAGGTAAAAAGGAAGTCAGTGCTGTCTACAACCAAAAGAATTAGAATAGAACCGAACACCGTCCGGCGGTAGGGGCTGTTATAATTCCCAACCCTGCACCTTCTCAACAAAAAAATAATCAGACGAGAGCAGAAAGGCCAGCTAGACATTTCACTCGGATCAACATGACGTTGTCTCAGATTTTACCTCAGTTGCTGAAGACCAATCTGGTTACTCTGAGGGAAGCTCCGAAGAATCCAAACACCACCTCTCCCTACTATAAACCGAATGCTCATTGTTCTTACCATTCATAAAGTCTAGGCCATGATACCAATGACTGATGGGATTTGAAGAACAAAGTACAGGATTTGATTGATGCTAAGGAGATTGAATTTGATCCCCCGGAGACTCCCAAAGTTATCACTGCTCCTATGTTGAAACATGGTCGGGGTGTTAATTCTGTTGAATAAGATGTGTTTGTGACCTCTGTGTAAGAATTGGTAACCCCACTCATGACTATCAAAGAGAGTTTATTAAAGGCCGGTTTATTTCCGGGTTGTGGTGAAGGTTTTCACTTTTGTTCATTCCTACCGACTGGTTGCCCTTTATTGAAGGCAGGTGTTCAGCGCTTGATGGATGACAAAGAGATTATGTTTGAGAAGACTCGTGCTCTGACTGTTTCCGGTGAATACATCGTTATCACAATTATTTCTGCCAATCCTGCCAGGGCCTAAGAGACCCTTCAGGATTACATCAATTCCGAAGGTGACTCTGTTGATCATAACCATGCCAGGGCCAATCCCATACTCCTCGGACAAAGTTGTTACTTAGAACTATGGGGCCGATGTATATTACTACGACATCAAGTAGGACATGTTAGCCATTGAAGACAAGATTGCTGAAAATGCTGATTCTGACATCGTCAATATTGTCGGAACCAGTAAAATAACAAGAAGTGGAAGGGTGTTCTCCCCTGAAATTTCTCCCCCGAAGACTGCTATCGGACCTGTGATCATTCCTGATGTGGTTCCATCCAAGACTACTATTGCAATTCTAGTAATCACTCCTGTTAACCCTCCCATCATCGAGTCGGTCGAGACTCGAGGCAAATACATATTGATTGAGCATGTCCTGACAAAGGCTAATTCAGTAACCCTACCAGAAGCTTCCAAGAAAGAAATGGAAGAAATTTTTAAGATAATAAAGAATATCGACTACAATGTGGTCGAGCAGCTGGGGCAGACCCCATCCAAAATTTCTATGTTGGCTTTGTTGTTGTGTTCTGAGGCCCATGTGAAGGCTTTGGTTAAGTTTCTGAAGATGGCTCATGTGCCACAAGAGACATCTGCTGATCAGTTTGAAGATTGTGTGGCTAGTATGACTGCTGATAATGGTTTGGGTTTTTTTGACATGGAGCTGACACCAAAAGGGAGGAAGCATAATGATGCTCTTCATGTTTCCTTTGAAAGTAGGGCACGACTCTGGACCAAGTTTTGGTAGATACTTGCTCCTCGTTGAATGTGATACCTAAAAAAGCTTTGGATAAATTGGACTGCGAAGGCTTGACCTTGAAGCCTAGCAATATAGTAGTGAGAGCTTTTGATGGTTCAAAGAGGATGATGCACGGGAAAGTGGATGTCCCTATCAAAGTTAGTTCCCAGACCTTCGACTCCACTTTCTATGTAATGGATATCAAACCATCATATTCTTGCTTGTTGGGACGCCCTTGGATACACGGGGCTGGGGCTATTATTTCTACCCTCCACCAAATGTTGAAGTACCTAGTAAGAGGAAAAATTGTCACTGTGCATGGTGAAGAGGAGTACATGATCAGTCACTTGAACTCCTTCAGGTACGTACAGATGGATGGAGAGTTCATCGAGACTACTTGCCAGAACTTTGAAGAGGTACCTCAGATTATGGCTACAGCAGAAACTACCGACAGTCCTCCGAAGGTCACCAAACCTCCCTTGAAGATGGGTTCTCTTAAGGTTGCACGAGCAGTGGTTGAAGAAGGTGGGTCTACCATTTGGGGTCAGCTCCCAGTTATTCATTACAAGTTTGACAAATCTGGTTTGGGCTTTACTACAGGTGCTCAAAGGGCTGGAGGACCTCCCCTATGCATCAGCAATCCTGGGATCAATGCACTTGAAGACAATGATGGTGATTCCGACATTGACAGCTGGATCTTCCCGACTACCAATGGTGGACTCAGTAACTAGATTGCCATGGACTTTGTACCGATTACTTTTGTTTAGGAGTAATTATCTTTTTGATTTTTCGGATATGTAATTTAGAAACAATATAAACTCTGTAGCCATGTGTCTTACCCGGGGCATAATGGTTCTATTTGTGAGGGTTATCATGTTTCATTTTCAAATGACATTAATAAAGCATTGGACATTTGCATACAAATTTTGCGCTCTTTCTCTTTCTTTTCTTTTATTCTATCTATACAGCTATGCTCTTAAACACACTCACGTATCCAAATGCAGATCCATATCCACTCTGGATCCCATTGATAACAGTTTTGCTACTGCTCATTATGACCTTGGAAATTCGATCAACCAAGCCGAGGACGAAGGTCAGGAAGATTGTGAGGTACCCGGAGAACTTGCTAGACTAGTACAGTAGGAAGAAAGGGCCACACAGCCTCATGAAGAGCCGGTTGAGACAGTGAACTTGGGGACAGAAGAAGACAGAAAAGAGGTTAAGATAGGTGCAAATCTGGAGCCTAGTGTCAAACAGCGGTTGGTGCAAATGTTGCATGAATATGTTGAAATCTTCGCCTGGTCATATGAAGACATTTCGGGAATAGACACAGATATAGTGGTTCATCGTCTGTCAACTAGAGAAGACTGCCCTCCGGTAAAGCAAAAGGTCTGTCGTATGCGCCCTGAGATGTCATAGAAGATTAAAGCAGAGGTTATGAAGCAGTTCAACGCAGGGTTCTTAACTGTCACCTCCTATCCGCAATGGGTTGCTAATGTCGTTCCAGTACCTAAGAAATATGGTAAAGTACGAATGTGTATGGATTACAGAGACTTGAACAGGGCAAGCCCTAAGGATGACTTCCCGCTTCCCCGCATCGATGTTCTGGTTGATAACACCGCACAACACAAAGTTTTTTCCTTCATGGATGGTTTCTATGGATACAATCAGATTAAGATGGCACCAGAAGACATAGAGAAGACAACCTTTCTTACACAGTGGGGCACCTTCTTCTACAAAGTGATTCCATTTGGGTTGAAAAATGTTGGGAAAACTTATCAGCGAGCTATGGTAGCTCTGCTCCATGACATGATTCACCATGAGGTAGAGGTTTACGTCGATGACATGATAGCCACGTCTGTTAGAACAAAGTTTGAATCTACTACCCTAAGTTTAAGTTTTGATGATAAGAAAATGAAAGGATATATTAATTATGTGATTCATGTAAGAACTATTTGATACCTAAAATATTACCTTCTATTTTGCAGAAACTCTGATAGGTATCAGCAAAAGTACATCTTAATCAGCATCAGAATATTGGATATCAACATCAACATCAGAAGATGCTATATCAGAATACCAGAATCAGAAGAACAATTCACGCGTATGCTGAAGCTTGATGAACAGAACTGCGCCCAACACTCTGATAAAGATAACAACAGTTCATCAGCACTTAAGCAGAGTCAGAATGAGCCAAAGCCAGAACACGCTTTAAGTAGCAACGATACTGTGCATTCAAGGCGAATTATTACCAACGGCATCATTCCAAACAAGATCTGCTTAATAAGGAAAGTTTGTTATTGGCATTGAATCAAGATTATTGTTCCAACGTTCAACAATTTCAGTGCTATATAAACAAGACAATGAAGATTGAAATGGCTAATGCTCTACAACTATTTCCACGCCTAAAAGCTATTCATCATCTTCTCATTCTCAGTTTGCTAAAAAGCTCCACATTTCATTACTCAATTATCTTTAGCAATCTAGTTTCAATAAGCTTAATTTGTGTAATATCACAGTTGTGATAAACAGTTTTGTAGAAAACATTCACACACCTAGACTTCTATTCTTTGTAAGAAAGTGATTTCTTGACAAACCGGTTTGTGGTTTGCATCAAGAAGGCTTTAGCAGTTGTTAAAGCAGATTGTAATATTCAGTTGAATATAGTGGATTAAGACCTCGTTGGAGAGAGGCGAAATCACCTTGACGGGTGGACTGGAGTAGTTTGAGATCAAACGAACCAGGATAAAAATATCGTGTTCATTGCATTGATTTTCGGTTTTACAATTCAACCCCCTTCTTGTGTTTTTCACTTCTTCAATTGGTATCAGAGCGCCAGGTTCTGAGCTAAAACACTTAACCGTGTCAGTACAAGATCCAGCGTCAGAAAAACACAATGGCAGGAACTTATTCTCACACCAGCAATGACAACCATAAGGACAGAGACAGATTCAGCGGCAAACCTCCAGTCTTTGATGGAGAAAATTTTGATTACTGGAAAGACAGAATTGAAAGCTTCTTTCTGGCACATGATGCTGATCTGTGGGACATGGTCACAGATGGATACACGCACCCTGTGAATGCAAGCTGTGATACGGTGGGAGAACTGACTAGGGTTTTGCGTTTGTTTTCGCAAATGTTTCGGTTGAGCAAGAGTCGCCACCGACTTTTTATTTTATCCTAAGGAAAGGTTTAAAAAGCACAGCAAAAACATTTGAGATTTTTCTTGGGTTCGGGGAGTAGATTATAGAAAGGGAAGGTATTAGCACCCTTTCTATCCATGGTTATCCATGGGCTCTTAGGTACTTGCTTAGATCAACTTGCCTTGGTTTTCAATTGTTTGAAATGGTGCTTGGTGTGTGGTTTTGAAAATGTTTTGAAAAGATGCCTTGTACAGGCTACCCTTGTAACAATTCTTTACTCGAATGTTTTGCGAAAGGTGTTTTGTCTTTTAAAAGATGTTTCAAGGTTTTTTGAAAGTTGGTTTTGAAAGTGTTTGTGAAGTGGGTTTTGAAGATAGGCAAGTGTTTTCTTTTGCAAATTGGCAAGTACTTAAGAGTTATCTACCCTAAAGTTTTCTCAAAGATTTTTTTTAAACCTTTTGACAACTTTGTTCCACCATTTCATTTGGTGGAAAATCTTGCCTTAGGAGGTGAAAGGGACGGGCGCGGGTCATCGTTTAGACCATAATTGCAATAGTGTTAAATGTCTTTGGGCAATTTTTTCTTTAAAAAGGGACTTGATCATTCATTTAAGCAACATTTTGAGGGACTATGATCATTTGATTGTTTGTTTTACCCAAAGAAATTCAACATGCAATATGGCCCAATTGTTTGAAGGCAACAAAGTGGAATACCCTAGGGGTGCAAGTGTGAAATGTGTTGTCCATTTTCATGCTTATTTATCTTGAAATTAGGTCAAACTATTTTGTTCGTTTTATTCGCATACAAACCCTAATTCTAGCATGGTATGTTTAGAAAGCATTAAAGTGCGAAATTTAAATTCCTACACTATTACAACACAATAATATGGGGAGGGGGGTACAATGTTTCAAATGGGGTATATTTAGACAAGAAATTAAACCTAGCTATTACATCATTTTCTTTGAATATTTACAATACAAATAATTGCATAATTAAATGGAAATGAAATAAATATGCAAAAATGTAAAAATAATTTTTATATGTATGAAAAAGTATTATTTATGTAAAAATAAAAAGAGATAAAAAAAGGTATTATTCTTGGAGTATTCTCATATTTAGGGCAAAAAACCCTAATTTTAATTAAAAGGGTATTAATTATTTAATATATATATAATATTTGCTATTTATATACAAAGAATAAAAGAAAAATGAAGTATATTTGTAAAAATGTATTTTTTTAGCATTAAATATTAATAAAATAAAAATATGTATATTTTGGCATTTTATCCTAAGTGTATTAATATATACATATTCATTTATATTATTTATAAAATATGTATTATATATAATAATTAATAATATTTAATATTTAATAAAAAAGTATTTTTTTTATAAAATATTTTCAGGAAGTAAAAATAAGATAAAAATGTATAAAAATATATTTGTACTATTTTAGTATTCTAAACAAAAGTATATATTTATTTATTTATGTACAAACTAAAAGAAAAAATCAAATAAATACCTAATAAATTCAAAAATGATGAGAAAAAATATTTTTATATTTTTAATATGCTGAGAAAAAATAAATGAGTCAATTAAAAAAAGAAAAAGTCAAAAACATTAAAAATAAAGCAAATGGGCTCAGGGGGGTGTGAACCAAAAAGCATGGTGTAAGAAGCAAAACAAAAGCTGGCCCAGCCCATGAGGCACCTTCTTCAACCTCTGAACCATGTTATTCAAAAAAACGCACGCCCTGTTCTTCCATCCACACATCTTGATTCCTGGCTTATTAATGAAAACTCATAACATAAAAAATGTTCAGCATCAAGAGACGAATCCAACCATATGCAGAACTTGATCTAACTCTCTAAGATGAGGGAGAATTTCTTCTCCCCCAAATCCTAACCTAGATTTTCTGCCATTTTCAAACCTTAAATTCTCACAGCTCAGGTAAAAGAAATGAAAAGTGAAAGTATGTACAGGTTCAGTGGTATGAGTAGAACATTGCTTATTCACAAACTTGGAGCTAATGATGCCTAATAAGAGAGATAGAAGTTCACCAAAATACCTGTTCAGTTGAAGTTCTAACTGGAAATGGGGGAGCTTTCAGTGCAAGATAATGGTTGGTATAGCTTCCTTGAGGTGTGGTGATGTTGTTCCAATATTTACTTTGCCTTGAGACACCTTGAACTGAGCTGTAGAACTTCAAACTTTAAGCAACAAATGCCCAAGTTGTGTTCTAGGTCAGTAGAGTCCCCCTAATGAGCTGCATAATCTCTCCTTGATCAGAGTGTTTTGCTCATAATCTTGTGCCAATTAGATCTCATTTGTACTGCTTGGATTTTCAATTAGACATAAAGCTACCTTTTGCAAAAATGGAAGAAATGCTTTATCTATTTTGGGATTAATCCTCTAGGCAATGCTTGAACACACAAAACATGGTCTTGGCACAAAGTTTTTGCATTGAATTATTGAGTGTCAAAGAGTTTTAGGACCTGTAATTTAGCACAAACTAAGCTGACTTGAAAATGGCCTAAGTTATGAACATGTTCATGATCAATTCAAAAGTGAGTTTTTGCCATATTGTGAAATTTGATTCTCTCAAGTTATGAGGTTGTTTGAGAAGTTCTTGGACATTTTGGAAAGCTTGGAATGTGTACTACAATTTATCTTTGAAATGCAAATTGAAATTCCAAGTGGAAGTGTATGTAAAATGGCCTTGAAGTTGGGTAGAAAACCTTGTCAAAATAGGTTAAAATTTCACTAAGTTAAGAATGGTTTAGTGCCCTTATTCAAAAATTTGTAACTTGAGATACAAGCCTCAAATTGGAAAACTTTGTGAATCAAAGTTGTAGATTATGCAACAAGCTACAACTTTCATGTTTTGACTTTTGTTTGAATCCAAATGGATCTTGGTGAGAAAGTGGGGCAAAGTTGGGAAAAAATTAGGGTTTTTCATAACTTAGAAAAACTCTAAGTTATGAAAAATTCTAATTTCTAACCCTAATTTGCATTTTGTGATTTCTTGATGAACAAGTTTCATGATTTGGCATGTTTTGGTGAAAAATGAATCTTGACTCTTGATTTTGACCAAAAAGTCAAAGTTTGACTTTTCAGTGTACAGTCAAAATTGATCAATTGACTGGGAAATTCAACTGTCAATTTTGTGTACTTGGGACCTTTTGAGTTTGTTGAGCATGTCAAGATAATTCCATGGGGTCCTTGAGTCCATATGTGAGCTTGGTTTTCCATTGGCTAGGTCAAACAGTCAAAAATTGCCTTTGTGCAGTCAAAACCCTAAAAATGACCATTTTGCCCTTTTGGTGATCTGATCAAATTTCTTGTGGAATTGTGATCCAAACTTGATCAAATGGTTCATAGGAGTTTATAATGTTGATGTGGGTCAATTTTCATGAGGTTTGACTGTTAATTGGCCACAGTTGACTTTTTCCCCAATACAGTTGATTTCTAGGTCAACTGTCCAATTGACTGGGCAAAACTTGGAATCAAGGCTTGAAACTTGATGAGGATAAACTTAGGAGTCCAATATGAAGCATGAAAGTCATCTTAGGCATTTTAGGTCAAAACATCTTTGTGCAAACACAAACCCTAATTTGGGTCAACAATGCAAGGAGAAGTCTTGAGCAGATGAAACCCTAACTGGACCTTGATCTCCAAGTGCTTTGTGATGAGAAATCAATGAGAAATGGGAGGGCAAATTTTGGAGTACAACAGTTGCCCGTGTTCAATCTTCTTGAATCCGAAGAGTTAGATTGGCAAGCTTGCCTTTCGTGACTCGAGGGTAAAAGGAGATTGGACACTAGAGTGCCCGGAAATTTGCACTCGTCCAAGCAATGAATGCAGGAATGGGCTTAGAGATGCCATTTGGAGATGGGCTTAGAGATGCCATCTTGAGAGGTGACAAAAACTTGTCGGGGATGGGCTTAAAGATGCCATCTGGAATGAGTATCAGTAAGGCGTCCATGCTTTGGACCCTCTTCGAACTGGGGGTTTGAATAAGCAATAGATTGACATCCGTTGTTGGGAGGAATCCGTAAAATGTTTTCAGAATTCTTGAAGTTGAATAAGCAATAGAACGGCATCCGTTGTTGGGAAGCGTCCGTAAACTGTTTTCAGAAGCTGCATCTGAACAAGTGATAGATTAACATCCGTTGTTGGGAAGAATCCATAGACTGTTTTCATAAGTCTTGAGAAGAAACTGAACAAGCGATAGGTTAACATCCGTTACTTGGAGAACCCGTGAACTATTTTCAGAAATCTTGAAGTTGAATAAGCAATAGAGCGGCATCCGTTGTTGGGAAGCGTCCGTAAACTGTTTTCAGAAGTTGCATCTGAACAAGTGATAGATTAACATCCGTTGTTGGGAAGAATCCATAGACTGTTTTCAGAAGTCTTGAGAAGAAACTGAACAAGCGATAGGTTAACATCCGTTACTTGGAGAACCCGTAAACTGTTTTCAGAAATCTTGAAGTTGAATAAGCAATAGAGCAGCATTCGTTGTTGGGAAGCGTCCGTAAACTGTTTTCAAAAGGTTGCATCTGAACAAGTGATAGATTAACATTCGTTGTTGGGAAGAATCCATAGACTGTTTTCAGAAGTCTTGAGAAGAAACTGAACAAGCGATAGGTTAACATCCGTTACTTGGAAAACCCGTGAACTATTTTCAGAAATCTTGAAGTTTGAATAAGCAATAGAGCAGCATCCGTTGTTGGGAAGCGTCCGTAAACTGTTTTCAAAAGGTCTGAAGTTGAAGAAGAACCGGTGTAGGGTTGCTTGATGATGAGTCCATGTAAAACTGCATCTGAAACTGTTAAGGATAGCTTTTTATTCTTATCCTGAAAAGGACAAAATGTTAGCTAGACACAAAATTATGTTGTATGAAATGTATGATGCAATATATGTTATATCAATGTTTATGATTTGAATGTAATGAATGCGCATGTAAGCTGATGAGCTATCTTGCTGGGGATAGATGAATCCTGGATGGCTGAAGATAAAAGCATCTTGACTGCTGCTGGGAAGAATAATTCCTTGGCTGTGACTGGGGAATAAGGAGCTTGGGTTGTATACCAAACCTCTAGGGAATTCCTGATGACTTTTACTGGGGAGTACCAATTTAGTAGGCTCATGCTGGAGAGGTAAGATTGAGAATCTTCAGCTCGGTGGGAAGTAACTCTGGCGACTTCACTGGGGAAATCAAGATTTGCCCTCCCAAAACTCTGTGGGGAGAAGGTTCAATGGTCTGGCTCCGCTGGGGATTGATAATTTGAAGCTTTAGCTCGGCTGGGAACACTGAAACTTAAACTCTGAGGGGAATTGAATTCTGGAGGATTCTCTTGCTGGGGATTTGCAAAGATAAGTTACTGCTGGGGAATTTTGATGAACTCCGTTGGGGATAGGAAGAATTTAAGCGAGCGCGATCTTCCGTGATTGTTAGCTGAGGATAACCCAGTTATAAGCCTTTGTGAGGAATAACTTTGAATAAAACTCGGGAGAGACGTCCGTACTCCGTAGGGGATAAGCTTCCAGAATCTACTGGGGATGAGCTTCAAGACTTGCTAGGGATATGGATTCCAAATCTCCCAGGGGTTTCCTTTGAAGGGTATCAAGATATCCAACTCTTCCTTTGACCTATCAGTAATCCTCTTTCCCGACTCATAAGAAAATGATTATGTTTCAAATGCATATGCCTATTTAACAAAACATTGGACGTTTCTCAAAATAAAACAAATAGTGCAAGAGAAAAGAAAAGGAAATGACACAAATTTCTGGGAAAAGTATTTGTATTGATTTTCTATGAGTATATTTGTACAAAGCAAACAATCATCCTAGTAAGAGGATTTTGCCCTAAATATTTGAAAGGTTTATAGAAAATAAGGATGGCTATGTGAAATAATTCCATGGGATTCCATTCCGCTATAGCTTTCACAACTCTGAATATCTGTCCGTTCAATGCTTCGCTTGACGATGACTGGATTGATCAGAAGCCTGGAACCGGTTGATGAAGAGATTGTCCTTGAAGTGATCCGACGAGACATAGTCATACGCTTTAATTCCCTAACTTTTTCCTGAATCGCCCTTTCGGGTTTTCGATCCACCGGGAAACCCCTTTTTGCCCAAGCCGCCCTTTCGGGTTTTCAACTTGTCGGGTGCACAGATTTTTTGTTTTTTATCCCTAACTTTTGCCTGAACCGCCCTTTCGGGTTTTCGGTTCACCGGGATACCCGTTTTTGCCCAAGTCGCCCTTTCGGGTTTTCAACATGCCGGGTTATTTTATGCGTAGTATCTTTTGACTATGTCTGCGTTCGCAGGGTGCGGCAAATCGTCGCCGTCCATGGTGGTCAGGATCATTGCACCACCAAAAAATATGCTCTTGATCACAAATGGCCCTTCATATGTAGGAGTCCATTTGCCCCTGGGATCACTTTGCGGCAAGATAATCCGCTTGATTACGAGATCTCCGACTTAATACACCTGACGTTTGACTTTCTTATTGAAGGCCTTGATCATCCGCTTTTGATACGTCTGACCATGGCATATGGCAGCAAGTCGCTTTTCGTCGATCAGATTGAGTTGATCAAGTCGGGTCTGCATCTTCATTCAAACCTGCATCCTTCATAATCCTTAGAGAAGGGATCAGGACTTCCATAGGCAAAACAGCTTCCATGCCATAAACCAAAGAAAATGGGGTTGCCCCAGTTGAAGTACGTGTCGTCGTACGATATCCATGCAGAGCAAACGGTAACATCTCATGCCAGTCTTTGTAAGTGACTGTCATTTTCTGAATGATCTTCTTAATGTTTTTGTTCGCAGCTTCAATAGCACCGTTCATCTTCGGCCGATAGGGAGATGAATTGTGATGATAAATCTTGAACTGTTCGCACAATGCAGTGATCATCGTGTTATTCAGATTTGTACCGTTGTCTGTGATGATCCTGTCTGGAACACCATACCGACATATGAGATTTTGCTTGATAAAGCGGGCAACCACATTTTTAGTAACAGAGGTGAAGGAAGATGCTTCGACCCATTTGGTGAAATAGTCAATGGAAACCAGGATGAAGCGATGTCCGTTGGAAGCCGTGGGCTTGATCTCTCCAATCATATCAATGCCCCACATTTCAAAGGGCCATGGAGCAGTCAGGACGTTGAGAGGAACCGGAGGGATATGAACTTTGTCAGCATAGACTTGACACTTGTGGCAAGTACGAGAATGTTGATGGCAGTCAGCTTCCATGGTAGACCAGTAATAGCCTGCCCTTAGGATCTTCTTAGCCATTGTATCCCCGCTCAAGTGAGTGCCAAATGTGCCGCTGTGTATATCAGTCATAATTAACTCTGCTTCAGCTTTGTCTACACATCGGAGTAATACACAATCATGGTTTCGTTTGTAAAGGATGTCGTTGCTCAGGAAGAACATAGCAGCAAATTTCCTTAAGAACTTCTTGTCATTTACGGAAGCTCCTTCAGGATAATCTCTAGTCTCGAGATACCTTTTGATTTCATGGAACCAGGGTTGTTCCATTACCTCTTCGGTATTAATCTCGTGACAGTGTGCAGGTTCATCCATTCGCTCGATGGTGATTTAGGGAGCCTCGTTATCCCAGTTGAGTTTAAACATGGAGGACATTATGGCTAGAGCATCTGCTAGCTGATTCTCTTCTCGCGGGAAATGCTCGAAGGTAATTTGCTCGAAATGAGGCAACAATGTCAAGACATGTTCTTTATATGGGATAAGATTAGGATGCTTGGTATCCCACTCTCCTTTGATCTGACTGATAACCAAAGCCGAGTCCCCAAATACGATCAAAGATTTGATCCCCAAGTCTATAGCAGCCTTGAGACCAAAGATGCAAGCTTCATACTCAGCCATGTTGTTTGTGCAGCTGAAGCAAAGTCGGGCCGTGAAAGGTGTGTGACAACCTTCCGGAGAAATGAGTACTGCTCCGATACCATTTCCAAGTGCATTTGAAGCACCATCAAAGTACAGGGTCCATCGGGATCCCTTTTCGGGTCCGTCATACGGTCCGTCACCTTTAATGTTGTCCAAATTCATGATGTCCTCGTCCGGGAAATCAAATCTCATGGGTTGATAATCTTCGATAGCCTGATGAGCCAGATGGTCAGCTAGTACACTCCCTTTTATAGCTTTTTGGGTGGTGTACTGGATGTCATATTCAGTTAAGATCATTTGCCATCTAGCTATCCTTCCAGATAAAGCGGGCTTTTCGAAGATATACTTGATAGGATCCATTTTGGAAATAAACAAGGTGGTATGAGTCAACATATACTGTCTTAGTCGGTGAGCAGCCCATACCAAAGCGCAGCAAGTTTTCTCGAGCAGTGAGTAGCGAGTCTCACAGTCGGTAAACTTTTTGCTAAGGTAATAAATAGCATGCTCTTTTCGACCAGACTCGTCATGCTGGCCCAAAACACACCCCATTGAGTTATCCAAGACGGTCAAATACATGATCAATGGTCTTCCTTCGACGGGTGGCATCAGAATAGGAGGTTCTAGCAAATACTCCTTGATTCTATCAAAAGAAGCTTGACAATCATCGTTCCATTCCATTACCTGATCTTTTTTCAAGAGTTTGAAAATTGGCTCACAGGTAGAAGTCAGATGTGAGATGAATCTGGCAATATAGTTTAAGCGCCCCAAGAATCTTCTAACCTCCTTTTCAGTACGGGGAGCAGGCATCTCTTGTATTGCTTTTACTTTTGTCGGATCGACTTCAATGCCTTTGTTGCTTACAATGAATCCCAGGAGTTTACCAGACCTAACTCCAAAAGTACATTTACTTGGATTCAGCCTGAGCTTGTATTCTTTTAACCTGGCAAACAGCTTCTCCAGATGTTCAAGGTGCTCTTCCTCTGTTTGTGACCGAGCTATCGTCTACGTAAACTTCAATCTCATGATGTATCATATCGTGAAATAAAGCTACCATGGCGCGTTGATAAGTTGCCCCTGCGTTCTTCAGCCCGAAAGGCATCCCCTTATAACAGAAAGTGCCCCACTGTGTGATAAAAGTCGTTTTCTCCATATCCTCGGGAGCCATTTTGATTTGATTGTAGCCCGAGAATCCATCCATGAAGGAAAACACTTTATGCTGAGCTGTATTGTCGATCAAGATGTCAATATGAGGTAGCGGGAAATCATCTTTACGGCTGGCCCTATTCAAATCCCGGTAGTCCACACACATCCTGACTTTGCCATCTTTCTTAGGTACGGACACAATGTTAGCGACCCATTGAGGATAGGACGTAACAGCCAGAAAGCCAGCATCGAATTGTTTCATTACTTCTGCTTTGATCTTTTCAGACATGTCAGGCCTCATTCGGCGAACTTTTTGCTTGATCGGTGGACAATCCTCTCTTGTGGGGAGACGGTGAACCACGATGTCTGTGTCTAAACCCGGCATGTCTTCATAGGACCAAGCGAAGATTTCAACATACTCATTCAACAACTGTACCAAGCGCTCCTTGACTTTTGGTTCCAGATTGGCACCCACTTGCACCTCCTTCCGGTCTTCCTCGGTCCCTAAGTTGACAGTTTCCAGTGACTCTTCATGCGGTAAGATGGCCCTTTCCTCTTGTTGCAGAAGTCTGGCTAGTTCCCCGGGTACTTCACAACCTTTGTCATCTTCATACTCGGCTAGATTGACCAGATCTTCAGAGTTATTGAAAGATACAGCAGAATAGTCACCCATGGAATCCGGAGTGGATGGGTACCTGCATTGGTGAGTGTGGGTGTGTGTAAGGGATAGCCATCCTTAAAAATGCAAAAGGAAAGAAAATGAGCACAAGCAGTTTATCACATGAAAAACGTCCAATGAATCATTAAACATGGCATATGGATATGAAAAATAATCAAAACCCTTACAAATGGACCTACATGCCCCGGGCAAGGCAGGAGGTGAAAAGATAGTGTACGGATTGTTTGAAAGTAAATATTATAGACCAAATAGGAAATGTTTAACAGATAAATTACTGATGAATAAAAGTGATGGGGACAAAGTCTTTTGCATCCCAGTTGCTCAATCCTCCTTTGATAGTTGGATAAATCCACTCTTAAATGTTGCTCTCTTTGTCCTCATCCTCCAAAGCGTTGATTCCGTAGGGAGAAATCTTGACTGGCGCCCTTTCAATCTTTGCACGACGCATAGCTTTCTGGACGGCGGCTGTGAACCCTAATCCAAACTTGTCAGTCTTATGTGGAATGTCAGGTAACTGCCCCCATGCTGAATTCTTCCCTTCTTTTATCGCGGCCCTCGCGTCCTCCAGAGATGCCATCCTGGCCATCTGCCTCGGTGTCTCAGCTGCCAATTTTGTTACTGCTATTTCAGGAAGGACTTCTTCGAAATGTTGAAACGGTGTCTCAATGAACTCCCCTTCAACCTCCACATACCGAAAAGAATTCAAGTGACTAATCATGTACTCTTCTTCGCCATGGACAATAATGATCTTTCCCTTGACAGGATACTTCAACATCTGATGTAAGGAGGAGGTGACTGCCCCAGCATGGTGTATCCAAGGCCTACCCAGCAAGCAAGAGTATGACGGACGGATGTCCATCACATAGAAAGTGGATTTAAACACCTCAGTGCCTATTTTGATGGGAATTTCAACCTCTCCATGGACCATTATGTTCGAACCTTCGAAAGCTTTGACAACAATATCACTCGGCTTCAATTCTAACCCTTCACAATCTAGTCGGTCCAAGGCCTTCTTAGGTAAAACATTCAGCGACGAACCAGTATCAACCAAAACATGTGCAAGAGTAGTTCCGCGACACTCGATTGAAATGTGCAAAGCATCATTGTGATTCCTGCCTTTAGGAGTTAGGTCGGCATCAGAAAAACCTAATCCATTGTCCGCAGTCAGGCTAGCCATGCAATTTTGAAATTGATCCGCAGAGGTTTCCTGGGGCACATGAGCTGCCTTCAGAAACTTTATCAGAGCTTTAGCGTGCGCTTCTGAGCAAAGTAATTGTGCCAACATGGAAATCTTGGAGGGGGTTTGCCCCAGCTGCTCTACTACATCGTAATCGCTTCTTTTGATTATCCTCAAAATCTCATCCATTTCCTTCTTGGAGGTTTCCGGGATTACCAAGGGTTGAGCCCTCGTCCTGACGGACTCATCTTGGATTCCCTTACCTTTGTCGGCAGCGGTAGGAGAGACAGCATTAGGAACAACAACGTCTTCAATCAAAGGAGTTCCAGCAGAGAGTTTTATTGGTGCAGGGATGACCTTATCAGCTGATGAGGGTCCAAAGGCTGCTCTTGGAGGGGCAATCTCTGGAGAAAATATTCTCCCGCTCCTGGTGATTTTGCTAGTGCCCGCAATGTTACTAATGCTGGCTTCTTCATCATCCGAACTTTCTTCAATTATTTCGATTTGTTTGATACCATGGTAGTAGACGTCACCGCCATAGTTCCATGGTATGGACTTCTCAGAAACATAGGGAACAGGCCCTGGCGTTGTTATCTTCAAAGGAACAGATTTCGCAGCTGGTGTAATCTTAACAGGCTTCTTGACGGCCTTGGAAAGATTGGCGTGAATGGTTATGATTGAGACATCTTCGGTATGAACTGGGACAGCAGAAACTTTTTCAAACAAAATTTGTCGACTATCCATAAGGCCTTGGATGCCTTTCTTCAGTAACGGACAATCAAACGGCAGAGAGTAACAACAATAGCAGTCTTCCTTACATCCCGGGAAGATCCCGACCCTCAACAGATTCAACTTAATGGTTAGCAATGGAGTAGTCAGATCACTGACATCAGCAACATACAAATCTTCTTCAATGGCATTGACATTTCGGCCGTGCTTCGGCATGGGTGCAGATATCACATTAGGCTTCTCTGGAGCGTCAAACTCTACCTCCTTAGCCTCTATCAGGTCTTGGATTTTATGCTTGAGTGCCCAACAATCATTGGTGTCGTGTCCAACACTGTCTGAATGGTAGGCGCATTTAGCATTGGCATGATAATGCAGAGAGGATGTATTCACATTCTTTGGTGCCTCCTTGATGGTGGCAAGATTCAACTTCAACAGATGGGGAAGCACTTGCGCTGGAGTCATATTAATACGGGTGAACTGCCGTTGTGGCCGTTCCACTCGTTGCTGATTTGGTCTGGACTGGTTATAGCGAGGCTGCTCGCTTGGAGTGTTTTGAATCATTACGGCCCCCATAGTTGGCCGATGCTCCGTCTTCCCTGCTCTTCTCTGAGAATATACCACAGTTGTTTCCTTCTTAAAAGGTTTCTTCTCAACACTTGAAGCAACACCCTTCTGAATCTTTCCTGACTTGAGGCCGGCTTCTATTCTCTCGCCTGTTAAGATCAAATCGGTAAACCCCGCAGAAGAGTTACCAATTAGATGATTGAAAAATGGCCCAGATAGGGTCCCAAGAAACATATCAACGAGTTCACGGTCGGTTAAAGGAGGCTGCACCCTGCCAGCCAAATCCCTCCATTTTTGTGCATATTCTTTGAATCCCTTGCTTGTTCCTAGTGACATACCCTGAAGTTGGGTACGAGTAGGAGCAAGATCAGAATTATACTGGTATTGTTTGTAGAAAGCGGTAGCCAAATATTCCCAATTTCTGGCACTGGTTCCTTCTAGCTGATAAAACCACTCCAACTGAGCTCCTGAAAGGCTGTCTTGAAAGAAATGAATCCAGAGGTTTTTATCTGCCGTATAGGGTTGAATCTTTCTCACGTAGGACCTGAGATGCATTTTTGGACAGGACAGCCCATCATACCTCACAAACACTGGCCCTTTGAATTTTGGGGGAATCACAATCCCGGCAACCAAGCCCAAGTCTTCAAAATCCAAACCCTGTACTCTTTGTAATTCCATGGCGGCCAATCTGTCTTCTAAACCCTTGTATTTATCATCAGCTGGAGGGTATTGCTGGTCAGAATAATCTTCATCCTCTTCAACCTCTTCTTCCTCCGCATCAGACTCGGAAGGCACCGCAACTCCATCTCTTTTACTAGTCCCTTCATCAGAAGTAGGAGTAAATTCAAGCACTCTCCGAGCTTCTCCGTCAAATCTTCTCCCCAAAGTAGCCACCCCAATCCTCTTTTTCTTCTTTTTCACTGGGTCTTTATTCCCCAATTGAGTCTTGATATCCTCCTGACCCTTAGCCAAGGTCATCAGGAGTTGCTGGAACTGTGCATTCTGAGCCTGTAGGTCTTTGACTGTTTGCTCGAGATCCATCCTACTGAAATAAACAGCAGACAGATAAGGAAACCTGGAGTGAGACCTGCTTATGCACATGATGAATGGTATGCTTATGTATGCAATGCATTCAAGGATTTAGGACATTCAAAATTGTTTCAGACAAAGAAGAATGCACGTCATATTAATAAGAAGAAAGTTGTTAGTACATAAATGCCCCATGGGCCAAATATTACAAAATAACTTCTTAAGGTAAAAAGACATTGCGCATCCTCTTTGGTGCGATGTAGGTGTTGAGGGCCTCTTGCTCATGGAGTCGGCGGGTAAGCTCTAGAACCTTCTTCTCACTGGCGTAGAATCTAGCTTCAAAAGTATTTCGTTCCTCCTTGAGCTGAATCCAACTTTTCTGCATTTCCTCCCACGATGTAGGCATGTCTAGATGTAGGATGGTGTAGGGGACCTCTCCTTCATTGACGGGCTCTTTAATCACTGGGAGTACATGAGGATAAGGCATCATTAGACTTTGGGCTCGAGCTCGTACCCACTTGAGATAGGGCTCAAGAGGGATGGAATTCTTGTGTCCCAGAGTCTTGCTATCAACCTTGTTGAGTTTTCCCCAAGCTCTGATGAATCTTTGGCGAAGTCCTTGCGCATCATTGTCGAAGTCAAAAACTAGGTCAGGAATCAACATGTCATGAGGGCCATCCCTCCGTGCATATCCAAATTGCCTCAAAGCTAGGCAAGGGTTGTAGGTGATACCTCCTCTGATTCCAAGTAAAGGAACATTAGGAAATTCTCCGCAACGATCGACAATGATGACATTTTCTCTGGACCGAGAACACCAATGCACATCAAAATGAGTATGAGTCATCAACCGTTGGGACCACCTTGAGCCTTGGTCATTCTTTAGGACAGATTGTGGAAGGTGAGAAATAAACCACCTTGCAAGGAGAGGAGTACAGCACATGAGAACACCCCTCTTTCTCATTGTTCGTGTGTAAAATGAGTGAAGGATGTCCCCAAGCAATGTTGGTATTGGATTTCTGGACAAAAAGATTTTGACGGCGTTGACATCTACCAATTGGTCAGGATTTGGGAACAAGACCAACCCATAGATAAGGAGTGCCACAATCTCTTCAAAGGCTTGTAGGTCCAATGAATTCCAACATTCTTGTGCCTTCTCAAATAAGAATTTTGCTAAGAATCCTTTGACGCCGCTTCTGGTTTCCCAATGCCCCTTGATGTCGGATGGTTGTAGATGTAATGCTCGAGCAACATCTTCCGGCTTTGGTTCCTTTTTCGTACCGTTGAATGGTAGTTGATTAAGGATAGGGATTCTTAGGAGTTGAGAAAACTCCTCCAAAGTGGGCACCAACTGATAATCAGGGAAAGTGAAGCAGTGGTGAAGAGGGTCAAAGAACTGGAATAGCACTTTCATCATGTCTTCTTCAATGTTGGTGTTGACCAGGCTGAGCAGTCTACCATGTCTTTCACTGAAGGATGAATTTTCCGGAATTCTTGAAGTGATCTCCTTGAGTTGAGGAGAGATTCTCACAAGGTTGACTTGAATGGTGTTTCTGCAAGGAATTTCCATGTCCTACAAAACAAGAACAAAGATGAAGATCCAAAACCCTTGAAATGGTTAGTGAATGCATATGATGTTTTATGATGTTTATGATGTTTATGATGTATGCACAAAACATATGTACAAGCAAATCACACCAAACCCTAGTTTCAGGCTTGCATGGGGTTTCATAGGTAAGTACCCTCTTGAGTGTAGTTGGCTTAAAAACCTGTCCTATAAATAGTAACCGGGTTCTAAGGAGCTCAATATCATTGGATTGTTTTCAATGTTCATTGTTTTGGTTTAGCCACTTAACTAGCGACCAAAATATTCCAAGAAAACAACCCTCAATGAGTGTAGTATCGAGTATCTACCAACTTCGGACTGCACCAAAGTCGATCATCTCACTACCCCTAATAAAAGGCCAAGATGGTCAAGTAATGGTTCTAGGTCATTAGTGCTTAGTGACATCACTCAGCGGCCCCGTACTCTCCTTGATTGAACTCAAGGGTTACCGGTACTCACAAATATGTCGCACTAATATAGCTATTGCTTCGACCGTGTCGGTATACCCCGCACAATTTCCACAACGTATTGCTATCTATGACTGTTTCCCAAAATTCGGGTGTAGGATTTGTAAACCCAAACAATAGATCCAAGATATAAAGCAAACAATTCAAACAATTTGTCATGCAAGAGGGTGATCTAAGCCCTAAGGTTACTCCACTTTTTAAAATTCTCCCCAGCAGAGTCGCCAGTTCTGTGATACGGTGGGAGAACTGACTAGGGTTTTGCGTTTGTTTTCGCAAATGTTTCGGTTGAGCAAGAGTCGCCACCGACTTTTTATTTTATCCTAAGGAAAGGTTTAAAAAGCACAGCAAAAACCTTTGAGATTTTTCTTGGGTTCGGGGAGTAGATTATAGAAAGGGAAGGTATTAGGACCCTTTCTATCCATGGTTATCCATGGGCTCTTAGGTACTTGCTTAGATCAACTTGCCTTTGTCTTCAATTGTTTGAAATGGTGCTTGGTGTGTGGTTTTGAAAATGTTTTGAAAAGATGCCTTGTACAGGCTACCCTTGTAACAATTCTTTACTCGAATGTTTTACGAAAGGTGTTTTGTCTTTTAAAATATGTTTCAAGGTTTTTTGAAAGTTGGTTTTGAAAGTGTTTGTGAAGTGGGTTTTGAAGATAGGTAAGTGTTTTCTTTTGCAAATTTGCAAGTACTTAAGAGTTATCTACCCTAAAGTTTTCTCAAAGATTTTTTTTAAACCTTTTGACAACTTTGTTCCACCATTGCATTTGGTGGACAATCTTGCCTTAGGAGGTGAAAGGGACGGGCGCGGGTCATCGTTTAGACTATAATTGCAATAGTGTTAAATGTCTTTGGGAAATTTTTTCTTTAAAAGGGACTTGATCATTCATTTAAGCAACATTTTGAGGGACTATGATCATTTGATTGTTTGTTTTACCCAAAGAAATTCAATATGCAATATGGCTCAATTGTTTGAAGGCAACAAAGTGGAATACCCTAGGGGTGCAAGTGTGAAATGTGTTGTCCATTTTCATGCTTATTTATCTTGAAATTAGGTCAAACTATTTTGTTCGTTTTATTCGCATACAAACCCTAATTCTAGCATGGTATGTTTAGAAAGCATTAAATTGAGAAATTTAAATTCCTACACTATTACAACACAATAATATGGGGAGGGGGGTACAATGTTTCAAATGGGGTATATTTAGACAAGAAATTAAACCTAGCTATTACATCATTTTCTTTGAATATTTACAATACAAATAATTGCATAATTAAATGGAAATGAAATAAATATGCAAAAATGTAAAAAGAATTTTTATATGTATGAAAAAGTATTATTTATGTAAAAATAAAAAGAGATAAAAAAGGTATTATTCTTGGAGTATTCTCATATTTAGAGCAAAAAAACCCTAATTTTAATTAAAAGGGTATTAATTATTTAATATATATAAGATTTGCTATTTATATACAAAGAATAAAAGAAAAATGAAGTATATTTGTAAAAATGTATTTTTTTAGCATTAAATATTAATAAAATAAAAATATGTATATTTTGGCATTTTATCCTAAGTGTATTAATATATACATATTCATTTATATTATTTATAAAATATGTATTATATATAATAATTAATAATATTTAATATTTAATAAAAAAGTATTTTTTTTTATAAAATATTTTCAGGAAGTAAAAATAAGATAAAAATGTATAAAAATATATTTGTACTATTTTAGTATTCTAAACAAAAGTATATATTTATTTATTTATGTACAAACTAAAAGAAAAAATCAAATAAATACCTAATAAATTCAAAAATGATGAGAAAAAATATTTTTATATTTTTAATATGCTGAGAAAAAATAAATGAGTCAATTAAAAAAAGAAAAAGTCAAAAACATTAAAAATAAAGCAAATGGGCTCAGGGGGGTGTGAACCAAAAAGCATGGTGTAAGAAGCAAAACAAAAGCTGGCCCAACCCATGAGGCACCTTATTCAACCTCTGAACCATGTTATTCAAAAAAACGCGCGCCCTGTTCTTCCATCCACACATCTTGATTCCTGGCTTATTAATGAAAACTCATAACATAAAAAATGTTCAGCATCAAGAGACGAATTCAACCATATGCAGAACTTGATCTAACTCTCTAAGATGAGGGAGAATTTCTTCTCCCCCAAATCCTCACCTAGATTTTCTACCATTTTAAAACCTTAAATTCTCATAGCTCAGGTAAAAGAAATGAAAAGTGAAAGTATGTACAGGTTCAGTGGCATGAGTAGAACATTGCTTATTCACAAACTTAGAGCTAATGATGCCTAATAAGAGAGATAGAAGTTCACCAAAATACCTGTTCAGTTGAAGTTCTATCTGGAAATGGGGGAGCTTTCAGTGCAAGATAATGGTTGGTATAGCTTCCTTGAGGTGTGGTGATGCTGTTTCAATATTTACTTTGCTTTGAGACACCTTGAACTGAGCTGTAGAACTTCAAACTTTAAGCAACAAATGCCCAAGTTGTGTTCTAGGTCAGTAGAGGCCCCCTAATGAGCTGCATAATCTCTCCTTGATCAGAGTGTTTTGCTCATAATCTTGTGCCAATTAGATCTCATTTGTACAGCTTGGATTTTCAATTGGACATAAAGCTACCTTTTGCAAAAATGGAAGAAATGCTTTATCTATTTTGGGATTAATCCTCTAGGCAATGCTTGAACACACAAAACATGGTCTTGGCACAAAGGTTTTGCATTGAATTATTGAGTGTCAAAGTGTTTTAGGACCTGTAATTTAGCACAAACTAAGCTGACTTGAAAATGGCCTAAGTTATGAACATGATCATGATCAATTCAAAAGTGAGTTTTTGCCATATTGTGAAATTTGATTCTCTCAAGTTATGAGGTTGTTTGAGAAGTTCTTGGACATTTTGGAAAGCTTGGAATGTGTACTACAATCCATCTTTGAAATGCAAATTGAAATTCCAAGTGGAAGTGTATGGAAAATGGCCTTGAAGTTGGGTAGAAAACCTTGTCAAAATAGGTTAAAATTTCACTAAGTTAAGAATGGTTTAGTGCCCT
This sequence comes from Vicia faba, assembly GCA_948472305.1. Classification (NCBI taxonomy): domain Eukaryota; kingdom Viridiplantae; phylum Streptophyta; class Magnoliopsida; order Fabales; family Fabaceae; genus Vicia; species Vicia faba. The sequence continues at coordinate 1,308,564,006 of OX451741.1, read as the reverse complement.
TATTCTAAAATTTGTAACTTGAGATACAAGCCTCAAATGGGAAAACTTTGTGAATCAAAGTTGTAGATTATGCAAGAAGATACAACTTTCATGTTTTGACTTTTGTTTGAATCCAAATGGATCTTGGTGAGAAAGTGGGGCAAAGTTGGGAAAAAATTAGGGTTTTTCATTACTTAGAAAAATTCTAAGTTATGAAAAATTCTAATTTCTAACCCTAATTTGCATTTTGTGATTTCTTGATGAACAAGTTTCATGATTTGTCATGTTTTGGTGAAAAATGAATCTTGACTCTTGATTTTGACCAAAAAGTCAAAGTTTGACTTTTCAGTGTACAGTCAAAATTGATCAATTGACTGGGAAATTCAACTGTCAATTTTGTGTACTTGGGACCTTTTGAGTTTGTTGAGCATGTCAAGATAATTCCATGGGGTCCTTGAGTCCATATGTGAGCTTGGTTTGCCATTGGCTAGGTCAAACAGTCAAAAATTGCCTTTGTGCAGTCAAAACCCTAAAAATGACCATTTTGCCCTTTTGGTGATCTGATTGAATTTCTTGTGGAATTGTGATCCAAACTTGATCAAATGGTTCATAGGAGTTTATAATGTTGATGTGGGTCAATTTTCATGAGGTTTGACTGTTAATTGGCCACAGTTGACTTTTTCCCCAATACAGTTGATTTCTAGGTCAACTGTCCAATTGACTGGGCAAAACTTGGAATCAAGGCTTGAAACTTGATGAGGATAAACTTAGGAGTACAATATGAAGCATGAAAGTCATCTTAGGCATTTTAGGTCAAAACATCTTTGTGCAAACACACACCCTATATTGTGTCAACAGTGCAAGGAGAAGTCTTGAGCAGATGAAACCCTAACTGGACCTTGATCTCCAAGGGCTTTGTGATGAGAAATCAATGAGAAAAGGGAGGGAAAATTTTGGGGTACAACACAAGCGGTCAGAAGATTGATAGGAAGACAATGTCTGACCAACAAAAGCGTGACTTCAAGAATCACCACAAGGCCAGAACCATCCTTCTCAGCGCCATCTCGTATGCTGAATATGAAAAGATCTCCAACAGAGACACAACCAAGAACATGTTTAACTCACTCAGAATGACGCATGAGGGCAACGTTCAGGTCAAAGAAACTAAAGCTCTGGCGCTCATTCAGAAGTATGAGGCATTCAAAATGGAAGAAAGCGAATCCATTGAAACAATGTTCTCAAGATTCCAGATTCTGGTAGCTGGTCTAAAGGTTCTGGACAAAGGCTACTCTACTGCTGATCACGTCAATAAAATCATCAGAAGCTTACCAAAGCAGTGGAGGCCAATGGTTACAGCTCTGAAGCTAGCAAAAGATCTCAATAAAATTTCTCTGGAGGAACTTATTAGCTCCCTCATAAGTCATGAGATAGAGCTAGAAGCTGATGAACCCTAGAAGCAAGGTAAGCCTTTAGCATTTAAATCTAACAGAAAATCTGAGTCTAAAGTTTTGCAGGCAGTTGAAGAAACATCTGATGGATCCTCATTAGAAGAAGACAAACTCTCCCTCCTCTCCAGAAGAGTGAATCAACTGTTGAACCAGAGGCAAATGAAGTTCAGGAATCCCAGAAGATGTGATCAGAACGAGTCTTCTTCCAGATACAGAATGACAAATTCTTCCTCTGAATACAGAAGATCTAAAGGCTCCTCAGGAAGCAGAAAGCTAAACACCAAGGACATCATCTGCTATGAGTGCAATGAGCAAGGACACTACAAGAGTGACTTCCCAAAGCTTCAGAGGGAAAAGCCCAAAAAGTAGTTTGGAAGAGAAAAGAAGAAAAGTCTCATGGCCACATGGGATGACTCTGACTCGTCTGAAGCTGACTCAGAATCAGATGATGAGAGAGCCAACATAGCTCTCATGGCTAACATTTCAGAAGATAGTGAAGCTTCTGAATCAGACTCAGAATCAGACACAGAAGAGGTATTTCCTGACTTTGCAGTTAATTTTACCAAGGCTGAACTTGCTGAAAGCCTTAATGAAATTCTGGAAAGGTATCAGCAGATTAGAGTTAAATTCAGAAACCTGAAAAGGAATCTTGAATCTGACTCTGATAAGACTGAGAGTCTTAAATTGGAGAATTCTGAGCTGAGAAATAAGATTTTAAAATTAGAAAATACTTTACAAAACTCTCAGAAGGAACCAATTTTTGAAACTCCCAGCAACGCTGATGAGATCATCAAGGAGTATGATCACAGTTTCCAGAAGTTCCTTGCTAAAAGCATAGATAGAAGCAAAATGGCTTCAATGATCTATGGAGTTAGCAGAAACGGCAGGAAGGGAATAGGATACCAAGGTAAGGTTCCTACACCAAAGAATGTCATGGATTTAACCATTAAACACACTCCTCTGAATTCACATTTTGTGTATGGTCACACACATGATATTAAATACACTAGCAGTAAGTACTCTGTGAAACCAAAATTCAACCAGAGTTTTGGTAAATCTAACAAATCAGGACCCAAGAAAATCTGGGTACCTAAGGATAAAATAATACATGTTGTAGATATCTTTAGCAGCAAATCAGAAACACCAGTCATGGTACCTGGACTCTGTCTGCTCGCGACACATGACAGGAAGAAGGCATATGTTCCAAAGCCTGGAACTTAAGCCTGGAGGCCACGTTGGCTTTGGAGGCAATCAGAGGGGAAAGATAATTGGCTCTGGAACTGTAGGTAATGGAAATCTTCCCTCTATTAATAATGTTCTGCTAGTAGATGGATTAATGCATAATCTGTTATCCATAAGTCAATTAAGTGATAACGGTTATGATATAATCTTTAATCAAAAATAATGTAAGGCTGTTAGTCAGAAAGATGGGACTATCCTGTTTAATGGAAAGAGGAAAAACAACATTTACAAAATCAAACTTTCTGAACTGAAAAGTCAGAATGTAAAGTGCCTTCTGTCTGTTAACAACGAGCAGTGGATCTGGCACAGAATATTGGGGCATGTTAGTATCAGAAGAATATCTCAGATTAACAAACTCAATCTGGTCAGAGGACTTCCTAATTTGAAGTTCAATTCAGATGCTCTGTGTGAAGCATGTCAGAAAGGCAACTTTGCAAAACCTTCTTTTAAATCTAAAAATGTTGTTTCTACCTCTAAGCCATTAGAACTTCTGCACATTAACTTATTTGGACCAGTTAAAACTGCTTCAGTCAGTGGCAAGAAGTATGGGTTAGTAATCGTAGATGACTATAGCAGATGGACATGGGTAAAGTTCTTAAGACACAAGGACGAGTCACACTCTGTGTTTATTACCTTCTATAACCAAGTTCAGAATGAAAAGGATCTTAGAATCGTTAAAGTCAAAAGTGATCATGGTGGAGAGTTTGAAAACAAAGATTTTGAGTCATTCTTTAATGACAGAGGCATTCTGCATGATTTCTCTTGTCCTAGAACTCCCCAACAAAATGGAGTTGTAGAACGAAAGAACAGAACATTGCAAGAAATGGCCAGAACCATGATCAATGAGACAAACGTTACTAAGATCTTCTGGGCAGAGGAAATAAACACAGCGTGCTACATTCAGAATAGAATCTCAATAAGACCTATTCTGGAAAAGACTCCATATGAATTATGGAAGAACAGAAAGCCCAACATTTCATATTTTCATCCATTTGGATGTACCTGTTTTATGTTAAATACAAGAATTATTTGAACAAGTTTGACTCTAAAGCACAGAAGTGTATTATGTTAGGATACTCTGAACGCTCAAGAGGGTACAGAGTATACAATACAGAAACACAGATTGTGGAAGAATCAATCAGTGTCTGTTTTGATGATAAGCTTGACTCTGAAAAGTCAAAGCAGAATGAAGTTTTTGCAGGTATGGAAATTGAATTTACAGGTTCTGAAGACAAGTCATCAGAAGCTCTCAACACAGACACTCCTTCAACGTCTGAAAGGAGAACTACTAGCTATCCTACGACAGCTGCTGATCAACCTCAGAAAAGATTACCCAGAAGCAGCTTGGATCATCCAGAAGAAACAATCTTAGGAAGAAAGGAAGATCCAATCAGAACAAGAGTAAGCTTCAGAAACTCTGAAGAAACCCTCATGGGACTTATGTCTCTGATTGAACCTTCTTCTATTGATGAAGCACTTCTGGACAACGACTGGATTCTGGCAATGCAAGAAGAGCTGAATCAATTCACCAGAAATGACGTATGGGATCTTGTTCCCAGACTAAAAGGATTCAACGTCATAGGAACAAGATGGGTGTTCAGAAACAAGCTAAATGAACAAGGTGAAGTCATCAGAAACAAAGCACGACTGGTAGCACAAGGTTATAGTCAGCAAGAGGGGATAGACTATACAAAAACCTTTGCTCCAGTCGCCAGGTTAGAATCTATCAGACTTTTAATTTCAGTTGTTGTTAATAGAGGCGTCACTCTGTATCAGATGGATGTCAAAAGTGCATTCTTAAATGGTTATATAGAAGAAGAGGTTTATGTGCACCAACCCCCTGGTTTTGAAAATACAAAACATCCAGAACATGTTTTCAAACTAAAGAAGTCACTATATGGTCTGAAACAAGCTCCCAGAGCTTGGTATGAAAGACTAAGTAACTTTCTGTTAGAAAATGAATTCACCAGAGAGAAGGTGGACACTACCTTATTCTGTAAGTCAGTTAAGAATGACATCTTAGTCCGTCAAATTTATGTTGATGATATTATTTTTGGATCTACTAATCCTTCTCTTGGAAGAAAATTTGCTAAGTGTATGCATGCAGAATTTGAGATGAGCCTCATGGGGGAACTGAAATTCTTTCCAGGAATTCAGATCAATCAAACTCCAGAGGGAACTTACATTCATCAGAGCAAATATATCAGAGATCTTCTGAAGAAATTTGACCTCTCAGAATGTAAGCCATCAAAGATTCCAATGCATCCCACGTGCATTCTGGAAAGAGAAGAGGTAAGCAAAAAGGTAGAACAGAAGGTCTACAGAGGTATGATTGGTTCTCTCCTTTATCTGACAGCTTCAAGACCTGATATCTTATTCAGCGTATGTATTTGTGCTAGATTCCAATCAGATCCTAGAGAATCTCACTTAACAGCTGTCAAGCGAATTTTCAAGTATCTGAAAGGTACTACTAATCTGGGTTTATTTTATAGAAAATCTAGTGATTACAGCTTAGTAGGCTACTGCGATGCTGACTTTGCTAGAGACAGAGTAGAGCATAAAAGTACTTCTGGAAGCTGCCAGTTTCTGGGAGAAAATCTGATTTCCTGGTCCAGCAAAAGGCAATCCACAATTGCGCTATCAACAGCAGAAGCTGAGTACATAGCAGCAGCAGGATGCAGCACACAAATGCTCTGGATGAAAAGTCAGCTTGAAGACTTCCAGATTTTTGAGAGTAACATCCATATACTCTGTGACAATACTTCTGCTATTTGCTTAAGTAAGAATCCCATTTTACATTCTAGAGCTAAGCATATAGAAATAAAACATCACTTCATTAGGGACTATATTCAGAAAGGAATTTTGAATCTAAAATTTATTGATACAGACCATCAATGGGCTGATATCTTCACTAAACCCCTTTCTGAAGATAGATTCAATTTCATTCTGAAACATCTCAGCATGAAAATCTGCCCAGAGTGAAAATGTTCTAATTCCATATATTTATCTTAAGAATGTATTTGTTTTACTGTGAACTTCTGATCAATCTCTTTTCAGAAAGATAGAACATGCAGATTGTATCAGATGCTAGTCTTAAAGATCTGAGTGTTTCAGCTCAAGGATAGACGTGTTGATCACTAAATCAAACAAGTGTCATCCAATCATCAGCAAATCTCTGAAGCAGAACGCGTGCACGCTTCTGAGAAGGCAAAACGCTGATTGGGTGCATTGAGACACATGTCTGGTAACCGTTTCAAGTATCTTTCTCAAATCCCCCAAAATCAGCAAGCATTAAATGACAGTAATCATGTTTTTAAAACGTAATCATGATTTTATTTCTCTTTCTTGAAACCGTTTACACTTTCAAAATATTCTGAAGTCTATTTAAGCACGTTAACTTCTCACATTAATCTTTTACAGTTTCTCATTATCTCTCAAATATTTTCTGCATTTTCTCTGTGTTCATCTCTTTCAAACTTAAACCCATTTTCTCAGTTTTCTCAGAAAAACCCTAAGTGTGAACATGGCAACCTCCAGCAGTGCTTCTGCAGGTTCTCAGAAGAAAGCTTCCTCTGAACAGTACCAAGTTCCAATCAGAACACTCCTTACACCAGTGAAGAATCTTGAAGTGTTGTTTGAACTGATTATTGCTTTTGGCAGTCTGAAAGAGAATGGTTTTGACTTGACAGAAGAAGTTAGGGCACAGAAATGTGAGAGATATTTTGACAAGTTGGTTGGACCAACATTCCCAATGTTAGTCAAGGAGTTCTGGATTCATGCGTCCGCTTCAACGCATCAAGTCACCTGCTACATAATGGGCAAGAAGATTGTGATCACTGAGGATCACATAGAAAAACTGATTGGTTACAGTGGCGGTGGCGTCCGCTGTATTGATATGGCTGAAAGATGCTCTGACGTGGGTGTCATAGCAGAACAGATTTTCACCCTTGGGGTGCCCAACAGCAAAATCAGAGACTTCAAGGATCACCACAGAGTTTGGGCGAAGATCATTCTGGGGTGTTTTAATCATAGGAAGCCAACAAGTTCCCCTGATTACATAAATATAGATCAGCAGTTTCTGATCTATTTTATCAATCAGAAGGTAAAAATTAACTTGGCTCATCTTCTGTTTAATCACCTCAGAACAAGCGTGAAGGAGACCAGGGAAGAAGAAAGAACAAAGAGGGATTGGATACCCTTTGGAAGGTTAATATCAGATATTCTGACTGAGAATAGGTTGATAGAGCACCTGATAGAAGCTCAAGAGTTAAGCACCATTGAACCAACTGTTGGCAAGCCTCTGAACGTGAAGAATCTGAAGAAAATGAAATTAATAGAGAATATCAGAAAGGAACCCCAGCGTTACTCCTATTGCTGACATCACCAGCAGAAGAGTCCCACTGAGTGACTTTCCTTTATTTTCTGAGATAGAATCTAAACCAGTGGTGGTTCTCAGATACTTGGACGCGTGCAAGGCTGATGGTACAGATCCCAAGCTGAATATCAAAGATCTGCACCAACCTCAACCAGAAGTTACACTGAAGAAGACGGAGAAAAGGAAGGCCCCTTTAGAAGGAACATCCCAGCAGACACCCAAGAAAAGAGGTAATTTATCTACTGCTTCTGTTTTAAATTCTTCTGCTATTCCAACATCTAACCCAACTCCAGCTTCTCATGAAATCCCAATCCCCATCCCAACTATAGATGAAACCGAACCAGAGGATGACCCTTCTGAGGCACTAACACTCAGAAGACCCCGCACCAAACATCCCAAACCAACAACTTCAACAACATCAGCACTTGACAAAGTTCTGTCTGACATTGATCAACGTGTTTCTGATCACCTCTCCACCAATCCAAACTCTGAACCACAAACTGTCCACTCTCCTCAACCAGAACAACCTCTCTCACCCATTCCAGAAGAACCACATATTCCTGAACAACCAGAAATTCCTCCTCCTTCTCCACAACCAGCAATTCCTTCTCCCTCTCCTCAACCAGAAATTCATCCACCATCACCTCAACCTGAGTTTCATCACTCTGAAACTCCAACTCCTCCACCTTCTGAACCTCATTCTCCTCAATCCTCTGAGCCACAACCTCTGGCAATACAGCTGCCATGTGGAACAACTGTAACAATGGCCCAGCTGCCATCCTCGCCAGAAACCACTCCTCCAAACACTCCTAAAACCCCAAACAGTCCAATCATTATTTCTGATTCTCCCACTCCATCTCCCAAACAAACAGCTCCCAAACAAACCACAGAAGACCCCAGCAGGACCTTCATAGATTTAACAATCCTTGACCGTCTTGCTGATCTGAAAAATAAAATAGCCATTCCAAAACCAAAACAGCCAGATGTTGGCTCTGGCATTATGAATTTTGAAACAGGTTTGCAGCAGTGGATTGCTTCTCTGAAGCAAGTCTGTCCTGGAATGATTGATCTAGCTGCCTCTGACCAGCTCTGGACACGATTCAGAATTTGGGTACGTGCTGAAGCTCTAAAATTGCAAGACATCAACTATGAGCAAGCACAGCAGAATTTCAGCAAGCTTCTGAACGAAGTTGGAAGTCAGCTGCTGAAAGAAGACGTGCTCCTTCTGGATAGTGAGCCAAGGTATGAGAAGCGTCCAGCTTCAAAAGTGCAGCCAGAAGAAGATCAGACAATTCAAGCTGAAGCCAGTCAAGCTGAAGATGTTGCAGAAAGCTCTCAGAAGCTCCCTGCTTCTGATGTTTCTCAAGCTGCCTTGGACAGGCAGACTCTGGAAGAGCTGAAGCTGAATGATATCCGTCTGCAGCAAAGGATGGATGAAAATGATCAGAAGATAAAGGAACAGATGGATGTGGAGGATAGCAAGATAGATACAATAGTCAGCATGGTGCACAACAGACTGAAACTGCTGATCAGATTAAGGCAATGCTGGAGACTCTGTTCACACGCCTCCCTCCTCAACCTTAGATTTTCATTCATGCTATTTTCATGTTTTCTTTGCATATCTTATGTATTGTTTTGTCTGGCTCTGAATATTTTAATATGACAAGTTTTTCTGCTCTAATTGTTTTAGCACATTACTTTCACTTTTTGATTGCTGAAAAAAAGGGGGAGAACAAGAATGATATTTTTCAATAACGGATTACTGAGACAGAAAGTCTCAAACATTCTAACTCTGATATACTTAAATATGTTTTATGTTTTTTCTTAAGTCTACAGGTACAAGAATGCTCTCTAACTCACTGAAGACTAAAGCTCTGATACTCTGATCCAAAGCAAAGCTCTGATAAAGCTCTGATATTCTAATCTGAAGCTCTGCTCTGATATTCTGATCTAAAGCTTCTGATAGTCAAAGCTCTGATATTCTGATGATCAAAGAAAGACAATAAAGATCTGATCTTGAAGAACTCTTGGAATTAAAAAGGGAAGTAATAAATTCAGGGGGAGTATCTCCGATCTCAACTCTGATATCTCTTTATCCCTTATCTTTGATAACTTCTTACTCTGATACATCTTATCATTTAGTTATCTCTGATACTTTTTCACGTTATTTTCAATTAAAAATATCTAGTTTTTGTCATCATCAAAAAGGGGGAGATTGTTAGAACAAAGTTTGAATCTACTACCCCAAGTTTAAGTTTTGATGATAACAAAATGAAAGGATATATTAATTATGTGATTCATGTAAGAACTATTTGCTACCTAAAATATTACCTTCTGTTTTGCAGAAACTCTGATAGGTATCAGCAAAAGTACATCTTAATCAGCATCAGAATATTGGATATCAACATCAGCATCAGAAGATGCTATATCAGAATACCAGAATCAGAAGAATAATTCACGCGTATGCTGAAGCTTGATGAACAGAACTGCACCCAACACTCTGATAAAGACAACAACAGTTCATCAGCACTTAAGCAGAGTCAGAATGAGCCAAAGCCAGAACACGCTTTAAGTAGCAACGGTACTGTGCATTCAAGGCGAATTATTACCAACGGCATCATTCCAGACAAGATCTGCTTAATAAGGAAAGTTTGTTATTGGCATTGAATCAAGATTATTGCTCCAACGTTCAACAATTTCAGTGCTATATAAACAAGACAATGAAGATTGAATTGGCTAATGCTCTACAACTATTTCCACGCCTAAAAGCTATTCATCATCTTCTCATTCTCAGTTTGCTAAAAAGCTCCACATTTCATTACTCAATTATCTTTAGCAATCTAGTTTCAATAAGCTTAAGTTGTGTAATATCACAGTTGTGATAAACAGTTTTGTAGAAAACATTCACACACCTAGACTTCTATTCTTTGTAAGAAAGTGATTCCTTGACAAACCGGTTTGTGGTTTGCATCAAGAAGGCTTTAGCAGTTGTTAAAGCAGATTGTAATATTCAGTTGAATATAGTGGATTAAGACCTCGTCGGAGAGAGGCGAAATCACCTTGACGGGTGGACTGGAGTAGTTTGAGATCAAACGAACCAGGATAAAAATATCGTGTTCATTGCATTGATTTTCAGTTTTACAATTCAACCCCCCTTCTTATGTTTTTCACTTCTTCAACGTCTCAAACTGAGGAAGAGCACCTTGATCATCTACAAAAGTTGTTCGACAGGTTGAAGACATACAAGCTGAGGTTAAATCCAAACAAGTGCACATTTGGGGTAAGGTCTGGTAAGCTTCTGGGATTCATCGTCAGTGACAAAGGTATTCAGGTAGACCCTACAAAGGTGAAGGCCATATAAGAGATGTACGCTCCCCACACTGAGAAGGAAGTTAGAGATTTCTTGGGACGCCTAAATTATATTGCTCGATTCATTTCACATCTGACTGCTACTTGTGATCCAATCTTCAAGCTTCTGAAGAAAGATCAAGTGGTAAAGTGGAATGACAAATGCCAGGTAGCCTTTGATAGAATCAAACAATATCTCCAAGAGCCTCATATTCTGATGCTTCCGACTGAAGGAATACCTTTGATAATGTACTTAATAGTGCTAGATAATTCAATGGGGTGTGTGTTGGGGAAGCATGACGAGTCCGGTCGAAAAGAGTGCGCAATATACTACCTTAGCAAAAAGTTTACCGACTGTGAAACACGATACTCACTGCTCGAAAAAACTTGTTGTGCTTTGGCATGGGCTGCTCGCCGATTGAGACAATATATGTTGACCCACACTACTTTATTGATATCTAAGATGGATCCGATCAAGTACATTTTCGAGAAGCCCGCTCTCTCTGAAAGGATAGCAAGATGGAAAATGATCTTAACCGAGTACAACATCCAATACACAACCAAAAAGGAAATCAAGGGAAGTGTGTTAGCTGATCATTTGGCGCATAAGACCGTGGACGACTACAAGTCCATGAATTTCGAGTTCCCGGATGAGAACATCTTTTTAGTAACAGACTATGAAGAACCTGGACCGGATGAAGGACCCGAGGAAGGATCCCGATGGTCTATGTTTTTTTATGGAGCCTCAAACGCACTGGGTAACGGCATTGGCGTTGTAATCATATCTCCCGAGGGCTTTCATACTCCGTTCACTGCTCGATTATGTTTCAACTGTACCAACAACACGGCGGAGTATGAAGCATGCATCATGGATCTTAGAGCTGCTATTGACCTAACGATCAAGTTCTTGAGTGTATTCGGGGATTCCTCTCTGGTGATAAGTCAGATCAAAGGTGAGTGGGATACGAAGCACCCGAGCCTTATTCCTTACAAAGAGTGTGTATTGATACTGCTGCCACATTTTGAAGAGATCTCCTTTGAACATTTCCCACGAGAAGAGAATCAGTTAGCAGACGCGTTAGCTACTATGTCGTTAATGATCAAGGTCAGGTGGGACAATGAAGCTCCCTTAATCACTATTGAGAGGTTAGATGAATCGGCATACTGTTGTGAGATCGATACTGAGGAGGTAGTCGACAAACCTTGGTTTCATGAGGTGAAAAAGTATCTCGAGGCTCAAGAATACCCCGAGGGGGAATCTGTCAATGACAAGAAATTTCTGAGAAGGTTTGCTGCAATGTTCTTCCTCAGTAACGGAATCCTCTATAAGCGCAATCATGACTCTACCTTACTGCGGTGTGTAGATAAGAGCGAAGCAGAGAGGATCATGGCAGAACTACACGAAGGAACCTTTGGCACTCACTCAAGTGGACATACCATGGCAAAGAAGATCCTAAGGGCAGGGTACTACTGGTCCACTATGGAAGCCGACTGTTATCAGCATTCTCGAACCTGTCACAAGTGCCAAATCTACGCTGATAAGGTGAACGTACCCCTAGTTCCCTTGAATGTTTTGACGGCTCCCTGTCCCTTTGCAATATGGGGAATTGACATGATCGGCGAGATCAGACCTACCGCGTCCGATGGGCATCGCTTCATCCTAGTGGTCATTGATTGCTTTACAAAGTGGGTTGATGCTGCCTCATTTGCTACGGTTACCAAGAATGTGGTGGCACAGTTCATCAAGCATAACTTGGTTTGTCGTTATGGTATCCTTGAGAGAATCATAACGGATAAAGGTATTAATCTCAATAATTTGATGATCACTGAACTCTGTAAACAGTTTAAGATTCAGCATCACAACTCTTCTCCTTACCGGCCAAAGATGAATGGGGTTGTTGAAGCTACTAACAAGAATATTAAAAAGATCATACAGAAGATGACGGTGACATACAAAGACTGGCATGAGATGTTACAATTTGCTCTTCATGGGTACCGTACTTCAGCACGTACGTCGACAGGGGCAACATCCTATTCTCTGGTATATGGTATGGAGGTTGTCCTACCCATAGAGGTCTAGATCCCTTCTCTACGGATTATGAAGGATGCGGGTTTGAGCGAAGATGATTGGATCCAAACTCTACTTGGTCAATTGAACTTAATCGACGAGCAAAGACTTATTGTTGTCTGCCATGGTCAAATGTATCAGAAACGGGTGATCAAGGCCTTCAACAAGAAAGTCAGACAATAAGTGTATCAAGTAGGGGATCTGGTAATCAAGCGCATTATACTGCCGCAAGGTGATCCCAGGGGAAAATGGACTCCCACCTATGAGGGACCATTTGTAGTCAAGAACATTTTTTTCGGTGGAGCCATGATTCTGACCACCATGGATGGTGACGACCTTCCACACCCTGTCAATGCGGACATAGTGAAAAGATACTACGCATAATAAAGACCCGCTAGGTTGACATACCTAGGCAAAAATAAGGGCATCCCGATGAACCAAAAGGGTTCGGACAAAAATTAGGGATAAAAAATGAAAAAATCTGTACACCCGGCAAGTCGAAAACCCGAAAGGGCGGCTTGGGCAAAAAAGGGTATCCCGGTGGACTGAAAATCCGAAAGGGCGGTCCAGGCAAAAGTTAGGGATTAAAGCGTATCACTATGTCCCATTGGATCACCTTGCGATCAAACTTCAGTAATCAGATATCAAGCTCAAACAGAGCCGATTAATCCAGCCAGCTTCGGACAAGCAACAAAGTGCTTAGATGCTCGAAGACATAGAGGCAATAGCAGAATTAAAACCCAATGCGATCACTACACATAGCTGTTTTCTTTTTGTACATAATTTCTGTAATAATTTCCATTTTTACAGCGGCGTTCTCTTACTAGAGCGTTAGCCTCCTTGTAAAAAATACCTGTTATAGGCAAATTTCAAATCAATACAAAGTCTCTTTTGAGTATAAAATTGTGTGTTAGTTTATTCCGTTTTCTGTTTTGTTGTGCAAAAACGTCCAATGTTTTATTCTTGACGTATGCATTTGAATATGATTACTGTTCACAAATATTTACATATAAAACAGAAAGCCATTTACTAAGAACTCAAAGAAACTGGTACAAAACCTAAATATCGACAGTTACCCCATCCATCATGATACAGGGGCAGAGACAGTTGGAAGCGAAGTCACTATCACATACAAGCCAGTGATACCTATACTCCCCACAGAGCCGAGACAACCAAGGTTCGACGTCCGTATCCCCAAGCAGGAATTCCTTCCCCAACAGGCTCATTTAGAAAGCTGATATCTGCATTCCCCAGCCGAGCTATATAATCATGAGCAGTTTATAAAGCCATTTCCCGAGCAGAATTTATTTCTCTGACAACGGAAGCTCAATCTCCAACAAAGCTCTTCTCTCCAGCAATGGAAGTTCATCCCCAGCTGAGTTTATTTCTCCAGATCAGCAGATCTTCCAACAAAGTACCTCTCTTCCCCCACAGAGTCATTCCCCCGCAGGATTATTCTCAGGCAAAGTCTCTCCCGATAGAATATTCTCAAGAAGAATGGATGCAAATCTCCAGCTAATCATCTTCATTCACTATCCCCAGCGGAAACGAAGAACTCAACTCCTTATATTCTCTAGCAGCAATCCAGGATTTATTTTCCCCAGCTAGAGAATATCCCAATGGTATTACGTATCCATACATCATGGCATGCGCATACATATCATATAACACAATCTCATTTTTTTTAGAACATCATTACTCAATGCATTTCATACATCATGACATTGCATACGACTAACTCTTTACCTTTCAGGGAAAGATGCAATCAAGTTATCACGAGTTATCTCTGGTTCAGTCAAACCGACACCAAGGTTTCTATTCCAGTTGCAGATATTCCAACATTTTCTCTGGTTCAGTCAAATCGACGCTAAGGTTTTTATTCTAGTTGAAGATGTTCTAAGACTTTCGTCTGGGTCATCCGAATCGCCGCTAATATTCCTCTGATTTATATGCTAGTTAAAGTTAATCCGAGACCTCTCCCGGGATCAGTCAAATCGATACTAAGATTTCTCTCCCAGTTGAAGTTCTCACAAGTTTTCCCTGGTTCAGTCAAATCGATACTAAGATTTCTCTCCCAGTTGAAGTTCTCACAAATTTTCTCTAGTTCAGTCAAACTGACACTAAGGTTTCTATTCTAGTAGAAGATATTTTAAGACTTTCATCTGGTTCAGGCGAATCGCCGCTAAGATTCCCCTGATTTCTATGCCAGTCAAAGTTAATCTGAGACCGCTCCCGGGACCAGTCAAATCGATACTAAGATTTCTCTCACAGTTGAAGTTCTCACAAGTTTTCCCTGGTTCAGTCAAATCGATACTAAGATTTCTATTCTAGTTCAAGCTATGAAGCCCAAAAATCGACCAGATAATATCTTGATTTCTCCAAAATACTATGAGGCCTGGAATCAACCAGATAGTGGTATAAGACACCGTGAAGCTTGGCGCATGACCAGATAACGGTATAAGACACTGTGAAGACTGGAGCACGACCAGATAGCGGCAAGAGGCACTATGAAACTTGGAGCACGACCAGATAACAGTATGAGGTACTGTGAAGCTTGGAATTCGACCACATAGCAGTTTATTCGGCCAATTACTATGAAGCCCGGAAATCGATCGGATATTAGTATGCCTTAAATTCAATTCGAAACCCAGATGCGACCGGATAAACACTTAATTCCTTCTGAAGCCTGGTACACGACCAGATAAGAATTGAGAAATTGCAAAGCCATGAGAACGACCAGATAGCAAGTTTAATCTCATCTCTCCAATAAGTCGCTGTGAAACCTGGAGCACGACCAGATAGCAGTTAATCTTATTATCCTCGACAAATCACTGTAAAGCCTGGAGCACGACCAGATAGCAGATCACTTTCACCTCCTCGACTAAGAGATGATTCCCCATTAGAGTAACGGACAACTGAAGCTCCTAAAATTCTATTTCTCCCAAGACAGAGACCGACATTCCTCATTAGATTCCTCCTCAATGGCAGGAACAAGAATTCTCATCAAAGGAATATCTCAGGAAATCAACATCATTTGGATGGCATCTTTAAGCCCATCTCCGACGATTCCCCGTCATATCTTTTGGATGGCATATTTAAGGCCATCTCCAGTCACCTTTTGTCATCTCCTCCAAATGGCATCTGTAAGCCCATTCCCGATACTACCTACACAGTCCAACACCATCTCAGACGATTGCAAATTTCTGGGCACTCTAGTGTTCAATCATCTTCCACCTTCAGATTACGAAAGGCAGACGGCCAATCTACATCCTCAAGTTTAAGAAGATTGAACAGGGGCAGCTGTTGTACCCCAAAATTTGCCCTCTCATTTTACTCAACACATTCCCATTGAGGTCCTCAACTTGCTCAAGGATGCCTAAGGATTGACCAGACAAATCCTCCTCTTAAGGTAACAAGCTTCAAACTAGGGGTTCACTCCTCATCAAGATGGTTGAAGTCCAAGGATCCCAAATGCTTTCCATGGTCCCAATATGTTCTCAAGACCATCCATGTCAAGTTTCATGCCTTGCACAACAAGTTTGCTCAGTCAATTGCTCAGATCCCTGAAAATCAACTACACTAGGTAAAAAGTCAAATGTGGCCCACATATAGTCAAAATTCAAGATTTTTGGTCAAAATCAACATTTTGAAGTGAAATTCATCATTTGATCAAGGTTTGATCATGATTCCCCAAGGGATGCCCCAAATTCATCAAAAACCCCAAAGTTGCTAAATTAGGGTTTCATAGGAAAAGTCAACCAAACTTTGACCAAGCATAACTTCTTCATACTTTATCATAAATTTTCCATCCAAGGCTCATTTTGAAGAGGATGAAATTCCCTACAATTCATCTTCTGACCACAAGTTCAGAATGTGCACTCATCAAAAGATATGAATTTCTACATTATAAGTCCTTTTGAAAAGTCAACAAAAACACCTTTTGGGTCAAAGTTTCTTACATGAACATGGAAGACCCGATTGATATGAGACTAAAAGGGTTGATTAGGAAACATCATAAGCTTTATAAAAAGTCCAAGAACACTCCTCTAGCGTTAAAATTGGAGGAGATATGTCTTGTCAAAGTTGACCATTTTTGCAAAATTGCCAAAAGTCAAATGTGCTCAAAAATACATTTTTTTGTCAAATGGGCCTAGTTTTTCATGATTGAATATTGCTTGTGACATGGTCCACGACCCAAATCAGCATCTACACTTTATTTTCTTTATTATTTATTTTATTTATATTTTTATTATTTAAAATTCAAATTAGATCAAATAAATTACAAAAATTGTAAAAGATTATTTTTGATCTGATTTTTTGTAGGAATCAAATCCAATCAATCTAGCATATCATATCCAAATCGTGCAAGGGTTGATTGAATAAAAAATGGCATTATTAGGCTTATTTTGGAAACATATCATACAAAAGAAAAATCAAATCAAATCTTGATGATCTTCAAAGATATAACTCGTTTTTGTTAAGCTAATTTGTCCTAATATATATACTAAACAAGAACAATGCATAAGAACGAGGATTTGAAGTAGGAAAACGCTATACCAAAACTCAAAAAAGTGGAAAAAAGTGTTGGATCATTTTCCAACTTAGAGGGCAATTCAAGCCATTCCAACGCTTCCAATCGTTTCTTGGAGCCTCTCTGAAGCTAACACGCCCAGTTGCACGCCTCCACAAGCCCAGAATCCACCTACACGTCTCTCACAGTTTGGCATATTTCTTGAATTTGATTTTGGTTATTTACGCATGGTTAACAACTTTTAAGCATAGCATGATATTTGTATCATCATTTGGGATGTTTTGGTTTACGTAATTTTGAGTTTTGATGCATAAATGATGAATTGCCATTATTAGGGTTCATGCTTGTGTTTTAGGACTTTATTGTATAGGCAAAATTAAGGCCAGAGAAGGATGCAATCATACTCGTGAGGTCAAAACGAGTTGATTGGTGTGGGTAGAATAGATTTATCATGCTTGCTGTGGATTTTTGAAGTTTGCAGGTTTGTAGCTATGGAGGTTATCCGTAGGTAAAAGTGGCATACCTAAGACAACAGATCTGTGAAGAAGACGATAATGTGGCTGAACACCATTGGCTTATTTGAATTTTGTGTGTTTGTTTAAGTCATTCACGTTATTTTCTATAATTCCTATTATTGTTATTATGTTTACAACTAAGCATTACAACCAAGTTGGTTAAGCGCGCGTGTGTTGAGTGGGGGGACCTGGGTTCGATCCCAGGTCCCAGCGTTTTGCAATTTTCTCAATATTTAACTGCAGGTTATATACACCATCATCCAAGGCATCCACCATGCGCTCTAGCAATCCAGCCAATGGATTATCACGATCACCAATCTAATGCCCTTGTAAGAGAGGACCATGGTGCACCAGCAGGAAGAAGCAACACTAAATCTCACGCCAAGATTGGGCTCAACAACTAATGAGCCTAACAAATTTAGACATACACCCCCTCCATTGTTTTCACAAACAGGCCCATTCTTTTCTTTTCTATTTAATTTTTCTTATTTTTATTATTTCATTAATAATTTTCTTTTTTTACAAAATAACAAAAATCATTTTTATTATTTAATCAAAAATCATCAAAAACATAAAAATCATTTTTTTTCATAAAAAAATATTTTATTTCTTTAAATTATTTGGTTTAATTAAAATTAGGGCAAATTTAATTCCTTTTTTTATAATTTAAATTAATTAGAAATTAGGGTTTTAACGTGTACATAACCTAATTTATTTTTTTCTCAAAAAATAACCTAAATATTTTTCAATTAGATTTTTAGGGTTCTTTAATTCTCGCATTTAATTCGCCGCCCGCATTTTAATTCTTTTTCTATTAATGTATCTGCTTCGGGTTGTAATAGATTTAATTAGGGTTTTAAACTTCCGCAATTTTTATACACCCCCTGTAATAGCTATGACCTTTAAACTTTCTCGCATTTTAATTTTCGCAAACTATAAACTGCTTAGATGTATGTTAATAGGATTGTATGGAAAGACTAACTGAAAATTAAAACGGTAGAAAACCCTAAATGTTAAAAGATAAGTTAACTGAAAATTACACTCGCACATGCTCACTCCTAGGGTTTACTCCACTCCGGTTGCCTTCGGTAAACGGTCATGAAGTATAGGGTTTGTTAGTGGTCGTCCTCTAGCCCCGAAAGATCTAAAATGACCCATTCGGATGTTGCCTCGGAAAAAGATCTTTAAGGCTTTAGGATGATTACTAACATTTCCTAACATTGCTTTTGTGATCGTACATGTCCCTTCGAATGTTCCTAAAAAACTCCAACGATGATGCTACTTATTTCTCATTAATGGGATAGCATTGTCTAAAAGGAAAACGAACAAACTTTTTTTCGAGTAGGTAGATTAGTTCCTAGGTACTTGCTCAAACAAACAAATTTTTTTCACCCAAACACTTTTCAAACAAAGTTTTCAAAAATAACTTCGTAACACTCTTGAGGACAGAAACAAGGGTTACCACGAAATAAAACAAAACTTTTCAAAATAAGCACACACAAACACATAAAAGCAATTTCAAAATGAGCAAGTACCTAAGATCCCGTGGAAAACCACAGATAGAAAGGGTGCTAACACATTCCCTTTATATAACCTACCCCCCCCCCCCCCCCCCCCCCCCCCCCCGTACTCAAAAACATCTCGAAAAATGTTTTTTTTGTTCTTTTCCTTTTCCTG
Source organism: Vicia faba (assembly GCA_948472305.1). Classification (NCBI taxonomy): domain Eukaryota; kingdom Viridiplantae; phylum Streptophyta; class Magnoliopsida; order Fabales; family Fabaceae; genus Vicia; species Vicia faba. The sequence continues at coordinate 1,308,544,823 of OX451741.1, read as the reverse complement.
ATTGGATAAAATAAAAGTTAGTGGCGACTATTGCTTACCGCGACATTTGCAAACAAAAAATGCAAACCAGTATTAACAGTTGATTCTGCCACCGTATCACACACATACATTAAGCATACACATCCATAATCATACATGACATTTATCATACAGTGTGATCCGAATCGTAATCGTACATGTTCATATCATAAGAAAATGATGATTACACAAGGTTATACTCATGATGCAATTCAACTACAAGCAATCACAATAATCAAGGAGGCATCTGGTACTCACTATAGTACAAGACTGCACTCAAGGGATTATAATAACATGGTTCTGTCCAGGAGGGCGTGTTGAGCATAGCTTTCTGTGCTAAGTGCGCTCTGCAAGATAATTAAACTTCAAGTCCCAAGGGGGCACGCTAAGCGGGATTATCGCTCTAAGCGCAAGCTACGAATTTCTAAAATTCAACTTTCAGGAGGGTGCGCTGAGCGTGACCCTGCGTGCTAATTGCAGACTATGAAATGCGAAAAAATTTGCGTAGAAACAGTTCTATCATGGGGTCCCAAAGCCCCAATTCTACACTTCAATTTGCATACCCACAACATATAGTTACGAAATACAGTACATTGACATGTTATTCATCAATTAAAAGCAACATAAAACAAGATTTCTCACTCAAATCCCTAAATCCCCAAGCATGTCATAAACCACAATTTCCCCAAGTCACTATCTAGAGACTTACCTTGATAGAGATGATGAAGAGTTACCAAAATCAGCAGAAGGCATGAAAATGATGGTGATTCTTGAGTTGCATGCAAGAAAAAATGCTTGAAGTTGGAAAAATGGCCTCTCTTCCTCTTCTTTCACGCCTCTCCTCTATTCTATTTCTCTATTTTTCTGATTTGTATGGAAATAAAGGGAATGAGTCAAGACCAAACAACCCCTAATTCTAACTTAAATGGCCAAAGACTATAATATCCCTCATTGCTCTATTTTAATTCAATATAAATTCAATTAGGCATTATGTATTAATTATCTAATAATCATTACTCAACATAAATTAGTAATGTCATTAGGAATTAATCATAATACGGGATATTACAAAAATATTAACATTTTATTATTAAAAAATACAATTTTTTTAATAAATTAATATTTTAATATAATTTATTATACTTTATTTTATATGTAACATATTATATATATATATATTTTAAAAAAGAATATCACAAATAAATAAAGTTTATAGATACAAATTATTATGTATTATTTTTTTAAAAAATATAAGATGAAATTTACTTTTGATGTACAATCAACTTTATATGTTTAATTATAATAATAATTTAAGGATATGTTTGTTTATTTTAGTTTTATATTTGAACAGAAAGTATTAAGAGTATATATATATATATATATATATATATATATATATATATATATATATATATATATATATATATATATATATATATATATATATATATATATATATATATATATATATATATATATATATATATATATATATATATATATATATATATATATATATATATATATATATATATATATATATATATATATATATATATATATATATATATATATATATATATATATATATATATAACGGATGTTTATAAAATTTTCAAAATATTATAAGAAAAATAAATGTTACATGTAATTAATTTATAATTTTAATTACAACAATTTTTAGCTATATATTTTTTTGGAATATGCTTGAAATAATAGTAAAATAAATCTATGTCTAAATATTACTAAAAAAGAAATATGTAGAGGAAGATCTACAAATTTATTAAACAAATATTAAAATTGTTTATAATATTTTAAATAATTATTATTATAAATTATACATAGACCATATATTAAATATATTAACATGTGCGCTTTTGAATTGGAAATATACGAATATACGTATAAATTATTTTATAAACATAAATAATAATAAAATATTATAATTGGTATTATGCATAAATATTGTGACTTATTTTTAGTAGTAAATATAAATGAAGTAATTAATTTATCATCTACTCGTGTGATACGAATCATGCAATATCATTAAAAATAATAAATCAATATAGTATAATGATTATTAAGAAATATATTAAACAAAATAAAGATATACAAATTAAGTGGTCTCGACTGTTAAAATTGTATAGTATAGTAGAAAAAATAAATAAACTAATTAAGCATTCATCTATTCGTGCGTTCGCACGAGTCACACAATATCGTCATAAGTAGTAAATAAATATAGTATAGTGATGATTAGAAAATATATATAAAATATATACCAATGAAGTAGTCTTGTTATTCTTAATATTATTTAAAATATGCGATTTTCGATCACTAGGCAATTTTCAATAAACGTACTTCCGGTGAACAGCGTTGCAGATCGTTCTCTAGTTTTCTGCTACTGAGGAGATTTAAACTCCTAGTCCTAAGAGGGTTAACCATATAGGAAGAGTAGACGCATTTAGTGTAACAACTTACACATATATTGCCTAGGATGTATGCATATGGTATTAAAATGGTACTTGAACATCATTACATAAGCAGCGGAATTGTAACATCCCAATTTTTCTAAGCATAAGAATAAAAGCGTGAGACCATTTGACAATTTAGAAGTTGTTACAAGAAGTTAATGGATCAATTGGAATTAAGAAAAGGCTAGTAGAGATCTTAAGGAATTAGTTGGAATTGAACCAAATGGAAAACCTGTAGTTTACACATAGTTAGAGGGTAAGAAGGTCATTTCCACTTGAATGAGAGTATTAAAGGATTGTTTGGCTCATGTTCTATTGTCTCAATTGGAACAAAACAGATTTTTGGTAGAGAGAAAGAGAGGAAGCGTGGAAGAGAGGGAGGAAAAGAGAAGTTCCAACCACAAGGTCCAAGCTTTGATCTTGCATGCATTAAGAACCTATTCCATACCTCTGATTCATCACCATCAACTTCTGTTCCAGATCTTCCTCGTCATCAATTCAGGTGAGTCTCATAGATAGAGACCTTAGAGTATATTGTGGGACTGACATGTTTTGGGGTTAAGGGTTTTTTAGAGTAAATGTTTTAATAATCCTTGTTTATGCATGTTTAAGACTCCATTTCAGTAGTAGTTTGTATATATGTGATTACTATGAACTATTATTGAGTCAATGTTGGATGCATGTGGAATAATTGGTATTTTAGAGTCCAAATTCAAATTTTGCATTTTTATGTTTTTCTGCACGCAGCAAAGTTCGCTTAGCGAAGTAGCCTACACTACAAGTTCGCTTAGCGACGGTCTGGGACTAGAGAAATTAACTAAGGAATTATTCACTAGGACTCCGCTTAGCGAGTCGGGGCCTCGCTGCAAGTTTGCTTAGCGAACCTTCCCTTTCAGAACATAAAGAAGCTACAGACATGGTTCCCTACTAGCTCGCTAAGCGAACTACCCTGGACAAAAAAAATTGTAACACTAAAATTTGCATAACTTAAGTTCGAAAACTCGAAATGAAGCCTGATTTGAGGCGTTGTGAAGCTTATTCCATTATCCTGATTATGAATGATTTCTAGGAGATGATTACCCTTATTCTAATTGGTATTTATAATTGATTAATGCCTTATGTTATGATGTAATCTATTTGTATGGCACGAATATTGTATGTTTTCCTATTCATTCCAATTGAATGTATTGATATGTTTTAAATTGCAATGAATGGATAATACCATGATATTATATATTGATCATTCATATTCTAAATCATGAATTGGTTTGGTTATGATATGAAAAGTGTTGAGAAGTGCATTATGTTTAAATTCCTTAATGTGATCATTACTTGTTCCCGTTTTTTCCAATTGAACATCGGGAGGTATTTGCCTTGGTGGTTTGATGTAATTGTGATTTATGTGCACTTAAAGTCAAGTACTGACAGGGAAAACCTGGACATAGAGTCCAGTCTAGGCGAATCTTGTTTGCTTTATCGATGTGTTATATGCTTGAATCGAAGTAGACCTAGACTATTAGGTGGTAAAGCACTTATGGAAGTTATTACTAACGCGATGAGGTGTGTGATCCTATCGGTGTTATCGGTAAGTCATACACACCTAAGCTAACACTGCAATATGCATGTGGGGGTGTGATACGGTGGGAGAACTGACTTAGGGTGTTTTGCGTTTTATTGTAAATGTTGCAGTTAGCAAGAGTCGCCACCGACTTTTATTTTATCCAATAGGAAAGGTGAAAAAGCACATGAAAGACCTTTGAGATTGTTTCTTGAGTTTGGGGGGTAGATTATAAAAAAGGAAGGTATTAACATCCTTTTCATCCATGGTTTTCCATTGGCTCTTAGTTACTTTCTAGATCACTTGCTTTTGTTTGAAAATATGCTTTGTGTGGTTTTTAAAAGTATTTTGAAAAGGCGCCATCGTTTAGGCAAACTTTGTAATGATTCTCATTTGTAAGAATGTATACAAAGTGTTGATCTTTTTGAAAATGTTTTCATGTTTTGAAAGATGTTTTTGAAAGTGTTAGTGTTTGTTTTTGAAAATAGCAAGGGTGTTTTGTTTTGAAATTGAGCAAGCAACTAGGAATAATCTACCTACTCAAAAGTCTTTCATGTTTATTTCCTCTTTCCTTTGAAATTGTTATCTTACCATTGATATGGTAAGTAACCCTATCTTTGAATGTAAATGGGACGGGCATGGGTCATCGTATAACCATGAATAGCAATGTTGCAAGGTATCTTAGCATTTTTCTTTAAGGACTAAGATCATTTTGAAAGGCAACTTTTGATAGCGTCATCGAGGGACTGTGATCTTGTACTTTGCTTGTTTTTGCTAAGATACCTCACATGCATATCATGGCCATTTTCTAAGGCAACCAAGTGGATTTACCATAAGGGGTGCTTGTGTGAAAATGCATTATTTTTCATGCTTGGTTTTGTCTTTGATTAGAGTCTTCTAATTGATTGGTTTTAGTCTTTCCGTACAAAGCCCTAATTACTAGCATTTATATATAAAGCGATAAATTGCAAAATTTAAAATTACTACGCTATTACAATATTTGTGGGAGGGGTGTACAAATTACAAATAGGGATTGCAAGAAAATAAACCTAATTATCTATTACAACCATATTGAATTTGAATAAATAATTTACAAAAGTGAATAAATATACAAGAATGTAAATGGAAAGAAAAATGGATTTTTGTTTGGGTTTTTTAGGAAAGGGTTTGGTTTTAACCTATTTAACTAAAAGTAAATAAATAGTTAAATTAGTAAAAGTAAACCTAAATTAATTAGGAAAAGAAAGATAAATAAAACCCTAATCTAAATATTAATTGATTAAGAAAGAAAAAGAAATTAAGTTTGTAAGAAAAATATTTTTAATGTCTTTTTTGTCTTAAAAGAATATTTTTTAATTGTAAAAGAAATAATTAAAACCCTAATTTCTAATTAAATTTGCAAATTAATTAGTAAAAATAGATAAAGTATGATTAAATAAAAATATTTTTTATTGTAAAAATAAATAAACTATATCAAAATATAAATCTAATATTTTTTATATTTTTTCTGATTTTTCTAATATTAAATAAAATATTAAAGAAAACAAATAAATAAAAAAATAAAAAGGAAAATAAAATGGGCCAGGGGTGTGAATAGTGAGCAGGGAGTATGAAATAAGAAAAAATACTAGGTCCAACACAGGGGGCCCAGCGCTGCAAACAAACATCAAAAGTGTGAGAAAAAAAAGAGAAAATAAGCAAAAGGGTACCACTGGGGCTCGAACCCAGGTCTCCAAGGTTAATAGGCGCGCGCTTTACCACTGGGGTGGTTATACATCCGTTCATATAAACAAAACAATAAATATATATTAGAAATCAAGTCCATAGCCTGAACTTCATCTTCAACCTCACGCCCAGCCAGAGTACCTGCATATTGTTCATTTCTCATCCATTTGCAAAAGTGTAAACATGAATCTTGTGGCAAATTTCCTCACGATTTCAGAAATGTAAAGCAATAAAATTATAGATCAAAGACAAGCATGAATTTTAATGGCCCTAATCTGAACCCTAAATATTTCAGAAACTTTAATCTTAAAATTCTCTAAGCTCAAGCAACATAAATGAAAACAATGGACATGGTTAGCTTTAGGGCAATGATATCTACATTTTTCATTCACAAATAAACCATTAATGATGCTTGTATGAAGAGTTCAATGTTAAAAAGACTTACCATAAAACTGGAAATCGTATTCTGAGTTTGAGTACTCCTCAATGTGTTGTGATGATCAGAATAGCTCCACTGAGGTCCTAGGAAGCTAATGCAATGATTAGCTTGGTTGGAGAATGGCTGAAATGGTCTGGAGAAGTCCACTTGTAGTGCTATGTTTTTGAACTTGGAAATGGAGGAAGATGGTGTTACAGAACTGTAACAGGGTATGGGATTGTTTGTGTGTGATGCTTGGAAGCTTTTGGAAACAAGAAGCCATGAAACGCACAAGTAGTTTTTGGTTTTGGGATTTCTGGCCAGAATAGCAACAATGGAGGTGTGAGATACAAATCTGAGTTCTTGCTCTTTTCAGGGCTCAAGAATGCGTGTCATTTGTGGCAAATGACTTGTACATAAGTAATGAGAAGGTTTTTTGTGCTTGAGAGGATCAGAAGTACACGATATAGGCTGATTGCTATGTTACTTGATTTTGAAGAAAAGTGGAAAGTATGGTTCCAAGAGGAAGTACAAGCATGGGATTAGTGATCGTAAGTGTTTAGACAAACTTCTCTTGAGTTATAGGACAAGTATGATTAGAAGAAAACAATTGCAAGGCTCAAGAACAAGTTTTGTGCAAAAAGCTACTTTATCAAAATGGCATTGTGCACTTTCTTCCTAAAATGGATATAAAGCATGGCTTTGCATTGAATGCTTGAATTGAGACCTCTAACAGCTGTGCAAGTAATTAATTATGGAGTTCCTAAAAATTTTGAGGCTTGTAAAGTAGAGATTATGCCGTATAGGTTTGAAATTTGAATCTTGTTCATCCCAAAATGATTTGTATTTCAAGTGTGAAAACCCTAACTTCATCTCTTCGATTCTCCCTGCTCAAGAATGATATCAAGGAGTTCCGGGACATTTTTGAAAGCTTGTAATGTGATATACAACTCCTTTTTGAATCACTTTTAAAAATTTCCTTTGGAACTATATGAAAAAGTGCCATGAAGTTAGGTCAAAATCCTGACCAAAACTAGGGCAAAATTTCACTAAGTGTTCAATTTCAAAACCATGACTTTATGAATTAATAACTTGAGATCCAAGAATTTTTAGGAGAATTTATGTAAAGAAATTTTTTATATATAATGGAGATCTACAAATTTCATTTTTAAGTTTTCTTCTGAATCCTCTTGCATCATGGTGAAAAGTTGGCTTAAAGTTATGAAAAAACATGAAGTTTTAAACACTTCAAAAAATTTCTAAGTTAGAAAACTTTTACTTTTCAAAATGAAATATTGACTTTTTGATTTCTTGATGAATAAATTTAATATTTTTACATGTTTTGTTGAATTGTGATCTTTGACATTGAATTTTGACCAAAAAGTCAAAGTTTGACTTTTCAGTGTACAGTTGACTTTTGATCAGTTGACTGAAAATTCACTGTCAATCCAATTGATCTTGAACAATGTTTTAGGTCATATCATTAGGTCAAAATGATGAAATTGAACTCTTGATATCATGCTTCAAACAAATTAATCATTTTCTAGGTCAAAAATCATAAATTTCCCTTTCTCAATCAAAACCCTAAATTTGACCATTTTTCCCTTTTGATGATTTGATCAAAATTCTTGAGGAATTATGGTCCAAACTTGATAAAATGATACATATGAGTTTATAATGTTTATGTGGATCAAAAATTATGAAGTTTGACTGTAAATTGGTCATAGTTGACTTTTTCCCCAATGTAGTTGATTTTTAGGTCAACTACTCAATTGACTGAGCAAAAGTGTGATCCAAGGCTTGAAACTTGACATGAGTAATCTTGGGGGTCCATAATGATCCATGAAAGTCATATGAAGCAATGAAAGTTCAAATATCCTTGTGCAATCTCAAACCCTAATTTTGTTCATCAGTGCTTAAGGAGGTGTCTTGAGCTGATCAACCCTAGTGCAATCTTGAATCAAGAGAGATTTTTGTGAGAAAATATTTGATAAATGGGAGGGAAATTTTTGGGGTACAACATGGGGTCTTATAGGGCGTTTCCTCACTAGAATTTAACACATTGGCATGCTTGGTATGGTGAGGTAGTGATACCATGTAGGATACACTTCTTGGGAAACTCACCTCTAAGGTGCCATGTAGGCAATACCATTAGGTTTTGCCTGGTGGGCTTGTGTAGTCATTATGGCTTATTTGCACTAGAAGTTAACACACTTGTGTATTAACTATGAATACCATTTAAATGTGTATGTGGGGGTCTTACAGGGAATTTCCCTACTAGCCCTTAACATATTGGCGTTCTCGGTATGATGGGGTTGTGACGCCACTTAAGCAATGTCACGGCAGGTAAACTCATCAAGGATGGAATTCCATGTAGGAATTATCTGATTCATCTAGCGGTGCACATGTGCAAGTCTTTTGACACATAGACACAAGAGATAACCCATCGATGGTGTGATATTGTGGAGCCTAAATAGAAAGGTAGCACTTACTTTTAGATTCCTCGTATACGGGTACGGGTCTGCATATTGTTTGTGGCTTTATGTTGGGCCTTATGCCGATTTCTTGTGGCATTGTTGTATTGTTATGGGACTTCCAAGGGTGGTGTTACCCTGTTGTGTACTTGCACCCAGAGTGTGAGGAAACCTCGGATCCACGGCAGATCTTTTTTGATGCATGCACCTTGTAGAACCGAGTGAACCCGTAAGATAGGGAGACTCATTGAGATTTAGTAATCTCACCCCAATCCTCTCATTATTTTTAAAGAATAGGTTATAGGTAGAAGAATCTCTAGATGGACATTGCTGAAGACGGCTGGTGAGCAGAAGGCAGGAAAACCTTTTCAATTTCATCTTTCTGATATGGATTGTCTCTGACAAGTTGATTGTATACATTTTCAACAAGAGTTTATTTGTATATGATTTCTATTTCTTGTATTTTCCAGCTTATGCATATTTCTTGTACCATTTATGGTATCACTACATATTATTTTAGACGTATATGTACGGGGTGTTACAGTTGGTACCTGAGTAGGTCGATTCTTGTCCCCGCCATGAAACATCACTAGAAATTCTCTTCTCCATCAAATGTGTATGTTGATAGCCTGATTTCCACCACCGTAGTATTCAGTCATTGAGCCTGATCACCTCACCGACTGCATATGTGATGGATAGGATCACGGTGGAGCCACCACGAGGATGCGTCAGACCCGAAGCGAATCGAAATGGTTTGGTTGAAGCCTATTAAGTTGGGAGAGTGTTGGGATTATTGAGCATGAATGGAGCGTTTGACACAAAATAGTTGACAACTCGATTTTTGTAGTGAGATTTAAGATAACTGGGAATTCCTAAGATTTATACTAGATGAAATGAAACTTTCTCTGGATCCCAGTAGCAGTGGAGGAAATTCATGAGGCACTTGAGTAGGATTATAATAAAGGAATTATGAGATGGAGTGGAGTTTGAATCTATTATAAATTCACTGCTCAATCCTGGTGCCAGTGGCGGATATGACTTGAGAGCTTGTTAGATAAAATACTTTTCGGATTTTAAATGAAGAAGTCAGATCTTTCTGGTTACCTTGGTGTGGGTAGTACTTGGATGGACGAGGTGCTACACTCCAACTCATTTTGGTATGTCGTAAGTTGTATGTGGATTACCTAGTAAAGGATTGATAGAAGGACTAGAAGTGATGATCTCTAATTGGGCAAATATTGGACACCAGATTAGAGGAGGGACTAATGTATCTTCATTCTTGCTAATCTGTGATTAAGCCCTAAAACTACGCTAGGCGGTAGCTGAAGTTAATGAAAGCGTGAAATGCAGTAGCCTAAATTTATTTCTAGTTGTGGTTCGTCTAACACTGAGTGAGGCTGTAGAATTAAGGTTAGCGTTAGGTAATTAGATTAATGGAAGTTAGTGTCTATCTGGAGCATCAGCGGGATGATCGCGGTTGTATCAGTTGTTTGGAACTCTGGTATTCCTTTATGGTGGAATTACCCTTAGAATCTCTGATGCATGCATTGTGCAAGTGAGTACACGCATGGCATAACAATTCGAGTTAAATTCTTACCCAATTTTATCTAGCTTATTGCCATCCAAGTAAGTAAACCATGAATGTGTGACACTCTTAGGTTTTAGCATCCTAAGGAGCGTGGCTGGAAGGAATTGAGGAATTATGACCTCAGTGGAGATTCGTCCAATATCTGTCAGACGTGACTATAGGATATGGGTGGAGATCGTTATACGCTAATGGGTAGGTCACTTTAGTCCATGGCCTCGGAGTTGGAGCACCATGTTAGTGCTACCAGATAGCTATAATGTCGCAGTTTCACTATCGTGCACAAGATATTGGACAATGTTGATCTGGAACTTAATGTAAGTTTCTGATTTGGTATTCATGAAATGCAGACTCGGATTCTCATGAGGTAGGTGTAACAAGGATCCATATGTCGTGAAAGATAGTAGAGAACTATCAGGAGATAGTGGGATGGATTAAGTTCTAGTACTAAGATTGTGAGGACCATGGGTGGTTGTGGTTGTATGGCTATTATCAGATAATACCTTACACAAGTTTATTGTTTCATGGAGTGGTAAGCAGTTAGTGTGCATGAATGCCAAAGATGGAACTGATGCGAGGTTGTTATATCTTGGCCAGCGCATTGTATGAGTATTCTTTAACATTAGTGAACATTGTTAGAATAGGTGAAGTATATAATGCGATAGCTCGATGTAAGATGTGTCTAGAGGAGTATTTGTCGTTTTTAGAAGTGAAGCAATGTCAGTCTCGGTAAGCAGATACACATTGGCTTTGGAGTGACCATAAATTTTAAAGGAAAACGTTCGAGGCACGAAGAATGATTCCTTGCCTTGTAGCTTCGCTCTAGACACTAGAAAGTATGAATTGGAGAAATCAAACTGAGGAAGTCAGTTTGGTGATGGTTCAAGAACAATGAGGCATAGTGGTGAGACGCTCCTAAAGCTTCTAGTAGAAAATTAAATTTACATCAGATTAAGAGAGGTCATGAGGCTTTGCAGGTATGGGAATGCATGGTTGAAGGAAGGAGTATAAGAAACAACCGTATAGCTTAAGTCACGTGAGTTAATGAAGGTGTTGTCACACTAAGAGTATGAAGTTGTACAGTTAGGAAGGAACTATAGAAAAGTCGGCAGTGTTATTGTAGCAGTTATACAATGTGTAAATCAGTAGAGTTAGATGAACTCCTATTCAGTGTGTAGTCTACTTTAGACATCCTGAACCAAAGTGTATTACCAAGTTGTGTTTTAATTGGACCTAACTTAGAGTGATGGAATAGTTAGTGACCTAATCATGGAAATTACTCAACCTCTAAAATTGGTATTTGTTAAGTGTGTTGAGACTCTAGCGTGTGTCGTGATTGTACGAGTTCCGAGAAAGAACTATTGCTATTAAGGGATTAATAAAAGTGTATTAAGGTAATGAAACTAATTGGATTATGGACATAGTGTGATTCAGAGGATTTCAAGAAGTGCGTGACCAGTTGAGATCATAGTAGCGCAACAGATAGGAGAATAACCAGATAAGCCGGTAGTAGGTGTGATGATGTTGGGTAGAGATATCTTCTTTGGAGAAACTCGTCAAAGCAATTTTTTGTTTGTCTTAGTCTCTTGAGGATCCACCATAATCTATAGAGATGTCATTGATGGACAGTCACAAAGGAGACTCAGTGGTGATATGGGATCAGATGCTCGTGGCTCAATGGTTGAGCTTGTGAGTATCGGGGATTAGGCAGAGTATTGTGACCATTGGAATTATAAAAGCTAGTGAAGGATTTTGCTTGAAGTAGACTCTTTGTGGCTATGTCCTATACAATGGAGAGAATATGGAGACTTAGATGATGGATGTAGGTTAACTATTAGGGTTCACCCTTTGTCGATAGAACATTGTTTGAATTTGTTAGATATCAAGGTGGTAGTTGCAGGATAACCGTGAGAATTTACTCTTCATTGGTGAAACTTTATGTGTAGTTGTTAGGTGTAAGGGCTGTGAGTTGCAAAATTGTATACTCTTGTGGCTCTCGGTGTCAGTGTTACAACTAAGATTGGGTGGAGGATCAAAGTGAGAAATTTTGGTTGTACACAGAAAATAGACTTGGAGTAAGTCAATTTAAGCATCTGGGAGTTAGAAGTTAGGGCCAAGGGATTCAACAAACATTTGTAAGATGTTGTATGGAATTGGGTGGAAGCAAATATGAAATGTTATCTTTGGAGAGACGTCGCAGCAGAAATGTATGGATTTAAGGTAATGCAAGATGCCAAAGGAGAGGAAGTGAAAGTAAGTGGCATGTACTTAGCAAGGATGAGCTTGGCAAACATTAAGGATGAGGAATGTCCGAAACAAAATGGATTTCCAGAAATCTTGAAGCTATGAAGACTCGGTGTGAATAAGTAGAGGTTGGGAACCTTGGACAAATTATTTCTCTGGTATGTCTAGACAGATTATCAGAAGAAATGTGTTACGAAATTACTAAGGCTTCTAGTCAAGAATGTTAAGGACGCAAGCGTAGCAGAGAGATATGTTTCTTGAATGAAATGATTCCCATATGAAGTCGCAAGGTTAAACCTAAGGAGGAATGTAGGGAACATTTTATCCCCTCATTGGAAGAAGGTCTGAAAAGTGTGTTCTAGTAGTGATCAGAAGGAATTCGAGGGAGAATTCTATTTAAGAGGGGAAGAATGCACATCCCTATTTCTCTAAGCATAAGAATAAAAGTGTGATACCATTTGAAAATTTAGAATCTGTTACAAGAAGTTAATGAATCAATTAGAATTAAGAAAACACTAGTAGTGATTTTAAGGAATTAGTTGGAATTAAACCAAATGACAAACTTGTAGTTTATACATAGTTAGAGGGTAAGAAGGTCATTTCCACTTGAATAAGAGTATTAAGGGATTGTTTGGCTCATGTTTTATTGTCTCAATTGGAACAAAACAGATTTTGGTAGAGAGAAAGAGAGGAAGCATGGAAGAGAGGGAGGAAAAGAGAAGTTCGAACCACAAGGTCCAAGTATTGATCTTGCATGCATTAAGAACCCATTCCATACCTCTGATTCATCACCATCAACTTCTGTTCCAGCTCTTCCTCATCATCAATTCAGGTGAGTCTCATAGATAAAGACCTTGGGTATATTATGGGATTGACATGTTTTGGGGTTAAGGGTTTTTGAGAGTAAATGCTTCAATAATCCTTGTTTATGCATGTTTAAGACTCCATTTCAGTAGTAGTTTGTATATATGTGATTATTATGAACTATTATCGAGTCAATATTTGATGCATGTGGAAAAATTTGGATTTTAGAATCCAAATTCGAATTCTGTGTTTTTCTGGTTTTCTGCACGCAGCAAAGTTCGCTTAGCGAACTATAGTTCGTTTAACGAAGTAGCCTTCACTACAAGTTCGCATAGCGACTGTCTGGGACTGGAGAAATTGAATAAGGAATTTTTTTCTAGGACTTCGCTTAGTGAGTTGGGGCCTCGCTGCAAATTCGCTTAGTAAACCTTCCCTTTCAGAACATAGAGAAGCTACTGACTTGGTTTGCTACTGGCTCGCTACAGCTCGCTTAGCGAACTACCCTGGACAAAAAAAATTGTAACACTAAAATTTGCATAACTTAAGTTCGGAAACTCAAAATGAAGCCCGACTTGAGGCGTTGTGAAGCTTATTCCATTATCTAACCTATTATGAATGATTTCTATGAGATGATTATCCTTATTCTAATTGGCATGTATAATTGATTAATGCCTTATGTTGTGATGTAATCTATTTCTATGACATGAATATTGTATGTTTTCCTGTTCATTCTGGTTGAATGGATGGATATGTTTAAATCATAATGAATGGATAATACTATGATATTATATATTGATCACTCGTATGCTGAATCATGAATATGTATGGTTATCATATGCAAAGTGTTGAGAAGTGCATTATGTTGAAATGCCTTTATGTGATCATTACTTGTTCCCGTTTGTTCTAGTTGAAAATTCAAAGGTATTTTCCTTGGTGGTTTGATGTGATTGTGATTTATGTGCGCTTGAGGACAAATACTAAAAGGTAAACCTGGACATAGAGTCCAGTCTAGGTGAATCATGTGTGCTTTATTTATGTGTTATATGCTTGAATCAAAATATACCTAGACTATTAGGTGGTAAAGTGCTTATCACATTTATTACCAACGTGATTAGGTGTGTGATCCTATTGGTGTTATCGGTAAGGCATACACACCTGAGCTACCATTGTAATATGCATGTGGGGGTCTTACAAGGAATTTCCTCACTAGCAGTTAACACATTGGCATGCTTGGTATGGTGAGGTAGTGATACCCTGTAGGATACACTTCTCGGGAACTCACCTCTAAGGTGCATGTAGGAAATACCATTAGGTTTCGCCTGGTGGGCTTGTGTAGTCATTATGGCATATTTGCACTAGCAGTTAACACACTTGTGTATTAACGATGAATACCATTACAATGTGCATGTGGGGGTCTTATATGGAATTTTCCCACTAATCGTTAACACATTGGCATTCTTGGTATGATGGGGTTGTGATGCCACTTAAGCAATGTCACAACAGGTAAACTCATCACTAATGGAATTCCATGTAGGAATGATTTGATTTATCTAGCGATGTGCATGAGCAAGTCTTTTGACACATAGATACAAGAGATAACCCATTGAGGGTGTGATATTGTGTAGCCTAAATAAAAAGGTAGAACTTACTTCTGGATCCTCATACAGGGGTACGAGTCTACATATTGTTTGTTTGTAGCTTTGTGTCGGGCCTTGTGCCAATTATGTTTTCTTGTTGCTTCATTGGATAGTTATGGGATTTCCAATGGTATTGTTACCCTGTTGTGTACTTGCACCCAGACTGTGAGGAAACTCCGGATCAACGGCGGGTTCGTTTTGATGCATGCACCTTGTAGAACCGAGTGAACCCGTAAGAAAGGGAGACTAACTGAGATTTAGTAATCTCACCCAATCCTCTCATTATTTTTCAGGAATAGGTTATAGGTAGAAGAATCACTAGATGGACGTTGCAGAAGACGACTGGTGAGCAGAAGGAAGAAAAACCTTTTCAATTTCATCTTTCCGATGTACATTGTCTCAGACAAGTGTATTGTATACATTTTGACCAAGAGTTTATTTGTATATGATTTTTATTTCTTGTCTTTTCCAGCTTATGTATGTTTATTGTACCATTTATGGCATCACTACATATTATTCTAGACGTATATGTGTCATACCCCAAATTTTCCCTACCCTTAATTATATTTAGGTTTCTATTTAAATAAATTGTATTTGTTTATTCCTACAGGGGTGTAAAGCATCAGACAGGGGTGTATCGATCCAAAATGAACCATTAACATCTGATGGGCCAATAGGCTTTAATAAGAGTCCATTTTAAGCTAAGGGAGGCATATTGCTTTAAAGGAGGTGTGAATAAATCTTTTCTTTAAAGGTCCATCTAAAGTTTTTGAAAAGGGTTGGAAGAATGTGTGAAACAATTTGTTTTTTTAAAAGCCTATTATGATTTCATTATTTTTGGAAGGGGTGCATAAAACAATTTGTCTTTTGTTAAAACCCAATAGGGAGGCCCATTGAAAATTCTTTTTGAAAGCAATTTATTTGTTTGAAATCTAAAACAATAAGATTATAAGGACTATTTAGGTTTTTAAATAAAGCTGACTTTTTTAATAAAACCAGAAAAGGCCCATGTGCAACTTATTTGGTTGAGGCCCAGTATTTAAGGACGTTGGACAAATTCTTAATTTGAGTTTGTTTGGAAATAGTGTTTTGTTTTAATCATAATACCATCATTATTACTATTTTTTAATTAAAACTACTACACACACTAATGTTTTATTATAATTTAATTAAAATTATGTTTTGAAAAAAGAAAGCACGTTGAAGCTTCAAAGTTGCAGGCCCAAAAACACACAAGCCTGTCTCTTTTAAATCATTGTTGTTTCAAACAAACAGAAAATGCTTGGGCCAGAACAAACAGACACACACGGCCCAAATACGAACAAGTACTGTGCGGATCATTGGGAATGATGTTTGCTTTAACAGAGGAAAATGTTACTATTCATATTAATTTCTTTTCGCATTGAATGGAAACGAGTTTCACATTGAACAAAATGGGATCTTTCTTTATTTGAAATCAATACAACAAACAGGGTCTAAACACAAAATCGAGCATAATCGTTTAAAAGCATAAACACAATCAACTCAAAACAGAAACAATTTTTTAACATTCAAAGTGCTAATCACTATAAATGAAATTTACAGACACATTAATTTTTTTCCTAAAATATCTAAATAGAAGAACTCTATAAGAACTAATCAAGAACAGAGAGGCAGGGGAGGACAGTATACAAAAGAATAAATCTACATGAATACAAAATTATTATAGTAGAGCGGAAGAGATAACGACAGAAACCTAAATCCCAAATCTCGTCGTCGCTATCTGCACCCTTTGCATCATCGTCGTCACCCCCTTCATCATTGTAAATCCATTACCCCAACTTAGGGTTTCAATATCTAAAACGCTAAGTCTGTCGTCGCCTCTCTTTATCGTCCCATCACTGATCTCTAACGCGAGCGCACCGTACACCACCCCTTTAGACGAAAAACAGATCCACGTAATATGGTTTATCGCATCGTCCGGAAGCTCCAGCGAAGTTGCATCATCACTGTCGTCACCATCACACCACTGTCGCCTTCTACAATATCAAAACATCACCATTGTACCTGCAAAGAAAGAAAAAGAAAGGAATCAAAAAACTAGAGACGCAAACACGGCTGGAGATAGAAGAAATAATATGCCGACTAGGGTTTGCATTGTAAGCCATAAGTAGGGAGAAGGCAGAAGCGAAAAAAGGTACAAAGGTGGAAAGAGGGTGAGAAATAATAGAATAAATGTTGTTTCTTTGTAAAATAAAATATATTGTATTAATTGAATCATGTAGGCGCGCATTCATGATAGTGACTATACTCCCTCAAATCACAACCATATGATCTACATCGTACGTTCCAAAATGCACCCCCGCCACCTTACCATATGACTGTACACACATAATCCAGGTGGATTAAACCTCCCAAACCATCATGGGCCGATCCCGCATCCACTCCCACCCCCGTTTGTTTTATTTTATCAATCACGTGGAAAAACACACCCCTACGCTTTTTGGGCCTGAATTCAATATCAGAATTCAGGCCCCTTCTTTTGGCACCCCCTTTTTACTAACTTAGTTTATTTCACACCCCCATGTTTTTTTAATTATTTTCTTATTATTTTTATTACAATTTATTATTTTTATATTTCTTATTTTAATATATTTAGTAATTAATATTATCATAAATCAAATTAATTATTTTCCAAACTCATTCAAAATATAATATTATTTATTAGAATTAAAAAAAAATTTAATCATGCATCTTAAATAAAATGTTTTTTATAATTAATATACTTAAAAAATACTCAAACAAACATCAAATTATTTTTCATAATAAATAAATTCGATAAATAGTTTTCAAAAAGGATTGCAAATATATTTAAATCGACTGCACATTTTTTCTAAAAATCTCCGCTACTCCCAACACCTAACCAAGGCACACGGGAAATTCAAATATATTTTGTAACCCATAAAAAACACAAACAAAACTGTGAACTACGAATTGGAACTCTGATTCCTCCTAAGAGGATACGTAGGCATACGATCAAAAGTCGTGGCGAGCCCCCCTAACTAAAGTTCATACCTTTTTCCCCTAGTTAATATAAAACCCCTATTTCCTAAAATTGTGCTTCTAAAACTAGTATCCTTGTGAACAAGGTAGATTAGGGGTGCCTAACACCTTCCCCTCGTATAGAACCGGGTCTAAATCTAGAATGTCTGAACTATAGGGTTATTCCTTTATATTCTCTTTCTTTAGGATAAAAATTAAGGGTGGCGACTCTGATTTAAAACCAGTTGCAACAACTGGCGGCTCTGCTGGCGACTCAACCCTAGGTTTAGAAGCCTCTCTTTTAGGTTTTAGGGTTTTTCCTTTTCTTATTTTTGGGTTTTTTCTTTATTTTTCTTTATTTATTTATTCATTTATTTCTTGATTATTTTTATTATTCATTATATTATTATCATTTGTGGTGGGAATTTAAATTCTGCGAAATTATTTTCAAAACCCTTAGAAAGAAGGTTTGTCTATTATCCAAGGGGTTACATCAACTCTATGAGTTTATGTGACAACTTCACCTAGAGTCGATGGAATTCTGCAAAAGGAATACCTCTCGAGAGACATCCTCTTGGGAAGTAGGACTTTGAAATGACACATATGACTCTTCGTACGGCCTTTAAAAAAATTCGTGATGAGACCTTTCATGAGCTAGAGACGAAAGCTTTGGTATGTAAAGAGACTCCTCTTAAGGAAGGCCCTTGTGCCTTTCCCTCTACTGTCATTCATGATACCCTTAAGGAAGCCACCTTATGGGGAGGGTAGAATATTTGTAGGCCAAAACTAAGAACCTACCTCCTAAGAATACCTTTCGTAAATCCCATTACAATCTACAAACCCGCGAGGGTTATCCTTTCATCCACTACTACCTCTATCCTGTAGGGATTCTGTCTATATCACCATCCTTATCATGTAGGGACTCCTCGTCTTCTTTCATTTTACCATAATCCTCAAGGAATTTATGCCTGTCTCAATCTCTAAGATAGTGTAAGATATCATCGAATCCATGTCTATTATCATTTTTTTTCTTTTCCGTAAGGAGTCCCTTCATGTCTCAATTTCTAAGTTATAGTAGGATATCATCATTAAACTTGTATAGAATACCCATACGTCTACCATCATTCCATGTTTACGTCGCATTGCATATCCATGAAACTTTTTTGCATTCCCAAGCATTTTCATACATTTTCATTTTCATTCATTTTGTACAAAGTTCATATCATTTATACTTCCACCCCTATCCAACTGTGATCAGCTAACAAGATTCTCGATACTCGCAAGCAAACTCAAAGCATGTCTCAAGAAGCCATGGAAGAAATCAAAAGAGGTCAAGAACTATTAAAGAAGGAGGTCCACTAGTTGAAGACTCAAATGAACTTGATCATTCAATTATTACTAAGGAGCAAAGGCAACTCTTTATCTTCCCAGCCACAGGCCTATTCAGCACCGCAGATGCCGCAACCACGGGAAGCTCCCACGCCTAAACAACAACTACAACAACCCTATCAACATAAGGTATATGCCCAACAAAGGAAAAGACAAAAGCTATTTGTTGTACCCCAAAATTTTCCCTCCCATATTTCTCAAAACATTGCAAGAAAGATCTCCAAGTTGCTCAAAGTAGCTCAAGAGTTGGTCAGACAAGCTCTCTCCTAAGGTAGCCTACCCCGAATTAGGGTTTCACATTGCATAAAGATCCTTGATTCCAAGTGACCTAAAGTTCTCCCCATTGTCCTAATATGTTCTCAAGATCATCCATGTCAAATTTCAAGCCTTGCAAAGGAAGTTTGCTCAGTCAATTGCTCAAAGGTCCAAAAGTCGACTATACTAGGGCAAAAGTCAACTGTGACCTACATATAGTCAAACTTCAATATTTTTTGTGAACATTCTCATTTTGAAGGATATTTCATCATTTGATCAAGGGTTGATTATGATTCATCAAGGATTGCTCAAAATTCATCAAGACTCAAAAGTTGCTAAATTAGGGTTTTGCAGGAAAAGTCAACTCAACTTTTACCAAGCATAACTTTATCATACTTTATGAGAAATGACCCATCAAAATCTCATTTTGAAGAGAATGGAATTTCCTACAATCCATCTTCATACCCCAAGTTCAAAAAATTCACTCACAAGAAGTTATGAATTTGGACATTATAGGTCATTTTTGAAAGTCAACAAAAACACCTTTTTTTCCAAAGCTTATAACTTGAGCATGGAATATCAAAATGAGATGAGACCAAAAGTTTGGGAATGCTGGTCTCTATCTTGAGAAAAATAGAGTTTTAGGAGCTTCAGTTGTCCGTTACTCTACTGGGGAATAATTCCAGTTTGGGAAGAGGAAATGAACTGTGTGTTTGGTCAGGGTATATGCTGCAACGCGCCTTTCTGGGGAAATGTGAAATCAATTGTGTTTGATCGGGTCTCGGTATTACGGTGTTGTGGACTGCTATCTGGGAATAAGAGAGGAAGAACCCGAATAGTAAGGTTATGAGAAGGAACCTGGATAGTAGGGTTACTTCGAGATGAAATCCCGGATAGTAGAGCTGTGAGAAGGAAACTGGGTAGTAGGTTTACTTAGACATGAAAGCCTGGATAGTAGGGCTGTGAGAAGGAACCTGGGTAGTAGGGTTACTTTGACATGAAAGCCTGGATAGTAGGGTTGTGAGAAGGAACTTGGATAGTAGGGCTGTGAGAAGGAACCTGGATAGTAGGGTTACTTCGATATGAAAGCCTGGATAGTAGGGCTGTAAGAAGGAACCTGGATAGTAGGGTTACTTCGACATGAAAGCCTGGATAGTAGGGCTATGAGAAGGAACCTGGATAGTAGGGTTACTTCGATATGAAATCCTAGATAGTAGGGATGTGAGAAGGAACCTGGATAGTAGGGTTACTTCAACATGAAAGCCTGGATAGTAGGGTTGTGGGAAGGAACCTGGATAGTAGGGTTACTTCGATATGAAAGCCTGGATAGTAGGACTGTGGAAAGGAACCTGGGTAGCAGGGTTACTTCGATATGAAAGCCTAGATAATAGGTTTACTTCGATATGAAAGCCTGGATAGTAAAGCTATGGGAA
This sequence comes from Vicia faba, assembly GCA_948472305.1. Taxonomy (NCBI): domain Eukaryota; kingdom Viridiplantae; phylum Streptophyta; class Magnoliopsida; order Fabales; family Fabaceae; genus Vicia; species Vicia faba. The sequence continues at coordinate 1,308,523,791 of OX451741.1, read as the reverse complement.
GGAACCTGGATAACAGGGTTACTTCGATATGAAAGCCTGGATAGTAGGGTTGTGGGAAGGAACCTGGGTAATAGGGTTACTTCGACATGAAAGCCTAGATAGTAGGGTTGTGGGAAGGAATCTGGGTAGTAGGGTTACTTTGACATGAAAGCCTAGATAGTAGGGCTGCTTCGGAATGAGTTTGGGTAAAACTGCAGGGAACACGGGTAAGGTTATTCTTGTCGCATCGATGATTACTTTGTTTAGCTTCGAGTGTTGATCATGGACTTGCTGGAAATTGTTGATAATAATGTCTTTCCTGAAAGAAATATAGGGTTAGTTATATGCGATGCATGAGATGCATTGTATATTGACGTTCTCAAAATAAATGAGACTATGTTATATGTGATGTATGCATATGTCATGATGTATGAACATGAAATGCTGACATAACAAACTGAATCTGGGAAAATAAATTCCTGATTTCTATAAAAACCATAGTTCCTCTACTTTTGTCGGGGATGGTGAACAAAGATGACTGTGCTGGGGATTTGCCCCTTGTCTGGTAAATATTTTGTCGGACGAGACTCTTTCTGAAGACAACTCTGTGGGGAATAACTCTGTTGGAGAGGAGATACTCTGTTGATGGATCTGCCGACTTGGAGAAATAACTCAGTTGGGGATGAATTTCTGTTGCTGGTGATAAATAAACTCTGCTTGTGGAAAATTTTACCGACTCACTCGGGATTGTGAACCACGGCTGGGGAGAGTTGTGTCCTGTTCGGGAAAGTTAACACCATTGTCTTTGGATACTTCTTACTTTGTGGGAAGTGTATGTACCATTTCTCATGTTCTCAAGCTGGCTCTATCCCTGTACCTGATGGGCAGAGTAACTGTAAGGTTTTGGACACTTCTCGTTTGTCCCTGTTCCTGGAATTACGAGTAATCGTCTTTTATTTTTTATGTAAATATTTATGAGCAGCAATTATTTTCAAATGCATATATAAAAAATGAACCATTGGACGTTCTAGCAAAACAAAACGAGAAAAAGGAAATAACTCAAAGCTTTGTGGAAATGACTTGTATTGATTTTGAAGTTGGCCTGTAATAGGCGTTTTGTACAAAGAGGTTGACGTCCTAGTAAGAGAACGCCGCTGAAAAACAGAAATTATACAATTTGTGTAAAAGAAAGAAAACCAGCTATGTGAAACAATCCCATTGGGTTCCAACTCTGCTATTGCCTTTATATCTTCAAGCATCTCATCACTTTGCTACTTGGCCGAAGGTTGATCAGATTGATTGGCGTTGTCCGAGCTTGATAGTTGATACCAAAGTCTGGTTGCAAGATAATCCAATGAGACATAGAATTACGCTTCAATCCCTAATTTTTGCCTGGACCGCCCTTTCGGGTTTTCAGTCTACCGGGATACCCTTTTTTGCCCAAGCCGCCTTTTCAGGTTTTCGACTTGCCGGGTGTATAGTTTGTTTTCATTTTCATTTTCATCCCTTACTTTTACCCGAACCCTTTTGGTTCGCCGGGAAGCCCTTATTTTTTCCTAGGCCAGTCAACCTAGTGGGTCTTTTAATTAGGCGTAGTATCTTTTCACTATGTCTGCATTGACGGGGTGAGGAAGGTCGTCACCATCCATGGTGGTTAGAATCATAGCTCCTCCTAAGAAAATGTTCTTAACCACAAATGGCCCCTCGTACGTGGGGGTCCATTTGCCCCTGGGATCACCTTGCGGAAGTATGATGCACTTGATCACTAGATCCCCGACTTGATATTCTTGACGTCTGACTTTCTTGTTAAAAGCCTTGATCATTCACCTTTGATACGTCTGACAATGACAGATAGCAGTAAGTCTCTTTTCATCGATTAGGTTCAGCTGATCAAGTTGAGTTTGGATCCAGTCGTTTTCGTTCAAACCCGCATCCTTCATGATCCTGAGAGAGGGTATTTGGACTTCGATGGGTAGTAAGACCTCCATGCCATACACCAAAGAGTAGGGTGTTTCCCCTGTCGACGTCCGTGCTGAGGTACGGTACCCATGAAGAGCGAATGGTAGCATCTAGTGCCAGTCTTTGTATGTCACCGTCATCTTTTGCAAAATCTTCTTGATGTTCTTGTTAGCCGCTTCAACAGCCCCATTCATCTTCGGTCGGTAGGGAGAAGAGTTGTGATGCTGTATCTTGAAATTTTTGCAGAGCTCGGTGATCATTGTGTTATTGATATTTGTGCCATTGTCAGTAATAATCCTCTCTGGTACACCATATCGACAGATCAGATTGTGTCGGATAAATCGTGCCACCACGTTCTTGGTTACAGTAGCAAAAGAGGCCACCTTAACCCACTTCGTGAAGTAATCAATGGCCACTAGAATGATGCGATGTCCATTAGAAGCAGTAGGACTGATCTCGCCAATCATGTCGATACCCCACATTGCAAAGGGCCAAGGAGTTGTCAAAGCATTCAGGGGAACCAGAGGTACATGCACCTTATCAGCATAGACTTGGCATTTATGACAGGCTCGAGAGTGCTGATAACAATTGGCTTCCATAGTGTACCAGTAGTATCCTTCCCGTAGGACTTTCTTTGCCATGGTATGTCCACTAGAATGGGTTCCTAAAGTGCCTTCATGTAATTCTGCCATGATTCTTTCTGCTTCGCTCTTGTCTACACACCGCAGTAAGGTTCAATCATGGTTACGCTTATAGAGGATACCATTACTGATGAAGAACTTCGCAACGAATCTTCTCAGAAACTTCTTATCATTAACAGATGCCCCCTCGGGGTATTCTTGAGCCTCAAGATACCTCTTTACCTCGTGAAACCAAGGTTTATCTGCTACCTCTTCAGTCTCAATGTCACAGCAGTGCACGGGTTCGTCCAACATCTCAATGGTAATTTGGGGAGCTTCATTGTCCCACCTAACCTTTAACATAGAAGACATGGTAGCTAGCGCGTCTGCTAACTGGTTCTCTTCTCTTGGGAAATGTTCAAAGGTCACCTCCTCAAAATGTGCGATCAATGTCAGTACATACTCTTTGTAAGGAATAAGATTCAGGTGCTTCGTATCCCACTCGCCTTTGATTTGACTTATCACCAAAGTGGAATCTCCGAATACACTCAAGAACTTAACCCTCAGGTCAATAGCAGCTCGAAGACCAAAGATACACGCTTCATACTCCGCAATATTGTTGGTGCAATTGAAACATAATCGGGTAGTGAACGGAGTATGACAGCCCTCAGGAGACATAATTACAGCGCCAATGCCATTACCCAATGTGTTCGAGGCTCTGTCAAAATACATAGACCATCGGGATCCCTCCTCAGGTCCTTCATCCGGTCCAGGTTCTTCATAGTCGGTTACCAACATGATATTCTCATCCGGGAACTCGAAATTCATGGACTGGTAGTCATCCACGGCCTGATGCGCCAAATTATCCGCCAATACACTCCCCTTGATTGATTTTTGGGTTGTGTAGTAGATGTGGTACTCAGTTAAGATCATATGCCATCTTGCTATTCTTCCAGATAAGGCGGGCTTTTCAAAAATATACTTGATCGGATCTATCTTTGATATCAACAAGGTGGTATGAGTCAGCATATAGTGTCTCAGCCGGTGAGCAGCCCATGCCATAATGCAACAAGTTTTCTCGAGCAAAGAGTATCGGGTCTCACAGTCGGTAAACTTTTTGCTAAGGTAGTAAATAGCGTGCTCTTTTCGGCCAGACTCGTCATGCTTCCCCAGCACACACCCCATTGAATTTTCGAGCACTGTCAAGTATAATATCAAAGGTCTTCCTTCAACTGGAGGCATCAAAATTGGTGGTTCTTGAAGGTATTCCTTGATTCTTTCGAAAGCGGTCTGGCATTCATCATTCCCTTTTACCACTTGATCTTTCTTCAATAGCTTGAAGATTGGCTCAAAAGTAGCAGTCAGATGTGAAATGAATATGGAAATGTAATTCAGGCGTCCCAAGAAACCTCTAACTTCTTTTTCTGTGCGGGGAGCCGGCATCTCTTGTATGGCCTTTACCTTTGCAGGGTCCATCTGAATACCTTTATCGCTGATAACAAAACCCAAAAGTTTACCAGACCTTACCCCGAAGGTGCACTTGTTCGGATTCAACCTTAACTTGTACGTCTTCAGCTTGTCAAACAGTTTCTGGAGATGATCAAGGTGTTGTTCCTCAAGTTGGGACCTGGCGATCATGTCATCAACATAAACCTCAATCTCGTGGTGAATCATATCGTGGAACAAAGCGACCATGGCGCGCTGATAAGTTGCCCCAACATTCTTCAACCCAAAAGGCATTACCTTGTAACAGAAAGTTCCCCACTGTGTAACGAAGGTTGTCTTCTCCGTGTCTTGAGGAGCCATCTTGATCTGGTTGTAGCCAGAGAAACCATCCATGAAGGAGAAGATCTTATGTTGCACGGTGTTGTCGACCAGAACATCGATGTGAGGAAGTGGGAAGTCAACCTTGGAGCTTGCCCTGTTCGGATCCCTATAATCCACACACATTCGTACCTTACCGTCCTTCTTAGGTACCAGAACAACGTTGGCAACCCACTTCGGATAAGAAGTGACAGCTAAAAATCCGGCATCAAATTGTTTCATGACCTCTACCTTAATTTTCTCTAACATTTCGGGGCGCATACGGCAAACCTTCTACTTTACCGGAGGGCAGTCTTCTTTGGTCGGCAGGCTATGTACCATAATATCAGTGTCCAAACCAGGCATGTCTTCATAAGACCAGGCAAAGATCTCGATGTAGTCGTGTAGCATCTGTATTAACCGTTGTTTGACACTAGGCTCCAGATTCGCACCTATCTTGACCTCTTTCCTGTCTTCCTCTGTACCTAAATTCACTGACTCAACTGGCTCTTCATGAGGCTGTATGGCCCTCTCTTCCTGCTGTAATAGTCTAGCAAGCTCTCCAGGCACCTCATAATCATCCTCGCCTTTATCCTCGGCTTGGTTGATCGGATTTTCAAAGTCATAACTGGCAGTAGCAGAGTCGTTATCAATGGGATCTAGAGTGGATATGGATCTGCATTATGATACGTGAGTGTTTGTAAGAGAATATCCGTTTTAATAAAGTGAGAGACAGAAAAGAAAAGCAAGGAGCACAAAATTTGTAATGCAAGAAACGTCCAATGTTTTATTAATGATATATGAAAATGACAAGTAATAAGCCCTCAAAAGCAAAGCAAAGGTGCCTCAGGCAAGGCACCGGGCCACAAAGTTCCAAACTGTTTATTACAAATCTTAAAACAAAATTCAATTACTGCGGAATAAAAGAAACAGGTATGAAGTCCTTCTCCGTCCAGTTGCTCGGTCCACCGTTGGTAGTTGGGTAGATCCAGCTGTCAACATCCGGGTTCTCATCATCAGCATCCTCTGTGGCGGAGACAACCTCAATAGCATTGATTCCCAAGCCATTCTTGGGCATGGATGCAATTATAACGTTGGGCTTCTTTGGAGCGTCAAACTTAATCTCTTTGGCTTCGATCAGGTCCTGCACCTTATTTTTCAGGGCCCAACAGTCGTTTGTGTCATGACCTGGACTTTCAGAGTGATAGGCGCAACGTGTATTCGGGTTATAGCGGGGAGATGTGGTGTTGGCGTTCTTCGGGGCTTCCCTCAGAGTTACCAGATTGGTCTTCAACAATTCTGGTAAAATTTGAGACAGAGTCATATTGAGCCGGGTGAACTGCCTTTGTGGTCTTTCCACTCTTTGTTAATTGTCGTGTTGTGGAGCAACTGTTGGTCTTGATATCACTATAGCATTTACCGTTTGACAGTGTTCAGATCTGTTTTGGCCCCTCGGGCTATAGATTGCACTAGCTTCCTTCTTACCCGTGAAGGGCTTCTATACCGAACTTGAAGAGGCGTCCTTCTGTATTTTACCACTTCGAATGCCAGCTTCTACTCTTTCTCCAGTCAAAATCAACTCAATAAACCCAGATGACGAGCTTCCGATCAAGTGATTGAAAAATGGACCAGATAGCGTCCCTAGAAACATGTCAACCAACTCCCTATCAGACAAAGGGGGTTGGACTCTTCCAGCCAAGTCTCTCCACTTTTGAGCATAGTCCTTAAAACCTTCACCTGCACCCATGGACATACCCTGGAGCTGAGTACGAGTGGGAGCAAGGTCGGCGTTATACTGATACTGCTTGTAAAAAGCAGCATCAAGGTCTTCCCAGTTTTGGACGCTGGCTCCCTCCAACTGATAAAACCATTCAAGCTGAGTCCCTGACAGACTATCTTGAAAGAAATGCACCCACAAATTTCTATCAGCAGTGTGGGGTTGGATCTTTCAGAAATACAAACGGAGATGGAGTTTTGGACAGGATACTCCATCGTACTTGGCGAAAACCAGAGCTTTGAACTTATGAGGGATGACCACTCCCGATACCAGTCCCAATTCTCCAAAGTCCAAACCAGGGATTTTCTGAATCTCCATAGCACTCAGACGGTCTTCTAGCTGCTTGTACCTATCCATAGCAGGAGGATATTGCTCATCATCGTAATCTGTATCGTTGTCAGAAACTGCATAACTAGGGTCCTTTACTCTTTCTTGGTTCTCTCCATCCTTGGATGAGGAGGTCAGATCAGCCAGTTGTCTCAACCTTTCTCCGAATATTTTACCCATGTTCAGAATACCGACCTTCTTCTTCTTCTTCTTCTCTTTCAGGATAAGGGTCTTCAGATCCTCTTGCCCTTTAGCCAAACTTATGAACATCTGTTGGAATTGGGCGTTCTGTGCCTGCAGATCTTTGATGGCTTGATCGCAGGACATTTCTGCTAAAATAAACAGCGAAGAAGATGAGAAACCTGTAAGGGTACCTGTAATGATGTGCATGATAATGGGATGCGCATGTAATGATTTCAAAGACTTTGGGAGATTTAAATATGCAAACAAAAAATAAACAAACTTTATTAGATTAACTTTGAAAGGTTCAACAATGCCTTTAAGGCGTTACAAAGAAGTAAATAAAACAAGATCTAAAACTAGAAAAAGCAAAATCAAAAGTCCCATGGACGCTTCCTCATTGTGCCGATGTAGTCATTGATCACTCTTTCTTCCTCGAGCTGCCTGGTGAGCTTCAAAATATTCCTTTCTTGATCATGATACTATTCCTGGTAAGTATCCCGCTCATTCTTCAGCTGAATCCAAGACCTCTGCAACTCCCCAGGATCAGTGGGCATGTAAGGATAGTGAACCGTGTAAGGAATTCCCTCTTCATTAGTGGGATCCACAATCACTGGTAACACGGCCTCATAGGGCATCCCAAGCTTCTGGGCACGAGCTCAGACCCATTGGAGGTAAGGCTGCATAGGAAGAGAAGTCTTTGGTCCCAACTCTTAGGGGTCAGATCTGTTCACCATGCCCCAAGCTCGTATAAACCTCCGGCGATGCTCCTTAACGTCCTCCTTGTAGTCAAATACAATGTCCTCAAGAAGTAGCTCATGGGGGCAATCTCTCCGAGCACGACCAAATTGTCGCAAAGCCAGACAAGGATTGTAAGTTATACCTCTTCTAATTCCAAGCAATGGGACATTAGGGTATCCCCCATAACGATCAATAACAGCAGTGTCTTCCATAGCCCGGGAACACCAAAGAATATCTGTATGAGCCAGTGACATTATTCTGTAGGACCAAAACAAACCTTCTTCGTTCTTCAGCACAGACTTAGGGAGGTGAGAAATAAACCACCTCGACAGCAACGGCATGCAGCACATAAGAGTACCTCTCCTCCTCATAGTACGGGTGTGGAGGGCATGCGAGATATCACCCAGCAAGGTAGGCACGGGATTTCGAGAAAGGAAAATCTTGACAGCATTCACATCTATAAAGGAATCTGGATTCAGGAAGAGAACCAAACCATAGATGAGGAGAGCCAAGATATCTTTAAAAGCCTGAAAATCCAAATTATCCCAGAATAGCTGAGCCTGGTCTATCAGAAATTTGGCTAGAAAACCTTCGACCCCGCTTCGTGTTTCCCAATTGGATACTACATCAGCCCGTTTCAAATGCAGAGCTGAGGCAATGTCTTCTGGTCTAGGAACTTCTTCCATACCTGTGAAGGGTACCTGTTCAAGGATGGATATGCCCAATAGGTGAGAGAACTCTTCCAAGGTGGGCAGCTGGTAATCTGGAAAGGTGAAGCAGTGATGCACGGGATCAAAGAACTGAAATAGTATGCTCATCATCTTCTCATCAAGATTTGAAGTAACTAGGCTGAGAAGTTGACTGTGTCTCTTAATGAACATAGAAGTCTCGGAAACTCTTGAGGCTAGCTCTTTAAGTTGGGCAGGTATTTGCACAAAGTTGACTCAGATGGTATTTCTACACACGGAAGCCATGATCTGCAAAATAGAACAAAGATAAATTCTCTTGATCTTTGAAATGGTTAGTGTAATGAAGCATGAATGCCATGTTATGAAGCATGATGTCATGATAAACCACATGTATAGCAAACACAGATATTGCAAATACAATCAAATCACACAAAACCCTTAGGTTTAAGGCTTGCATGAAGTCAAAGGTAGTACCCTCTTGAAGTTAAGTTGGTTTCATCGTGTCTTAGAAAAAGTAACCGGGTTCTAGAGGATCTCAATATCATTGACCATCCTCCATCAGTCATGGTTTCAGCTCACGCAATCTTTTCTTGTGGCCGGAACTATCTCGAGAGTATGGTCTCAATGAGTGTAGCATTGAGTATCAACCAGTTCCCAGCTTTACACCGAGGCCAGCTATCTCACTACTTTCTAATGGCCAAGTTGGGCGATTAAAGGTTCTAGGTCAGTTGATGCTTAACGACACCACACAGCGGCCCCGTATTCTCCTCGTTTCTCCACAAGGTATACCGGTACCAACCAATGTGCCACATCAACTTAGCTACTGCTTCAACCGTATCGGTCTACGCCGTACAGTTCTCTCACAGTCTATTGCTACTTACCTAAAAGGTATCCCCAGATCCGAGTTAGGATCTATAGTAACTCCCAAACAAAAACCCTTAAAAGTAAAGCAATCAAAGCAATCAAGAGAAGCAATCATGATGAACTAGATCCTAAGGTATACCCCACTTATTTAGTCCCCAGCAGAGTCACCAGTTCTATGATACGGCTGCAAGAACCGACTGTTTTTACTGGTTTGCATTTTTTGTTCGCAAAATGTCGCCGTAAGCAAGAGTCGCCACCGACTTTTATTTCATCCAACCGGAAAGGAAAAAAGTACAGAAAAAATCCTTTTTCGAGATATTCTGAGTACGGGGGGTAGATTATAGAAAGGGAAGGTGTTAGCACCCTTTCTATCCATGGTTTTCCATGGGCTCTTAGGTACTTGCTCATCTTTTAAAATTGCTTGTGTATATGCTTTGTTTTTGAAAATGTTTGATTTCGTGATAACCCTTGTATCAGTCCTCAAAGGTGTGACAAAGTTGTTTTTGAAAATTGTTTTGAAAATGTGTAAGTGTGAAGAGTTTTGTTTTGAGCAAGTACCTACTAGCATCTACCTACTCGAAAAAAATATTGTTTCTATTCTTGTTTCCTTTAGACAGCGCTATCCTACTATGGAGTAATAGGTAGCACCATCGTTGGAGTTGTAAGGGTCAATTCGAAAGGGACGTACGATCACTAAAGCAATATTAGGACACCCTAGAAATAACCCTAAAGTCTTAAAATCGTATTCGAGGCAACATTTCCGAGGCAACATTTCTGAGGCCATATTCGAATGGGACGTTTGATCTTTTTCAGACAGGAGGGCAACCACTAAGACACCCTATACTTAATAATCGTTTACCGAAGGCAACCGAAGTGTGAGTATACCCTAAGAGTGATATGTGCGAGTGATTGGTTTCAGTTATTTATCTTTGCACATTAGGGTTTTCTAACTGGATTAATTTGTCATGCATTCTAGTCATACAATCCTATTAGCATTCATCTAAACAGTCAAATATTTGCGAGAATTAAAGTGCGAGAAAGTAAATCTACGCTATTACAAGGCTTTAGGGAAGAGATTAATTACATAGCCAAAAACCCGGAAAAAGCGATAAAAACCCTAGATTAAACTATTACAAACCATGAGAATTTACATAAATATTGGTAAAAATAATAATACGCGCGCGATGAATCGAATGCGGAGCAACTAGGGTTTTGACCCTTGTCTAAACCTAATTGCTATTAGTTAAAAAATGTTTTTTTGTTTTGTTTTGACAAAAATAATGGAATTGCTAAATTAAAGGAAAGTCCTAAGTCTAGTTAATTTTAAACTAAGAAAAATAAATTAATTCGTCTAAAAACCTATTTTTGTATTTTTATTTATTTGAGAAAAAGGGGAAAATAAAATTAAAAGTTAACCTAATTTCTATTTTTTGATTTTTATTTATGAAAAACAAATTACAATTTCCTAAGTTAACCTAAATTAAAATTAATTTTGATAAATAAAAAAACTAATCCTAATTTTGTGAATTATTGATTTTATGGTTTTTATGAAAAATAAATTAATTTGTAAATTAAAGTGAATAAAATAAATATTGAAAGATTTAAAAAAACTAAAAGAAAAAGAAAGAAATATTGGCCTGCATTAGCAATTATGGGGGGTGCTGTTTGAGATTTTGAGCCCAAAAGATCCAAGCCTGATTCAATGTGGTTGTTAACTGGAGGCGTATGGTGGTCATTCAGGGGAAATGCATTGGATCTGAAGCGTTGATGAATGGGACGGTCAGATCTTGAGTTGCTTGGTGGATGCTTGTACGCGAGGTATACCTGATCATTTATTAAAAAATAACATGAAGCAAATATGGGACCTGGAGATCGAACCCAGGTCCTTAGACCTATTCCCAACACACGCTTGCCAACTGAGCTATTTGGCTTGTTTGAATATATAATGAAAACAAAATCTAATATATGAAAAAAACATGGTTAATGGAAAAACGCGCTGAAATTTAAATAAACCAATCAGTGAATGCCACGTGTGATACGGTGGGAGAACTGACTTGAGGTTTTGCGTTTGTGTTTGCAAATGTTTCGGTTTAGCAAGAGTCGCCACCGACTTTTTTATTTTATCCAAACGAAAGGTCAAAAAGCACAGGAAAGACCTTTGAGATATTTTCTTGGGTTCAGGGGGTAGATTTTGAAAAGGGAAGGTGTTAGCACCCTTTTCATCCATGGTTTTCCATGGGCTCTTAGTTACTTATTTAGATCACTTGCTTTTGCTTTTCAATTGTTTTAAATGGTGCTTTTGTGTGTGGTTTTGAAAATATTTTGAAAAGATGCCTTTGTCTAAGCAACCTTTGTAATGATTCTTGTTTGAATATATACAAAGGTGTTTATCTTTTGAAAAAATGTTTCAATGTTTGAAAGTTTGTTTTGGGAAATTATTTTGAAATTGTGTGAATGTTTGTTTGAAAATATCAAGGATGTTTACAAGTTTGATCAAGTAACTGAGAGTTGTCTACCCTACTCAAAGATCTTTCCTACACATTTTTAACCCTTTGGCATTGTTGTTTTACCATTGTATTTGGTAAACAACCTTGTATTTGGATGTTAAACCGGACGGGCGTGGGTAATCGTATGACTATGATAACAATGTTGCCAAGTATCTTAGCAAGTTTTTTGAGGCACTAGATTATTTTGTATAGGCAACCAAGATAGCGTCATCGAGGGACTATGATCTTTTTGTTTTATTGATTTTGCCAAGATACCTAGCATGCATACCATGGCAATTTTTAAAGCAACAAGTGGATGAGACCCTAGGGGTGCTTGTGTGCATTGTGTTGTCATTTTTCATGCATTTTGTCTTGTGTTTAGTCATGCTATTTGTTTTGATTTTTGGTTATCATACAAACCCTAATTTTACTATCATGCATATAAAAGCAATAAATGCGTAAAAGTAAATCTAATACATTTACAATATTATTATGGGGAGGGGGATACAAGTTTGAATAGGGGGATATTTGCAAGAAATAAACCCTAAAACTATTATTACAACCAAATTGAAATATTGCACAAATAAATAAATGGACAATTATTTAAATATGCAAATAAATATAAATATGCAAAATATTTTTGTATTTATTTTATGTATGTAAAATAAATTATTTAATGTCCTAAAAATAAGGGAAAATAAAAAATGATTATTTTTGAAAGGGTAGAAACCCTAGCTTTTGTTTTAAGAAAATATATATATTATATAATTTATTTATATACAAGAAAATAAATAAAAATATATACAAAAGTGTTAAAAAATTAAAATGTGTGAGAAAATATTATTTAAGTGTATAAATAATATAAAAAAAATGATATTTTTGTATTATTTACAAATTTTATTTAAGAAAATAAGTTATATTATTATTAATAAACTATTTCTATGTCCAAAAAATAATAAAAATAATAAAATAAAATATGAAAAATTAAGAGAATATTTTTTGTGATTTTAAATATTTAGAAAAATAAATAAAAAGTCAGAAATGTAAAGGAAATAAAAAAATATACAAAAATAAATCAAATGGGCCAAGGGGGTGTGAAAAGCAAGCTAGGGGGTGCCAACAGTCAGAGCAAACAAGCCCAACCCAAGTTCTGCTTCATCCCTTTCCTTGAGACAGCAATATGCGCGCGCCATGTTCAAACCTGGAACTCCTGCATACGTGCTCAAAAATAAAAACTTACAACATGAAAGTTATAGCTCTTGATCACACGATTCTAACCATATAAAAAACTTTATCTAACTCTCAAAGACCAGAGAGAATTTCATTGGCCCTAAATCTTGACCTAATTTTTTCAGCAACTTCAACATCTAAATTCTCCTAGCTCAGTTAACATAAATGAATTCTATGCATATGTACAACTCAAGGACAATGAGGACTACATTTTTGCTTCACAAACCTAAGCTTAATGATGCCTAAATAAGGAGATAGAAAGTTGGAAAATACCTGTTTCAGTCAAACTCGAGTATGGCAATGTAGCAACTATTGGTGAGGCCTGAAGGACTTTTGAGCTTGCTTGATGTTCCCTTAACTTTCCCTAATGCTTGGTTTGCTTTGAAATGACCTGAATGTCTCTATTGAACTCAACCTGCAAACTCAGAATTTAAAAATGGTGAAGTGTGAAAACAAGGTTACAGTTGCTTGAGAATGGTCTGGACAACTTAGGTGTATTGTATTGAATGTGTTTGAAGTGGTTTGGGACAAAACGCACGAGGCAAATTTGTTTTGGAAATGATTCTGCAGGGCTTGCCCGGTTTTGGGCAGAAGTTGGTGTTTTGGAGGGTTTGAGAGGCTTGGCAATAATGTTTCAGGCTTGGCACAATGTGTTGAGGTTGTTTGAAATGTGCACAAGACTTGGTTTTAACAGATACCAAAGTTATGCTGGCTTTTGCACCCTTACTTGTTTTTGAAGAAAAAGTGGGAAGTGACAAAGGCAAGGCATGTACAGGCTAGCTCCAACCCTGCACATAGTTGGTACATCTTTCCTGATATTAGTGAACTTTGTTTTCATAAAGAAATCAGGTCCATGGCTCAAGATAAGCAATTTGACATAAAGCAAGCATTATCAAAGTGGCAATGTTAACTTTTTGCCAAAAATGGATTAATCCTTTGTATAATGCTTCATAGATCAGAACAATGCCCTAATCCAATGTTTTTTAATTTAATTTATGAGTGTGGAAAGGTTTAAGGCCTGTAAAACAAGTACAAGCATGCTTTGGACAAAATTGCAACTTGTATCAATGTGCAAAATGCCTTGGCCGAAAGTGATAATTTCCCATTTTCAAACTTTTGATTCTCCCTAACCACAAATGATCTTGGAGAGTTCTTGGATATTTTGGAATGCTTGTAACATGCTCTAAAATCCATATTTGAAATGAATTTTGATATTCCACTTGGAACTATGTGAAAAGTTGCCATGAAGATAGGTCAAAATCCTGCCTAAACTAGGGCAAATTTTCACTAAGTTAGAAAGTTTTTGGACCCTTATTCACAAAATCATTACTTGAGATAAAAGCATATTTTGGGAAAACTTTGTGCATAAAAGTTGTAGATTTTGTGGAGTACTACAACTTTCATGTTGGAAGTTTTCTTTGAATCCAATTGCATCATGGTGAAAAAGTTGGGCAAAGTTGGGAAAAAATAAGAAATTTTCATAACTTAGAAAATTTCTAAGTTATGAAAATTTTCCATTTTAAACCCTAATTTTCAAAATTAGGTTTCTTGATGAACAAGTTTCATGTTTTGACACATCTTGATGAAAAATGACCCTTGGCACTTGATTTTGACCAAAAAGTCAAAGTTTGACTTTTCAGTGTACAGTTGATTTTTGATCAGTTGACTGGAAAATTCATCTGTCAATCCAATGCTTTTGAGATATTTTGAACCTTATGATTAGGTCAAGATGATGCCATTGAGTCCTTGAATCCATGCTTGAACCCAATTTTCCATTGGCTAGGTCAAAAATCAGAAATTGCCCTTCTATAGTCAAAATCCTAAAAATGACCATTTTGCCCTTTTGATGATCTGATCAAATTTCTTGAGGAGTTGTGGTCCAAACTTGATCAAATGGTTAATATGAGTCTATAATGTTGATGTGGATCAAAAATTATGAGGTTTGACTGTAAATTGTCCAGAGTTGACTTTTTCCCCAATACAGGTGATTTTAGGTCAACTGTCCAATTGACTGGGAAAAAATTTGATTCAAGGCTTGAAACTTGGTATGAGCAATCTTATAGGTTCAAAATGAAGTATGAAAGTCACATTGAGCATTGGAAGTCCAAAAATCCTTGTGCAAACTCAAACCCTAATTTCAGGTCAACAGTGCAAGGAGAGATCTTGAGCAGAGCAAACCCTAATCTGGTCTTGAGTCTAAGAGTCTTGTGAGGAAAATCATGGTAAAATGAGAGGCAAATTTTGGGGTACAACAGCTTCCCCTGTTCAATCTTCTTGAACCTGAAGAGTTAGATTGGCGAGTTTGTCGTTCGTGACTCGAAGGTAAAAGATGATTGGACACTAAAATGCCCGTAAATTTGCACTCGTCAAAATGTAGTTGAGGGAATGGGCTTAAAGATGTCATTTGGAGATGTGACAAAATCTTGTCGGAGATGGGCTTAAAGATACCATCCAAGAATGTTTGTTGAAAATTAGGAGAATGAACATCAGAATGGTATCCGTATCTGGAATGTATCTGAGTCTGAATAAGCGACAAAATAGCATCCGTGTCTGGAGCATCTCTGGGATGGGGAAAAAGTCAGAATAAGTGATAGAATGGAAACCGTGTTTGGAGCATATCTGGACTGTATCTGAATCTTGTATTTGGATAAGCGACAGAATGACATCCGTGTCTGGAGCATCTCCGAGCTGTATCTGAACTTTGAATCTGAATAAGCAATAGAATAGCATCTGTGTCTGGAGCATCTCTAAACTCTTTTCTGAGCTTTGAATCTGAATAAGCAATAGAATAGCATCCGTGTCTGGAGCATCTCTAAGCTGTTTTCTGAGCTTTGGATCTGAATAAGCAATAGAATAGCATCCGTGTATGGAGCATCTCTAAGTTGTTTTTTGAGCTTTGAATCTGAATAAGCAATAGAATAGCATCTGTGTCTGGAGCATCTCTAAGCTGTTTTCTGAGCTTTGAATCTGAATAAGCAATAGAATAGCATCCGTGTCTGGAGCATCTCTAAGCTGTTTTCTGAATTCGGTTTTTGAATAGATAGCTTTTAATATTATCCTGAAAAGGGCAAAATGTTAGCTGAAACACAAAGTTATGTTGCATGAAATGTATGATACAATGAAATGTGTTTTATCAATGTTTATGATACATGAATGTAATATATACGCATGTAAGCTGATTTGCTGTCTTGCTGAGGAAATAAATCCTAGATGGCTGGAGATAATAAAGTCTTTGACTGCTGCCGGAGAAAATAAATCCCTGACCGCTCCTAAAGATTCAAAACCTTTGATTGTTGAGGATGAGAAATCCTTGGACCACTGTTGGGGACAGAAAATCCTTGGCAACTCGTGGGGATTATCAAAAACTTTGACAACTTCTGTGGGGATGTGAGAATCTTTCACGACTTTCCTGGGATATAGGGATCCTTCAAGTCTTTGGAGTTGGAGTATCAACAAAAATTCTGCTTGGGGAAATAATGCCATGTACTACCCGAGAAATCTGCTTGGAGAATCAAGAGAACTTTGAAGACTATGGCTGGGGATTACACAATTGGTGAATCCTTATTAGGTTGGGGAATAAGGAAAACTTGGATGGCTTCTGCGGGGAATCAAGAATGAGAATCTTCATTCTGCTAGGAGAATTTGAATTCTTGGGGACTTCATGCTGAGGAGTCAAAAATGAGAATCTTCAATCTGCAGGGGATTAAAAATTCTGACAAGTTCATGCTGGGGAGTGATGAAGGCTCTTGGCAACTTCACTGGGGAATTAAGAATGAGAGTCTTCATTCTGTTGGGGAGTAAAAACCCTGTGGAGAATAGCTATACTGCTGGAGAGTAGCTATCCTGCTGGAGAGTAAGTTCAGGACTTTGGGAGAAAAGCTTATTCCTGTTTGGAAGAAGTTCAGGAGTTTGGGTTGTATGCCATTTTACTGGGGAATTATCCTAGTTTGAGGACAAGGAAAAAGTTAACTATTATCTGGTTGATTCTCAGATTTAAGAAAACTTGCTGGGGAATCTGGGGAAAACTGAATGGTTTCCGCTGTGGATTGGTAGTTGGAAATTTGACTCCGTTGGGGAAGAAGGTTTCATCTCCGCTAAGGGTCTGTAGTTCAAAGTTTTTGTTCTGATGAGAATTGGGAGTTTTGTGGTTTAACTCTGATGGTGGATTAAGGGTTTGAAAATATAACTCCGTCGAGGATTGGGAGTTTGATGTTTTCACTCTGGCGGGGATTTTGAAATTTAACTCCGCTGGGGATATGCATTTCAAGGTTTTAGCTCCGCTGAGGATCTTGGTGATGTACTGCAGGGGACTGCTCTTGGAATAGCCTAAAGACGTTTTCCTATACTTTCAACCTGACAGTAATTGTTCTTTCCCATTTCATTTATTTGTAAACAGTGATTATATTCAAATACATATGCTCATTAATAAATCATTGGACGTTTTCAAATAAAACACAAGTGTAAAAAAGAAAAGACAAATAATTTTCTGCACTTTGAAGTATCTTTGTATTAACTTTGTGTAAGTATTTTGTACAAAGGTGACAGACATCCTAGTAAGAAAATGTTGTCATAAAAAATGATAAAAATTTATACAAAGAAAGATGGCTATGTGTGAAAATTCCATGGGGTTCCCATTCTACTATAGCCTTCGTAACTCTGAATATCTTGTCCATTCGTTGCTTCGTCCGAAGATGATTGAGTTGATCAGAGGCCCGGAGCTTGTCTATGAAGATATTGTCCTTAAAGTGATCCGATGAGACATAATCATACGCTTTAATTCCCTAACTTTTGCCTGGACCTCCCTTTCGGGTTTTCAGTCCACCGGGAAACCCTTTTTTGCCCAAGTCGCCCTTTCGGGTTTTCAACTTGCCGGGTGTACAAATTTTTTTTGTTTATCCCTAATTTTTGCCTGAACCGCCCTTTCGGGTTTTTGATTCACCGGGATGCCCTTTTTTGCCCAAGTCGCCCTTTTGGGTTTTCGACTTGCCGAGTCATTTATGCATAGTATCTTTTGACTATGTCTGCGTTCGCAGGGTGCGGCAGGTCGTCGCCGTCCATGGTGGTTAATATCATTGCCCCACCAGAAAAGATGTTTTTTATCACAAATGGTCCTTCGTAAGTAGGATTCCATTTTCCCCTGGGATCACTTTGCGGCAAGATGATCCGCTTGATTACAAGGTCCCCGACTTGATATATCTGGCGCCTGACTTTCTTGTTGAAATCCTTGATCATCCGTTTTTGATACGTCTGACCATGGCAAACAGCAGTAATTCGCTTTTCGTCGATCAAGTTAAGTTAATCAAGTCGGGCCTGAATCCAATCGTTTTCACTCAAACCAGCATCCTTCATGATTCTCAAGGAGGGAATCTGAACATCGATAGGTAAAACAGCTTCCATGCCGTATACCAAAGAATAGGGTGTTTCCCCAGTAGAAGTGCATGCCGTGGTACGATACCCGTGGAAAAAAAACGGTAACATCTCATGCCAGTCTTTGTAGGTGACAGTCATCTTTTGTATGATCTTCTTGATATTTTTGTTCGCAGCTTCGACAGCACCGTTCATCTTTGGCCGATAGGGAGATGAATTGTGATGTTGAATCTGGAACTGCTCGCACAGAGCGGTGATCATAGTGTTGTTCAGGTTTGTACTGTTGTCGGTGATGATCCTTTCGGGGATACCGTACTGGAAAATAAGGTTTTGTTTGATGAAGCGAGCAACCACATTCTTTGTAACAGATGTGAAGGAAGCTGCTTCGCCCACTTGGTAAAGTAATCAATAGCCACCAGGATGAAACGATTTCCATTGGATGTTGTAGGCTTGATCTCTCCAATCATGTCGATTCCCCACATAGCGAATGGCCAAGGAGCTGTTAAGACATTGAGAGGAACTGGAGGTATATGTACCTTGTCCGCATAGATTTGACATTTGTGGCATGTACGAGAATGTTGATGGCAGTCAGCTTCCATGGTAGACACGTAATAGCCTGCCCGCAGAATCTTCTTAGCCATCGTATGTCCGCTAGAATGAGTGCCAAAGGTACCATTGTGCATGTCAACCATGATCTGTTCAGCTTCAACCTTCTCCACGCAACAGAGCAGAATGCAATCATGATTGCGCTTGTATAGGATACCATTTCTCAGGAAGAACTTAGCTGAGAATCTCCTTAAGAACTTTTTATCGTTGATTGAAGCTCCTTCAGGGTATTCTTGTGCTTCGAGATACCTTTTGACTTCTTGAAACCAAGGTCGGTCCACTACTTCTTCGGTATTAATCTCGTGAAAATTTGCAGGTTCGTCCATTCGCTCGACGATGATTTGGGGAGCCTCATTATCCCAGTTAAGTTTAAACATGGATGACATTGTAGCTAGAGCATCTGCTAGCTGGTTTTCTTCTCGCGAGAAGTGCTCAAAGGTGATCTGCTCGAAATGTGGTAACAATGTCAAGACATGTTCTTTGTAAGGGATGAGGTTTGGATGTTTAGTGTCCCACTCTCCTTTGATCTGACTGATGACCAAAGCGGAGTCCCCAAATACAATCAAAGATTTGATTTCTAAGTCTATGGCAGCCTTGAGACCAAAGATACAAGCTTCATACTCGGCCATGTTGTTGGTACAACTGAAGCAGAGTCTGGCGGTGAAAGGTGTATGGAAACCTTCTGGAGAGATAAGTATCGCGCCGATACTGTTGCCAAGTGCGTTGGAGGAACCATCAAAGTACAGGGTCCATCAGGATCCTTGCTCAGGTCCGTCATACGGTCTGAAATCTTTAACGTTGTCCAATGTCATGATATCCTCATCGGGAAAGTAAAACCTCATGGATTGGTAATCTTCGACAGCTTGATGGGCCAGATGATCGGCTAGCACACTCCCCTTTATGGCTTTTTGGGTCGTGTATTGTATATCATACTCTGTGAGGATCATCTGCCACCTAGCTATTCTTCCAGATAAAGTAGGCTTCTCAAAGATGTACTTGATTGGATCCATCTTAGATATCAACATAGTGGAATGAGTCAACATATACTGCCTTAGCCGGCGAGCATCCCATACCAAAGCGCAGCAAGTTTTCTCTAGCAGTGAGTATCGGGTCTCACAGTCGGTAAACTTTTTTCTAAGGTAATAAATGGCATGCTCTTTTCGGCCAGACTCATCATGTTGGCCCAGTACGCACCCCATTGAATTCTCTAGGACGGTCAGATACATGATTAGCGGTCTTCCTTCGACGGGAGGCATCAAGATAGGAGGTTCTAGCAGATACTCTTTGATTTTATCGAAATCAACTTGACAGTCATCATTCTATTTAACCACCTGGTCTTTCTTCAACAGCTTGAAGATTGGTTCACAGGTAGATGTTAGGTGAGAAATGAACCTTGCAATGTAGTTTAGGCGTCCCAAGAAACCTCTGACCTCCTTCTCAGTGCGAGGGGCAGGAATTTCTTGTATAGCTTTGACTTTGGCAGGATGAACCTCGATGCCTTTGTTGCTGACAATGAAACCCAAGAGTTTACCGGACCTAACTCCGAAAGTGCATTTGTTAGGGTTTAGTCTGAGCTTGTACTCCTTCAACCTGACAAACAGCTTTTGCAAATGGTCGAGGTATTCTTCTTCCGTCTGTGATCGGGCTATCATTTTGTCTACATAGACCTCTATCTCATGATGTATCATATCATGAAACAAAGCTACCATGGCGCGTTGATAGGTTGCCCCGGCATTCTTCAGTCCGAATGGCATCACTTTATAGCAGAACGTACCCCACTGTGTAACAAAATTAGTTTTCTCCATGTCTTCAGGGGCCATTTTGATCTGGTTGTACCCTGAAAATCCATCCATGAAAGAAAATACCTTGTGCTGAGCTGTATTGTCAACCAAGATGTCAATGTGCGATAGTGGAAAGTCATCTTTAGGGCTAGCCCTGTTTAAGTCTTTGTAATCCACGCACATTCTGACTTTGCCATCCTTCTTAGGCACGGGCACAATGTTAGCAACCTGTTGTACCCCAAAATTTTCCCTCTCATTTTATCAACATTTTCTCATCACAAGACTCTTGGAAGTCAAGGCCAAGCTAGGGTTTGCTCTGCTCAAGACCTCTCCTTGCACTTGTTGACCTGAAATTAGGGTTTGAGTTTGCACAGGGATATTTTGACCTACAATTCCCAAATTAACTTTCATACTTCATGTTGGACTCATAAGTTTTTCCATACCAAGTTTCAAGCCTTGAATCAAATCTTTGCCCAGTCAATTGGACAGTTGACCTAGAAACCAACTGTATGGGGAAAAAGTCAACTATGGCCAATTTACAGTCAAACCTCATGAATTTTGACCCACATCAACATTATGAACTCATATGAACCATTTATCAATTTTGGACCACAACTTCACAAGAAATTTGATCAGATCACCAAAAGGGCAAAATGGTCATTTTTAGGGTTTTTGACTGTACAAAGGCAATTTTTGAATGTTTAACCTAGCCAATGGAAAATTAATCTCAACCATGGACTTAAGGACTTAATGACATTATCTTGACATATTCAACAAGTTCAAAAGATCTCAAATGCATTGGATTGACAGATGAATTTTTTAGTCATCTGATCAAAATTTGACTGTATACTGAAAAGTCAAACTTTGACTTTTTGTTCAAGATCAAGTGCCAAGGGTCATTTTTCATCAAGACATGCCAAAATATGAAACTTGTTCATCAAGAAACCCAAAATTGCAAATTAGGGTTTGAAATTGAAAAAGATCATAACTTAGAAAATTTTCAAGTTATGAAATTTTCTTAATTTTTCCTAACTTTGCCCCACATTTTCACCATGATGAAAATGGATTAAAACAAAACTTACAACATGAAAGTTGTAGTCCTCCACAAATTCTACAACTTTGATTCATAAAGTTTTCTCAAAAGAAGCTTGGATCTCAAGTTATGATTTTTGGAACAAGGGTCCCTAAAACATTTAACTTAGAGAAATTATGCCCTAGCTTAGGCAGGATTTAGACCCATCTTCTTGGCCATTTTTCACATAGTTCCACTTGGATTATCAAGTTGCATTTGAAATATGGATTATAGTACATGTTTCAAGCTTTCCAAATTGTCCAAGAACTCCTCAAACACCTTTGTGGTTAGGGAGAATCGAATGCTTGAAGTTGGCAAAAACTCACTTTGTAACCATGGCCAATACATGTTCATACAAGTTGCAAAATTTGACCAAACTAGCTTTGTACTTGATTACAGGTCTTTAAACCAATTTACACTAAAATAATTGAATGCAAACACATTGGTTAGAGGCATTGTTCTGATCAAGGGAGCATTATACAATGAATAATTCCATTTTGGGCATAAAGATAACACTTCCATTTTCATAAAGCATAACTTTTGCAAAGTTGTTTCTCTTGAGCCTTGGACCTTTTTCTTTGCAGCAAACAAGTTCCACAAACTTAGGCAAAGGTACAAGAAACTTGTGCATGCTTGGAGATAGCATGTATAGGCCTATCTCATTTCACTTCACACTTTTCTTTCAAAACAAGTCAACTTGCCAAAAGGACATAACTTGCATATCTGATATATTCAACTTAAGCCAACATTTCAAACAAGCTTTGCACATCTCTTGGAGCCAGAAACACGAGCCATTCGTCCCTCAAACACCCTTGTACACAAAAACCACATTTTCTTGCAAAACAGGGCAGTCCCTGTAGAATCACTTCCATCTTCACATTGCCTCGTGCGTTTTGCCCCAAACTTGTTCCAATACCTTCCATTCAACTCACTCAAGCTATCCCAAACCTCCATTTCCAACTGTAACTCCATTTACAGTGTTCACCATTTTTGTTTCAAGCTTATGCAGGTTGATTCAGAGACATTCAAGGCAAACTAAGCATTGGGAAAGGTCTAGGTAACATCAAGCAAGCTCAAAAGAACCTCATGCCTCACTGAAAGTTGCTACATTGACCAACTCGAATCCAACTGAAACAGGTTTTTCATCAACTTCTATCTCTCTATTTAGCAACATTTAGCCTTAGGTTTGTGAATGAAAGATGTAGTACTCATTGCCCTGAAACCATACATATGCTCAGTTTTCATTTATATTAAGTGTGCTAGGAGAATTTCATCCATGAAGATGCTGAAAAAGTTAGGTTAGATTTTAGGGCCAGAGAAATTCTCTCTGGTCTTTGAGAGTTAGATTCAATGCTTTATATGGTTAGATTCGTATTTAAATTCTCTACAAGTTTGATGTTGTGAGTTTTGGCAAAAAGTCACGTTTCCAGGATGTTCAAAGTTGGATACAGGGCGCGCGTTTTTTGTTGTCACAAGGAAGAAGATGAAGTAGCTGGGCTGGGCCTGGCTATTTCTCACTTTTTGCACCCATATGCTTGCTTTTCACACCCCCTGGCCCAATTTCTTGTATTTTTGTTATTTTTGCATTTTAATTTCATTTCTGACTATGATATTTTATTTTCAAACATAAAAAATGCTCCAAAAATATTTTTATAATTTTTTACATTTATTTGGCATTTTATTTTATTTTTTCTAATATAGAAAACATATTAATTACTTTTATATATATTATTAAGACTTGAAAAATAATGTAAATAATACTTTTCTTTTTATTTCTTTTTTTTTTTATTTCTTTTTTTTATTCACACTGAAAATATTTTATTTTTGTAAATATTTTATTTTATTTTATACATACTTAATATATATTTAATATATATATATATATATATATATATATATATATATATATATATATATATATATATTTAATATATATATATAATATATATATATATATATATATATATATTTAATATATATATATAATATATATATATATATATATATATATATATATATATATATATATATATATATATATATATATATATATATATATATATATATATATATATATATATATATATATATATATATATATATATATATATTTAATATATATATATATATATATATATATATATATATATATATATATATATATATATATATATATATATATATATATATATATATATATTAATATATATATATATATATATATATATATATATATATATATATATATATATATATATATATATATATATATATATATATATATATATATATATATATATATATATATATATATATATATATATATATATATATTTAATATATATATATATATATATATATATATATATATATATATATATATATATATATATATATATATATATATATATATATTTAATACTAAAAAATATAAAAATATAAAAATATTACCTTTTTATTTTTTATACTAAAAAATATATTTTCTTCCATATATTTCATTTTTGTACATATTAATATATTTTTGTATATAAATAATATATAATATTATTTTTCTTAAGGAAAATTAGGGTTTACCCTTTAATTAAATAAAATCAACTTTTTTTTATTTTAATTCTTTACACCTTTTTCACATAAAAATGCTTTACATACATAAACAAATAAAAACATTTTTTTGCATAAATACATTTTATTTAATATTTATTTATTGTGTTTATTTAATACATTTAAGTATTATGCATTGTAATTCAATTTGGTTGTAATAACTTAGGGTTTATATTTCTTGTCAATTATCCCCTATTCAAAACTTGTACCCCCCTCCCTATATCAAAGTTGTAATAGCTTAGATTTATTTTTACGCACCTAAACGCTTTCAATTATTCCATGATTAGAGAATTAGGGTTTGTATTCAAAACCAAAACTAATAAATAGTTTGACCTAATCAAAGACAAAAATGCATGAAAAACAAACACAGTGCACACTTGCACCCCTAGGGTTACAATCCACTTGTTGCCTTCAAAAATGGGCCATGGTATGCATGTTAAGTACTTTGGTAAAACAAAAACAAAACAAAAGATCATAGTCCCTCGATGACGCTATCTGAGTTGCCTAAACAAAATGATCAAGTCCCTCAAGAAAATTTCCAAAAATACTTAGCACCATTGCTATCATGGTCTATACGATGACCCGCGCCTGTCCCGTTTAACATCCTAACATAAGGTTGTTCACCAAATACAATGGTGAAACAATACTGTTAAAAGGGTTAAAAACATAAGAAAGATCTTTGAGTAAAATAGGGTAGATAGCTCTTAGTTACTTGATCAAAAGCTTGCAAAACATCCTTGCTATCTTTAAACACACTTCACAACATAATTCAAAACCCTACTTTCAAACATTGAAAAACTTTTCAAAATACAAAAACACCTTTGTATACATTCAAACAAGAATCATTACAAAGGTTTCCACGATGATGGCCTCTTTTCAAAACATCTTTCAAAAATCACACAGAAAAGCACCATTTCAAACAATTGAAGAGCACCATTTCAAACAATTGAAAAGCAAAGCAAGTGATCTAAACAAGTAACTAAGAGCCCATGGATAACCATGGATGAAAAGGGTGCTTGCACCTTCCCTTTTCATAATCTACTCCCCGAACCCAAGAAAACATCTCAAAGGTCTTTCCTGTGCTTTTCGACCTTTCCTTAGGATAAAATAAAAAGTCGGTGGTGACTCTTGCTAAACCGAAACATTTGCGAACACAAACGCAAAACCTCAAGTTAGTTCTCCCACCGTATTACAGAACTGGAGACTCTGCTGGGGAACATTAATAAAAGTGGGGTTACCTTAGGGTTTAGATCACCTTTACATGCTTACCTTGATTGCTTTGATTGCTTTACTTTTTGGTTCCTTGCTTGGGTTTGTTTTAAATCCTACACCCGGATTTGGGGACACCTTTTAGGTAAGTAGCAATAAACTGTGAGGGAACTGTGCGGGGTATACCGACATGGTTGAAGCAGTGGCTACGTTAGTGCGGCATATTTGTGGGTACCAGTAGCCTTTGAGTCAATCAAAGAGAATACGGGGTCGCTGAGTGATGTCATGAAGCACTAACGAACTCTTAGAACCTTACCTAACCATCTTGGCCTTATCAGGGGTAGTGACATGACCGGCTTCGGTGCAGTCTGAAGTTGGTAGATACTCGATACTACACTCATTGAGGATTGTTTTCTTGGAATATTTTGGTCGCTAGTTAAGTGGATAAACCAAAACAATGAACATAGAAAATAATCCAATGATATTGAGCTCCTTAGAACCCGGTTACTATTTATAGGACAGGTTTGAGCCAACTAAACTCAAGAGGGTACTTACCTATGAAACCACATGCAAGCCTGAAACTAGGATCTTGTGTGACTTGTTTGTACATGTTCTTGTGCATACATCATAAACATCATAAAACATCATATGCATCCACTAACCATTTCAAGGGTTCGGATCTTCATCTTTGTTCTTGTTTTGTAGGTCATGGAATCTCTTCGCAGGAAAACAATTCAAGTCAAACTTGTGAGAATCCCTCCTCAACTCAAGGAGCTTACTTCCAAGATTCCATAGAATTCTCTCTTCAGTGAAAGACATGGTATACTTCTCAACTTGGTCAACTCCAACATTGAAGAAGACATGGTGAAAGTTCTCTTCCAGTTCTTTGACCCCCTACACCATTGTTTCACATTCCCTGATTACCAACTAGTACCTACTTTGGAGGAATTTTCTCAACTCCTGAGAATTCATATTCTTCATCAACTACCCTACAACGGTACGGAAAAAGAACCAAAGCCTGAAGATGTTGCTCAAGCATTACACTTGCAACCATCTGATATGAAGGGTCATTGGGAAACCAGGAGTGGTGTCAAGGGTTTCTTGGCAAAGTTTATGTTTGAGAAGGAACAAGACTGCTGGAACTCTCTAGATCTACAAGCTTTTGAAGAGATTGTGGCACTCCTCATCTATGGGTTGGTCTTGTTCCCAAACCCTGATCAGGTTATAGATGTGAATGCTGTCAAGATTTCCATATCTCGGAATCCTGTGCCTACATTGCTTGGGGACATCCTACACTCACTTTACACACGAACAATGAGGAAAAGAGGTGTTCTCATATGTTGTACTCCTCTCATAGCAAGGTGGTTTATTTCTCACCTTCCACAATCAGTTTTGAAGAATGAGCAGGGTTTAAGGTGGTCACAACGGTCGATGACCCTCACACATTTTGATGTTCATTGGTGTTCTCGGTCCAGAGAAAATGTCATCATCATTGATCGTTGTGGAGAATTCCCTAATGTCCCTTTACTTGGCATTAGGGGAGGCATCACCTACAAGCCCTGTTTAGCTCTAAGGCAGTTTGGATATGCCCGGAGAGATGGCCCTCATGATATGCTGATTCCTAACCTTGTTTTTGACTTCGACAATGATGCGCAAGGAATTC